>JARQAB010000026.1:3989509-4602027 GCA_036172955.1 Meloidogyne arenaria
AGCATTTTCTGTGCTATTGTGTAAACGAATCTTTCCGGCACTGATTATTTGAGGTGTCATTTGGTTGACCTTTAAATATTAAAATAGTTGAATAGAAGGAGATAAGTTGGGGATAAGGTAAAATTTATTGGTAAATAATAGCTTAGGTTTGGGGGGGGGGGGGTCAAAACGGGGATTTTTCGATTCGGGCCTATGTTCGTGTTATTTTTTTCGGGTCGCATTTTTATTGAATCGGGCCGAAATTTAAAAAACCCAAACCGGGCTAAAATTCGATGCCCGATTCAATCTTTAGAACCGAACCCTAGTTTAGGATATAAAAAACCAAAGCCTTCCATTTTATGTTAAGTTTAATATAAAATTGAAGATCAAGACGGAGATGTTGCAAACCGAATTCTAAAAAGCGGAAGAAGGAATTGAGCTGAAGGTGAAAGAAACATCCCTTGCTGCTTCCCTTGAAGTAAAATCTCTCGAGGAAACAATACCCACATTCAGTTTAAAAATTTTCTAAGGAAAACACTTTGAAATAAACCTTATTAGAAGCATCAATCAATCCTTCCACAGTTTTCTTGTTTTTACAAGGCCCACATTTTGCCACTAATAATCCAGTATTTGCCATTCTACCGCTACAATCTTTCAAATTGGATGCTTTACTTTCAAAGTTTTCTTCTCTATAAGGTTGATCCATACTAAAAACATATCATTTTTTAAATAAATTTTTTAAATAAAAAATTCATACGGAGCATAAACAGCTTCAACAAAAGCTTTTAATGGTGTTGTAATATCTGCAAAATCTTCCACAACTTTATCAGTCAATACTCGTTTCATTAAATCGCCCAATTCACGAAGTTTTTCACGCAATTGTTGACGAAGATTGTTAGCTTCTGGAGTATTGCCTAGACCACGACGTTCCAAATCTTGAAAAAAAATTTTGAAAAAGAAAAAGTAAGAGAGATAAGTCTAGCCCCAAGCAGGCAGCAATCCTGCAACCTCATATGCCGGTTAATGCAAGGTCTTCGCTCGTACGTCAGTAGAGCTATCCAAAACTCTTGGCCTTGACTCAAGAACTTCTTTGAGGTTTTTTCAGGCTTGGTCTAGGGGGCAGAGGTCGTGGGTCTTGGATCCTACGTACAACTGCTCTTCGCCTTACATTTTTAATAGATCTTAAAGGCTCCCTAATAAACGTTTTAAACGCTAGCCCTTCTTCCTTACAAGAAAAATCATCAAAAAATTAACCAGATAATTGATTAGACATTTTATCCACATCAGCGCAAACATTGAGAAGACGATCACGATCAATTGGAGGAAGTTTATTTGCAAGTCGGCGTGCTTCATCAAGCAAAGAACGGATCTTTAAATAAAGAAAACACGTCAAAAAATCTTTTAAAAAATGTTCCTAACCGCTTGTAGACCAGCTCCACCATCATTAATTCCAGGATTATCAAGCCAACGTTGTGCCTGTTCCAATTTTCCTCCTGTTGTATGAGCTGGATGTGTATCTGTACGTTGGGCTCCAAAGACTGCATGAGGCAACATTCCTTGACTTTCTTTTGTGCCAACTAAATCACGCAATTTCTGAGCACAACTTTGGGCATATGACTTAAATTTTTTGAGAGAAATTTAAACTAAATTTCAAAAAAAAATTACTTGGTTGTCTCTTCCTTGATGTCGCAATTCACAAATTGAATCGGTAAGATTAGTTATTTCTTTGACTAATTGGCGTATAGTAAATTGGTCTTCTGGGAGAGAACGAGCAGCAATTTTTTCTGAAAAAATAAATAATTTAAAAAAATCTTTCAACAAAATAAAGATTTTTTTATTTTCAACAAAATCCCTTTTCGTTATCCCACAGGGATTTTTGTACTTTTTTCCTTTTTTGGGAGACATCAGTTTCCCTCATCACCCTCCCCTCCATTCATTACCCTCCCAATATATTTTGTTATATTTCTAAATGGTCAATAGGAACATTACCAAAAAAATATTTTCCTATAAAAATTTAAAAAAAAATTCAAAACCTGCATATTCACAAATACGTCTAATAGCTTTTTCTCCAACAGCTCCAGGACGTCCATTTGGATCCGACAACCATTCACAAGCAGCAGATAACAATGACTGTGCTGCTGAAAGTGCCTTTCTCATTACAGTAACATTGTCCTGGTCCCATTCATCTTCATCATAAGCTGTCAACTGGAGAACTCGAATAATTTCATTAACTTCATCAGTCATTCGTTGTCCAAGATAATTACGGTTGCTGGCGGCTTCTCCAAGTCCTTTTTGACTTTCTTCGCTTATTTGAATGTAAATCTGAAGAAAAAATAATTTTTTCTGAATTTAAAGAGGTTAAAAGAAAAAATAGAGAAAATAACAGTTACATATGAAAAGTTAAAAACCAAAGAAATCGAACCCACTGCCCCGTCAAAAACAAGTCCACCACACTACCAACTTAGCTACAAGTCGCAACAATAAAAACAGTAATTTTATCAACTAAATCCTATTTAAATATTTAAACTTTGAGTACAAATAAAAGGAAAAATAGAAGGGACGCAACTTTTGATGAGTTTTTAACTCCTAAAATTTTTCTTAAAAATAATTATTTACCTTCATTGCACATATTAAAATTGGTGAAAGAATTTTAACAGAATCAGTGCATCGAACCAGAATTTCTCTGTGTACTTGGTGTGTTAATTCAGCTGAACGTGCATCAACATCCTTAGCCATTCGAGTAAGCCATGGGGTTATATCCTTAAGAGAAAAAATTTTTTAATAAAATTTCTAACACGAATTTAAGATAGAAATCCACAAAAGGAAATAAAAATAAGAGAACTTTTACGAAAAATTTTCAATAAAATTTTCTGACCATTTCGCAACCTGACCATTTTATAACTTTTTCCACCTACCTTTACAAACTGATTCAGATCGTCCATAGATTCGATTACTTCGGCAACAGCAAGATAATCTAAAACTTTTCGGCAAATTCGAACAATTTTTCGGACTTCGGACTCGTCAAAACAAAGCAAAAGTTGTGAAGTTCCTGCAAAAATTGTTTTAACTTTATTCTGAAAAATTTTCAAAAAACCTTGTAAAATCCCTCTAGCTCCGTCAATCAATTTTTTACGTGCTGCACTTGAATATGGATCAGACTGAATTTTTTTTTGAAATTTTTAGAAAAAAAATTTTTTAACCTTAAGTAAATAACAAGCTTCCTCTAAAAGTCTAGAACTAACTTCCACACCTTGAAAAAATTTTTTTTAAATTTTTTTTAAATTTTTTAAAAATTTAAATTAACGTTGTAATGCGGGAGGCATTTCCTGTTTGAGAATTTTGTCATCTGATGAATTGCAAGTTTCATAGCCAACCTAAAAAAAGATTCATTATTTAATTTTTTACTTTAGAAAGACAAAAGTCCGCAAATTGCCGACAAAAAATTTTTTCTAAAATTGCGGACAGAATTTTGCGGACAGAAAGATTTTTTATCAATTGCGGACAAAATTTGCTCACAAAAATTTTTTTCAAGAATTGCGGACAAAAATTTTCTAAAATTGCAGACAAACTTTGCGGACTTTTGTCGGCAGAAAAGAAAAGCTCCTACAAAACAAAAATTTCACCAACCTTTATTAAATTATCAACAGCTCTAGAAACTGCACTAACAGGTTTTGTCAAGTCAGGCATAGCACTTCCATCTTCAGCTTCCTCATGGAGGATGACCAATCGAGAAACCTGAGTTGAATAAAATTATTTTAAAAAATTGTTCAAAAAATCATTTTTTTAAAGCGGCTTACATGTTAATAATCAATGTATGTGTAATCGATAAAAGCAAGCAAGCACACAAAGCATGTTAAAGATTTGTTAGAGAACGGTAAGAAAATAAATCCTGTAAGAGTTAGGTAAACAAAAAGTTTTATTAAATTATCAACTTTCAAAAAATCAGCTCTCTCAAAAATAAAATAAAAAGGGAAAGAGGAAATGAAAAAAAAATTCAAAAATCAAGAGAGTTGATAATTGAAAATTAACATTAGAGATCGAACTGAGAAGAAAGCTCAAAAAAATCTAGGTTATCGAAATGGGGATTTTTCGATATTTCGATTTCGGTTATTTCTTGGAGATCTCACCCCCTAGTGAGAATTAGTTATTCTTTCCTTTTTCATTTTTGGTTTTGGTAAAGCACGACGAATGTACTTACATTTCACCCATATTTCTTGAGGAAAATAAATGATAGAAATCAAGAAGTACCAAATCTCGATTATCGTACGACACCCTCCCAGTCCGATCTCAAGTTAACATTTTAATTAAAAAAAAGGAAAACAAAAAAATCACATACACAAAAAAAAGCAAAGCAAAAAAAAACGTACAGGTCCGCCTTTTGGCAAAAGCATTTTACAAACAGCACAATCAGAAGACGGAGACCTTGTTAGAGGTATTGAATACCTTGAAGAACTCTGAGATAGAGGACTTTGTTCTCCCCCATCTAAATCACTCCTCCAATATGGGGCACCAAAACAACGTTTTGTGCCAGATGAGGTAGAGGCTACATCTTCCCCTCCTCCTCTAATTACTCCATTTTGTTGGTGAAAGGAAGAGGAAGAAGATGAGGGACGGCAATGCTGATGGGCCAATGAAAGCGCTAGATGTAGCTAAAAATTAGTTTAAAAAACGTAAAGATTTAACAAGTACAAAAATATTAACGATTACAGTAAGACAAGACAAAAAATTTAAAGCAGAAATATATTTTGCCAAAAAATAAAATAAAAAGTAGCGCCCGGAAAAATAAATTTCCCGGATCCGGAGACTAGATTTTGGCTTCCTAGCTAATGCCGGAGCAGATCCAATGGATTTTTAATAAAATGGATCCGGCCAGGATTTTCCTGGATTAATCAAATAATTTTCGGATTACGGCATAATTTAGTCCGAGTCGTCCCGGATCCTGTTTTTTCCGTATTTTTCATAAAAAAAATTTTTTTAATAATAAAAGCAGTAAAAATATAAAGAAAATAAAAGAAGAAGCAAATGCAAAAAATGCTCAAAAATAGCAATAATTAAATCCAACCTGTTGAGCTACCGGCTCTAAAATTGACTCAATAACTTTTGTATGGAATACTGGCATTTTTTAATTATTTTTGTTGTTAATTTTTTTGTGTTTTTTTTTCTAATTTTTAATTAAAAATTGATGAAAAGAAGAAAATAATAATAAAATTTCTAATAAAATGGCAGTTAATAAAAATAAACTTTTTTTGTTTAAAAAATAGAAATGATGACCAATTAGTGTCCAAAAAAGAGTAAAAGAAGGAAATATTTGTGTAGTTATCTATTAATATGGCTATTGTTTTTTTTATTACCTAATAATTGCACCTTAAAAAAAGAAAAATATTAATTGAAAAGATAAAATGATAAGTGACAAAATCAAGAAAATCAAAGAATAAAAATGAGTAGACAATCAACTCATACTATTAAATTATTAAGAGAATTAATGTAATTACTTAGAAAACTTCTCTAGTTGTGGAATTTGGCACTTTACCCTTATCCTACCTCCTTCATTTTCTTTGACAAAAACAAAGACATAAAACAAGCCTAAGAGACAAAAAAAAACAAAAAATACCCCTAAAGATAACCCTCACTTCAAAGACTAGCCAGACTACTTTAAATAATTTAATAAGAATTTTCCAGATATTCGGAGATTTCCTAGGAGTCGTTAACACTACTCCACTTTTAAAAAATGTAAAGATTAAACAAAAAAAAATCTAAGTAAAAAAAATTTTTTTAGAGAGATCAAACTCTGACCGTGTCATCAATTTATTCGGTCAGAGTTTGATAGGTGTGTGTTGTGTGTGTTTTTTAAAAAAGAATTCTGAGGATTCCTCTAAATCAACTAAAAGGCGTATTGGAAGGAGGGAAAGCATTGAAGGGTTATTACGTCCGTTAATTTTTTTTAAAAAAAGTGGCATGTGTGCCAAATTAAAAAGGGTAAGTAAATAGGGCAATAATTTTTTTAGGTAAAGTATTAAGCTAAAACCCCCCCCCCCCCCAAAGCGAGCGGCCGTCATTATAATAGTAACAAACACAAAACATTGATTTTGCGGGGGCATTTATATAGTTAGGGTGAATAAAAATAGCGGAAAAGAAGAAAGGAAAATTGGAAGGAATATATAAAAGGATGAGCGATAAAAATATTTTTTGGGGGGGCTCGTTGTTGGTTGGTTGTTGGGGGGAAGATAGCTGGTTGATGATGATGGCAGTTGGAAAAGATAAAAGAGAGTATGTTTAAACACTTAAAAATCACGTTGTGAAAAGAAAAGCGGACAGAGTAAATGGGATAAATCAAAAATACCCATGAGATCAAAGACCCCACAGGTCAATGATGGCAGAAGGGAGAGAAGGATAATTTATAAATAGTACTAATAATAGGACTTGATCAATGCTGATCTTAAAGTCAGGTCAATTGTAAGATTCCCTTGTGTTGATATATCTAAGGGATCTGAATTAGAGCAAAGAAGGAGATTTTCAGACCAGACGAGAGATAGGGCCAGATCGCAGATAGAACCTTATGCCTCATTTGGGAGGCATTTACCAACTTTTTGCCCTTCTTGCCCCCTTTTAACTCCTTTTTGAGAGCCCATGCCCACTTTTAGTGATTTGGAAGGGGCCGCCCTGGACCAGATCGCAGATAGGATCAGCCCAGACAAGAAAATCATACATCTTAAGAGTGTTGATCAACTCTTACTGTGTCGGTCCATCTCTAGATATAGCCTCAAGTCCGATCTCTACTTAAAGGTACCAAAGCCCATAAATTACAGATTCCACAAGGGAGCGCTGATCAACCCTAGATCAATTGATCAAGTGAAAAAAAGGTCCGTTGATCAACGTCTACCTTGTGTTGATCAATTCAAAGTTGATCCTTTGAAGTTACTTTGGAATGAAAAAAGAAAGATTGTTTGTTAGATATATTTAAGTGTTTAAAATAAGCGATTGATGTGATTGAATGAGAGTAAAAGAAATTTTTCTTTTCCTTCCACCCCAGTGTGCCAATACAAAGTTATATATATTGAAAGTAGTTGAAAGACGGAAAATTTTTTAGAGGGGAAAAAGGAAAAGCCTAACAAAAAAAAACAGTCATTTTACCTTTTTTCCCTCATTTTTCTTTCTTTTTTTTTACATTTTCATCCGCCCACCTTGTCCTAGAATCACTTTAACTCTTTTTAAAAAATATCGACACTCATAATGCTTTTATTTATTTTTTTTCTCTCAAAGCAGAAAAATTGAGGGAAAAATTTTAGGGAAAATTGAGGGAAAAAGAAGTAAAAATTGTAAAATGATTTGAAAAAGAAAAAGCGAAAGAAGAAATATCTTATAAAAATTAAAAAAGATAAAAAAAGTAGATCAATGAATTCTTAAGAAAGATAAAAGAAAAAATTTTTTTGTCAAGATATCTGTCAGGATATTCCTTTAAAAAAATTTTGGCCCTATCTGAAAATAATGCGGCAATCAAATTTTTTCCTACTCCCCATAATGGTAAATTTTTCAATATAATTCTCTCTATATTTGATTTATGCCGTAGGGAAAATACACGCGAAAGGATTATTTTTCTTTAATATTAGGAGTATTTACTTTTTTTCTGTCCGTATTTTGACTGACCGACGGACGAACTCGGACAGACAAAACACAGACGAACCCGAGTCCGTCCTTGTTTTGTCTGTCCGTGTTCGTCCGTGTGTTCTGTCCGAGTCTGTCCTTGGTTTGTCTGTACGTCTTCGTCCGTGTTTTGTCTGTCCGTGTTCGTCCGTGTGTTCTGTCCGAGTCTGTCCTTGGTTTGTCTGTACGTCTTCGTCCGTGTTTTGTCTGTCCGTGTTCGTCCGTGTGTTCTGTCCGATCCGTCCGTGTTTTCTGTCGTTGTTTTGTCCGTTCCTCGTTTTAGCCCGATACGCCGTGTTTTCTGTCAGACAACACAAAAATGTAATATTTTTTATTTTTTGCTTTTAATCCTTTCTCTATGATTACATTTGAACATGCCACAGGGAAATTCATTGGAAGTGAACGAGGGAAAAAGTCTGACCTTTCTGTACAAAATAAGGAAAAATATGGAAAGGAAAAAATGAAGGAAAAAATTTGATTGCCGCATTATTTTCAGATAGGGCCAAAATTTTTATTAGAGAGATAAAAGAATGTAAAGAATTTAAGAAAGATCACTTTAGTTTTATTTAATTTATAATATAAAATGTTCTTTTAATTTAATTTTTTAACATTACTGAATGGCTTGAAATTGATAGATTTAAAATAAAATTTGTCAAAAGAATTTAAAGAAAAAATTTTAAAAAAATTAAAAATTAAGTAAAAAAGTAAAGCTAAAGATATCCTTAAAGATCATGAATAGAAAAGAGAATATTCGAGTTATCCCTGTTCATGTTCATAAGTCCAATAAAGATTGACTCATAAACTAGACCGAAGCCTTAATGATTTTCAAATAACATAAAGTAAAGCGGCCGAACCTCCCAAATATTAGAGCAAAATATATAAATTTTAATAAAAATAAAATCGAGAGAGAGGGGAGAAGGGAAAACATCAAATCAACCAAAAATAGCCCCTCCCAAAGGATGCTTTTCCACCTTATTTTTAAAGTCAATTGTCGAAAACAAAGGTATATTATTGTTGTTGTTAAATAGCCCAAATCCCCTTTTAAAAACAATTATTTCTTTAGCAATAGAAATTTACTAAGCTAATATGATAAATCAAATATAAAGGGTCAAAATAAATAAGAGAGAAAAATCTATTTAGCTCTAAACCTTTAAAAATAAAAATATAGAAAAATAAAATGGACAAAAGTAAAAATAGGTAGTTAAAAATAATAGTAAAAATAATTTTTTATAAAAATAAAAAATTACTCACTTCCCTTGTGAAAAATAAAAATATAACATTTTAAATAAAAATAATATTTTTGAAAATGATTTATGTGGTTAAATTATAGCCTAATCAAAGATATTATACCCCGTTTGGAATGACCCCGACTACTTGCAGCAAAAACCAGACATCACTAAGATCTATTGGAATATCTCATGAGGTATATTAAATAGAAATTATCGCTTAGACAGCCCCTCACGCCCAATGGCCAATCACGCGTTAAAATTGTATCGTAGATCAATGTATGGACGACTAGAGATCGAGCTGGGTCCTAAGGCCTGGGTCTTTCCTGCACTACAGGCCCAGGATCCGGTCCAGGTCAATAAATCATGCCAAGGCCTTTCAACCAATCCTGATCTCTAGTACGAACTTTAAATAATTTTTTAAATCCACCTTGCAAATAATGAGCCAGATAGGGGAAGTTGAAACAGCAATTACAATTCATCGTCCATTCCCAAAAATTCATCCAGTCCTTGATTTGTTTTTTCCCTTTCCAGGCATATCTAATAAAAAAATTTTGGCCTGTCTCCATTAAATTTTAATAGTATAAATTCCTTTATATATCCAAAAGCTTCTAAAAACCTCTAAGAAAATAAAAAAAATTTTTTTTTCATATTTTTACTCCGAAAAAAGCATAACATTTTTCAAAGACTAGGGGGGAGAAAAATAATAGGTAAATGATTATGAAGTTAGAAATAATGCCAAAAGAGAAAATATAATCGAGAATTAAAACACACACACAAAAAACATATGAGATATATTTTTAATTAAATGATTTTTAAACCTAATATTCTACAAAAAATAAAGCTTTTTTTAATGAGAGGTTTTTTTAATGTCTAATATTTTTTTAGAAAAATATTCTTTCTAAAAAAGCGCCCAATTTTTTGAGAAAAAAATTTTTTTTTAGTTAAAGAAGCGCTTTTAGAAAGAATAAAAAAATATTTTATAATTAATTTTGAATTTATTTTTTCCTAGTAATTGTGCTTTTAAAATTCAACGAGGATCGATTCTATTATTTTTTATTTAATTTTTTTTTAATTTCTTCTCAATTAACCGGTTTAACAAGGATATCTTCTAACATTTCAGCCTGCTCCTTTTGATGAATAAATTTATTACCGGTAGCAGGTGAAGCACTGGGTTTACGACCGGCATAGATGATACCGCGATTGGATCTATAATTTTAAAAGAAAAAATAGACGCTGAAAAGAATTAAGAAAGTAAACAGTCCGAAATTTAAAAAATTTTGGTTTAGGCTTGAAATAGAGAATGGCCGTGTTACCCGAAACACGGACTGTTTTTCGAACTGAATCCTGATTCGAAGAAAATTTTGAAAATCCTATTAAAAACCGTCCCATCCACTTTGGAATCACCGAAGAACAGAGGATTCCTCGAGTTGGTTTTTTAGATCGGTTACGGATATATCAAAGTCTCTTATTCTCAAAACCGACAGCCAAAAATATGACACGTGGACCC
Source organism: Meloidogyne arenaria (assembly GCA_036172955.1). Classification (NCBI taxonomy): domain Eukaryota; kingdom Metazoa; phylum Nematoda; class Chromadorea; order Rhabditida; family Meloidogynidae; genus Meloidogyne; species Meloidogyne arenaria. The sequence continues at coordinate 3,999,866 of JARQAB010000026.1, forward strand.
AAAAAACACAATTTAATAAAACCTACTTCTTCAAGAATGACAGAAAACGCGGTTGAATGAATGTCCAAGCACCCATATTCTAAAAAACAATTATTAAATTAAAATAAAATTTAAAAAACACAAAAACCTTATGTTCCTCCTGCGCCCAAATAATATCCGCATTAGAATATTTATTGCACTCTTGAATGAGCAAATCATAAGGAAATGGACTAATTTGTTCTACACGAGCAAGAGCAACCTATTAATAAAAAAATTTAAAAATTATTTTCAATTATAAAATTTAAACACAAACATCTGCTTCAAGTCCTCTCTTTTTGCGTTCCAACAAAATATCATAATATATCTTCCCTGCAAAATAAAAATGTTAACCGTCCAGAAGCTCGAGTTAAACTAATCTACCAGCGACTACCTAAGATCTAATACTGGAGTGGCCAAAAAACTTTAAAAGCGAGAAATGAAACACCAAAAAAGGCGAAAGTTCGACATAAGTAGGGTTGGGGGCCCGGTTCGGTACAAAAGATTAAATCGTTCATCGAATTTTGGCACGAAAAGGACTCGAATGATGCGATTCGAAAAATGACTCGAACGTAGGCCCGATTCAAAAACCCCAACCCTAGACATAAGACAAAAAAGCTAAAGGAACATCTATGAACGTTTATAGCAAGTTTGTCGCAATAATGTTTGGAGGGTATTTTCAACACCAATTTACAAAGAGTATTCTTGGTCAGAAGGCGGATTGCCCACACCCAAAAACTTTAATAAAATTAAAAAAAGATGAAAAAACCTGAACAGAAAACAACACGCTTCACATTGGCCGGATTTTCACTTGCCTTCCCCTCTTCAACGCCAACTCGTTGAAACGATGTTCCAGTCAAAAAGCTTTCAATAGAGGAACGAGCCAAAGGATGACGAAGAAGATACTTTTAATTTTCAAGTAAATTTTAAAAATTTTTAAAAAATTAAGAAAATACTTTAGGAGTAAATACAATCAACGGTTTACGGAACGGCACATAAATTTGACGTCTTAGCAAATGGAAAAAGTTTGCCGGGGTTGTCGGATTTGCTACAATCCAATTAGTATCATTCAACTGACGAGCCACAAAGGCTTCATCAAACGTCATATCCTCAAAAAATTTTCAAAAAAGAATCAAAACAGACAAAAACCTCATCGAAGCAAATTCCATCGTCTTCGTTACACATTTGCAGAAAACGTTCTAAAAAACAAAAAAAAAGTATGTTTAAAAATGGACACATTTCAAAAAAACCTGGCCGAGCACTGCTATGTTCTGGACCCATTCCTTCATAACCATGAGGAAGTAACAAAGTCAAACCACTCTGTCTAATCCATTTAGACTGTCCAGAAGAAATAAATTGATCAATAACACATTGAGCAGTATTGGAAAAATCGCCAAATTGAGCCTCCCAAATGATTAATGAGTTTGGGTTTACAAGAGAATAACCAAGTTCAAATCCCAAAACGGCATATTCACTTAAAGAAGAGTTGCAGACAACGTACTCGGCTTGAGTCTAATGAAAAAAATAAATTTTAAAAAAATCCAAAAAACAAAAAAACCTCAGACAAGTCATTCAAAGGGGTATATGTTTTTTGATCAATTTTTTGGTCGTGTAAAACATGATGACGATGAGAAAAGGTTCCACGTTCCACATCTTGGCCAGAAAGACGTACATGAATTCCTAGTTTTTTTTCAAAAAATAAAAAAAAGATTTAAAGTAAAAAACCTTCTTTAAGTAGAGAACCAAAAGCTAATGCTTCACCAATAGACCAGTCAAGGCTATCTTCATGAAACATATCACGACGACCTACAAAACGAAAATAGGTATTTATCACATTAAAAAATTGAAGTTGGTCCTCGCCCCGTCGGAATGCACTTCCCCGTGGAACATGGATTTGGGTCGGGGAATGACCCAAAAATCATTGTAGAGCGAGGACGTGGAGCAACCCTAAAAAATCTTCAAAAAACCTTTCAACGTTCTTTCCAATCCTCTATGCAAATTGAATCCTTCAGGAATTTGCGAAAATTTCATCACAATTTGTTCCAAATTTTCTTTATCAATTCCTGTTGGTGGCACATAAAAAGGATTTTTATCTCTAAAGAAATCATCCCATGGCGAATCTAGCCAATCACGATTTCTAACTGTTGTTATCTTCTTTGCGCTTTCATAAGCTTCTTCCAAAATAGACCCATATTTACTGAACTCGTCGTCAACATATTCTTGATCAGCTACTCCTTCAGCCAAAATTTTCTTTTGATATTGCTCTAGAACTGGTTTTGTTTGTTTAATACGTTGATACATTAATGGTTGTGTGAACATTGGTTCGTCTAATTCGTTATGTCCATAACGACGATAACATACAAGGTCGATAATGACATCTTTCCTAAATTCTTTTCTCCATTCGGAAGCGACATTGCAGACCTTTAAATTAAATTTTTTCCAGTTGGAATTCAGCAGCTTTTAAGGGGTTTATTATTTCAGCGTTTTAGTATTAGGCCGTTACGACTTTTGGTAAATAGCTAGGATTTTTATTAGTCAACAATAAATTTAAAGGGCGAGGATAATGTCGTATAATAAAATTAAACTATGAAAACCAATAACCAGGGGTTTTAAAATTTTTATGACTCTCTCAAAAGCAAACTAATCTAATCTCTAAAAAATCAGTTAGTCTCACCCTTCTCCCAAAAAAATAAATAAACTAGAAACAAACATGCATAACAGCCTCAGGATCATCAGCATTCACATGAAATATAGGCGCGCCCATAACACGTCCAGCATCTGTACAATAAGGAGAGGAACGAGAAGAACGTGGATCGGTAGTAAATCCAATTTGATTATTTACTACGATATGAATAGCTCCATGAATAGTATAATCACGCAAATCGTTTAGATTGAAAGTTTCCATAACAACGCCTTGTCCAGAGAAAGAAGCGTCGCCATGCAATACTAAAGCCTGTAAAGGAAAATACATTTTAAAAATTTTAGTGAGCGAAGTGTCTAGAAATAAATGCCAAGGAAGGCTCGATCCTGGCCAGTGCCACCCCTTTTTCTTAACTCATGCCAGAAATGGGATGTTTTCCGCTTACGTATTTTTTGGCCCTTCCGCTTCCGTCTTTCGCTTCAAAAACTGCGAAAGGTCCATCATAAACTCATAACAATTCTAAAATAAAATGTTTACCAAATGTCGATCACATGTAGGATCGTTGCTGTAATACGCTTCCGCATGAACTTTTCCTTGCACAACAGGATCAACAGCTAAAATTGATAAAAAAAATTCTATTTTCCTCATAAAATTCAACAAACCTTCCAAATGGGATGGATTTGCCACTACCGCAATTTTTATATTTCGTTGAGATTGACGATTTAAACGTTCAATACAAACACCAAGATGATATTTAACGTCACCAGAACCTTCATCTGTTGGTTCAAGAGTACTGAATTGAGAAAGGATTGTGCTGAGCGGTTGACGGCAAACATTGGACAACACATTTAGACGTCCTCTATGCGGCATTCCAATACTTAAAAAATTAGAAAGGATTAGATTTCGAGCATCAAAAAAAAAAATTTACACAATGGAATCAACGCCCATAGCCGAAGATTGATCAATAACTTGTTTCATAGCAGGAATTAAAACTTCACACCCTTCCAAACCAAAACGTTTTTCGCTTGGCCATTTTTTGGCGAGAAAATCTTCAAATTTTGTAGAACGAATTAGACGTTTGAACAAAACTTTCTTTTGAGCAGGTGTTAATTCCGTGACTCGAGGAGCTTCAAAATGTTTTCGAACCCAATCTTGTTGTTCATAATTGGTCAAATGCATATATTCAATTCCGGTACGATGACAATAAATTTTCTGGAAAATAAAAAGGTGTAAAATGGAGGTTAGAAAGGGAGCCGGGCAGCCAAGTTTACAGTGATGTCGAACTTTTCAAAAAATCTAATGTCTAAATTTCGATTTTTTCCGGTAGCTATAGTATTAGATAAAGTGACGAGATTAATGAAAAACATAATTCAGTCAAAAATTAGCCCAAAAATACTTTGAGAATGAAAACTTAAATCTAACTCCGCAACAAATATCACAATAGATCCACCCCATAAGGTCAACTCCCAGGTTACATAACTACCTTGCGATCAATTTCCCTAAAGGTCAACCCCTAAAAGAGATCAAAATTCAGTGTAAGTGACGCCCAAGAAAATCAAGTATGAGAAAAAAACCTTAAGACGATCAAAAATGTCTCGAAGCGGAAGAGTTGCCTTATCACCTCCGATAAACGTTGTAGGCGGCAAAAGAAATTCTCGGTCCAAATCTTGCTCACTAAAGCCATAGAAGTTCAATTCGAGCTCTCTAGGAATTGTATCGTCCAAATCAGCGCTATTAATTCCCAAAGGATCGAGATCAGCAATGTTATGGCCTCGAGTCTTAAAGCCAAAAAGTCAAAAAATTTTGGAAAATTTGAAACCTGAAAACTTCGAATTAAAAGTTGAATTTTCAGATGGTCATTAATAGCTCGAGTAAGATCGTCTGCAGGAATTACAGATGTAGCGGTCGATGGCTGAACTTCCTTAAAATCTCTCATCGCTAGTGTTGCATGTGGAGTTGGCACACCTTGAGAGAAGATTGAAGGCGATTGAAACGCTTGGCCAGGTTCAGCACCAGCATGTACATTGCTAAAATGAGAAGGCATAAATTGTATTTTTGATATCTCAAAAAAGCTAAGACCAGGATTTCCATGACCCTTATTATCCTTCTGAGCAAAATCAGGTTTCTACCAGGGTTGCGTCGTAATTACGAATTACGATTACGAATTACGAATTACGGCGTTTTTCCAGTTACGAATTACGAATTACGATTACGAAAATTTTTTTTAAATTACGAATTACGAATTACGATTCCGAAAATTTTTTTTAAATTACGAATTACGAATTACGATTCCGAAAATATCGGGAAAAATTACGAAAATAAATTACTTCAAAAGTGAATAATGGCTGCCATTTCTCTTTTTTACTTATTTAGAAATTAATAGTTAAAAAGGGACACATTTTTTAACTTTCAAGTTAAAAAAAGGACACACAAAAATATCTAGGTAGTCAACAAGTCGAAAAAATTTTTTTTAAAAAGGAGAGGTACCTGATTCGTAAAGAAAAGATCCTGTTAGATAAAAAAAAGTTAAAAAACAGAAAATAATTAAGCGGAAGTCTTGACTAAATATGTTTAAAAAAAGTGGAAAGAAAAATTTACAATGAAAAACCTTAAAAAATAATAAAATAAATGAGCACACTAACAATTTTAAACAAGGCGCGGATACATTATTTACTCTAAAACATGCGCAAATAGATTGTGGTCAGGGTTGCGTCGTAATTACGAATTACGATTACGAATTACGGCGTTTTTCCAGTTACGAATTACGATTACGAAAATTTTTTTTAATTACGAATTACGAATTACGGCGTTTTTCCAGTTACGAATTACGATTACGAAAATTTTTTTTAATTACGAATTACGATTCCGAAATTTTTTTCAAAATTACGAATTACGAATTACGATTCCGAAATTTTTTTCAAAATTACGAATTACGAATTACGATTCCGAAATTTTTTTCAAAATTACGAATTACGAATTACGATTCCGAAAAAAAATTTTCGATTACGACGCAACTCTGGTTTCTACCCCCGGGAGAAATTAGGGTTTTCCGTGTTTAAACCTTGAATCTGTCCCCGGCACAAAAAACCGACCATGGCTCGAAAATTTCGAACTGGGTTTTTCCTGTACCCAGAGCCAAGACATATTTTGACCTTCCTGGGGTTTTCCTGAACTACAGGCCCAGGATCCGCCCAGGTCAATAAATCAAACCCAGAGTCTTGGAACTAAAAAATAACCTGAAGTAAGCATCCCAACTTTTATGAACAGAACTCTTATCATGCAACCAACTTTCATACATTTGCTCAATATATATTCCAGAACTTCCATTCATGAATGGCTCAGCAGCTACACGAGAATGTGGTGTTTGTAACCATCTTACAGAGAGAGAAAACGTCCTCGTTGAGACACGGTTTAGCATTGCAAAATTTGTGTTAATAGAAAAAGATTTGCAAACAAAACTGAATCTAAAATGAAGTTAATTATGTTTAGAGCCCGGAATTACGTGCCGAATCGTACTCCGTACGGCGAACCTTCGGTTTTGTGGTCCCGAAAAAAAATAAATTTAAAAATCCCGTAACAATCTTTTCTAGGGTAATTTTCTGTGCTGATCACGAATCTGAACTCTTACGGGGTTTTTAAATTTATTTTTCGTCGGGATCACAAAACCGAAGGATTGCCTTCCGTACAGTATTACCAACCGTAATACCGAGAAATTTCCATCGGTTGTAGTACGACACGGAATTTTTTCCGAACCGTACTACGGATCGGAATAACGTAGATACCGAAAATACGCCGGTAGTAAGGTACCGTCCGGGCTCTAATTATTTCCAAACTTTGAAAAAAGTGAAAGAAAATAACAAAATTGGCAACTAAAATCAATTTAATATTAGTAAGATTTTATGGGAAAATTACGAAATAAAAGCAAAAGAATTCGCTTATCTTCGCACTAAATTAACACAAAAATGATACTTGAAAGAATTTTAAAGTGATCTCTGCTCTAGTTTTTAGCGAAGGGCTAAAGAACAAAAGCGGGTACACCCCAAAACGGCGCGCGGCCATTAAGGCGCAAAGCCATAACTTGGTGGAAAATTGCTTGTCCTTATAAATTTTTGTACCAATCTCCTTATCTCGATGAGAGGAATCGTTAAATACCAAATTTGGTAAGATTAGGAACGCTTGAAGTAAGTTATGGCTTTACGCCGTTATGGTCGTGCGCCGTTTTGGGTGTTTCTCAAGAAAAGTAAACAAAAAATAAAAGTCTCAGACTCTAAAGCCCAGACTCAAAAGTAAAATTCATGGAAAATTAGAGAGCATAGGAGAGACAGTTAGACAAATTCCGAAAACTGACGCTTTTTTAAATTTCCATTTTTAAAAAATTTTTTTTTAATTTTTTAAAAATTTTTTAGGTTGTTTTTTGTTAAATTTTTATTTATTTAATTTAATAAAGGAGCTGACTAATGGACGTCCAACAACAAGTTGAGCGTTATCAAAGAAATGATCGTTTGGTCGTTGATTTATATCACAAACTTAAAGTTGATGATCCCTATAGAACTAAAGGTTTTTGTTTAAATTAAGATTATTATTAATTTTGTGTTTACTATCTTGAGGGGGACCTTTTAAATGTTTTTTTTGGGTATTTCTAAGCTATTGAATAGATTTTTGGTTTTTTTTCGGTAATATTGAACCTGACGTACCCCCGTTTTTCTCCCAAGTTTCTTCCTAGATATCTTTCTCTTTCAATTTTCCTTCCATCCAGGAAGGAATAAAAATTAATTTTTTTGATTGTTTGTAGGCAAAATATAGAACGACAACTAGTTGGAAGAAAAGAAAGAGTCTGACCATTTTGTAGTTATTTAGGAAAAAACTTGGGGAGGAAAAAATGTGGTCTGTCAGGTTCAATATTACCCTTTATTCTAGTAAGGGAGCTTTGACCAAAAATTTTTAAGAAAAAATTATACTATCGTGTAGAACATGGTCGATAACCTTTTGCCATTTTTTTGCTTTTTGGCCCGATTCTCAAATTGAAAAATTACGGCTGATCACAGTTTCAGAAGTTTGATTGTTGAGAAAAAATTGTCAATAATTATTTACCATTTTTATTTTCATATTGGCAAATTTTTTTCTGGTCCTTGTTCGAGTGGTTCCCTTATGGGTAGTATCCCCTAGTCCCATAAATTCCCCTAATTTTCTTGTTTATTTTCAATCGCTTTATTCTCTTCATTTTAACATTTTTCAGGCTCTACAGCATTTTCTGGCCTAGCAGAAAAAGATTATTCTCAACACGAGCATTTAGGTGTACCTTTCTTCTACCAAAGTTGGCATCATTCTTTCCCTCGGGAATTACTTGATCAATTTAAACGTATTTTTTAAACCTTTTTCAAAGTAAAACGTTCCTTCAGATATACGTAGCAATTTTTCAACGGGATTATTGCCTTCAATTATGCGGGCGTGGATGTCTATAGACTCTGATTTATATTTGTGGAATTTTGACAATAAGTTTGTTTTTTTTATTAAATTTTAATTAATTTTTTAATTAATTTTAGTCGTGATCTTACATATTACGATTTAATAAATAACACAATTCTACGTGTTGATATAGCTCCTCCAAGGCCTGGATTTTCTGTAGTTAGTTTTCATTTTTTAAGATCATTTTTGTTTAAATTTGCTATCCAAAAATGCCACTTGCGGACAAATATTTCTGTCCGCAAATTTTTGTCCGCGGCAGTTGTTGGTTTAAATATTTTTTGCAGAATTTCGGGTTTTAAAATGTCATTTAAGCATAATTATTTTTGCCCGCAAGTTTCGTCCGCAAAAATACAATGACAAAATTTAAAACTTATTTTATAAATTTTCTAGCCTTCTCTTCATTCTATCCTTATTGTTGCCACAACCGTCGATATTGTATTGCTAGCAATTAGATTTGAGGACAAGTTTGTTTTGTTTCTTTTTTCTAAAATTTTTTAAATTAAAATTAAGTTCTGGCAATGTTTTACCTCCAAATACTGATGACTTGAGAAATGCCTTAATTTCAATGGTTGGAAATTCACCTCTCTACAGGCTGCCACTTGATGGACTTATTGTTACTGATATTTGCCCAACTCTTGATGGACGAATTTTCTTTTCTGCGGATGACTCTCTTTATGAATTGGAATACTTTGTATATTTTTATCCGCGAAATTTATCCGCAAAAATTTTTTTCTTAAAGGAAAAAGGCTGGTTTGGCATTGGAGGGACTTGTAAGAAGACAAATCATTCAAAAAGGCTTATAAACTATTTGGTACCTGTGTTACAAATTTTTTATTCAAAAGGTTTTTTGATTTAAAAATTTAATTTCTAAAATAATTTTGAATTTTTTTAAGAATCCGTTTTTCAACTTGTTGTTGATGACAGCAGACATTTGCTTTATTTACTCATGAAGAGTGGTTGTATTCAGGTTTGGAGTTTTTTCCTTAGAAAAATATTTTTTCCTTATGAATTTCTATTACTAACATAAGTACTTTGTTCATCACCCCTCCTATTTGAGCAAGTCGGGAGTCCTCTATCGAATGGTTCAAAAAATATCAAATTCGTGGTGACAGTAAAAGATGGTTCCTTGTCAGATTAATTTTCCTTTTATTCTTTTCGGCCTCGGAGGGGTCATCTTTCTAAACGTTAGTTTTTATCATTGACTTCTATTCTTCCTTCCTGTTTTTGCTCATTTAAGCTTTTATTTAAACTGCTTGAGAAATAAATAATTGACAATAAAAGGAAAATTAATCTGAGACTCAAATAGGGAGGGGCGTCATTTGAATTAAGTATCCTTTTTTACCCTGATTTAATTTTTAAGGTCTTCGATTTGGGTTTTGACGGCCGTTCAATACAAAAATTTGGAGCTTTATATCGCGAACAAATTGAACATTTGGCTAAAGAATCGTGCAATGTTAATCCTGAACTTTTTTCTGAAATTGTTAATATTAGTTCAATTCCTCTTTCGCAGTCAATTAATGTTAACTTGGTAAAGATTTTTTTTAGAAAATTTTTAAAAATTTATTTTTTAAGGTTGCTACAACTTCAAAAGGTGTACGTATCTATATTAGTTGTTTGGCTACAAATCTTCATTTAAACGAGGTTTTTTAAAAATAAAAACAAATTTCGTTTAATTTTTAAAATTTTTTAGGTCTCACAGAAAACACTTCGACCTAGCGCTCTTCGCATTTTACACATTCGCTTTCCTCCAGATATTCCATTGACTTCACCTCACAATTTGAGTATTTACACAACATATCAGACACATGGTAACTTTTTTTAGATTTTTAAAATTTATTAAAAAGATTTTTTAAATCTCTTTTGCTCCTAAAAATCACTTATGTCTCCAATTATGTCTCCAAGTCATACTATTTATTATCGACTATAAAGTTTGACATCGGGTCGAGATCGGGGGTTACTGGCCCGGTAGCTCGAAAACCGATTTTGATATAATCCGGGATTTCATTATTTCATTGTTTTAACTCGGAAAGAATCCGAACTCGAAACCCGGGAAAAAATTCGCCCCATATCAGATTAAAAGAAAAAACCTGAGTACCGACCCGGAAATTTGAAAATATCGAACTCTAATAGAAAAAAATTCTAACTCTAATATTCTCTAATATGCTTGCGGATTTTGGTTTCGTAAATGTCGAAAGACTTAGACCTAAAATTTTTTTTCTTAAATTTTGGATTGTACTCTTATGGCAACTCCTGGACCTGATTCAAATTCAAGCATCATTTTGGCACATTCCACTTCATGTTTTTCACATAATTCTCAACTTATTGAATTTACATGTTTTAATCGAATTCATGGCAGTGTTTGGAGTATTGCCCATTCAAGACAAGTATTTTTTATTAATTTTTTTATTTCAATTTTTTTTAGAAATCTTTGCGTAAGAGTAGAAAAGAGAATGATATCGTTAAACAATCAGATGAATTTCCTCTTTCCGTGGAGCAACATTTGTGTCCAATTGAGAAATTTTTTGTCATCTCGTCGAAGGTTAGTTTTTATTTAAAAAATTTTTAATTTGAGAGGGATTGGTTTGTTTTTGTCATTTTGGCAAGTTAGAGGACCTAAGAATCTTTATTTTAGTAAATTTCTTTTGAGCTTGCTCCTTGAAGGTGGCCATTTTATCCAAATTTTTTGGATGGACATTTCGCCCAAATTTTTCGCTCATTTTTTCCAAAAAATTTTTTCAATTCTCTCTATTTTCAGGGCATTTATGTATTTGAGCATTGCTCTCCTCTTGAACTATTTCGACATATACTCACTCAATACGGCAACGATTCAAAACAATTCCAAGGATTTGAAGCTGTTGTTAACCAAACAGAATTGTGTGTAATGGCTTTACAAGTAATTTGTAGTGAAAATGCTTCGGATGCAACAATTAAAGATATGGCATTACGAGTATTTTTTCAATGTGCTGGAGAGCCTAGATTAATGTATGGAAGTGGCGATCATTTTATGGATTATGGACCGAGGGCAAGTACTAGCAGTGATGGTTATATGAATGGAACACTTTCTTCAAGTGTTTTTACACCTAAAAGTATGAAGAAAAACATATATATTAGAGATTAGAGCCGGAACTGGGTCAAGGTCTGGGGGTTTTTCTGAATCTATAGCCCAAATTCTAACATTTCTTGATTTGGTTTTCTCCTGGAGCCAAGCCTATTTGTGCCCAGACAGCAATACTAGAATTCGGTCTTTTTTCGACTCGAACCTCGATCCTAATAAAATTTATAAGTCCTGTCCAGTCTCTTTTATCAGCCTGTGACTTTCTTGATTTACATATAGGGCAAAACGACATATGTTCATTTTTATTTTGAGAGTATTCAGAGCATTTTATGAATTTAAATGGCTTTTGATTCCATATCACAATTAATTTTTACCAAAAATTTCAGCACCACTTCGAACATCAACACCACAAAATAACTCAACTCCCTCTGCAAATTATACAAATGGTTTTACACCTCAACATGTTTTACATACACCTGGAGGAGGTTTAGACAGCGACCAATCTATTATAGCGGGCGCTAGAGTGAAAAATTCTCCTCGACATGAAGCTTTGTTTATTTATTTTTCACGAATAATTAAAGGAATTTGGCTAAGAAAATTATGTTTGGTAAAACAGATAAACGAGGTTTCTTTTTTAAATTTTAAGTAGGGAGGGGACCTTAAGGGCGGGGAGCAGACTTTATGGAGGATGGAGGGAATTCTGGGAGAAAAACTGGGCAAGCTCTGGAGGGACTTGCCCTAGTTCTCCAGGGAAATCCTTCCTCGGGACTGGGGGCGAATCCTAATTTTAAGAAATTTTTCAGGTTGAAAGTCAGCTAACAAAAAATATTTTGGATGAAGTCGGTTATTATTTAAATTCTCTTCGGCAAGCAATTGACGAATGTTCACTCATCACTTCTCCACAAATTCATCATTTTCCGAGTAGAACTTTACAACAACAGCAACAACAACGACGAACATCTTCTGAAGAATCTTCTCGTATTTTTTTAATTTTCCAAATTTTTTTCGAAAAATTTTTTTAAGTAGTTGACCAGGAAAAACAATCACTTCAAAAATTGAGAACTTTGGTTGGTGTAACATGTGAGGTTGTTGCTCTGTGGAATGTTTTGTTAGAACACGAATTGCGTGTAATTTTTGTAGCCTTGGCTCCAGATGTTCAAAAATGTTTGTTAAATTGGTCTTTAGATGATTTGGTTCGCAACAGGAATGATGTAAGATTTTTGAAAATTTCAAAAATTTTGAAAAATTTTTCAAAAAAAATTTTTTTCCTAGGTCTGCGCCGATTTAATTAGCGCTCTTATTCGCCATTATATTGGTGATGATGCTTCTACGGCTGCTATAAGTGAACGTTTACGTGCCCTTTGCCCAACACTTTTTACCGTTGATGATGCTTCAGTTGTTAAAGCGACAGAAAATATCTATAGAGCAAAAACAACAACTCAGCCTCAATTGGAAATGATTAAAGAAGCTGTCGCTCAGTTTAGAAAATCAATTCAAAAATTAAATCTTGTCCAAACCTGTGATCTTTTGTTGCAAGGTTTTGAATATATTTTTTTTAAATTCGATTTCAGTCCAAATTTAATTTAGCCGGCCAAATTCATGTTTTCCTAAAATTCATTTTACTTGATGAGGTCTATCTACAATTTTTATGTATAAACCAATGGATAGTGTTACTATCTGATTTTAATTTATCATTGGAAGATAAATGGGATTTGACCGGTTAAATTTAAGTTGGACAGAGACACATGCATATCGGACAGCACACGAGGGTCTGACATAAGGGCGTATCCACGAGTCGGATTTCAATGGGGCTATAATATGGTGTGCACCAACCCATTGGCGTTTACTTGGCATTCCTCCCCATTTGCTTAAGTTAAATTTTTACTTTCAGTTCTCTATTTTGACGGCATTGTTGATTTATCTTTAATGCGTGCCCGTCGTGACGATCCAAATGATTTGGCTTTAATAGTTTACAAAAAACATTTAACATCTTCCGACGTTACAGTCCAGGAAGCAATGGAAAAAAGAAATGAAGCTTATAATTGTATTTTGGAAGTACTTCGTCTTCTTCAAATTTTGGCAACTTCAAAAGAAAGTCAATTAGCTTCTTTAAATTTAAACAATTTTTTCCAATCGGCTGATTCTGTTAAACAACAATTATCATCTTCGCGTGCCCAAGAAGAAAGGGATAAACTTTTGAGAAGAGTTTTGGAATCTGATGATGAATTGGCTTGTGTTAAAGTTTTTAATTGGATGTTGGGAAATAATTTGGCAGATCAACTTATTGCTGTAAATTTTTTTTTCTAAATTTTTTATAGGAAAAGAAGGGATAGTGGGTTGAATTTTTGGCACAGTATTTCTTTTATTTGAATATTTTGAAATGGTCAGGGTCAATAATAGTCAAAAATTGAACATTTTTTGCGGGTCTAAATTCGGGTAGCACCCCGTCCCCCGACGAATTTTTTTGACAAAAACCCATAAGGTTCTACCCCGGTAAAACCCGATCCCAGACGCCCCTGAAGGCTTGGGATGCTACCCTAGTCTAAATAGTTCCTTCTGCGATGAAAGCGGATGGGGTTATGATGGAAATTAGTCGATCGCTTATCGAACACAATAACCCGCCTTTACTTAATTGACCCCCAATCATTAAAAATAAATTATATCTTTTTAGAACAAATTCAAATATTTCGAGGCATTTTTATTCCACGAAATAGAAGATGGAAAGGGGAATATTTATTTGGAATTATTGTGGAAATATTATGAAAAAAGTCATAATTATTTGGAAGCAGCAAAAGTTTTGGCTGGGATGGCTTCGAAAACTACAAGGTTTTTTCGGGAATTCTTGAAAATATAAAAAAAAAATTTTTTAATTCTAAAGTCGTACAAGCATCTCTAATAGAATTACTCATTTATCCAATGCTCTAATGTGTGTTCAATCGGCGCCTGAAACTAAATCTAATATGGAATTGAAGCAAGAAATTCAAGACAAACTTGACGTTGCACAGATTCAAATGAGAGCAAAGTTGGTTTTAGAATATATTGTTGAACCTCACTTCCAGATACACCTTTTGGAGCCGTAGCGCGCCAAATTTTAGCTCTCGTACATCATAATGAGAAGTATCCTAAATTAGGGGTTTCATTTAACCAGCGTCCTGCATCCATTGGCTGATTAGACTGTTAGAAAACGTCTCTTAAATTGAGAAGTACCCAATTTAGGGAGTATTTAAAAACGAATTTCAACAATATTAAAATAAAAAATAATCTTCAAAAATTTTTTCAGAACCTTACTAGAATCTGAAACTAACCCAGAAATAGCAGCTAGAGGAAAAGAGGCGATTGAAGCATTAAATTATCAACTTTGTGGTTTAACTCAACTTTATTCTTATGCAAAAACTTACAATTTGCATGAAATTAAATTGGCAGTTTTGCATTGTGCGAGTCAATTTGATACTGAAATTGTTGAAAATGTTTGGAGAGATATTTTGGATAAAGGTTTCTTTTTCTAATAGAAATGGAAAATCTCCTGCCTAACCACATTTAGACTCGTACCAGGGATGGGACGGGGTGAGAAAAATCTGACCAGTTTTTCGGATCGGGTTTTCAAAATTTTTCGTTGGATCGGATTTATTGTAGAGAAATCCGGGTTTCGGGTAAACAGTCTCATCTCTTTCTCTTACTACAAGAACCAATATTGTTTGACTCTGTCATTTGACCATCGTTAGTTAGCCGGGCCCTACCACAATAAAAGGGTGTAAATGCCCATGATTATCTGGCCCGGTTTAACCATTGTTAATGTAAGTAGCCATAAGATAACACTATGAGAAAACCATATGATATAAACTATCGAATCGCTTTCTACTTGTTAAGAATCTGGTGGCCCCTAGGTATGAAAAATTTTTTTATGGATAGAGGCTTTCCCAGAAAATATTTTTTAATCTCTATAAATTTATTTTTCCAGAACTTTGCAATTTCCAACTCAATCGTTTAACACTTGACAAAATTCAAAACAATATTTCTTCAATTCTTTTGCGTTTGCGTAAACGTTATGCTTCTTCTCCACAATTTGTTCCATTAGGTTTTTATTTTAATTTAAATTTAAAAAAAATTTTTCTTCTAAAGATTATATTCTTCGCGAATTAATTGTTTTTTCATTTAAAAATTCCCCGCCAATTAATTGGGTTTTAGAAATTTGCCGAGGAGCGGATATAAAATATGGCAAATTGCTTGCTGTTGCTTCTGAACAATACAGGTTTTTTAAATAAAAATAATTTTTTTAATTTTTTCAAATAGAATTTTTGACCCTTTTTGGAAACAAAATCAACGTGCTTTTAATTTTATGTTGGATTTGGCAGTTTTGACAACAGAACGATCGTTGGAAGAAGCTAAAGCTTTGGGAAGTTCAGACAGGTTTGGGGAATTTTTTTAAATTTTTTAAAATTTCTAAAATTTTCTCCCTTAGTTTTTAAATATGGAGTGCTTTCTAACCAATGCCCTCAGACTCCAGAAAATGTCAAATGGTTCCCGGCAGTTCTAGGCGGTTTCAAAATTTTATCAATTCCGGGAAACTATTCCGAAACCCTGGGGAAACAGTGCTAGTGGCAACTGCTCCCCAAAAAACGTCAAATAGTTCCTGTTAGTTCCGGGCGGTCTCAAAAATTGTGTCGATTCCGGGACAGTAAAATTCTGTTGATTTTGGGTTCCGAAACTCGTAAAGTTTAAAATTTTTTTCTTTTAGAAAAGTACTCAAGAACACCTGTTTGGAATTTCTGTCATCATTACAATTAAATGTCCAAGATCGAATGAGTTTTGGCGTTGCTTCAACAACCCAAAGAAGTATAACTGAGCGACTTGAACTTTTAAATGCACAAATTTCAAAGATTTCTTAAAGGAAAACAAAAAAAAAGTAATTTTTAATAAAATCGCCAACGACCACTGCCCTTCAAAAAAGCAAACAAAAATTCAAAGAGTTGTTGCTCATCTATCGGTTAATTTTTTATATTTAAAAAACATATAAAAATTGTTATTTTATTTATCAAATTTTTTGTTTATTTATGTGTTTTTGTTGGCGTTATAATTTTTTCAAGAAAATTTTTTTTTCAACGCTTATTTTTGTTTTCATCTGGTAATGATCTTTTTTTATATTTAAAAATAATTTGATGTTTAATTATTGTCTCTTTGTTGTTACTAATTAAAAAAAGTTATATAATTCTTTTAAAATTTTTTAGACTGTGAAAGACAAAAAGGTTCCCTGCTTTTCTTATTAGGAGTCAGAAAGCTTAAAGTATCAAGTAACACAAATCCTTTTGAAAGAACCTTTATCATGAGCGGATATATTGTAGGAAAGCGTCGCTACTAATGATAGGCATGGTTCGGTCTATCGAGAGTACCGATAATATTTTGGAATTTTTTTGTCCTCGTCCAGGTTGGGAAAATCCATTCGCCTACCACTAGGTGCAGTTAAATGGACCGAAAACCATGGCTTATCTAGGCCTAAAAATAAGAACCCAGCTCTTTTGGCATCTAACACTACCCGAAAATAAAATTTGGGCACAGATTTAAGTTGATGGTATATTTTAACCTTTATCTCTAAAAAATCCTAAACGAAAAATAAAAGTAATAAACCTCTTTTTAAAAATAAATTAATCATCAAAAAAATTATACAAAATCTTTATAATTTTCCTTTATCCATCCAAACAGACTTTTTGGCCGAGCAATTCCGAATTTACAATATTTAATGATTAACCGGTAAAGCCTGCCTTAAAAATTTTTTTTTTAATTTAATTTTAAAATTAAATACCAATAGTAAACCCTTCTGCTTGCAACAATTTTACAGTTTCTTCCAATTCCTGCGCAAACAATTTTTTTCCGAATGTGAAGAAGACGAGAGGACGGCACGCAAGGGAAGCCGCCATTAGTTGAATAAGGCCTTTAAAGGAATTTTTAAAAATTAGTCTGACCTCAAGATACACTCCTCGGTATCTACCACAGAGGCATAACTACAAACCTAGGAATACCATAAAAAAGCATTTATTTAAAATGCTCCCAATATAAGATACCCCTCAATTTAAAATATTCCTAAAATTTGGCCGACCGTTGGGTGGAGCAGCTACCAAGTAGTGTCTTCTCTATTTGACCCGCCACAGAGAAAAATTAACTGGTCGTGTACCATTCTACTACCAAGCCCTCTATTTAAGATAAACCTCATTAGAAGATACGATTTTAAGCCCTAATTTTATAATGAGAGGTCCGCTTAACATAAAAAAAATTCCACAAACTTTTTAAATGCAAATCTCCCCCAAAAACTCCACATCCCCAATTGCCTGTAGCTATTTGGTCAAAACTCCAAGCTGTACGTATCGCAAATCCTATAAATGCTTTGCGAAGTTCACGACGTATATATCCTTCAAAAAATTGTTCCAAAGGATGGAAAAAGTTGAGTGCATCAATTGCTAATAATTCTGACATTATTCTTCCCATTGCATCTCTAAAAAAATTAAAAGAAATTTTGGAAATGTTCTAAAGGACTCCCGATCTACCACCCTTATAACATTAGGCTTATAAAAGTCGAATCTCGACCCGGCCCATCAAAATCGGCTTTTTAATCTTTTTTAATGGGAAAAATAATAGCAAAAGAGGGAAGAAAAGTGGATGGATTATAGTTATGATCCTGCGGTAGATGGATGGGATGGGTCGGGAAAATGCAACATGGATTGGACGGGTAGGGAAAAAAGCCGAGTCGGGTTTTCGAAAATTTCTCTGACTGTGCTTCTGATCAAGAAAGACCCAGGTATCGGTTTTTGGATAACCAGACCCACCTATGGGTTCGCAGTAGACTAACCTTTGCAAAGAAACATCTCTTTGACGATATTTCCAACAAAAAGTACTTCCATATCCTTGATAATCTGAATATCTTTCTGCTCCAATAATTAATATTGCTTCATTCTTTTCCATCTAAAAATTAAAATTTTAAAATATTTTTTTTAAAAACAAAAAAACCTTCTCACATACAAGACAAGAAATAATTAATTCTGGGCATATTAGGAAACGAATTTCTTCCTTAAAATAAATAATGAATTAAATTTTTAATTTCATGTTATAAAATTAAATTTTGGTAAATAAAAATTAGTGAATCTTTTTTAGCACAGGAAACTGAAAAAAATAGTAAAAATCCAAAAAAATATATCCAGCGGACATGAACCTCATAGCAGTAGTTTGGGAGGCGTTTCGAACAACACGTTCATGTTAGATGCCTGTCTGAGTGAGTCAGTGAGCGATGAACTATTGCCCCTCTTATAAAAAGATTCTAAGTCCCTGCCTAAACGTCTTAAATCCTAAACAGATCTCCTTTCCTTAAAATAATTCAAAAACAAAAAATATACCTGTACAAGTCCATATCCAAGTACTCCCCCACCAATAAATTCATTTGCAAAATCAACTTGAGTCATCTTTTCTCCCTCATTTTCTATTCTTCCATTAGGTAAAGCATTTAAATTAACTAAATTAAGTTCAATTTCATCCCATTTTGGTTCCAATTCACAATTGAGTTTTTGACGAATTATTGAAACTGTCCCATTTGGAGGATTTTTAAAAAATTGATAAAAATAGTGCAAAATACATTTTAATTTTTCTGCTGCCTTGGGAGTTTTGCGAGTAAATAGCCTTAAAAATATATTAGAAAATTAAAGGGACTTGAACGGGGTTGAACCCATGACCTCTCAAGGTTATTAAAATAAGTATGAAATATTTGAAAAATTTTTACTTCTGCCGAATTCAAACCCTCAGTGGTAAGGTCAAAGCTGCAAAAAATTACCATCACACCACAAAATATTTTTCATAACTTGTGGTAGAGAGGCCGAACTGAGACGAGATCTCGATCGAAAATTTCGGTTATTGATATCAAGAATTTTTCGAGATCTCGATTCTCGTACGTCACTCCCAGTCTGGTCTCTAGTTTGTGGTGCAGTTTGTTCCTGAATCTGTTGACTTTTCCATTGAGGTTCGAACCAGACAGGGGAATTTTTCAGATTTTTCAAATTCCGTATTTTATGAATTTTTAAGTCTAAAAGCTTTAAAAAACCTGATAAAATTAATTCTATTAAACTCTCCAAAATTTCGAGCAGTAAAAGTTGAATAAAAAGCATTCGCTAAAAGTGAAGCAATTTGAAGTTGACTTAAAGTTAAAGAGCCGTTTTCTTCCCTTCTAAGAGCTCGTATTGGCTGCTTTATTTGTTTGGGTAATTCAAGTGCTAGACGAGCAATTGATGATAAAATACGTTTATTAAAGTAAGCAGTGGAATCTTGATTAAATAAAGAAGCGATAACGCTGAGATCGGGTTCGGCAGAAAAATTGAGATACGAAAGAAATTTGGTCTGCAAATTTAAAAAAAAAAGTAAGATTAGAAAATATTTTTTTTTGGTAAAAATATTAGGAGATAACTTGGTAAAATTATCGTTTACCTAATAATTTCCCTTTTTTTATTCCAACAAGCAATTAAATTTGATTAATTTTTATTTTATTCTGGAAGGAAACTCGGTATTAACCTAATCAGTAAAGGAACGTGCATTCATAGGACAAATGAGGAGGAAAAGGGGGCCGACAATTTTGTTAACTTAATTTTTGAAAATGAGTGGAAAAATTCCCGAAAAAAGGAAACCGGTCTTACATAATCATGGTAATAACCTCTCCTCCTGCTCGTTCTTGTTCGTATTTTCCCACAATTCCATATGGAAAATAACGAAAAAATAGGAGGGGAGGAAAGAAACTTGGTATTAACCTAATCAGTAAAGGAACAAGCCGCCCAAGAGCCTAGCTAAAACCATTCCCAAAAATCTTCTTAAAAAAACCTTGAAATCAAAAAATGTCAAAGCTTCTCCAACATTGGCTATCGATCCAAGTGCTTCTGAAAATTCAAAATTTAATTATTCAATCAAAAATAAAACCTTCAATTTGTTTCCATCTCTCTGCATTATAACAAGGTAAAGGAATATGTTTTGTTTGAATATAAAGTTCGAAGCTACAAATAGGTCTTGCCCCATCAATATCATCATATTTGCATAAGAAATAGTCTTCTGGTTGAGAAAAATCACGTACAAAATTGATCGCCATCTAGTAGAAAAATAACTAAAAAATAAAATTAAAAAATCAAAAAATAAAAATTTGAAGAAATATTCAAGAAATAGTTATGAAATAAAAGAGAGCGAGCAGAGAAACAAATTAATTAAAAATTAAAACACCCATAACGGCGCAGGCCTAAACGGCGCACTTGAAAAAGCGCTTCATTTCTGTCGCGCCCTTTTGATCTGCGCCGTTTTGGGCTCTAACTTAAAATCAGCAAAATTTGGCGTTTTGATTTTTGACGTCATTTTGTCCTAAAAGGATTAGCCAGAAATAGTGTGATGAATTGTTAAAAAGAGAAAGAAAAGGGGGCAGGTGCTTAAGCCGCGCCGCTTTATATAAACCCAATAATTTTAGTTTCTAAACATTTTCTTCAAGTCATTCAAAATCAGACAAATGACGTCACCTAAAAAGTTAAAAGTGCAAGATGCTAAGCAGCTACTCGAAATGGATCGTGTTCTTACTTTGCATGAGGGGCAAACTTGGTTTGTTTTTATTATTTTTTTTTGATGATTTACGGGTTAGGCTTAATTTTTGGATTGGGGGCCGGTCCTTTAATGACTCTGAATTGAAGCAGGGATTAGAATTTTATAAGGTACTACCAGAAAATCAATGAACTTGAGAATCTTTTTGGTCTGTATTCGTACAGTCTACCGATACGGAATAAAACAACTTAAATTTCATACCCGAAAAATACCTTCAGTAGTACGGCAAGGTCCGATCTCTACTGATGTGAGAATATGCCCTCCAAATCATTTGATTTTACTCAAATTTTAGGTATGTTATCAGCAGCACTTGGTGGAAGGAATTTCTGAGTAATGCCGAAGCCTCAGATGGTGATGCTGTCATTGAGATGCCTCCTATCTCCAATAAGGACGTCGTGGAGAAAAGTAAGAAGAGTAAAAGTAGGAAAAGTAAAAACAATTTTTAGACTGTTCTTAACTACTTAAAATTTAGACGACGAGGACCAATACGTTCTGAAGCCAAATATTAGTGGAAGCTTGGGCTATGTTAGTGACGCAACCTTTACTAATCTCAGGAGTGTATTCGGAATCGAGGATGAAGAGCGGGATGTTATCTCTAGAAAGGTGGTTAAAGGGATGCTGAGGGATGAGATTTTCATTGAGGTTTATCCACTCCAGATAAAGGTTTATTTTAAACTTTTTTTGGTTGATTTTTATTAAATTTCCTCAGGTTGCCAACTACAACAACAAAGAAGTCGTTTTCACTGTTGAAGTGAGCCAGGCTGCTTCGATCGACAAGATTAGAGAAATCGTTTTTGACCAACTCAAAATTGAAGAACAACACAGGAACAGTGCCCATTTTCTTATTGAAGACAAGGGTAGATATGATTGTTTGTCCGACACTGTTTCGTACGCCAAGCTTAGCGCTATTCTTCATTCTGGGGCAATTGTTTATGTGGATGCATCTGGAGCGACTTCTGAGGAGTTGGTAGCGGCACAAAATGGAACAACTCGTGGTGGTCGATTTTCTGAAAGGTCTCATTTTGTAATACTGAGTGCGCCCCCCCCCCCCCCCCGTATTTTTTTCTTACAATTAGAATATACGTAACGTTCAGGCTTCCTTTCTTGCCAAATTTCACTTGATTTCCTTTTGACATATTTTGTTTCTCCATCATAATGCCCCCCTGGCATTCTAATTGTAAGGAAAAAATAAAGTGGGAGGGCACAAAACTCGATATTACCCTCATTTTCTCCCCTTTAATTTGTGTTTTTTAGAGTTGCATCCTATCAAAAAGGCTTGTGTGGACTTCAAAATCTGGGAAATACTTGCTTTATGAACAGGTTACATTTCCTTTTTTTTCAAAATTTAGTTATGTTTTTAGTGCTATCCAATGTCTGAGCAACGTTCCTGAGCTAACCGAATATTTTATAAATGACGAGTATTACGATGAAATCAACACTACGAATCCACTGGGCACTCATGGACGTTTAGTCAAAGCTTACGCTGAGCTCCTTAAGGATATGTGGTCGGGGTGTTCTAGTTCAGTGAGGCCTTGTCATCTTAAGGTTTTTTATTTTTTCGATTCTTACACCAGTTTTAAGTGTGTAATCGGCGAATTTGCTCCTCGTTTCAATGGCTATGCTCAACAGGACTCTCAGGAATTGACTGCCTTCTTGCTTGATGGACTTCATGAGGATTTAAATCGGATAAAGAATAAGCCCTATGTGGAGGAGAAAGAGATGGAAGGTAGAGATGAGGCGCAGGTAAAGATTTTAAAGGTCGTTAATCCTTAAATGAACCAAATTTAGGCTGCAAGAGAGGCCTGGCAAGACTACAAAAAGCGCAATGACAGCATCATCGTGGATCTCCTTCATGGTCAACTCAAGTCAACTCTCACTTGTAATGTCTGCAGCAAAATTAGCATCAAGTTTGATCCATTCTGCTACCTGTCATTGCCCATTCCTGCGAAAGAACGCCAAGTTAAATCTACAATCAATTTTGTTCGCAAAGACAAATGGGCTAAGGTTTTCTTTTTTTATAAATTTTACGATTAATTTTTCTTATAGTTTCTGTTGACGCATACAAACAAGACGACAATTCTTCAATTGAAAGATGTTCTTCGACAACATCTCAAAATACCGCCTCAAATGGAGGTATACTTTTTGATAGTTTTTTGTAGGGTTGGAATTTATTGTAGTTTCTGAAACCCCGACGATTTTTTGGCGAAAGAATCTCGGCCCGAACCCTAACGCCCTCTCTCTCTCTCTCGGCCCCGAACCCCCGAACTTTTCAACTCCGAAAGGGTTGAGTTCCAACCCTAAAGGTCCAACCCCCAACCTCCAACCCTAATAACTTTCATTTTAAGATTGTCTTGCTTACATACTTCAGCAGCGATATTCTAGAAGATGACAAGTTAGTTGGCACATCCTACAACAATATGGGCAAGCAATTCTATGCTTATGCCCTTGATGGACATGGACCTCTTTTACTTGTTGAAAATCGAACACATAACAGCTCGTTACTTGGAAATGTTTTTCCCGTTCGACGACCAGATAAATTGACTAAACAATTTGTTTTGGACTCTGTTTTGCCGCTTTGTCGTGATTATTTTTGGCGTACGGATGAAGGAACTTCTGCAATGGATAATAATGTTAAGGACAGTCCAAAACAAGGTGAAGAGCCTATTGAAGATGATGTTAAACCGCAATATTCTCAAGTGAATCCGGATGAAATTGGGTTGCTTGAACCAAATTTAATGGTTCAAGAATTTCCTGAAGATCCTAATGAGGTTTTTTTAAAAGATTTTTTGATTGCCTAAACAAAAAATTTTTTGAAGGAAATGCCATTGTCTCTTCCATATGATGATGGCCCTGTTCCAAAAATTATGCTTACATGGGGAGAGCATAAACAATTTAGCAGCGTCAATCCAGACGTGAGTGAAGTGGTTAACTTAGGGGTATTTTTCTCATTAGCACCTTAAATAATATTTTTTGTTTTTTAGTCGCTTGTGGAGCGAGAAGTCAGCATTACTCAAATTAAGAAGGCTTATACGATCAAGGAGTGTATCGATTCGTATACGACTAAAGAGCAATTGAGCGAGCAGGATTCATGGTTTTTTTTAAATTTTTTAGAGAATTATTTTCCGACTTTTTCCAGGTTTTGTCCAAACTGCAAAACTCATCAACGCGCCTTCAAAAAATTGGATCTCTGGTCGCTTCCCCAAATTTTGATTATTCACCTCAAAAGGTTCTTGTACTCACGCTACTCTCGAGAAAAGATTGAAACTGAAATTGATATCCCAGTGAAAGGTTTGGATCTTGGGGATAAAGTGCGCGATCCTTCTCAAAAAGAAGAGAAATACGATTTGATTGGTATTTCAAATCATTCTGGAGGTTTGTGGATGTTTTATAAACCTTTGGGCCAATCGATAATTTCTATAATTTTTTTGAAGGTCTTGGTTCTGGCCATTACACAGCGCGGGCATTGAACAATAATACATGGTGTGAATTTAACGATTCGTCTGCTTATGCCCTTAATACACCGCCTGGCGACTCTATTGTATCGAAGGAAGCATATATGCTGTATGTTTTTTAAAAAATGTTTGAAAATTAAAAAAAAATTTTTTAGGGTTTATCGTCGTCGACAAACTAACCAACAACAAATAAAGCAACAAATTCGGAAGAGTCCCAGGATTGCTGCTGCTACTGCAGAATGTGTCTAATTTGTGTGGTTGATGTCTCTAGTTTGATATATGTATTAATGATGTGACCTTCTCTAGGATATTCAAAAAAAATTTTTTGGTGATTTTATTTTTCCTCCTGTTCGTAAAAAAATTTTTTTTTAATTGTTGGCTGATTTCTTGTCTTGACCATCCACAATTATTATATATTGCGTGTATATTTTGTGTTTCATTAAATATGTTTAAAAGTTAGTAAAGAAAGGATTACATATTATTTTAATTTTAAAAACATTTTGCTGATCGAAATGAGAAAATACTTTTTTTTTAATTTTGGTACTAGTGTTGTTTCCCTCTTATTGGGGCTCTATTTCAAGAGTTCACTTTATTTTCACAAACTTTTTTCTTGAATAGAGAGCTCCATTTAGCCAGAGTTATGGTACTTATGCACATTACCGGACCTTTGGTCTAGCACGCGGATCAGGGTATCGTTTCCCCAATAGAAGTGGGCAGTGGGGGGAAACTGCACTAGTACTAATTCTCTTCAAATAATTTTAATAAAAATTTTTACAAGAATGGTGGCTTTCTTTGGTAACCTTTTAATCAATTTGTGGGACTCTTGGAAGATAAATGGATTATTAGATGATGGAGATATTGAATTATTGAAAGACTGTTGTGAAGGTGTTCTTGAAAGAAATCAAATTCAAGGGTTATTTAATATTGGATTTTCGCTCATTCTTTTGATTGGTACTATAATCTACAGACCTTGTAAATTTTGTTTTATTTGGGAATAGGGAGAGGGTTTAACGGGGATATCACGGGTAGAGAAAAAGTGGGGGGAAACTGCACTGTACTTTCAATTCTCTAGTTTCAATTGTGCATACCCATTTTTCTTAGTCATTTCAAATTTTGAAAAATACTG
This sequence comes from Meloidogyne arenaria, assembly GCA_036172955.1. Lineage (NCBI taxonomy): Eukaryota > Metazoa > Nematoda > Chromadorea > Rhabditida > Meloidogynidae > Meloidogyne > Meloidogyne arenaria. Next base: position 4,025,221 of record JARQAB010000026.1, read on the forward strand.
TCCACCAACCGGATTTGAACCTTCCTACCCCCTTAACTTTAAAAAATATTTCTTAGTTTTTTGGTTTGCTGTTGTTCCCTTTCTTTGTATGTTAACTTTTGAAATAATTATTTGGCCTATTTTTTGCCAAATTCCGATACTTTTTGCAAAATATTGGATCAATTTTGATAACAAATTCAATTCATATCTTTCATTATTGCGAGAGAAGGAAATATGTTTATTCAGGTTATTTTGAATTTTTTTAAATAATTACATATAAGATTTTTAAATAATTTTACGGGATCCAAGGGCATAGCCAAGGATTCTTTATTCCCCTTGAAATGGAGAAAATGACCTAATTTCCCTTCTTATGTCCTTCGGTCCATGAGGGTGTTTTGGTTAATTTTTGACCCCCACATATTTCTTATGTTAACTCGACCTGAAAGATGTCGTTATAAGAGAGCCTTCAATGTATAGAATAGATATAAACTTTTTATAATGGAATTTGTACGAAAAATAACGGAAAAAAATTTTTTTGCGGACATAATTTGCGGACTTTTTTTTCATCACATTAATTTTCTAAAAATTTTTTTTAAAGTTTGCAACCTTCTAACCATCGTAACAGTTCATCATCTACATTACCATTTCGTCAATCTCGCCTAAATTATCTCAAATGCCTTCGAAATTATATCGAAACATATCATTCGGCCTCACAATCACTTTGTCCCACCAAGTATTTTTTTTGAAAATTATTTTTAAAAATTCAAAAAAATTTAAGGGATGATGTCAATAAACTTTTTGTTAATTTTATTGGTCTAGAGATGCATTCACTTCTTTATGAAGAAGATGATGGGTGTGAGGGTGAAGAACAAACATTTTTGAGTATAACAGCTTTAAAGGTTTGAAATTTATTTATTGTTTTTTATTTTTTATGTATTGGTTGAAAAATTTTTTCTCAAAAATTTTCCTATAATTTTGCAAGGATGGTTTACCGCTTAGGCGGGGGTTAGTCTAAAACGATAAAAGAGAAATTACATAGTCATCACCCCGGTAGCTCACAATCAGTGGTAGAGCACCTGCATTTGTGTAAGCAAGCAAGGCCGAGCGATCATTGTCAGCGTTGTCGCTGGTTCGAATCCTGTCCGGTTGGTAAACCTATGCTAAACTCTATTTTTAAGAAACTTTGAATTTTTTGAACCCTTTGAATTTCGTTTTATCCAAAAAATATTTTAAAATCCATTTTTAGGTTTTATTTTCCCATTTAACCACACTGTCCTTTAGTTTTATTCCCATAGTAAATTCTTCCGGAGAATTTTTTCCAATTAAAAAAAATATTATTTTTCAGAGTTTATGGCAATGCATGTTTTTGGTCAGAAGTGAATTTTTACGTCTCTTTTTACTTGTTATTCAACAAAATATTTTGTTATTTCAACCCTTTGAATTTTTTAAAAATATATTTATTCTCTTCAAAACTTTTTGGAAAACATTTAATTATCTGGATTCATTTAATCAAAGAGAAGAATTGATTTTTAAAGCAAAAGAAGTAAAACCTAAAGAAGAAAAAATTGGAAAATGGAAAAGTTTGAATGATTTTGCTATTTGTAAAGCACAATTGGAATTTATACTAGAAAGGTTTATTTTTTTAATTTTTAGAACGCTAGGAAATGGAGGGGGGAGGGTGGAGAATTTTGATGCTGTTGGTACAAATCTTTGAGCGTTTCCCAATATTTTTCTTGTCAAGACGTGAACGATTTTTATGTAGGAATAGCATAAAAGTAAACAAGTCAGGCACCTAGATATCATGAACCTTTGCATGATGGGTAGGCTAACTAATTATGGCTTGAAAAAGGTAATTTCATGTCGCACTATTTTAGAACATAGGATAGAACAATCAATCCTAAATAATTCACTACTTTATTAGCGAATGTGTTGACATAAAAACGGCTTGAATTCCCTCAAGCATCGGGTTTTTTGATTTTTGAGAATTGGGTCGTCACATTCCCTTTTTATTTTCTTAAAAATTTTTAAAAATTATTTTTTAGTTTCAACAAAAACTCTTTTGAACAAGAAAATGAACATATATCAGAACAATTTGCTTTAAATACAATTTCTAATCTTCAATTAATTATTAATTTGCTTAAACAAAATATAGAAAAAAATCCAAAAGAATTTGATAAAAAATTGGAAAATAAAATTGAAGAAGCTTTAAATGAACAAGAAACACTAATTTTAAGTTGTGAGACTAAAAGTGAAGAAGATGAACAGGAAGAGGATTTTCAGGTTTTTTTAATTTTCTTTTTTGGAATTTTTTTTTGAAATTTTAAAATTTTAAGAAAATTTTTTTTGAAATTTTCTTAAAATTTTTTCTTTAAAATTCAGATATTCGAATTAGATCCAAAATTTACTAAAATTGATTCTGAAGGATTTGAATTTGAGGAACAAAATATTGAACAGGTTTGTAAAAATTTTTTTATTGTTTCTTAAGAAAATTTTTTGCGGACTATAAAGAGGCCTACCATAAAATTGGGTAGGTATATTGAAACAGAGGTTCAACCCTTCGTCTCTAAAAAATATTGGTGATTGTTGTCAATGTTAGGATAATTTTTAAGTAAAAAATAAGATTGTCTTAAATAATTCAAACAAAAAAGTGTCTTTCCAAAAAAAAATTTTTTTTGAGGAATAGAAAAAAGGGTCTATGTTTAGAGAAAATAGGTATATTTATGGATGAGCTGAATATTCAACAAATTCCTTTTAATTTAAAAATTTTTTTAAAGTCTTCATCAACTTCTTCTTTGCCTTTTGGTTCTCATAAAGCTATAACAAGCGAATTAAAAAATGTTTTGAATGAAAGAAAAGAATTTTGTTTAAAAAGGGAATGTAAAGCTTTGGCAAAATTACGAGGTGTTTTACCTGAAGAAATTGAGAAAGAAGAACTTGATAGAAAACCTTTTAATTTTTGTAAGGAGAAAATTTTTTTTGATTTTTTCAAAAAATTTTTTAAGGCAAGACAGTTAAGGATAAGGAGGAAAAAATTGTTCCTAAAAGTTTTGGAGCTTTTGGTATAAATTCTACAGCAATGGACACAAATTGTTTAAATGAAATTTTGGAAAAACGCCAAGCTATTTTTGCTTCTAAAAGTGAATATATGAAAATGGAAGAATTTGGAGGGGATGACGAAACTGAAGAGGATGAACAGAAATGATTAAAGGTTTTATTTATTTTTTATTTTAAGAGGGAATTTTGGGAAGATTTGTTAGACAATTATAGACTTGAGACTGGGTTTTTTGATCTAAAAATTTTTTTGATCTCAAAGATCGATCCTTAAATCTCGATCGATCCTCTAGCCGACTATTAGGATTTACATTCATAATTGTTAGGATTTACAAGGCACAAATTTTCAAGAATTAGGGCATAACTTCAGGGTTTTTAAATTTAGTTCCAAAATCCCAGTTAGTTTATTAACAGCTTACCTAGAAATTAATTAGGGAACCTTGAGTTCTAATATTTGAGAATTTAGTTAGAAATAAAAGGAAGATTTATTAAAAAACAATTTTTTAAAATTAGTTCTCAAACCTCAATTACCCCATAAAAGCTCATTAAAAATGAGTCAAAAAATATTTATTCATACCAAAATATATTTACTAAAAAGGGCAAACCTTTAAAAATAATTAAAAAAAAAATTTTACTTTAAGCATTTGGTCTCGACATCATTTGTGCATAAGCAATTTTTGAAAGTAATTCTCTTGTTCTTTCAGTAAGTTTTTCAGCTTTTTCAACAGCTAATTCTAATTCTTTAGCAGCTTGTGCACGTTGATCATCCAATTCTAAAAGTTCCTTTTCATGTAATTCGAGTGATTGTTCTGCTGGAGGTAAAGATTCTACCAAAACTTCAATATCTTTGGAAGTATGTGCTATATGTTGTGCAAATAATTGACAATTTTTTTCGTCTTCAACTTCCTTTAAAAGGAAGTTTTTTTTAATTATTTTTTAAATTTTTTTTTTTGTTTTAAAAAATACTTGAATTTTTGGGGCTCCCAAGAAAAAAAAATTTTAAGACTTGGGTTATTTAGTCAAAAAAGGAAGATATTAGAGATTTTCCTTGTTTCTAAAAATCACTTTCTCATTTAAAAAATAGAGTAGGGTAAGAAGGTGAGACGAGGCTCTTTAATTTTTAACATTGAATTCAAAGCAAAATCCTCGGCCATAAACTTTGAAGAATATATAGCTCCTTAATATTTCTACAAATTGTCTTCTGATTAGGAACCTAGCCGTTTATTTTTGTTTGAAAAATTGTCAGTTGTTCTTCAAGACATGAAAAAACCTCTTTTTTTCAAAGATCAAATTTCGGATATAAAGAGGTTATTGGAAGTATTTTGGATAAAGAGAGATTCTAGTGTTTATATTTTAATTTTTAAAAATCTTTAAAAAATTGTTGGGAGAAAAAATAAAAATTTTTTATTCGTTAAAAAACCTTTGAAACAGAACCAAAATCACAAGACAGTGTTGGATCAGCTTGTAAAACACCAATTGAATTACATATATGATTTGCCAAGTCATTTACTAAATCTTGAATTTGAGTTAGACGATCAGCCATTTTTCTTCCGTTGAATTTATAAAAAAAATAAGTGTAGAGAAATAAAATATAAAAATTATCTAAAAATTAGACAAATAATTACACTTAACGGACGGTAGGCAGTTTTTTTTATGAGTGATCAGATTTGATCTTTTCAGTTGGAGAAAAGAAGCCTTCCAAATTACCGAAAAAAAATTTTTACCTTTTCCTCAAGACACAAAATAACATTTTTATTCTTTTTTAAATCAAAATATTAAATGTCATTTTGGAAATTACGAAATGTCAAATTACTGTATTTTCAAAATCTCAATTTTACTTAATTTAACCAAATGTCAGTTGACGAAATGTCCATTGGCTAAATGTCGTTTTACAGAATGATATTTTTAGAATAATATCGATTATTGTAGAAAATGTCATTTTGGAAACATTAAAAACGTCAATTTTCAATTGTGACAAAACCTCAATTTTTAATTGACTGACCAAATGTCAAATTTCCAGCTAAATTTCCAGTTATGGTTTGCTTTCTCTCTCTCCTCTTCCTACAAAACGTCAATCCCAATAACGCCTCCCCTATTACTAGCGAAAAAATAAGCGCTGCCCTTTTTCTCTTTTACTACATTTTAATTTTTTCTTTTTACTTTTTCTCCCCCCAACACCCAACACCATAGCTCCTCCTCCTTCCCATTTTCTCCTCTTCCCTTTCTTCCATCCACCACATTTTCATCCATAATAGAAATCACTCAATAAATATCATAGCAAAGCAATCAAACAACCAAACATTTTCATAGTCAAATATGTATTTATTTTCTTTTACTTTTCAGAAAAATAATTTATTTTGTTTGAAAATAATGACAAGATTATTCCTTTTATTGAAGAAACAAAAGAAACAGACTTCAATTGATTAACTTTGTTGTGTATTTTAGTCATTTTATTAAGGCTTTCTTTATTTTAGTCAAAAATAGGTAGTGTATTCGACCTTTGTTCAGTGCTGTGAACGTGGCTAGGTTGGTTAGTAGTCTGACTTTGGGGGTGAAGAATTGAGATGAGATGGGGGTTCGATCCTTCCGGTGTGTTTTTTATTTTTTTCGAGACCTTGTCTACATTTTTGTTAATTTTGCTATTTAACGTTGAAAAAGGGGAATTTATACTTCCGTTTACTATAAAATAAAGGACGTCAATTTCTTCGTTTTCCCTCCTTTTTCCTTCCGAAACGTTTTCCTTCCAAAATTAAACACTCAATTTAATTTCCATTTAAAAATTTGATCTTTAGCCAAATGATTTTCTTTTCTGATGATTTTATTTTAATTTTTATTGTTTTGTTTTATTGCCAGTAGCAATCCGCTTAAACTTTCCCAAATTTAAAAAACAATAGGAAATGCTACTTTTGATTTTGTTTGAAGACTGACATGAGAAAGTTTCTGTGAGCAATCTGTCACTTTTTCTCTCTAAATGTATCAATTTAACACCAAACCTACATTTAATGTTGCAGAATTGTCCGCAAAATAATTGCGCAACCTTAAAAAAGTTTGTCCGCAAATTTAATTTTTTGTCCGCAAATTTTGTCCGCAAAAATATTTTTTGTCCTCAAATTTTGTCCGCAAAAATATTTTTTCAATTTTCAGAAAAGCTAGTTAAATATATTGTTTTCTACTTTGTCAATTTTTTATTCATTTAATTGTTCATAATCAGAGCAAATATTCACATAAAATAATGGACGTGCCTTTGCCTTCACTTCTTCCTGGTATTTTCCCTACAACGAATAGCATGCTTCGGTTTATTTTTTTTCTTGATTTTTTAATTAATTTATTTTTTTCAATTTTTAGTGGGTCAGGTATTCTCTACTGGCTCTCATCAAAAGCGGGTCTTATTAATTGCTCAAAGCCAGTTCATGCAACTGTTTCCTTCCAGATCAAAGTTTGTTTGAATTTTTTAAAATTGGGTGGGTCTGGGGTGCTAACCCTTTTCGCTTGTTTTTCGGTATATGGATATATTAGAAGCCAGGGTCTAGCCGACCCGATTCCCTAAAATCGGGAATTTCCCGACTTTTTTCGGTCGTGAATTCCTGATTCACGATATCGGGAATTTATCTTTATGTCGGCTAGACCCCTGGTTGAAACTGAAAGGGGTTTATGTCACGGCTGAAGTTTTCCTTGTTTTTACGAACAGGCGATTCCGCTTTGTTTCCCGAATTTTCGTTCTAGGACCTTTTTACTTGTTTTGGCACTCTTTTCGCTGATTTGTTATGTGGATATAGTAGAAAAGGCAGCTTGGTTTAGGTTAAGGCCAGGAGTTTTCCTGATTCCTGGCCATTTTCATTTTGACTTGATTACGTCCTTTTAATAATTTTCTCGGATCCGCACGAATTTCCCAATTCCAATTCCATCCCTCTCTTTCTTTAACAATTTTTCGTTTCTAGGATTTTTGTGATTCGGGTGTCACCGATTTGACTCAATATCTTAGAGTGGGCTTTCGCTTAGCTTTTCATGCCATTCCAAATAACAGTAGTGAGTGGATTGCAAATTATGTTAGTCCAATTACTGAACAGGTTTTTTTTTAAATTTTCTTAACCCTAAAATTCAATTTTTTGAAGGATTTGGCTAACGGTGTAACAAATGATGATCAAGAATTAAACATTGAATCATTTGAAAGTAATAATATGCCAACAGGGAAGAACGGCAAAGACACTTATTCTTTAGAAAAAGAAATGCGGGCACTTTCTTTTTTACTTGGAATTTTTCAAAAAAATGGGCAACTTTACATTCCTCTTTCAAAGTTTGAATTAAAATTTTTGGATTTTTTTCCTTTAAAAATTTTTTTTAAAGTTTACATAGTCGTATTAGCAACTCTGGTGATGCAGAATTGTCTCGTTATATTGGCTCTAGTTCATTAAAACGCCGACAATTTGTTGAGGACCGTTCTTATATTTTTATGTTGGCAGATAATGATGTTGTTTATTTGCAAGGTTCTTCTATTTTTTAGATTTCATGAGAGGTTCCCTTACCGATAGGTCAAAAACGCCTAAATACCAAATTTTAAAAACGTTTGGTACTACGGCATCATACCGAAAGGAGGGTGACCATATTTAAGAAATAGAATGGGGGGGGGCGGGGTGTCAGCGTGGGTATTACTCAGACTTCTTTCCCTATTATAAAAACAAGTTTTTTTGTTTTACCGTTTAGAGGGATTGGTAATTCCGAGCCTGGCCCCCCCTTTTTTTCCTTATTTTTCCTGTCTTATGAATGACATAATGGTCAATTTTTCTTCCTTCCTCAATTTTACTCTCCTCAATTTTTTCAATTTCACTCTTGATTAATTTTTGATAAATATTTTATTTTTCAGCACCAGAAATATATCAAACAGTCACGCTGCTTGCTGATTTTTTGTTAAAACATGGTGGCGTTACAAGGTTTCTTTAATAACTCAAATAATTTTTATTTCCTTTTTATTTTTAGTTCTGATCTTCTCTTTTCTTTCTTCAACAAATGCGTAAATATTCCAATTTCAATTAAAGAAAGCATTCAAAATCGTAAGTCTTTTGATTATGTGTTAGACGGATCGGTTATTCGAAGCTTACGACTAAAACTCGTCGGGGAAGATTTTCGAAGACCTTTCCAGACCTTGTTCATTTTTTCTACTATCAGACGGATTATCCGAGACTGGGACTTCGAAATTGGTCCAGAGAAGTCCTTCAGCTCCAAGGTTCGGGCGGGTTATCACGGAACTCTGACACTACCCGTCTTCAGAAAAAATTTTCTGGGCCTCGTCCGAACTTCCTCATCTCGAATTTAAAGTTTTTAAATTTTTTTTCAAGGTCGCCCTCTTTTTATGCAATTTTTATCTCGCCATCCATTTGCTTTTGCACCATTTCCTTCTCAATATTTTGTTGGTGTTCTTCGCAATTTGCCATTTTTTGAATATTCTGCATTTATTCGTCGTATAACTTCAGCAAATGCTTCAGAAAAGAAATTATTACCAAATGGTTGTGGTATTGGTGGTGGTGGAGGAATTTCATTTAATACTTTTTCCAATGCCAATTTTCAACCTCGTTCACTTTCACGTCCACTTTTGTCTGCTGATAGTTTTGATGGAGGTAATCAACAAATGGCTGGACCTGTTGATTCTTTGGGAATCGGACAACAATTATCAATTAATGCTTGGGGAACTGCTCCAAATGCTGTTGGGTTGTCTAATGGTTTTACAGCACCAAATGGTGGAGGTGTTGGAGGAGGAGGAATTCATCGACATCATAATAATATTGGTGGAGGAATTATTGGTGGTGGTAATGGAGGAATTGGTATTGGTGGTGGTCATCAGCAGCCTTCTTTTTTGCATAATCAACCAAGTATAACAACTCCTACAACAACTCAGAAACCTTTGTTTTCTTTGTTTGGTATAGAATTTTTGTATTTTTTATGGGATCTTTAGGAGGGTTTTTGGGATCCTAACTTGTGTTTCCTCTTTAAGAGGGGGGGGGGGGCTCGAGAAACTTTAATACGGCAGTATGATGGTGTTTTCAAATAAAGTTCTTAAAGTTTTTATTTTTTTTAAGTTTTTCCCTTCATAAGGCGAAAGAAAAGATTTTGGGAAAAGCGAGAAAATCTCGCTAACTCTTATTTTTGAGTAATTTTGTGTCGCAATTCGCAAAGCGACTTACTTACATTAACATAAGGTTTTGGATTTATGCCTATGCCAGGGATGGGATCTCTTCTCGCATTCTGCTCTTGAATCTCGTCTTTTTTATTTTCTCCTTCGGAAGAGTCAATCGGAAGAATCAATCCTTGGCCTTTAAACTTCTCAAAAAAATTTAAATTTTTAAAATTTTTCTTTTTAAGATGATCCAATTTTGTCTAATTCAAATATACAAAATGGAGGAGATGTTTCCGGAATTATGGGTGGTAGTGGTAATGTTACAGCGTCAAATGGTGGTGCTAATTCATTGGTTAATGTAACAACTTCTTCAATTGCCACAACTTCAAGTATTTGGACTTATGGTTTTTTTTTAATTTTTTTTGAGGAATTTTTTTTTAATTTTTCAGATATGGACTTTTTTGGCCCTTCCAAAATTTCTGAAGTTTTTTCAAAAGATTTTGGTAATCTTAGCATTGGACAAGAACAAAAAACTTCTCCAACTCGTAAACAATTTGTTGAGAAGGAAATTCAAACTGACGAAAGTTTGTTTACTGGAGGAGGAAGGTTTGTTGTTTTGATTTTATTTTTTTAAATTGGGATCTTATTTGTTAGCAGAGGTGGGTCGGAACAATCGGAAGAGCCGTAAATCGAACTATATCAAAAGTCGGAAATCGGAAATTAATTAAAATTTATTTTGGAATAAAATTTGAGGTTTTTAATCTATGAGTAATTTTCCTTAAAAAAGTCAGGCTCTTGTCCAGATTACGCGTCCAATTAAATTATGCGTCTAATTATGTCGATAAGTACCCAGTTCTGCGTGCCTACTCACCCAAATGTTGGCTAAATTAAAAAAAAAATTTTTTTTTTAGTATTTGTTCAAGCTGTGCACAAAAAATTTGCAAATAAATAAAAAAAATGGTAAGGATGAAAGAATGGAATAAATGGAACCGAGAGAGAAGACTTAAAAACCAACATATCAAGGAACAATTCTTTCCATTTTTTATGGCAAAAAGGACAAAAGGCGCGTCAAACTCTTCTAAAAAGGTTTTTTTCTTCTTTTAGTGAGAATCTCTTCCTTCCCTAAAAACAAAAAAATATTCGGTTAGATTTTTGGCTTTTTATTTTTTAATTTTTTAAAAGTGCATCTATATATTCCCTTTTAAAAAATTCTTTGGATATTTTGCACTTTTTTATTTTCTAAATTATTTTTCTTTATATATGTATAATTTTACTCTGCCCAAAATATATTTTTAAAATTTGTGTCGGTAACCAAAAATGGAATTTTTACAACTGACAATGAATTTATTTTTTTTCTCTAAAAATGGGATTTTTTTGGAGTTTCAAAGGTTCAGGCTTTCAGAAAAAAAATCATTGAGAAATTATCTTTGAGAGATTTTTTTTAAAAACCTCCTCCATGAAAAATGGAGATGTTTCTGGAGAATGGGTTTTGGTGTTTTTTTTTCAATAAAAGAATTTTTTTTTGAATTTAAGTCTATTTGGTTTGGGACCTTCCTTTATTAAAATCCTGTAGATATTTAAATTTCTTTGAATTTTTTTAAGGATCTAAAATTAAGTTTAGATACCGACACATATTTAAAAATAGACACACATCAAAACTCTCATAAAAATTTTTTTCCAATTTTTTTAAAAGATTATCTCAAAAGTATGCAGCCATCAAAAAAATATTATATTTATTTTCTTGTTCATTTATATATCCCGGCAATTTTATTTTTAATTTTTTTAAAATTGTAATTTAATAATAATATTTAAAAAATATTAATATTTCTATTTTCCTGATGATTCTGAAAAAATTTTTTTTGAAAATTAAAAAAAAATTTTTTTTTGAAATTTTTAAAAATTTCGAAGTTTTTTGAAATTTTTTTTGAATTTTTCTAAAAAATACGGAATTTTTTTTTCGAAAATTTTTTGAAATTTTGTTAAAAAATTTATTCTTGAAAAAAAATTTTTTTTTCAAATAGAAATATTATTTAAAAAAAATTAAATAATTATTATTATTTTAAACAAAATACATCTCAATTTTATCTCTCTCTAAAAATATATCAACATTTAAAAAATCAACTTTGTGTTCTTATTTAAATATAAATTTTGGCCTTTCTTTTACTAATTTTATTTTGTTTCTCGATATTTTTTTCTTTCCTTCTCTCTCATATATACATTCCCAACATAAATATTTTGACTATATTTTAAAATTCACTCCCCAGATTTAAAAAAAAAATTTCAAAAAATTACAAAAAAAAATCCTTAAATAAATTTAAAAATAAAAAATAAAATCAGGCAAATTAACAACAATATAAAAAAATATAAAAAATATTTTTTGATGCTTTTAGATATTTATTTTTTATAAATTTTGAAGAGGGAGAGAGATTTTGTGTTATAAAAGTTGGTAAAAAATTATTTTCCATTTGTGGGGTTCGAACCTTCGTCCATTTTACTATACAAACCTAAACTTTTCCCACTACACTAAAAAGAACTTAAATTCTTTTGTTAGTTAAAAATCTCTCCCCTTCCTTTTTTTAAATATTTTTGAATGTAAAAAACCTCTCTTATCACATTATTTTTGTCTTGACAAGTGTGGTCAATATTCAAATGGTTTTTTAATTTTTTATATAAAATTTCAGACTCGAGGTAACTTTGACAATTTTGAGACCATTTGTGTACTAACCATTTTTGTCATTTTTCACCTCTTTTCCAATTTTCTTGCTGGTCCATCAATTAAAAGTCATTCATTTAATCAAAACAAAAAAAAACAATAAGCTCACCCTTTTCATTTTTATAAAAAATTTAAAATTTTTTGTGTGTGTGCCATGTACGGGTGTGTCCAAAAAAAATACAAGAGGAGAGAAAACAATAAAAAATAAAAAAAATTTTTCTCTCGTTATTTCATTCCACTCGTGTAAAAAAATTCACCCATTGGCCAAAAAAATTTTTTTCTGGGAAATGGGGTCACTCTTAGGTTTAACTATTCTTTTCCAAGAGGACTTTTTTACAGCAATGGGTGGATATCTACTATCTCTGCTCTCTCATTCCCCCTAAAATTTATTTGTTTTCCAATCTCAAATGAAATATATAAGTTACACGCCCATTTAAAAACCCCCAATTTCTCTCATTATAAGCATTATTTTTATACATTGTCAACAAAAAAATCAGCTTATATTTTTTGACATATAAAAAAATTTTTTTTAACCTTAAAAAACCCAAAAAAAATCATACACTCTTTCAATAAAAAAGAGGTTAATTTTGCAGATTAATATTTCTAGGGAAAAAACCTCCACAACTTTTAATTAAAGGGGAACGGTCAGTCAATTACCAACAAGCGAGACTTATGGTCTTTAACCGACTCCAACTTTTTTTAGAATTTATTTATCAGATCAGTCCTGTTAGTTAAAATAATCTACACATTTAGAGCTTTTGATTGGTACTAAAATTATTCAATTCGGTTAAGAAATAAAGAAGTTATGGGCGAAAATATAGCCTCGTTCCCCCTAACTCATGAATTTTTTTTTGAAATTTTTAAAGAAAAAATTTTTTCTATCAAATCTTAATCTACAAACACCTCCAAAAAATATGGCAATCACTCCCATTTTTTATACTCTCATTATTTTTTTTTGATTTTTAAAATTCATTATTTTTGTGATTCTCTTAACTGTACATTAGAGTCTCAGAGTTGTGGGTGCTAGTAAACCTTCCCGCCTATTTTTCTGACTCTAATGATCATTTTTCTAATTTCTCTACTTTTTTAAATTTGTAATAGTTCTGGGCGCTTCTATCACTTTTTTCTCATTTTAATCACTCAACGGGAACTACAGGGGATATATTTTAATCTAAGTGCAAGATTCTTATTAGAGAGTAATCTTTGCCCATAAAAATAAATTTTAATTTTTCTTTACCTCTGTCAAGGCCTTTTACTTCTTTTATATTTAGAGACTAACGAGTTTTTTTTATTAAAAAAATATTTTTGAGGCGATATAAATTTAAAATGGAGGTTTTTCGAGTGTAGTTTGATAAGTTGACCAAAACAAGGCACAGAACGGAGCACCTTAACTGAGACCCGACTCAGATCCCTATAACTTATTAAGAGAATGGCTAGCTACCACTGGGCAGAGAACATTACAAGGTACCAAAAAATCAAAATGGTGACTGATTAATAAAAAAAATTGAGAACGATAAGGTTCGAAAAATCATTTTTTTGGAAAAATTTTAGTTTTTATATCAAAACCTTTTAATCAATCAATCAAAAATTTTGATTTTTTGGTTTCTTCTAGTGTATTTAATTCTCTATCCAGTGGTACTAAGATAATTAAAAAGTGTTCGTCACTTAACGAGTTATAGGGGTTGTGACTCAGCTCAACTGGGATTCAGTTGAGCTGCTCCGTAAATTTTTAAAAGAATCATTTATCGAACTAATAAACTCCAAAAATTTATATCGCCTCTTGACCACTTCACAAATAATAATCAAAGAAAAATTAATTCAAATTTTTTAATTGTGACTAACTTTAATAAGGACTTTTTTTCCTCGTGATGAAAACATTGTCTTATAATAATACACATTTTTTAAATATTTTGAATAAAAATTTGGGTTTTGATTCTGTTTTTTAAATTTTGTTTGAAGATAGCAAACAATACTATTTTTTAATTCTTTTACTGGCAAAGTATTGGTTGACGAAATGTTGGAATTTGCCCTTATTGGCAAAATGTGTCGTAGGCAAATGTAGGTTTCCTGTAGTACATAATGTTCTTTTTTAGCCTTATTGGCAAAATGTGGAATTGGCAAAATATGGGTAGACAACGGGATTTTATGTTTCTCTTTGGGGCTTTGTTGTTGGTCACTCTCGTATTAATTTGTAAGAGATAATTGTTTAATGCCGAGAGATGCATAGCGCTTTTTAACATCGTTTTTTGTTTGTAACATTTAACCATTTTGTTATTTTTTGTTGCTTTTTTAGTGTTTTCAATGATTGTTAAACGCGTTTTGTCAAATTGTCGTTTTTTCGTTTCAAAATCTAGTAATAAAAGAAGATTTTTACTTCCAATCAAACAACAATTAGCTTTATTCTCGTCTTCAAAATTTCCACAAATGTCGTCTTCTTCTATTGATATTAAGCCAAAATGTTACCCTATAGTTGAACGAGGAAATGTTGTTGATGATTACCATGGAAAGAAGGTTTTTTTAAAGATTTTTTTAAAAATAATTTTAGATTTGTTTGTTAGATTCAAGATCCGTATCGTGCTCTAGAAGAGCCAGACGCTGAAATTACAAAAGATTTTGTTCAGAAGATTAATTCAATATCAGAGCCCTTCTTTCAAGCATGTTCTTGCAGAGAAGTTTTTCGCGAACGGTTTTTATTTTTATATAAACTTTTCAAAATAGTTTTCGGGTGGGGAATATTTTAGAAGTTCATTATTATTCATTAAATAATGAAAACAAAGTCAAAAAATTATTTTGCCCCAGCGGGGATCGAACTTTCACCTTCGCCCCCCAGTGAACCTAGCATTGTCCCACTACACCAAAACTTGCTTTATTTTCTATACACCCAAAATAAGTAACCCCTCCTTATGAGTTGCCGATGAAAAAGTTTGGTTACGATTTTCAGCCTCGTATCTATAAGAGGTTCGACTTATTTAAATTGTTCTAACTTTTCAGTTTGACTTCAACTTGGGATTATGAGAAGTTTGGTTGCCCGTCGATTCATGGAGATTATTATTATTACTTTCACAATTCTGGTCTTCAAAATCATTAGTATAAACGAATTTTTTTGTTAATTTTATTTTTTAAACTGCAGTGTTTTGTACCAACAAAAATCTCTGGATGAAAAAGGCACAGTTTTTATGGATCCAAATACTTGGTCGGAAGATGGAACAACCTCTCTATCTCACACTTCTTGGACTGAAGATGGAACATTACTTGCCTATGGTGTTAGTGAAAAAGGAAGTGATTGGAAAACAATAAAAGTTATTTTTTTATTTGAAGAATTATATTTAAAAAAGATTTTTAGTTCAAAAAATGTACAGGAGAAGAATTGGCTGATGTGATTCCTGGTGTTAAATTCTCTGGATTATCTTGGTTGCACGACAACTCTGGAGTGTTTTATTCGGTAAATAACATTATTATAAGTCGGAACTCAAATCCTGGTTTATTTTTCCCGCATTTATGTGCGGATTCTTACTTCCTGGGACCGTACATTAGTTGCACACAGAAGAATTGGGGATTTTGACAGGTTTTAGTCGAGGGAATACTAGGCGGGACCCGCCCCTGGCTGCTACACTGGCTTTAAATTATTTTCATAATTCCCAGAAATATCCTGAAGTTAAAACTACTACTGAAGGCAGTTCAACTGAAAAACATGAGTTCCATTCCTTATATTTCCATCGCCTTGGAACCGATTCAAAAGACGATGTTTTGGTCTATGAACGTCGAGATGATCCTGGTTATTTTATTAATGCTTGGGTTTCTGACGATGGAAAATTTCTTTTTATGACCCTTTCTAAGGGATGTAATCCAAAAAATCAACTGTATTACTTTGATTTAACAACTCAAACAAAAATTGACGGGAAATTGGAATTTGCTCCTTTGTTCGATAAATCCGATGCCACTTATTCTGTATTATTTTGTTTTCGAATTATTTCAAAAAAAATTTTTTTAATTTAGGAAATTGATTCTGACGACAATTCTGCGCTTATAATGACCAATTTCAATGCTTCAATGTTCAAAATTGTGCGTGTAAAAATTGGCCAAGGAGCAACAGCTAATCAAAACGATAATTGGGTGGTTATTATCGATGAAGATCCAAAAAGAAAATTAGATTGGGCTATGGTGGTAGATGGAAATAAGTTGCTTGTCTGTTATATGGAAGATGTTAAGGTTATTATTTTATTTTTTTTGGGTTTAAAGACTGATAGTGTTGTTCTCTATGGGTAAGGGAAAAGATAATTTACGAGGAGGGGAATACATTGTGGGCAACTTTATGAGACTAAACTTTTTCTAGAGACCAAACAAGTTTTTCCTTTTCCAGAACACCCTTTACGTCCATGATTTAACTGATGGAAAACTGCTTTATCAAATCCCTTTTGATATCGGAACAATTGCTGGGGTTTCTGGCCGCAAAAATAAATCAGAAATTTTCATTTATTTTACCTCGTTCTTCACGCCTTCAATTATTTACAAAGGCGATTTTGCTAATTGTTCTTCAATCTCAACGCCAATTAAATTAACTGAAATGCGACGAACTCAAATTAAAGGAATTAAATCAGAGGAATTCATAGCAGAACAGATATTTTATACAAGCAAGGATGGAACGAAGGTTTATTTTATTTAAAAATTCAGATTAGTTTTGGGTGATTGGGGACTAGAATAGGGAGGGACTAGGGGGAGATTAGGTGCTAGAAAAAAATCAAAGCTAATATGGATTGCGATTTATAAAAAGAACCTCGCCCTGACTTAAATTGTTTTAACTCGTGGAAAATCCGGACCTTGGTAAAAGAGTTACAATCTTTGCAGAATTTGTCATTTTCTGGGGTTTCTTGCCTCATCCTGTCCTTACCTTTCTAAAATTTATTTTTTAAATTTTTCTTTTAATTAAGATCCCCATGTTTATTCTCCATAACAAAGCTTTAAAATTTGATGGAAACAACGGGGCAATATTATATGGCTATGGTGGCTATAACATAGCAAGACAGCCTGATTTTTCCGTCTCACGACTACTTTTCCTTAAACATTTTGGTGGTGTTTATGCTATTGCAAATATTCGTGGCGGAGGGTCAATAAAATTTTGGAAATAACAAAATTAATTTTTTTTTAATTTTTTAGTGAATACGGAGAAAAATGGCACGAAGAAGGAATGCGTGAAAAAAAGCAAAATGTTTTTGACGACTTTATATGTGCAGCTGAAGAACTGATAAGACTCAAATACACCAAACCGGAAAAGTATTTTTTTATTATTTTTTTACCTTTTTGATTAATATTAAAATTTTAGATTAGCCATTCATGGACATTCAAATGGAGGACTTTTGACTGCTGTGTGTGCACAACAACGGCCTGATCTTTTTGGTGCTGTGGTTGTTGGAGTAGGGTATTTTCAATATCTTTTTTGAAGGTTTTTAATTTAATTTATTAGTGTTCTTGACATGTTGAGGTTTCACAAATTCACAATTGGTGAAGCCTGGATAGCTGAATTTGGCAGTCCCGATGTTGCTGAAGATTTTGACTTTATCTATAAGTATGCCTTTTATTAGAAATAAAAATTTAATCCCTTGTTTTAGATATTCGCCTCTCCACCAAATCTCAGTTCAACCAAATGTACAATGGCCAGCGATGTTAATTACAAGTGCCGATCATGACGACCGTGTTGTGCCTCTTCATACACTCAAATATTTGGCTCAACTTTATTATACACTTTGTAATGAGGCTTATGATTGGCAAACCAAACCAATCCTTGGACGCATCGAAGTCAAAGCCGGCCATGGCGCTGGAAAGCCAACAGCCAAAATAGTTTGCTTTAAATTTCAATTTACATTTATTAAAAAAATCTTTTTAGATTGATGAACTTGTGGATATGTACTCATTTTTGCAACGGGTCCTTGATTTGAAATGGATTGATTGAATGCTCATTTTCGTTATTTTTATTTAATTATTTGTATATATGAAATTTGGTTTTCTTTAAGAGAAACCTGGGAATGTTCTAGGTGATTTAAATGGATTCCGTTGTGGGTGGGTGGGCGGGGGTTTAAGTTTAGTATTGGGTTCAAAAGTTAAATTAAAATTTTTTGAGAAATTCCGACTTAAGTAAAAATTCGAAATTAAAAATTTTTTAGATATTTTTTAAAAACCAGCTATCTTATTTGTAGGTATTCCGCCACCATGACCAGCTTTCACTTCCATTCTTCCGAGGATTGGTTTAGTTTGTCATTCAGAAGCTTCAGTGCGAAGAGTGGGCGACCACAGCAGAGTTGTGACAGATACTTGAGTGTGAAAGATTTCAATGCTCCAATATTCAAAATTTGCGTGTCAAAATAGGTCAAGGAGCAACTTCTAATCAAAATGATACTTGGGACGTGATTATTGAAGATGTGACAGGGGTGGGTGGGAGAGAGAATTTTATGTAAGTTTCTGTGAATCTAAAATATTTTTCGAGCCTTATCCTAAATTTCTGAAAAAAATTCAAATTCTGTATTAGAGCCTGGGTCATCTTTGAGGCTGGGCAAGTTCTATTTTCTTTTTTCAGCACACTCTTTACATTTATAATTTAAATGATGGCAAACTACTCTATCGAATTCCTGTTAAAATTGGAACAATTGGATGGATGGATGTATGGAACAGACCTCTTAAACAGACCTCTTAAAATAAATAAAAAAACCAAAAATGAGCATTCAATCAATCCACTTCAAATTAAGGACACGCTGCCAAAAAGAAAAATGTCGACAATTCCGTCAATCTAAAAAAGTATTAATAATCATAAATTGAATTTAAAAAAACCGTTCTATTTGTAGGTTTACCGCCGCCATGCCCAGCGTTGACTTCGATTCGTCCAAGGACTGGTTTGGTTTGCCAATCAGCCTCAGTACGAAGAGTATAGTAAAGTTGGGCCAAATATTTGAGTGTGTGAAGACTTAAGACCCGGTCGTCGTTATCGGCACTTCTAATTAACATAGCTGGCCATTGTACATTTGGTTGAACTGAGATATTGTGAAGAGGCGAATATCTAAAACAAGGGACTAAATTTTTGATTTTAACAGCATACTTATAGATAAAGTCAAAATCTTTAGGAACGGTTTCACAAATTCACAGTTGGCGCAGCTTGGGTACCTGAATTTGGAAATCCTGATGTTCCTGAAGATTTTGACTTTATCTATAAGTATGCTGTTAAAATCAAAGATTTAGTCCCTTGTTTTAGATATTCGCCTCTTCACAATATCTCAGTTCAACCAAATGTACAATGGCCAGCTATGTTAATTAGAAGTGCCGATAACGACGACCGGGTCTTAAGTCTTCACACACTCAAATATTTGGCCCAACTTTACTATACTCTTCGTACTGAGGCTGATTGGCAAACCAAACCAGTCCTTGGACGAATCGAAGTCAACGCTGGGCATGGCGGCGGTAAACCTACAAATAGAACGGTTTTTTTAAATTCAATTTATGATTATTAATACTTTTTTAGATTGACGGAATTGTCGACATTTTTCTTTTTGGCAGCGTGTCCTTAATTTGAAGTGGATTGATTGAATGCTCATTTTTGGTTTTTTTATTTATTTTAAGAGGTCTGTTTAAGAGGTCTGTTCCATACATCCATCCATCCAATTGTTCCAATTTTAACAGGAATTCGATAGAGTAGTTTGCCATCATTTAAATTATAAATGTAAAGAGTGTGCTGAAAAAGAAAATAGAACTTGCCCAGCCTCAAAGATGACCCAGGCTCTAATACAGAATTTGAATTTTTTTCAGAAATTTAGGATAAGGCTCGAAAAATATTTTAGATTCACAGAAACTTACATAAAATTCTCTCTCCCACCCACCCCTGTCACATCTTCAATAATCACGTCCCAAGTATCATTTTGATTAGAAGTTGCTCCTTGACCTATTTTGACACGCAAATTTTGAATATTGGAGCATTGAAATCTTTCACACTCAAGTATCTGTCACAACTCTGCTGTGGTCGCCCACTCTTCGCACTGAAGCTTCTGAATGACAAACTAAACCAATCCTCGGAAGAATGGAAGTGAAAGCTGGTCATGGTGGCGGAATACCTACAAATAAGATAGCTGGTTTTTAAAAAATATCTAAAAAATTTTTAATTTCGAATTTTTACTTGGGTCGGAATTTCTCAAAAAATTTTAATTTAACTTTTGAATTTTTTTATTTTTAAGATAATAAATTAAATTCTCTTAAAGAAAAAATTATTTTTCTTGTTAAAATTTTATTTTTAAATAAATTGTTAAATAAATTTTATTTTTTTTTCTTTTTTGAGTTTTTAAACTTTTCTATATTTTATATTTTTAATTTTACAAATTTTTCCTTTTAGTAAATTTAATTTATAAAGCTTGTAATTAAAAATGGCAATGGCAGCTAGAGTTGGTGGTCGAGGGGGTCGGATTCCCCCTGAGGTTTTTCTTTAAAATTAATTTTTTTTTTATTAAATATTTTAATTTGTAAAGGTCAATCGCATTTTGTTCATCAAAAATTTGCCCTATAAAATAACTGCAGAGGAGATGTACGACATTTTTGGAAAATTTGGTGCAATTAGACAAATTAGAATGTAATTTTTTATTTTCTAGAAAGACAGGTTTATTTTTTTTGAGTGGGGTCTTTTCTGTGGATTTGGGAAATTTTTTTTCTGGGGATTTTCATTCTTTTCTGGGGATTTTCACCAACTTAAAACCATTTTAGTTGAAATTCCGCCTCTGGAAAAATGGGAACATGTATTTTCAGTTGACTAACAATAAAATCCTAGGATTCTTCTTGTTTAGTGCATGGGCAAAAAATTTCGATAATTCTTTCCTTTCAACTTTTTTGATCATTTTAAAATGTTTTGGTGAGGGGGGGGGGGAGGATACACCCTTTCAAAAAAGACAGCTAGAGGTCTTTTGGTAACTTTTAATAATTTTTGGGAAAATTATAAGGAAAGGGGAAAGAGTGAAATTTTGCTTGAATTTACAGCATCTTTTATTAATAACTCTCTCAAATATTTTTTAAATTCATTTTAAATCAGTGGCAATTTACCCGAAACAAGAGGCACTGCATTCGTAGTTTATGAAGATATTTTTGATGCCAAAAATGCTTGTGAACATTTGAGTGGTTTTAATGTTTCAAATCGTTATCTTGTTGTTCTTTATTATCAGGCTACAAAGGTTTTTTTTTATTTTATACA
This sequence comes from Meloidogyne arenaria, assembly GCA_036172955.1. Lineage (NCBI taxonomy): Eukaryota > Metazoa > Nematoda > Chromadorea > Rhabditida > Meloidogynidae > Meloidogyne > Meloidogyne arenaria. Next base: position 4,046,284 of record JARQAB010000026.1, read on the forward strand.
ATGGGATATTTTTTGTTGCTCCTTTTTAAATTTTTTATTCAAATAATTCGCCTCAATATTTTTTGGATTTAAACCTGGAAACTTGTTATCCATAAACTTATTCCAGAGATGGGCTCGGGTTGAGCGAAAAAAGTCGGGTTGGGCTTCGGATTGGGTTTTGAAAATTTTCGCGGATTGAGTTTCGGATTTCGAGTTGGAAAATTTCCAGGATAGGATTTCGAATATACCTGTTTCCGGAGATTCCTGTTCCCGATCCATTCCTGTTCTATTCGTTGACGTAAAAAGAAAATGGGCGCGAACAGTTTGGGCTTTTAGGAGTTATTAAGGAGGGGTCTTTTTCTACGGATTTGGGACCGGCTTTCCCCAACATAAACCATTGTGAATCATCTAGTTTTATTAGATTCTTTAGGTTGGCATTTTGTCGCTCCAAATTTTGTATTAAAAAATTTTTTTATTTAAAGGCTTGGAAACGTATGGACACAGACAAGGCTAGACAAAAATTAGAAGAAGTTAAGGAGCGTTATGGACTTGGTGGAGATATTGAAAAAGAAAAGGAGAAAATGGGGATTTATACCCCAAAATATACTCCGGGAGTTAGTACACCTCGACATAAAAATTAAAAAATTTTTTGGTGATTTTTGCATAAATTTTTTTTATTTAATTTTTGAAAACACAATTTTTAATTTGTTGAGATATTTTTTAATCGTTTTTTTTGAGGGGGATTAAAAAAAGTATTCCTTGCTGACATTAGGTCAATCTTTCGTTAATTTGGCATTTTGTCGTATATCTGTTTAAGGACATTTTGTTTAATTTTCCCGTTTTGGCGTTTTGTTGTATTCTCTTAATGGCGTTTTGTTTTTTAACCCCTATAGGCGATTTGTCGCCTGCTCGTTTTCATAACCATTTGACGTTTGTCCATTTTATTAATTTTGATATTGTGAACATGTGCCTTATTAACGTTTCGACTAGTTTACCATTTGAATTTTATAATTTGATTTTTGTAGTTTCTCATACTGTAATTCATTTATTGTTTTCTTTTAATTTAAATTTGGCTTATGATTTTTCAAGTTTTTTTTTATTTAATTTGCTTTTTTAAGAATTTAGATAGTCTTATTTAACATTTTTTAAAATAATGCCTGACAAATCTATGGATGAACAACTTCTAGCTCGTGCAATTCTTGATCTTGAACTTGTTGAGTTTTTTTAAGTTAATTTAATTCTTTTAATGGTTCATTTTTAGAAGCTTAAACATGAAATTCGTCAAAATAGCGCTGTGAAGCTTGCAAAAATTGACAAAGATTATCAGCAAAAGGAAAATCAATTAATGCTGATTGAGGAAAAGGTTTTGTTTTTTACTAGTTTTTGACTCAAAAATTTAGATTGACCGACTTATAACGAATCGCGAGGACGGCAAATTTGCTTATCCAAAGAAGAGACTTGGTTGGAACTCAAAAACGGCTGAATTTAGTCCTCTATGTTATCATTGTGGTAAACGCGGACATGTGGTATTTTTTAACTTATTTTTTTATTAGGAGGGGCCTTCTTGTTTCCTCCTCTTCATTATTTCTAGATTACTTTTCTAGTCTGACAATGAGACAGGTTCCGGGTATCCTATAATTTTCCATCTACAGAACAGGGAGGGATTTATTTCCGCCTTCCGCTTTTTAAAATCCAAAATACCTGACGTCGACGTGAACGTCCTTAAAATGTATTGGGAAATATAATTTATTGGGGAATCGCTTTATTGGGGAGTCAAATTTAAGGGTAATCAAAAAAATTGAAAAAGGGGAGTCACTAAAATTTACACGATTTTGATCTTTTTCAAGCATGCTCACGTTACAGATTTTAATATCCGGATAAAAAAATTTTGGTCTATATCCTTATACCGTTTTTATTTTGGAATCCTAACCTCCGTTTATCTAACCGCTGTGCTTTTTTGACATTACCTCTCCGTGTTTATCCTCTGACGTTTCTCCGTATCCGTGAGTATGCCTTCTTTTTCCTTTAAAGGCGAAGGCTTGTCTTTTTGCTGGGGGTTTGCGTGGAACTTCAACTTCGTATCGTCGGGAGACGGTGACCACTGTACAACAAACTGAGGTTTATTTTTATTCAAAAAAGAGTCAAATTACCAAAAAATAATTTTTTAAAGAAAGAGGGAGAAGAAGGCAAATCAGAAGAGAAAGTTGTTGTTCATGCTGAATGGACTTCGAAAACTGGTGGAACTTATACAGATGATGAATGTGAAACGTCGGATACTGGAGAAGAAGTTGTTGGTGTTGAAAAATAAATTCAAAAAAAATTTGCTGGAAAGAGGTTTTTTTAAAATATTTGCCTAATTTTATTTGGTTTTGTCCATATAGTTTCTTGGGTTTTGTTTAAATTTTGGTCGTGAGTAAATTTTTTTTAGGAATTTTTTGTGTAGGATTTGAGTGATTTCTTTATTTTTAGGGGTTTATGGTCCTAAAATTTTCCCTAGAAATTTTTGAAAATTTTCAAAAAAAAATTTTTTTTCTTTTCAAAAAATCTCCAAAACTTTCTGTTTATTGCGCTAATTCATTCTTCTCTTTCTTGTATTTTTAAATTAAAAATAGCAGTAAAAACCATCAATCATCGTCCTAATCAATCATCATTTTTTTCTTTCTGTTGCGCGAAAACATGTATATAGAAGAAAATTTGGGGGGAAGTTTTTTATTTAAATTAAAAATTGATTTTTGGATGATTCAATTTCCGATGTGAGTCAGTCAGCTTTTTCTTTTTTAAATGCTTTTTTAAAGTATTTTTTGGAGTCTCGGGAATTTTTGAAATTTTTTTGAAAAATTTTTTTGAAATTCTTTTTTAATTTTGAAAGATTTTTTGAAAATTTTTTGAAAACTTTATTTCACCTTGTTTAATTTTATAAAAATCAAACTTCCTTCCAAAAAATCCTTTTTCTCCCAAAATTTGTTTTCAAAAAATTCCTTTCTTATTTTTCTACCCCACTTATTTTTTTGCGCAAACCTTAGAAAACCTGAGAAAAAAATAATTTATTTAGCTCTTCACTATTTTTATTTATTATTTTCTCTCTTTCATTTTTTCCAAATTTTTAGGCCTTCCTAAATTACGAAAAATTTTTTTTGAATTTTACAAAAATTAAAAAATCTCCCCCCTCCCCTTTCCTTCTTCCTCTCCTCCCCTTTAATCTTCCTCTCTTCTACTTTTCCTCCCCAAAATATCTTTAAAAATTCACCCAACTTTTTTTCTACCATTTTCTTCCTTCTCTCTTTTTTCCACTCCAACAACAACAACAATAAAATGACAAATAAAAAAGTTTTTTTTTGTTTCTTCTCTTTTTAAAAATACAACCAACCCCCCCTCCCTTAAAAACATTTTTTTTCGTCCTCTCTAATCCTTTCCTCCACTCATTTTTTTGCGCACACAAAAATCCTCTTCTCTCCCTTCTTTTCCAGTAGATTTTCCCCAATTATTTTTAGTTTTAGAGAAAATTTTTTTTTAATTTTGCACTTATTTTTTTTTCGTTTCCTAAAAATAGTGGGCAATTATTTGACTAGAAAAATAAAAAAAAATAAAAATGTTGCCGATTTTAAGCGTCCTTCAAAAAAAAATTAAAAAAAACTGCTCTAATTTTAAAAATTCTTTGAGTTGAATAAGAATTATTTAAAAAAATTTTTTTCGTTTATTAAGAAATTTACTTGTTCCGGAATTAGATTTTTTTTCCAAATGCTTTTTCGGTTCCAGTACTGGGTCTCTAAGAATGGGACGAAATAGGGGGACCACCAAAATTTTTGGAATGATCAGGGACCAAAATTATTTAACTTTTTTGATTTTTCCTCTCTCTTTCCTTCCTCTCTACTAAAAAATTTATTTTTTTTTTATTTTTAAATTATTCAAGTCATAAGCTTTTAGCCTTCCCAAAAAAAAATTTTTTTTTATTTATTTACATATTTAAATCTTTATTTGTTGGCAACTTTTATATATTTTTATTTTCTCAATTTTTCTCCACTCATTTTTCCCTCTTCAATTTTGTAAAATTTTTTTCTTTTCTATTTTATTGTATATTTTACCTTTTGTGTTGGGGTTATTTTATGGTTGTCCTTCAGAAAAAATTTTTTTTTAGTAGAAAATTGCGTATACTCAACAACCAATAACAACACAATTTTCTTTCCTTTTTTTTATTAAATTTACAAACAAAAACAATTTTTGTTTGAAAATTTAAAAATTTTATATTTTTTTAAATTTTTTGGTCTTTCACCTCTTAAAATTTTTTCTATTATTTTTTAATTCCGTAGTTGCAAAAAAATTTTTTAAATGGCTCCTATTTTTATATATATTCTCTCCTATTTTTGTAAAATTTTTACTTAAAATATTTTTAATGCAATCGGACACCTCGAATTTTCACATATCCTAGGCAGATTTACCGGCTCTCTCTTTAGGTACTCACTCCTCCCTCAGATTTAGCCTGCCGTTGCAGCTTTCCTCATCCTGTAGGGGTGGAACAGTGGGGGAGAGTAGTGGGAAGAGTGATACCTCTGATCATAGGTGGGTCGGAATACTGATTTCCGGCTCTTCATTCCGACACTTCTGACTGTTCCTAGATCTCTAGGTCCACTTTTTTTCTAGGGCTCTCTAGGTCCACACTTTTTATCTTGTTTTAACCAAGCAAAAAAAAACCTTTTTTAAATTTCAAAATCATTAAAATTATTGATTTTCTTCTTTTAAAAGCCTCATCCTTTTATTTTTCGTTTTGTCCTTCTCCTTTCCAATTTCTCTTCATTCACAAAAATTTTTATATTTTTAATATAATCCATTCACCAACCTTTTTTTTTTATTATTTTTGGTAAAACTCTCTCGGAGAGAGCGTGAGCTGCTGTGAAAACAAAAAAAAATTTTTTTTTATTTTTACAAAAATAATATTTTATTTTATTTATTCTCTTACTACTCTTCAAAAGCCTCTAAAATAAAAATTTTTATTTTATTTTTCTATCGTCTGAATTAAATAAAAAAATTTTTTCGAGAGAGGGGAGAAGATATTTTAATCAGGACTGTGCGCCAAAAAAATTTTTTTGTTTGGTGGGCCAAACGCCAAATTTTTCAAAAATTTTTTTCTTCTCTTCATTTTTATTCCTAGCCCCTCAAAAAAATTTTTTAGAAGGGAGATGGCCAAGAAAAATTAAAAAGAAACAAAAATGAAAACGCCAAACGGTATGGCGCAGCGCCAAAAATTTCTTGCGTGGCGGGCTAAACGCCAATTTTTTTCAAAAATTTTTTTTGATGAGTGGTGGGCCAAAAAATCGGTCAGAAATGAAAACGCCAAACTTCATGGCGCACAGTTCTTATTTTAATAGAAAAATAAAATTATTATTTTTTTTTATTGTCACCAATAATTCTTTTCATTTTCCTCAAAAAAAAATAATTTTTTTTTTATTAAAAATCGACCAAAAATAATTGTAAAATTTTACAAAAGAGTGAGGAGGAAAAGAGAGGGAAAATAAATCATGACAACTACTAAGGGGTGGAAATAATAAAATAAATAAAATATTTAAGAGCATTTTTGGTTGGTGAGGTAAAAATTTTGTGTTGAGAGAGGGAGAGAAAAATAAATAAATAAATTTTTTGTGTCCTCTCTTTTGTATATCCGATTAATATTTATTTATTTTTGTGTCCTTAATTTTCTGTGCTAAAAATATTTTTATTTTATTTTTTAGTCCAGGCCACTTTATATTTTTGAGAGGATTTTTTGGGTTAGCGTTCAGTTGATTTTTGGTGTTTTTAGGGAAAATTTTGACGTTGGAAATTTTTTTTTTGATTTTTAGAAATTTTTACAAAATTTTTAGAATTTTTAGAAATTTTTACAAAATTTTTTAGAATTTTTAGAAATTTTTAGAAAGATCATTTTTTAATTTTTTTCCATTTTATAAAATTTTATTCTTTAGTTTTTTATATAATTAAAGTCCTATTATTAATTATCTGTTTACTATCAAATGTATCTCTAGCTTAGTGGTAGGGTGTTGGGTTGATTTTCTATAAATTTGTTGTATGGGTTCCAGGTTCAATTCCTTTTAGGTTTGACTATTTTTATTTCGGCTTTAAATGCTCTACTTTGTTAGCTGAAAAATTGTGTGTTAATTAAAAAATTTTTTTAATTTTATTTTATTTTTTTCTGGAAATTTTTTATTTCTTTGGGTAGCTAACGGGTAAAATACCTTATTCTATTTTTTTCACGTTTTCTTTTTTTTCTGACTAATTTTTGGATAACAATAAAAATTGAATGGGAAAATTTGTCATTATAGGAAAATTTGTTATTTTAATAAGAAAAAAAAAGTAAAAGGGGAGAAAATTTTTTAAGTTAAAAAAAGTAAAGGACAACAACACAACACCTTTTCTTAATTTTCGCGCTTTTCTCTTGTGTGTTTTTCTCATGAAAATAAATTTAAAAAAAAAGTCGACTGGCCTGTTGTTATTCTTCTGGATATTTTTCTTTTATATTTTTTTATTGTCCAGAGAGCGCAATGGTCGTCGTCAGCTCAGCGCGGTAACAAAAAAAATAAAACATCCCCCCCCCTCTTTTTACTTAAAAATACCCTCATTTTCCCTTATTTTTCTCAACACCTTCCTTTTTATTTCTTTTTTCTCACCTTCTAAATTGGTCTTAAAATAAGTCTACTACCCCAATTTACTTACTCTTTCCTCACTTCGCTCACACCTTTTTTTTACTTAAAATATACTAGCTTATTATCTACATCCGCTTCTTCTTTCCCAATAATTCTTTCACATTTTCCCCTTAAATTTGTCTGACCAGTCTTTAGTGTGCGCAAAAAATAAACGCAAATCCTCCAAAAATTTTTTATTTCTAAAATTCAGATTGTGCGTAGATTGGAGTCGGACCTCATTATAAGGCACACCCTTGGGTTGAAAAATTTGTCTCTTATAATGAAATGTACCTTAAATAGAGGGGTATCGCTTTAGGCAGTTTCCCCCACACAAGGGCCAAACAATTTTTAAAAATCGATGTTAAATAGAGGTCATTCACTATAAGGCACACCCTTGGGTTGAAAAAATTTGTTTCTTATAATGAGGTGTACCTTAAATAGAGGGGTATCGCTTTTAGGCAGTTCTTCCTCCACTCAAGCCAACCGACTTTTTAAAAGTATGTTAAATATAGGTCGCTCACTTTAAGACACCCTTGGGTTGAAAATTTTTACCTTATAATGAGGGGTATCTTAAATAGAGGGTATCACTTTTAGATAAATTTCCTTATACATGACCATCCAACTTTTTTGTCTTAAATAGAGGTGTATCCAATATTGGGGTTATAAAATAAGGAGGTTCGACTTTGACTAAAATTGACCTTAAATACCCTGAGGGGTTTTGTTTAAAATTTTTAAGAAAAAATTTTTGAAAATTTTTTGTTAAAATTTTTCTTTGCGTTTTCTTTTTGCGCACATTCTCCTCCTCAACCACTAATAATACCTTTTTTTTCCTCACCTCATTGTAAAAGAGAATTGAGGGCAGCAGCAGCATCACGCAAATCGCCTTGCCACTCACTACAAAAACACACCAAAATCTCTTTTCTTCTCTTTTTATTTAAATCTCTTTTCTCTTTTGAAGAATAAATATATCCGAAAATTTTTATTTTTCACTCTTTTCAAAATCCTCAAAAAGCCGCGCACTGTGAAAATCCCTCATCCGACTGCCATCCGACTTCCATCTAGTTGTTATTAGTATTTTAATTCAGAAATATTTTTATAAATATTTAAAAATAATTTTTTGTTGGTGTGATTAAATCAACCACAAAAAGGCTATTTTTAGGCTTTTTATTTTATATTGAGGGGAATTTTTTAAAGAAGGCAAAATAGGGAAAATTTTGAGGAAATATATAGAGCCTTAAGATTTGTAAATAGACCTGATTTTCCTTCTCTTCAGGACCTGCCTGACTAAAAAAAATTTTTTCTGTGCTAGGACACGAACCTGAATCTCCCGTTAAATGAATTAATTTAAAAAACATTTTTGGCTAATTTTCCTCCTTTTTCTATTTTTCCTCAAATTCTCCTATTCTTTATCTTTAAAAGGCTTCATAATGGTCAAACAAAGAATAGAAAGTCCATGCTATTTTTGTGCAGAATATTTTAATCCTTTTTTGATTAAAAATTTAAGGGGAATTTGTGGAAAATAAAAAAAGGATTAAACAATTTGTTTTCACTCAAATTTAAAATGATGATGACATTTGGTCACAAATTTCATTTTTTTTGAAACTTTTTTATTTGAATTTTACTTTCCTTAAATAATTCTCCCAATGAAATTTTTATTAAAAAAATTTTTTTGGTTCATTTTTCTGTTCAATGGCACCAAATGAATTCACGGTGTGGACAGAAAAAAAAAGTGTCCAAAAAAAGCATCCGTTGGAGGGTAAAATGCGCCGTGGCTTCTCTGGTTCCATAGAATTGGAAAAGGCCAAAAGGGAGAGAATATATGAATTTATTTAAATAATTTTTTTCTTTTTTTTTACGAAAAGAAAGGTTGGTTGGTTTTGAGTTAAAAAAATTTTTTTAATTTTGAAGGAAATATCCGAGAAAATATTTTTTTGTGATTTAGACAGGATTTCCTGCAAATATCGGGGATAGGCTCGCCGTATTTTAAAAAGCGAAAGATGGAAGAGGAATTTTTTCATCCAAAGATTTTACCATTTTACAAAGCTTGCCCATCTATTTGTGAACAAACTCCCAACTAGAGTACGTCGAGTACCGAGTAATTGGGGGAAAACAGACTTGGCTTACACCAATCAAGTATTAGGATCCTCCCCTGGGATCCTAAGTTCTAGCCCTAGTAAAGACGAAAAAAACCCGGTCTGTTAAAACTGGGTGAAGGCAAAACTACTCGGACATAATCTACTCTCAACTACAAAAATCAACATTTATCTACACATATATACAACAATTAGAAGATTTTTGAGGGAAATATCAACAACAACAAAAAAATATATACAATATGAATTTGGGTTGATTATTTGGCCAACAAATACACACAAACAAATATATGGATTATATATACAGAAGAATCAACATTTTTAGAGAGAGAGAGACTAACTAACTAACTAATCATCCTTTCCCTTCCTTCATGTTGTGTTGTTGTCGCCGCTTTACTACTGAGCAATCAAGGGCACATCAAGAACGAAGGCAGGTGAAGTTCCCGCAGAGAATGGCGCCTTTGGATCAGGAGTGTCAGCATCAACAGGCAAGAAGAGGATTTCCAGTCGATCGTCGTTGCTCGGTGGACCAGCCTGGGAAGGAAGAAGAAAAAAAATTTTTTAGGGGCATTTTTTGGGGGAAGCGCTAGCTTACCAGTCGAGTCACTTCAAGTTGGCCTGCACCGCCAGCTTCAACAAACCCAAAGACGGGCTTCACACGATAGTGGGCGTTGTCGGTCGATTTGACTTTGAAGCAGTAGCGAACCTGAATGATACAAATGGGATTAAATAAAGGATTTTTAGCATAAAAATAAAGCAAGTTACCTCAGCAGCCGAATTCGTCAGCTCAAGTGAACAATTCCCAGCAGCAGCAGGCACCTCGATTGAAGGAGGGTTCACTGTCACAGGAGTTGCAGCCATAGTTGAACTGAACCGCTTGTGTGAGAAGATGAGAGCAACAGCAACAACAATGCACGCTGGCAGGCTTTGTGTGAATGGTAGTGATTGGAGCTTGAATTTGGCAGTAAAAAGTGTTGGGCTTTTATAGAAACCCGCAAGCCCTTAAGAATCCAAGGGAGTATAAAAGCGTTGAATTACATCAAGAATCTTCACCCACCCGCTATTCACAACTCGTAGCAACTCGTCCAGAGAGAAGAGTGAAAAAGGCTCGTCAACAACAACGACAACATCTTCGCGCTCCGAGCAGTCTCAAAATGAGGGCAGTGCCGATTTCTGTAGATCCTGAGATGATCAAATTGGCAGCGTCTGGTGGCACTTCTTCGTTTCGCATGATGAACGACTGCCCTGAGGCAAGTTTATTTTTTGTTTTCAAGTTTGAAGGGCCTTTAAAAATTTTCTTTTTTCCTTATTTTCAGCGACGCTATTGCTTCAAGGTCAAATCCACTAACAACGTCCACTACCGTGTGAGCGCCGTCTATGGATTTGTCGAGCCAATGGAAGCACCACAAGTTGAAGTGACTCGCTTGGTGAGTTTTTTTTATGACGAGGCTAGCTAGTAACATAAAAACGTCCCTATTTTTCACAGGATGGCCCTCCAAAAAGTGACGATCGCCTAGAAGTTCTCTTCATGCTTGTCGACGCCGATTGCAAAGATGCTCGTGAAGCATTCGCTACTGGAGAAGTGCCAGAATTCTCTATCGATGTGCCATTAATTGCGGAATGAAAAAACCTTGATGATGAATATAGATAAAATAGTGTGTGTTCTATATAAGAGATTCAATGTAAATATATCCTTCATTCTGTGTATATATACCCCTTGCTGTAATTGTTGTATGTAATTGTTGTATCCACTTTATTTGCCATTTTCTATTGTATATAAAATTTGTGTGTGTTTTGTGTTGTAAATTGTGTGTAGTTGAATAAATTTTGTTTAAAATTTTGTTTTGTTTGGTGGTTAAGGTTGAAATTTCCAATAGTTTTTGTGTTTTTACTTCAGGGGTTGTTTCGGTAAATGTGATGTGACCAATTGACTAGTGACCAAATTACCTATGCTAACGGTCGCGACTAAATGGTGATGAACTGGTTTTTGTAAATTTTGGCGTTGAAACGTCCTGTTTTCAATTTGGGATTTTTTAAATTTTTTTCAAAAATTTTTCAAAAAATGGCGGGAGATCCCGTGGGATTAATCTAGTAAATTAATCTAGTAATGCGTTTGTCACCTAAAACCCGGGATTTCTGGACAATTTCCCTTAAATTTCTCGTAAAGTACCATACAGGAGCCAATTTTCGCCTTCAATCTAACTTCAATTTTCATTTTTTAAACTTCAATTTTTTCATTAATTTTTTAAAATTTTTTGCTTGTTTTCAGAGACTTTTCCTTTTATTTTTTCAATTAAATTAATTAAAATGGACGATGATGCTTTTGGATTTGGTGAATTGGCTTATGACGATAATTTGCCTTATCAAGAAGACAATCAAAATGTACTAGAAAATAATAATTTTGAAGAGAATTTGCCTAGTAAAGGAAAAAAGAAGAAATACAAAAGAAGTAAAAAAGGGCCGAAAACTAAACAAAATAATCCAGAAAATTTAAAAATTCATGAAAATTGTAAGAGGACAGATGATGATTTTGGTGATTTACTTGGAGATTATAAAGGGAAAAAGCAATCTATTTTTACGAGTGAATCGCCTTTAGGTTTGTTTTATTTTTTATATTTTGGGGTTTTTTGAAAGGAGATGGAGGCATTTTTAGGAAAATTTTTTATCGAAAATTAAGGGGCTGGATGGATATGTTGAACGAAGCTCGTATTTTTGAAACTTACGTAAACTTGCTTTTTTTTATTAGCAACTAAGGGTGTTGGCGACGGTTTAATTTTTACATACGCTGGCTCAAATATCTTTATCAGGCCCGTAGTCAGGTGTGGTAGGGGGCTTTCCAAAATTTTCATAAATATTTGCGGCGCAAAAATAAAAAATTCCTTGATTTTCCTCATTTGGCCCCCTCGGAAAATTCTGGATACGGGCCGGATCTTTATAGTACCCTACTTGAGCCGTTACAGTCGAGAATAAATATGTTACCAATTTGCATTATTTTGGGCGTTTTCTAGCTCTTTAAAGCTTTGACTTTTAAATCCATTGTTTTTAAAAGAAAAAAATTATTCTTTTAAGATTGGCATCTCAACGTTGGAGAAGATGAAGTTCGTACCAAACGTCGTAAAATAGAAATTGAGAATGTATTGGAACGCGTAGCACAGCGAATACTTAAAGCTAGACAAGAAAATTCAAAAACATTTTTAAACGAAGGCATTAACATTATTCAATCAAAAAAAGTCAATCAAAATTCAAGGTAAAATTCTCGTTTATAAGGCACATTCTTCTATTTCTCATGTGTTTGTATATTTGCCTCCGACATTAAATCACCTAAAAAAGGGTATTTTGATACGGAGGCAGCTTTGCTTTTTTAAAATAAATGGTCCGATATTGTGTGTACCATAACTATGGGTGGTAGAATTCTCTATTCCTATCAAATATTTTTTATTTGCGGACATTTACCAATATGTCCGCAATTTTTATATTTGCGGACATTTACCAATATGTCCGCAAACTTGTTTAAAATACACATACATAACTTTGGCATAGGTTCTAGAAGCAGAGCTGGATACTCGTTTTAGTTGATTTTGTGTTGGAGACAAATTTGGGAGTTTTTTCTGGAGGGATGAAAGATATTCTATTAAACGACTACACTTTTTTCAGTTCAACAAAATTATTAAAAATGCCACCAATGGATGGAAGTGCCTGGTATGGAATAAATTCGCCTGATGGAGTTTTTCGACGTTATATTTTAATAAAACCAAAGAATAACAAAAAGAGACGAGAAATTAACAAAATTGAGTCAACAGAAGACAGAATAAAAGATTTGGATGATTATTACAATTTATTTGAAAGAATGGAAAATCAAAAAAGGGAAAGGTTATTTAATAATTTTGGTGATGTTAATATGGAAGATGATGAAATTTTGGAAGTTAAAAATAGTTCGAGAACTCTTTGGACTGAAAAATATGCTCCTAACAATTTTTTGGATCTTTTGTCTGATGATGTAAGAGGTTTTTTTATTTTTAAGCGGGTCCGCAAAAGTTGTATTTATATTTGCGGACAATTTTTGCGAACATTACCCCAAGAAATTAAATTTATGGTTTACTTTTTGAGGACGTTGTCCGCAAATTTTATATTTGCGGACATTTGCTAATTTTAATAAAATTGAATTTTTAAGGAAACTAATCGTTTGGTATTGCTCTGGTTACGCCTTTGGGATGGTCTTGCTTTTAAAAAGAAGGGAGGAGTTGTCTTTTGGGAATCTTTGGAAGAAAAGGATAAGAAGCTTGTTGAAATTGATCATTTGCGTGGAGGTTTTGTGTTGCCCAAACAAAGGGTTTGGATTTTTTTTATTTTTTAAATCCTTCCAGAAGAAATTGGGAAAATTTTCGATTTCAAAATTTCTTTTTGAAAATTTGTCCGCAAAAGTTGTCCGCAAATATTTTGTTTGCGGACAACTTTTGCGGATAGAGGCTTCATTTTTCTTTAGTACTACATTGTTTCATTACGTAAAATTTTTTTAAGATCCTCGTTCTTCATGGATCTTCTGGCGCTGGAAAATCTTCCCTTGCATCTGTTGTTGCCAGACAATTGGGTTATCGTCCTCTTTCTATTCAAATAAGGTTTTTTAATTTATTTTATTTTAAAAAAAAATTTTTAAAGTGAAATTCAAAATGTTGCCGAACTTCGAAATAGAATGGAAAATGCTATAAATTCAATAGAAATTTCAAGTCTTTTTTTAATGCAAAAACAACAACAAACACCTAAAACAGAAGAAGATAAACCTGTTTGTTTTATAATTGAAGGATTAGAATTGGCTACTTCTGACATGGTTAGAATTTTTTAAATTTATTCGGGAGGGATATAGTTGTCCTAAAATAAGGATGGATTTGTTTCCATTCCCATTGGTTAGATTTTAAGTTTGTCCATTTTTGGGATTAGGATTAAGAGGGTACACCCTATCTAACAGGAATGTCAAGGGTTACCTTAAATGTGTAACTTTTTTCAATCTAAGCCCCGGCCTGACTTTTTCCAAGCTGTGACATTCCTACCATCTGCTGGGGATTCCTACCATCTGCCAGAACTGGAATTGTAAAGACCTACGTTCTTGTTGAGTTTGGTCTGATAGTCAACTGGCTTTCTCATTTTTACGTGGACTGTTACGTAAACTGGGCTGTTCCATAATTCTGATTCCTGTCTATTTTTTACTTTTTTTTATTTTTTAGATTCAATTTTTGTGTAGCTGGACCAAACGTTCTTCTTCTAATGGTTCAATCCTTCGTCCTGTTATTTGTATATGTTCAAATATTTGGAATTCTCCCAATTTAAAACAACTTAGGATTTCCTCACTGGCATTACAAGTTCAGCCGTGTAATCAAAAACGGCTTAAAGCTAGACTAAACGAGGTTTTTTTAAATTTTTGAATTTAAAAATAAAAGGGAATTTTTTCACAGATTTGTTGTTTCGAAGGAATTTTAATTGACCAAAATCAATTAAACGAGATGATTTTAACTCATGGAACAGATATTCGTTTGTGTTTAAATACTCTTCAATTTATGACTGCTAATGCTGTTGGAAATGCTTTTTCTAAAAAGGTAAAAAAATTTTTTATTTTATTTGGTATTTCGACGGCAGTTTCGGCTGTTTGGTATTTTGACAGTCTTGTGGAGAGTTTAGTTTTCTGGTTTTTTTTGCATTAAGACTTGCTTGGGTAGAGGTTCGAAAAATTCATTCAGTGTTGTGTTTCCATACTTTAATCGATTTTATAAATTTTTTAATAATAAAATTTGCGGACAAAACTTTAAACTTGCGGATTCTGCAAAAAATTTTTTTTAATTTAAAAATTATTTTTAATTTTTCTAGAATTCCACACCTTCTGACGATATAGAACAACCTCAAAAACTCAATACAGCTTTATCCGTTTCATTTATTGATGTTTTATATTCAATTTTTACTTTGGATTTTCACAAAGATTCGTATGTTTATTAAAGTTTTTTGCTCAAAAAAAATTTTTTAAATTTATAGTCGGGGAATTGTTCAATCACCAAAACAAAGAGCAAATACAATTCTTTATTTAATTAATCGTTTGGCTTTTGAAGAATTTACAAGAATTCAACAATTAATTTTTGTTAATGTTGCGAGTGTTTTTAAGCTGGGACATGAACAGGTTTTTAATTTTTTTGGAAGATTTTTTTGTTTTCTTTTAGTGGAGTAAATGTGTAAGATTAGAAATCTCGGCTTGAATCATAATTTTGGAGAAAAAAAATTTTTTCCCAAAATAAAATTCCCCGCCCCCCCCCCCTCCCTTCTTTTTTTCCCCGAAATGGAAAAAGGAAAAAATTTGGGGAGAGGATTGGGAAAAAAAGTAGTGAATTTTTTGGCCTACGGCCTTCTAAAATTCTCAAAATTTTCGCACTTACAAGTGACATTTGTTAGGGAAAAGCTGCAGTTTTCTTGCAGTTTATATTTAAAATTCATAAAAATCCGCAAATTTTCAGATAAATTCTTTATATTTCTTATTTTTTTCAGTCAACAAAAATTTCAAAAATATTTATTTCAATGGATTTGCTTCAATCTCATATTCAACAAAATCAAAATTATTTTCTTTTTCGTTATTTACCTTATGCATTAATTTCAATTCATTTTATTTGTGCAATGCATGTTTCAAGACGTCTAAAATTTGATATGAATACACAATTATTTAATAATTTTGTTTTGCCAAAAGTTGAACCAAAAATACATCAACAAGCTTCTCAAATTGTTAAAATTAAACCAAATAATTTGCCAGGTTTATTTTAATTTTTTGGGGGATTTTTCCAGGAAGAAGGGAGATCCAGTTGGCTCAGCGCCCTGATAGCTCAAGCTGTAGCAGGGATAAGTCAGTTTACCCGGACTTTTTTAACCCGAAACCCGATCCTAAGTGAATTTTGAAGACCTGACCCGACTTTTTCCTCAACCTGTGACATTCCTGTCCTGTACTGTGACATTCCTGTCCTGTAGCAAGGATAGCCGGGTTACTCCAAATCCAACCCCTGGGCTTTTTCAACTTATCCCTTAACCCATTCAGCTCTGATCGGTAGATCACCTCTATAGGTGAGAGCAAAAGCGAGCCTAGATCGATGCCTGCTCGGGATTATACTTTTACCCTTCTCTTACCACTAAAAAATTTTTTTAAATTTTTTCAGTCTCAAAATTTCAACAAAAATTATTGAATACCACAATTCCATTTATTTTTCGTTATTCTGCTGGAACATCTCAAACTATTCGAAGACGTGTTTTAATTGGAGATATTTTTAGATGATTTTATGGGAATATTTATTGGAGAAAATTTTGAATATTTACAAAACGTTTACTGGTTTATCAACTTTTATTAATTTATTTTAACACTTATATAAATATTTAAAAAATTTTTATTTTTTTTAACGACTGGTTCACGACTAGAGTTTTAGACATATTTTGTTAATTTTCTAAAATTATCCTAGTTTCATGGAAATTAAAAAACAACAGGAATGTTGATGCAAGACGGTTAGAGAATCTTTTTTTGTCGCACCGTCAGATAACATCCAGAGATCGTTTTTCTGTTCTGTCCTGAGAACATGGATACAGAAGATACATTCGATTATTTGTTTAAGGTTTTTTTTTAATTTTTTTTAATTTTTACTTTTAAAATTTTTTAGATTGTGTTGATTGGGGACATGGGCATTGGAAAGACTTGGTTTATTTTTTTTTATTTTTAAAATATTTTTTTCAATTTTTGTTTTTAGTATTGTGCAACGCTTTAAAAACGGAACTTATATAGAAAAACAAGGGACTACAATTGGAGTTGATTTTACAATGAAAACTGTTGTGATGGATGGAAAACGAATTAAATTACAAATTTGGTATTTTTTTTTAATTTTTTGGGAAATATTTTGGGAAAAATTCTTTTGTTAATTACCTTATTTCATAAAATAAAGCTATTGTGGCTGTATTTTTCAGCTCCTCACATTAGTGGGGTCTAATAGAAAATCAGTAATTTCCTCAGAAATTTTTTTTTATTTTCAAGGGACACTGGTGGACAAGAACGTTTTCGAACTATAACACAATCATATTATCGTTCGGCTAATGGAATCATTCTTTGCTATGTAAGTAAATTTTAAATATTTTAAAGAATTTTTTTCGTAATTTTCGTGGCTTTTTAAATATTTTGATTTCTTAGAGAAAAATTGGGTGCTTTTTTTAGGTTAGCAAGTGGGCAGTCGTGTGGTGAGGTGGTAAAGGGGGCAAGGTTCGATTCCCTATCTGGCTTAGTAGGTTGTAAGGAATTTATTTTGTTTTTAAAATATTTAATAATTTTTTACCATAGCCTTATGATAGAAAAAAATTTTTTTAATGCTCATATTTTCATTAATAATTTTATTCTTTACAAAATTATTTTCAATATATTTTTTATTTCATTTTTTAGGATTTGACTAGTTCCGAATCTTTTCATTCTTTACAAAAATGGATTGATGACGTTGCAAAATTTGCAGTTCCAAATGTTGCCAAAATACTTGTTGGTTGGTATTGTTTTGGATTTTATTAATTTTTAATCAGAAAAAACTCAGGTACAAAAGCAGATTTGGCTGAAGAACAAAGAAAAGTGGAAATAGAGGAAGCAGAACAATTGAGTAGGGCACACAATATGTTACAAAATTTGGAAGTTTCTTCAAAAACAAATGTGAATATCGACACAAGTTTGTTTTTTTTTATTTTTTAAATTTGAGAATTTTTTTGAAAAATTTTTTGAATTCTTTTTCAAAAAATTTTTGGGATTTTTTTTTCTAATTTTTTTTTGAAAATTTTCTAAGAAATTTAAAAAATTTTACAAAAATTTTCAAAAAAATTTTTCCTAAAGTTTTCTTCGAATTGGCTCGTCAATTAAAATCCCAATATGACAGCAACAATTTGGACACTAGCCTTTCCGACACTTTTCGGCTTCGATATCCAGACACTACAAATTTATCTGGTAGATGGAATCGATGCTGTAATCAATTTAGTTGACAATAAGAAAAATTAAATTAATCTCAAAAATAAATATTTTTTAGGTGCAAATAAATTTTTTTAAAAATTGTCAATATCCTTAAATTTTTCAATTTTGGTTTAGATCTTGATTAGATTTTTGACCTTGAATTGAGGAAAAATTAAGGAGGGTCACTGAAAAATGCTTTGATTTTGAATTTAGGAAGAAAACAAGGTCCAGGTCTAAATCAAGTGCGCGATTTTCAAAAAATTTTCAAGGCTGGAAATTTCTAAAAAAATTTCTGAAATTTAAGAAAATTCGATTTTTATTTGAAAAAAGTTGATATTTTGAATTTTTGTATTAAAATTAAAAATTTTTTTTTGATTTTTCTTTGTGATTTTTAGCGTTTTATATACGCATTTGTTATATTTTTCAATTTATTTTAATTAATTTTTAAGGATTTTTTAGAAAAGAAAATGACCGAATTATTGTTAGACCCTTCCATTCGGACTTGGGTATTTGTGCCTATTGTCATCATAACTTTTTTGGTTGGAATATTGCGTCATTATATATTTTTGCTTTTTTTGGGTAAAAAGAAGGGAGATTTACAATCTGTGAAAGATGGGTATTTTTTAAATTTTTAAAAGAATTTTTTTCAAAAAATTTTTTTTCTAGACATTTATTGATGAAAGCAAGACTTTTGAGAGAAAATGGACGCTTTTTGCCTTCAAATTCTTTTGGAATGAGAAAACATTGGCTAGCTGATGAACAGAATGGGCAATTACTTAAACGTGTCGAAAAACAATCGTCACAGCCAAATCCTGTAAGAGGAGGTTTTTTAAATTTAATTTTAGGGGTTTTTTGTGAGGGGAAAACGCTACCTTTCTTGTTCCATTGAATATACATCCATTGAATATACATTCAACTAATAAAGGAAATTGCTCCGTCAATGCGGTGGTTTAGTGGTTACTACGTTAGACTTTCGAAATTTCCCATTAAGGTTCGAACCCTCGTTGGGGAAATCACTTTGTTTTTCCTATTTCCTTTGAGTTTTTTCCGTTTGAGTTTATTTTTCCATTCTATAAATTATTTTCAGAGTTTTTATTCCACATAAATATTCAAGAATGTTACCTTAAATCATTTTTAAATTGTTTTTCTAATATATTTCAAATTTTTCAGGCATTCGATCCTTCCATGATGACGGTATATTTTTTTAAATTTAAGACCAATTTTTAACAATTTATATTTTTAGGAAATGTTAAAAGGAAATATGTTGAATATGATCCCTATGATGTATTTTTTAAAATTTATTTGAATCTGAAATATAAATTTATTTTTTTAGTTTTATTGGTGGTTGGATTAATTGGACGTTTTCTGGATTTGTTACAACAAAGGTTTCTCAATTTGAACTAATTTTAAAACGGGGAAGGGTACTTTGACATTTACAAAGGGGTTTTTGTTAGGGTTTTTTAAACTTTGTAAAATTCTTTTCAGCTTTTAAATTCTTCTATTAATTTGTCTTATTGGAGGGTTTAGGGTAGGAACCCAACTGGGGACCCGAGGATTTTTTGATTGGGTTTCGGATGTCAAATGATTTTTCAGAAAACCGACATGACCTTCCTTGGTCATCCCAACAAAAAATCCCAATAGAATGGCTTGAGGGAGGACCTGGAAAAATTAATTCTATCAACTCATTCTTCTAGACACAATTTTATGATCTTGAGTGCCAAAAATTCCAAAAAAATCAAAGTAATTTTCCCCTCATTTTTTTGCAGGTCCCCTTCCCTCTAACACTTCGTTTCAAACCAATGTTACAAAGAGGAGTTGATTTAATTTCGTTAGATGCTGCTTGGGTTTCTTCAGCTTCTTGGTATTTTTTGAATGTTTTTGGTCTTCGTTCGGTTTATGCTCTAGTCTTGGGAGGTGAAAACGCGGCAGATCAAATAGACGAACAAGCAATGATGGGACAACCACAAATGTCTCAAGGCCAGGATCCAAAAGCAGCGTTTAAAGCAGAATGGGAAGCTTTACAATTATATACACACAATTTTAGTACAAAATAATTTCGTTTTCTTAAAGAATAAATTTTTGATGAGGTTTATTTTTATAAACAATAGGTAGTTTGATTTGCCTTTCGATTTTAAATTTTCATGTAAATTTTGGCATAAAATGAGATAAAAAAGGGCTGAAATTTCATCGCTGAAGTTAAGAAGTTGAATGAGAAGGCATTGGAGAGCTGCAAGTTGAGACAACGTGAGAACTGAAAGATCGAAACTTAAAATTCAGTCAATTCAATGTACCGATTTTTAAAATTGTAACAATTTTATTTGAAACTAATAACGAATAATTAAAAACCGTCAAAGAACTTTACTCCCGTTCATCCGTTAAAATTCGTCGTTTTCGATTTATATGGCTGCGAAGAGCCCATTCAGTCTCACTAGAGTCAGCATTGTCTATTGTGCCAAGAATTATGCAATAAGCTTTAAAAATAAATTAAATTGTTAATGAGAAAATCAAAACAAACGTCTCATTTCAAATCTAGGCCCCAATTCAGTCAATTCAATATCTCCATGTTCATCTTTTTTGAATGTATGTTGACGAAAAGAAATAAAATCTTCTTCATTAGCAAAAGTAACAACACGATTTGAATCTTTTTTGGGCACAGGAAATAAATATTTTAATATATTTGTTAACTGAAAATTGAAGAATTTATTTGTTAGAAATTAAATTTAAAAAAAAAGAATGGAAAGGGAGGGAATTATGTGGGAATAAAGACTACAAACGAGAAGACTTAAAAGCTATTCTTAAAAACAGATCACAACTCCTCTTACTCCAAATTGAAAATTAAGAACAGATTAAGGACCGAGGAAATACAAAGAGCAAATAAAGAAACGAAGTCATACCCAAATTGGACATTAGACTATTTTTGATTAAGAGCACGGGGAGCATTAATGAGTGAATAAAATTTTTGAAGAAAGTTTAAAAAGTCGAAAAAAATATTTAAAGAAGGGGAATACCCAAAAATATTTTTAAATTCCTCTCTATTCAAGTAAATTAAAAAAAATACCCTATTCCCGAGCGGAGAAGTAATATTGTGAAAGATAAGATGTGGATATTGCTCTGACATATGTGGCATATTAGGAATATCATGTCGCATAACAACGTTTGACAAACTTTAAAAATAAAAAAATAAGAGTTTATTTTAATATTAATAACTCAATTTATGTTTTTTAGCTTAAAAGATGTCACAAATTAATTTTAAAAATATTTTAAAATTTTTAATGTTTAAAATTTATAAAAAACAATTTTTTGTAAAAATAAAAACGATTCGACACAAGAGAATTCGAACCGCATCCATTAACTAATAATGCTGGGGACTAACCCATTACACCAAAGAAGATCGTAACTGAAAAGGTTTTATTTGCTACTTATTTTAAAACCTGAAAACAAGGAAAACAAAAATCACGCCTATTTAGCAAGTAATTTTTCCTAAAATAAAACTCCGAAAATCAAACCTAAAATAAGCTGTTGGCCCATGCGGGAAATGTGAAACAATCATTGAATCAGGCACTCCTCGTGTTTCACTCAACAAAATTAAATCGGTTACTCCGTGAGCTGTACAAGCCTCCACAATACTTTTCATATCATGTCCTCCTCTGTTAATACGGCGAGAATTTGGAAGAAGCAATTTAATCTCCTAAAAAGATTGAAGATTAGAAAAAATATTTTTTGAGGTTTTTGAAAATCATGGCCCAATTTTAATCATTCCAAATTTCCCTTATTTAACTTCTGACAACTAACTCAATCGGTAATAGTGTCGTTTCCAGTCCCCCTTTTTTCCTTACCAAGTTTTTCCTATAATTTGTACAGAATTGACTTTTTCCTCCTTCCATCACATTTGCCTTTCTTTCTAAAGAACTGAATAAAAAATAATCATTCTTGATTGTTTGTAAGACAACATTGTAAGGCAATCGTGATGGAAGAAAGAAAAATCTTCCCATTTTGTACAAATTATAGGAAAAAAATTTAGTGAGGAAAAAAGGGAGACTGGAAACGACACTATTACCACCCAATCAAAAGGGAGAAGGATCTGTGTACATCGATGAATGGCATAAAAGGCATGGACTATGCAAATAGCAAAGAAAACTTATATTTTCAAAACGGATTTCCCTGCCTACGAAAATTTTTATAGCCAATGCTGGAATAAACCTATCATAAATTTGCGGAAGAGGAACAAATATCTGGTTAAGTACCTATACAAACCTACTCACATTTATTTGAGTTAGTAGCCAGTAAAAAAGGGAATAGTGAAGAAAAATAAAATTGCTCCCCTAAAGTTCAAAATTCCCTTTTTAATATTAAAAAACCTTTGCAAACATTTTAAGACGACTAGAAGGATCTCGACTTGTAGTCACAACGAGATTAGGATCTTCACAACCAGCCCATCTATATTCATCATCCACCAAATCAACTTGCCCGCCCCAAGCCAAATCTCCAACCATTTCTGCCGCGTCCTTTCTCAGATCTGTTGGAATCATTGTGCTGGTATCCAAAGCGTGTTTAAGCACATCCCTTCGCTGTTGAGTAGCCCGTTGTTTTGCTTCCAAATTTTTTCGGTAAAGATATTCTCGACGTTCTCTGACTTGTTTTCGAATCATTATTGAACAAAATTTGTAGAAAATGGGATTGATTATCTAAAAATGGTAAAAGATAATCGAAAAATAGAAATTTAATCAAAAAAATAGAAAAATACAAAGACTTTGTAAAATATAGAGAGACAATTTAGAGAAAAAGATAAAAAGTGAATGGGATAAACTGTCATTTTTAAAAACGTTTCGCCAAACAATTAATTTATTTATATTTTTAAAGTAACATAAGTGCATTGGACATATTTTGGGTCATAACTTTTTTTATCCTTAACCGATTTAAATAATTTTTATACCAATCGAAAGCTCTAAATGTGAGGATTATTTTATCTAATAAGATTGATCTGATCGGATGATACTACAAAAAGTTATAGACGAATAAAGATTGGAAATCACGATTGCGTGCACTTATCCAGATGTAACTTTTTGTAAAATGATTTGACCAAATCAATCCTGTTAGCTAAAATGATCCTCACATCCCGAGCTTTCGATTGATATAAAAATCATTTAAATCTATTAAGAATTTAAAAAGTTCTGGCCCAAAATATGGTCTCGAAACTAAACAGTCATACTGAAACGTCCCCTACCCTTGATTAAATTTCGTAATTAAATTTCCTTTAATTTTTCTCATTCTTTCAGATTTAACAATCTTAAAATCAATTCAAACTGGTATGCTTTACAATAAGAATTTTAATTTTTACAATTTTCTAGTCGGCCATATTTAATTTGCAAAGTTTAATTACTGTTTTGTTACTTTTAATTTGTGCCTGTACTTATTTGAGAGCTATATTGCCAGCATTGATTGATAGAAATAAGCAAGGGTTTGTTATTTTAATTTTTTAAATGTTTAAGGAATCATAGAGGACTAAAACTGACCAGATTTTGGTTTTTGTGTACTTTAGTTGAGTGGGAAAATTTTTGGTCGTTAATGAAGGGGTCCGAGGTTCGAATCCCACTGGGGAAAATTAATTTTTATTTGAGTAATTATTTATAATCAAGCCTTAAATTTGAGTTTTTTGCACAGAAAATTTTCTAACAAATTTCTGGGCCCTTAAAATTTAAAAAATCTTGCCATTTCATTAAATCCTCCCTTTTAAAGAATTCCTGGCCTGTTTTGGAAGTGTGCTCGAATTGGTGAACGTTTAAGTCTTTGGGTTTCTTTTGGTTGTTTTTGTATGGCTGCATTCCTTCTTTTCTTTTAAAAATGGGAAATAAACGTAAAAATCAAACAGAAATTGAAGAGGAAACAAAAAAGATGAAAATTTGTGGAAATAAAAAAGAAAATGTAGAAATTTGTAAAAGAGTGCCTCCACATCCAATTTGGGCTGGAAATGATGTTTGTGTGACAAGGTTTGACAATTTAATGTTTTTAAATTATATGTGTATTTAGGTGTAGTGGGTAAATTTTTGGTTATTAGCCTTAGGGGTCGAGGGTTCGGATCCGCTTGGAGAAATTAATTTTTATATGAGTCATTTTTAAATTTACTCGATTTCGGGTTTTGTATAGTTTGGTCTAGTGTGTAAATTTTTGGTTAAGGGTTAGGGTTCGAATATCCTCGCGAAAAATTAATTTTTTAAAATTTTTTAGAAAAACGCATATAATCGCTCAATTCAAAAAATGCAAACATTTATTGGACAGAAAATTCGATTTTGTAAAAATCCATGCATTGGGCAAAGCTATCAACCAAGCATTATGTTTAGCTCTAAAAATTGAGGAAGAAATGCATAATTCAATTAGTGTTAATATTTTGACTGGGACTGTTGAGGTTTTTTATTATTTTAAAATTAATTCGTTGTATTAAGAGACCAGATTGAGTTTTTGTATAGTTTGGTGTAGTGGGTAAATTTTAGATTCATACTTAGAGGTGTCCCCGGTTCGAACCCCACTACGTGAAAGTAATTTTTATTGGGTTTGTATTTTTAGTTTAGCTTCAAATTTGAGAGTTTTTTTGGTATAATTCCCAGTTATTTTATTTTTATGGACAGCTTATCTAAAAAAAAGACATTTTATTCCTTCTCCCAATAAAAAACTCGTTCTTAAAGTTTTTTAAGAAGCTAGATGCTTTTTAATTAAAAATAAATTCTTTTTTTTTTCATTCAAAAGGTAACTGATGATTTAATTTCTTTGTTGGATGCAGATGAAATGAATATTAAACAACGTCAAGTTTCTGCTGTTAAAATTTTGTTAACTCGTCTTTGAGCGATTTTCAAATTTTTTCTAATTTATATATTTTTAAAAATAAAATTTCTGTTGGATTTTAAATTATTTTATTTTTTGTTAGAATTTACATTTAGAATTCTTTTTATTTTTTAATAATTTTTTAAATTTTTCAAAGCAAAGCAAATAATTTTTAATTTTGATAATTTTCCTGTGACTAATGTTCTCAGTTCGTCAAGTGCTCAACTACAACAACGGGTTTATTTTTATATTTTTTAAATTCTGTAGACCAAAGAAATTTAATAAAAAGTGGTTTTGTCTGGTTTGGGGGCAGCAGTGGGTAAACTTTTGGTTTCCAGTGAAGTGGGATGATCAAGGTTCGTAGCCGCTCGGGGATCGTATTAATCTGCAAATTTAAATTTGACATTTTTTTACGTAAACAAATTTTTAGGTCATTTATTCGCCTTTCTCTTCAACATTTGAGAAGAACAAAATCCACCTTTTCGACTTCCTCATCCCCACAAATAGCAATTATTGGCTCTGGACCTTCAGGCCTTTATGTTTGTTCAAGATTACTTCAAAGATTTGAAAATTGTTTTATTGATATTTTTGACAAAGCACAGGCACCTTTTGGATTGATATATTATGGAGTAAGGTTTTTTTGTTAATTTTTATGGGGAAGATTTTAAATATAAATTATATAAAAATTTGTAGTTATGGGCGTCCCAAAAATTTTTTTCCTCTCATTTGCAAATAGGAGTGGCGGATTCGGAAATTTTTGGTTCGGATATTGGATCCGGAGATTTCCCAGACCCAATCCCAAAGTGGAGGAGCCCGTGTTTCAGATGTTTCATAGGACCAATCTTATAAAAATTATGATCTAACGGGTACGTCCTAGTTGAGGTTAGAGACCGGACTGGTTTGTTATACTAAAATTTGGATCGATACCTCGACTCGGTTCGATCTCTAGTTGAGGTACACATTCTAATCTCGTCTTTGACTCTCATTTTTGTTATTTTTTCTCTAAAGACTAATCCCATATTTAATCTAAAAATTTTTAAAAATTAAAATTTTTAAAGGTAGCCCCAGACCACTTTGATATGAAAAAAAGTATGACAGGATTTGAAAAAATGTTTGAAGAAAATAGGGAAAGATTGGAACTTTTTTGTAATGTGGATGCTAATAAAGATGTTAATTTTGAGGTTTTTTTTGAATTTAAAAAGAATTTAAAAAAATTTTTTTAAAGGAATTATGTTCTACTTATGATGCTGTTGTTTTAGCCTATGGAGCTAATAAGCCGAGAAAATTGGGATTAGAAAATGAATATGGAAATAATTGTTTTTCTGGGGGAGAATTTGTTTCATGGTTTTTTTTTAATTTTTATTGAAAATTTTTGGTTTGGAAAATTATTCGGATAGGACACCTCTAAAATTAGACAGTTGGGTAGGACAATTTAAGAACATTTTTTTTAATTTAATGGCCAGTGGCTCAATAGTAAGCCTAATTATGTTGCTGTTGTTTTGCTACCTTGTAAGTGATACTCCCCTCTCTTAAAAGATACGAATTTTTCAGTTCAAGAAGTATCGTAGAGTGAGATTCAACCGCTAGGTTATAGGCCGTTGTTTATAACAAAAATGGACATTTTGTCCCAAATTTCAAAAATATTTAATTTTCTCAATTTTCTCCCTTCTAAAGGTACAATGGAATGTCCCAACAATACATAAAAAATATACCAAAATTGGATACAGGAAGTAATGCAGTAGTTATTGGAAATGGAAATGTAGCAATTGATTGTTCTCGAATTTTGCTTTCTTCTCCAGAGAGATTAAAACAAACGGATATTACAGAAAATGCTTTGAATGCTTTGAAAAAGTCGAAAATTAAAAATGTTTTTATTATTGGAAGGAGAGGACCTAAAGAGGTTTTTTTGAAATAAAAAAAATTTTTAGGGGGGAGGGGTATATTTTTTTTTATATTTTGTTAAGCGTTGATAGAGAGGATCGGAAGAGGTTAGTTCAACAAAAAAGCTTGGAGTGTAAGCATTATTTCTAAAAAATTTTTCCTAGAGATTGAGGATAGGGGGTGGTCATTCAAGGTCCGAATTCAAAGTCATTTAAAGTCCAAATCATTCCAAGTCCGGGAAAACTCAGAAAACACAAAAATGACCGGATTTGGGCTATGTGGAAAAGCTTCAGATTTATTCAAATTTAATCATTTTAGTAAAAGATTTTTTGTTTAATTAAATTTGGCAGTCCTTCTTGCTAATTTTGACTCTTTATTTTTAAAAATTTTCTTTTTCAGATTTCCTTTACAATAAAAGAATTGAGAGAATTATTAAATTTAGAAGGTGTTAATTCCCACTGCTTAATAGATTCAAATTTAAAAGAAAAATTGGAACAAGAATTAAATTTAATGGAAAGACCTAGAAGAAGGATTGTTGAATTAATGCTGAATTTTGCTGAAGAAAAAAAGTTTTTTTTTTATTTTAAGGCTTGGGGAAAAGTTTTTTTGGTATAGACTTGTTTTGGGGTTTTTATAAAAGAATCGGATAACTGAGAGCTTCGGGTATGTGGGAAATAATTTAAGAGGAGGTTTTGACATAGTGTTATTTTTGGGATTTTTAGGGGCGGTTAGGCTTAAAAATACGAATTCCTGAAATTTCTATTAAAGGACTCAAAATGTCCATTTTTTTTAATTTAACAATTTTCAGGTCCTCTCCAAATCAAAAATCATTAAAATTGTTATTCAATTCTCGACCAACAAAAATCGAATTAAATAACAAAAATGATTCAATAAATGCTTTATATATTCAAAACAATTTGAATAATTTAATAGAAAAAATTGAATGTTCTCTATTAATTGTAGCTATTGGATTTGAAAATATTTTATTAAATGGACTACCTAAAAATGAAAATGGACAATTAAAAATGATTGATTGGTGTAGAGTACCTAATGAAAATTCTTTGGTTAGTTGAAAAAAATTTTCTTTTAAATTTTTTGGCTATTTGCCCTCAGGCAAAATTTTAAAAGATTCAGAAAAAAGTCTCTGTTATCAATTTTATTTTTCAAAAATTTTTAAATAAAATTTTCGACTTGTAAAAAATGTTCGGTAGTCACATCTAACCTCTAATACCGCTCTCTTTTTCATTTTCCCCAAATTTCCATCGTTTGCCCTCCGGCGATCTTCTCATAAGTTTAGCTGACCTTGAATTTTTTCAGTTTTTTTCGTTTTAAAATTAAAATGGACCAGAGAAAATGATTTTTCCTACATTTTTATTTTTTCTAAATTATTTTTAAAAATTTTTTGAGACATTTTATCCCAATTATCCCCCCATATTTCTACAGGTTTATGCAACCGGTTGGTGTTCCCATGCCGCTAGAGGCCTAATTGCTGATAGTCAACAACAGGCATATTCTGTAGCTGACCAAATCTATGAAGATTTAAATAAAATAAATTCTACAAAAAATTCTATCAAAAAAATGTCTGCTAGAACCCTAATTGAACAGAAACTTTCTTCTAGAGGCGTAGAATTCATTAATTGGTAAATAAATTTAAATTATAATAAACTTCTAGTTAAAATAAAAGTTCAGTCTATCAGATGGTCCTATAGTGTAGCGGTTAGCACTCTGGACTTTGAATAGTGCAGTAGTAATCCAGCAGCGGCGGTTCGAATCCGCCTAGGACCTACTTCTTTTTAAACAATTTTTTAAACTTTTTATTAATTTAAGGAATGATTGGAAGTATATAGATGAATGTGAAAGAAGAATGGGTGCCATTTTGGGCAAAACGAGAGAAAAAATGTCAGAAATTTCTTCAATTTTGAGAATAATGAGAAATAAAGGAATAAAAGATTAGAAAAAAATTTTTTTGAAAATTTTTTAAAAAATTTTTAGAAAATTTTGAAATATTTTAAAATATTTTTAAAATCATTTTTTAATTAATTTAAACAATTGTTTAAAGAAATAATGTCAATTGAAACAGTTCCAACCGATTTGCGTAACCTCCGTGCTTGTTTAGTCTGTTCACTTGTATGATTTTTACAAGTGAAAAAATTAAAAAATTAATTTATTTTAAGGTAAAAACTCTTCATCAATTTGAAATGGATGGGTGTGATAATTGTGACAGATTTTTGGGAATAAAAGGAGATATTGAAAAATGTGTTGAATGTACAAGGTTTTTTCTTTTAATTTATTCTTTTAAGAATTTATTTTTTGTGCTAATTTTGATGGAATGATTGCCGTTTGTGACCATAATGATTCTTGGGTTAGCAAATGGCAGGTTTGGAATTTGTTTTATCTAAGACAGGCCCGTATCCAGAATTTTTTTTCGGGGTCAAAATTTTGATTTCTAGTGTCGCAGGCGAACATTTTGAGAATTTTAAAAGGCCGATGGCCAAAATTTTTTTGAATTTTGAAGGTTAAGACAGATTTTTTTCCTTTTCAGCGCCGCAGGGAATTTTGGGTGGCTGTAGATAAATTTGCGGATTTATTAAAGTATAAAGGATAAGAATCAGAGTTTGAGATTTATCGAAAAAATTAAAATTTCTTTTCAGAAAATTAACAAAAAGTGTCCGGGAGTGTACGCAATTTCTGTATCTGGTACCCTTCCAAAGATAGTCGTTCAAGAATTGAAGCAGCTTGGAATTAAATATAAAACTGGACAGAGAGATAAGTCGATTAAATAAAAGATGTTTTTTAATTTTTTGGTACTTTTTGTAAACTTATTTAAAAATTCAACGCTTAAATATTCCTTTCGGTACATTTAGAAAAAAATTTTTTTAGTAAATTAGCTTTTACAATTTTTGGACATTTATCACAATAAAATTACCAGTTTACAAATAAAACGATTTTAATATTTTTCAATTTATATAAACCTTAAAAAAAATTTTTTTGAGAGTAGAAAGCAAAATAAAAAAATGCTGAGAGAGGGTTTTTTTAAAAGTTTTTCCGTCACCTTTTAATTGAAAAAATCTTGTAGCAACGTCCGCCTTTTCAATTCTGCAACATGCATTTGATTTTCAAGTTCAGCCCGATCTGTATGTTCTGCTCTTTCTACTTTCCAAGAAAGTTCTTCAATTTCTTTTTCTAGTTGGGCTTGTTGATATTCTGGGAAAATTATCTGATTTTTATTTAAAAATGTCCAAATCTCAGAATGCCCAAATTTCAAACTGTCCAATTTTTCAAAAGGTCCAAACCCCAAAACGTCCAAAAACTAACCAAAAAGTTCCTTTCTAGAAGAGTTTTCCATATAATAAGCAAACGGATAAGTATACTGCAAAGTATAGCGACACTTTGTTAAAAGAGTAGCAGCATCGTGTAAATATTGCCAATCAATCCAAGTCCCTTCATGATTATGCACTTTTTCATCAATTTTTGTTTTTATTCTTAAACGTAATTCTTCCTCCATTTTTAAAGATTTTTGATGATTTTCAAATCGTTCATAATAATGTAGATAACGTTCCAATGCGCGGCGCGCTTAATTTTTAAATTAGTTAATATGGGGGATCAGAAAAAAATTAAAATTCCACGACCGGGTTTGAACCCACGACCTCCAAAATTATAACCAATTCAAGCTAACTTTGATATTTTCTCAAAAATAATTTTTTCTAACTAGTAAAAAATTAAAAAAAACCCTTAAGATGATTAGCCTCTTGAGCAATTTGTGGATTTTCTTTATAACGAGAACATTCATAATATTCACTTCCATGTGTCTTCCAATCTTTAAAAAATATTTTTTTTTAATTTTATAATTAAAAGAAAACCTCTAAAACACATCCAACAAAAGTGATGTCTACATTTTGAGCATTGCATATGATTACCTAAATATTTTTTTTCTAAACCTTTTTTAAATAAAATTACTAACATCCTCCATTCTTTTCAATACAGCTATTACAATTTGGGCAATCTTTTGTATGGGCACTAAAAAAATTATTATTAAATCTAAATTAAATTGTTATATGGAGAAGATTTAAAAAATTATGGTCTTTACTCCTAAAATGTCCGCAAGTCTTATCCGAATTTTCATAAAACTTGTGGATATAATTTAAGGATTTTTGGAAAAAAAAGTCTGGGTTTCCCCTCAAAATGTCCGCAACTTTTATCCGCATTTTTATAAAAAAAAGTATGATTTGCGGATAAAACTTCCAAAAATTTTTTTAATTTCCTGACCGGGTTCGAACCCACAACCTCCTCTCAAATTATAAACCTTATATAATTTGCAGTTTCACTATCATCCGCACATTTAACCAACCATTTTTTAATTATTTCACAACTTGCAGGTGCATGATAATCACTTCCACATTTAAAACTTAAAAGAAAATTTAATTTAAAAATAAAAGAAAAATTTTTCTTACCAAAATTTAATATTACAATTTGAGCAAATAACTCTATGTGCTTTTGAGGTATTACAAAAAATAATTTTGTCACAATCAGAACCAAGGCAAAGGCGTAAGTAAGGGTGGGAAGAGACAAAATCATGAAAAAGCTAAAAAAAAATTTTTTTCTTTGAAAAATTTTCAACAAAAACCGTCTGTTCATATTTAGAAATAATTTCACAAGGTTGATTTTTAAGTAGATCAAGTACAAAATCTTTCTGACAAATAAGTGAACAATTAGTGTTCATACAAGTAATATGAGAAGAAACACCTTTAAATTTAACAAATAAGAAAGCTAGATTAAATTAAGAAAAAGAAAGCTAGATTAAATTTATTCCCAAGGATAATCCTTTAAGACTCAAAAGTTTTAAAAATAGATTGGAATTAAAAGTGAGGGTTTTTAATTTACTTAATCAAAAAAAATTCCGAAGCCCAATCCGAAACCCGACTTTTCCTATCCCTGATAACTAGAATCGCTGCTTTAAAAT
The DNA here is from genome assembly GCA_036172955.1 of Meloidogyne arenaria. Lineage (NCBI taxonomy): Eukaryota > Metazoa > Nematoda > Chromadorea > Rhabditida > Meloidogynidae > Meloidogyne > Meloidogyne arenaria. The sequence continues at coordinate 4,077,664 of JARQAB010000026.1, forward strand.
TAAAGAAAAAAACCATTCTGTAATTGTGTTTCTATATGCATTTGCCAACAAGATTTACAAAATCCATGTCCACAGTCTAAATGAAGCAATGGGGAAGAATTTGACAATTCAAAGCAAACTGTGCATTCTATTGAAGAAGTGCCAGGAATTTGATTTTTGGGTAAATAATTATTGTTGGTAATTTTTGGTTTGCGAAATTGTGGAGGATTGGAAGGATCGTTAATAATGTAATTCTGAAAAAAAAATTTATTTTTGAAAAAATTTTAGAAACCCTAAGATTTCTTAATCAATCATTATTTTAAAAAATTTTCACGACGAGGTTCTCGCGATTTTCAAATATCTACTTCTTAGAATAAACTCGAGATTTTCAGGATTAACATAAACTTAAAAATCGACTTTAACCAGCACTACTCTGAAAAACCTTCACCAGGAAATAACACGAATTGACCAGCTATATGCCCGGGCTATAGAATAAAACGGGGGGCATGCCCTCACCCACCCCCCCCCCGTTTTATTAAAAACCTAAAAATAGAAAAAATACAAACAAACCTCAATCAAAAACTGTTTGCTATCATTCATCAAGGATATCCTAACTTGTTCAACATCCCATTTATTTAAGTGTAACAAAAGTTTAGCCAATTCAGGTTTCAAATTATTTTGAGGAATTGATTCAATTAATTCTTTCACAATTTTATCAAACAAATCTTCAACTTGTTGTTGGTCTAAACAAGAATATTCAACATATTCGGGATCACAGAGAATTGAACCGGGCGCTGGACTTTGGTCAAAATGATCTCCTCCATCAGCATCATAATAATAATCTGTGGGGTAAAATTAGAGTTAAACCTCATTATAAAACACACGAGGGGGCTGAAAGAATGTGTCCCATAATAATCTTAAAAAGAAGCTAAAGTGTATTTATATAGAGGATTTGCCTATATAGCTTCCCTCACCAAGGACTAAAAGAATTTTTAAATCATAGCATTTATAAATTTAGTGATAGCAAATCTCATAGATTTAAAGCCAGAAACGTTTTGGATACCAAAGACACTTTGTAAAATTCGAAAAAAGTTGGAAACCATCAAAATTCAAGAAAATTTAAAAAAACTAACCAAAATCTTCGCATCCAATTTCTGAACACGAATCAGATGCCGATGCACCTATCGACATTTTTTGTCCTGGCTAAAATATAAATTACACAAAAAAAATTCTTAAAAATATTCGATCGTCTTGATCAACGAAAAATGATCTAATTTAAACAAAACTTTCTAATAAAAATTTATTTTGCGAATAAATGTGAAAAAGGTGACAGCGTTTGGGGTTTTAAATTGTAGATTTAAATAAAGAAAAATTCAAAATTAAATTCAGGATTGGATTTTCATAAAAAATCAAAATTTGAAATCTTATCGAAAAAATACGTAAAAAAAGAATTTTTCAAACCTAATTAAACCTCCAAAAAATATTTTTAAAAATGAATAAACTTTTTATTCAAATTGTGTCTCATTCTTATCACCTTTTCTCTCCAAGAGCCGTCTACTTTGCCTCAAAAATTTTATCCATTGAAGATTTTTTCTAGCCTCTTCAATTTCTTTTTTATGCAAAAGTGAGTTCATTGAAGCCAAAAATTTGTCTATTTTTGAATCAATTTCTTCAATTTTTTGTTTTATTTGGTCAGGATTTTCCAACATTTCAATTTCTTCGTTCAACTCCATTATTTCCAAAACTAAGTCATCGTCAGCTTTTTCAAATTCGATGGATATGGGGTCGTTAAGGTCTTCGTCTAAAATTGAAAAATAAAAAAAATTTATGGAGTTTTGAATTTTATGCGTTTTAAAATTAATTTTGGAGACGTTAAGGAGTCAAAAGGCCAGGAAAATCAGCAAGGAATTCATTGGCTCCCGAGACTCGAACAACCCCCAAGACAAGTACACATTTCAGGGGACACGCCCAAGTAGGCGCGCGGCCAAGTAGGCGCAAAGCCATAACTACCTGAAAAATTTATGGACCTTAACAATTTTGGTACCAATCTCTTTAGCTCGATGAGAGGAATCGTTTAATACCAAATTTGTTAAGATTCGGAAATTTTGAAGCAAGTTATGACTTTGCGCCTACTTGGCCGCGCGCCTACTTGGGCCGTACCCACATTTCAGATCTCACACTTCCGAAAAATCAAACTAAAATCTAATGGAACACCCAAAACCTCACCCACTCCCCACATACTAACGCTAAAATAAACATGTTTACCTAATTCCTCAATAAGTCGAAGAAGATAATTTGCTCTCCTAAAAGGATCGCGCAATGTCCTGTAAGCATCGTTCAAAAATGTTGAGTGTTGCTGTGAATGTTGTAACTTTAATAAATTTAAAATAATTTTCTAAAAAACTTTAAAAATAAACCTCATCTTCACTTTTCATAGCAAACTTGTCAGGATGTACAATTGTCTGTTTTCCTCTAAATTTCTTTCCCAATTCATCATTATCCAAATTGAAAGCTAATGGAACACCCAAATAAGAAAAAAAATTGGCTTCTTTGTCTAACGGTTGAATAATTCCACATTCAGAACAGTTGACTCTTTCAGCATTTGAATCTAGTTCAACCCCACATTTCCAACATAGAATCTTCTGAGATTGTAGAGGAGAAATGCCACTGCAGAAACGCGAAAAAGATGGGAGATAAACAGATGAAGAGAATCTAAATTGAGAAAATTTCGATTTAAAGAAATATATTCTTACCTTAAACTGTCAGTAAATAATCGTCTTCTAAACAGTAACTGGCTTATTGTACGGGGAATATCATAAAAATAACGATTCAACGGAATTTTAAGCAGAATAAATGCAGAACGATTCATTTTAAAAACCATGAAGGTCAATTAAGGTAGAAAACTGGGCGGGGGATCATTGAGTCCCGCCGTTTGAGTCCCGCCGATTGAGTCCCGCCGGTTGAGTCCCGCCGGTTGAGTCCCTGGCCGGTTGAGTCCCGGCCGATTGAGTCCCGCCGGTTGAGTCCCCACCCAAAGGGGGACGTTTGAGTCCCCGCAGTTATTTTTAGGATTTGGAGGGATTAAAGAGGATATAGTTTCATCTAGAGTAATTAAGGGAGATGATCGAGAGATTCTGGCGTGATACTGAGTCAATACGACATTCTGGGACCGAGTTACAGACCCCTGAAAATCCAAAAAAGGGGTCAAATTCAATTTTGGGTAAAAAAATTCTTAATATACAAATGATAGTTCATTCGAAAGGACTCGATGAGGTGAGTCGAATGACACCAAGATCATCACGAATTGATGATTCTGAAAAAATTGCGACCAACTGAATCTTCTCTGGGAAAACTTTTTGTACTACTACTCCAGTAAAAAACTGCTATTACCTAATACCCGACTCCGGCAGAATTTACCCGGATAAGGGAAAAAATCAAAATGTGAAAAAAAAAATATTTTTTAAAAATTTTATCAAAAAAAATCTTAAAAAACCATTGTCTTGTCTCGCTTCACTTATTAAATTTGTGGCCCTAATGAGGGCCGTTTGGGTTCGTTTTTGTCGTCGACGTTCTTCTAATTTTACCACCTTCGTTCCTTCGACGATCACGTGCTTGAAAATCGCCAGTTAGAAACTGACGGAAATCAACTAAAAAATTTAAAAAATAAAAACTTGAAAAACAAAATAAAAATTCCAAACCTTTTTAAATTTTCCATCGTTGTAGCCGTGGGATGAAGTCCAGCACGTGGCGAGCAAAGTTAGGCCATCTTTAAAAAAGAAAATCTAAAATTAAAAAATAAAATTTAAATTTTTACTTACACAAGATTTTCGTCCTCCTTGAGAAAGTTCAGTGCCCAGATGGAATGTAAAAGTTATCGGTCAACTACTAATTAACAAAATTAGTTGACAAAAACTAGGGAAAACCTAAATAAAATGAACAAAATAATGAAAAATTCTAAAAATAAACACTGGGACTCAAACGTCCCCCTTTGGGTGGGGACTCAACCGGCGGGACTCAATCGGCCGGGACTCAACCGGCCAGGGACTCAACCGGCGGGACTCAAACGGCGGGACTCAATGATCCTGTTCCGTAGAAAACTAGAACATTCCAAATAGAGGAAAGATAACAGCAAAAAATAGATTAGAGAAATAAAGATATTTCAAAATGTAAACTTTTTAATATCAAATAATTAAAATATTAATATGGTCACAACGTGACATTTTTAATTGTGCATTATAAAGTTGACACTTTGAAAAGTTAGAAGAAACTTTTCTGACATTTTTTAATAATTTAGGCAGTTAGATGTTTCAAAAAGTTGCACATTGTAATTATTTCAATTTTTTACTATGAAAGCGAGGAGAGATTTTTAAGAAAAGATATTACTGGCGCGCTGTTGTTTCGTCCCCCTTTTGTTTCGTCCCCCTGAACAAAACTTTTGTTTCGTCCCAAAGTTCAAAACTTTTGTTTCGGCCCCTTTTGTTTCGTCCCCCTTTTGTTTCGTCCCCCTGAACAAAACTTTTGTTTCGTCCCAATGTTCAAAACTTTTGTTTCGTCCCCTTTTGTTTCGGCCCCTCTCAAAATGTCCAACCGAGTAAAAATACTCACTTTGTCGAACTAAAAATTAAAAATGTGGAAATCATACCTGAACATACATAAGTTCTTCAGATATTAAAAATATCTTATCGAATCATCCACAGAAATTAAAAAAATTACAAAACAAAAAAATTTCTTAAACAAAAAATTTATCAAAAAAGTTTTAAAAAGCCATAGTCTCGTTTCACTTATTAAAATTGTGGCCCTAAGGAGGGCCGTTTGGGTTTGGTTTTTTAAACAGAACAACAGCTCCGGTGAATCAAAAAGGCGTGAAGGATCCGCCACTAGAAGTCAAACTAACAGAAAAAAATTTAAAAATAAAAAATTTAAAAAACCTTAGGTTTATTCAAGTTTTCTTGCTGTCGATAGTGCTGCCAATTTGTCCAACAGAGTAAAAATACTGCTGCCAATTCAAGAACTTCAGCAGCATGTATTCGCCATATTGAATTGCCAAACATGTTCACTTTGAATGAAATAAAAAATAAAAACGGAAAAATAAATAAAACCTAGAAAGATAAGCAAAAAATTAGGTCAATTTAAGCTCTTGATAAATTTAAAATTAGCTTTGAATCATTTAATCTCTAAAGATATAAATAAAAAGATAATACATAGCGAGAAAAAGCACAAAAGATTGATTAGTAACTTAGTGGGACGAAACAAAAGTTTTTGTTCAAGGGGACGAAACAAAGGGGGACGAAACAAAAGTTTTGTACATTGGGACGAAACAAAGCGTAGCCGATATTACTCTTACAAGATTAATTTGGAATGTGATCTCTTTTTTTATTTACGTTTATTGATGAATTTTTGAGAGTTAGGTTCTTTGTGTAACCATTTTCTCTCCTTTCTCGTTCCCGTTAGTACATTGAAATTGAACGTAGAAATGTTAACTTTTAGATTATTTGAAGGTTGCAAATACTGAAACGGCTCTTAAATCATTTAAAATCTTTAATTATCATTCTGATTTTTTAAATTGAACTTTAAAAGTAGCATAATTTTCAGAGTTTTATTCAAATCTTTTGCTTTGCTTCTTTGTTTTTTGAGAATTTATAAAGATGGTTGAGAAAGTCAATGACGTAGTTACCCAAGTTGTTTCTGCCAAATCTTCGGATAATAATAATAACGTTTCTGAGGCCGTTGCTGCCAATTCGCCGTCGAACAAGAACTCGCCTAACAAGTCTGACTTGCTTAAAGGTTTTTTAAACTTATGTTTTCTTTATTTTTAATTTGATATTCTTCTAGTTTTGGCTTTCCAATTCTTCGAAGCTTATTACACCAAGCTGAGTGACCATCCGGATGACATTGGTACTTTCTATGGAGATGATTCTAGCTTTGTTTTGGGTGATGTTGAAGAGACGGGCCGTGAGGTTTGACTAGAATTATTGTAATTTGTTAGCTTTTTTTAACAGAACATTCAACGTGCCATTGAGAAAATGAATTTTGGAGCTTGTAAGTCGCGCTTTTACTCGGTTAAAGCTGCGCCGGAGATGGGTGACAACTGCAAGGTCTTCCAAGTTTGTGGTGAGCTGACGCTTAAAGGACAACCGGCTCCACGTCGCTTCTGTCAAACGATCGTCCTTTCTTGTGTGCCACCTAACGTACTCTATGTTAAGAGCAACATTTTTCAGGTTAATTTATAAAATTAAGTGTCCACAATTTTTGTCAGCATATGTTTGCGGACAAAATTTTACCAACCTCTCTCCTGGAGAATTTCCAGCTTATTATATTCTTCACTTTTTATAGTGGTTGGACATTGCTTTTCCTATGAATAGCAGCGAAAAGGTTTATTTCATCTCTGCTCCGGCAACTATTCCGGCACCTGCGTCAATCACTCCTGTTGAAAATGGGACTTGCAACATTAACAAATCTATTGAAAAGGATGTTATTGTTACCACTAGTGTTGAGCCAATTCTTAATGGAGGTGTTATTCTGACCAATGGAGGAAGTGCTCATCAATCACCAAAGCCGGCTGCTAATTTGGCTATTGTCTCTACGACTACTGGTTTCTTTGGTTTACAAAATTTTTTTAAATTTTATTTTCAGAGGCGATAATTGCTCCTCCTCCTGGATTGGAAAAGGTGAACGAGAATGTCTTGCCTCTTCAAACAAACAAGTCTCCGCTTCCGACACATTCGGTGAGTGGAACGCCTAGTCCGCATCAAAACGAAGTTGTTGAGATTGACAAAGGACAATTGCCGGTTATTTTCCTTGTTCTTTTTTATTTAAATAATTTTTTTAAATGAAGATTCCAACTTCGGATTCCACCAACAAGATTGTCACCACTCCTTCGCCAACTCTCAACAACAACAACATTATTACTGACGATCAAAAGATGAAGCGCCCCTCTCCAATGAAACAACAGCAACAACAACATTCGAATGTCAAATCTGAGCCAAAGTCGTGGAATAAAGTCGTTAGTGGTGGACAAAATAAAATGCCAAATATTCAACCAAATGTTACAACTACAACAGCTGTTCCAATAAAATCTTCGATTGATGTTAAAAAGACTATGCAATCTCAAGATATTGGTTCATTTAACAATACACAAAAGCAGCGTCAATCTCCTCCACAAAAACAACATCTTGCTGGTAATTTTTTTTGTTTTTTTTGGGTTATTAAATTTTTTTAAAGAAAATAACAACGTTAGTGGACAGCCACAGCAAAAGCGCTCCTCTTCCCTCGGTGACGACAATACTGGTAAAAACAACAATCAAAAACACCAACAAATGTCGCAATCGACTAAATTTGTGGCGCCACGTAGAGATTGGCCCCATCGAATTTATTTCAACAACCTTGTAAAACCTGGACATTTTCTGGACTTTAAAACTGGACAGAAAGAACTGATGAAAGAAATTATGAGTTTGTTTTATTTCTTTTTTAGGTAAAAAAATTTTTTTTTTTAGCGATCACCCCAGGAGTTGAATTTGTTGGCATAAAACCACTTTCGCTTCGCAAGGAGTACAAAACCGCTTTTGGCTTTATCGACTTTACTACTGGCAATGATGTTCAGAATGTTTATGATGCTGCTAAAAAGGTTTTAATTTTTAAAATTTTTGGTCAAAATTTAATTTTTTAAAAATTTTTTAGACTGGAGAGAAGCGAGGAGGCGATAAAGGAGGTGGTGGTGATGGAGGACTTCAATTGAGAGTTTCTATTCCAACATTTGAATTTGATGGTTATATCACTCTGACTTCAGACAAGACAAACAACTTGGCTCCTGGAAACGGCACCGGCAACAACAATAATAATAATTTTAGATAAATAAATTACACAAACAAAAAAGCAAAAAAAATTAAAGACCGTTTTTCTCTATTTTTCCACCCAAAGAGACTGATTTTAAAAAATTAAAAGAAAATTTTAAAGAAATACTTAAACGCAAACATATCCTGTTTGTGTAAAAGTATTTTTTTAATTTTATTTTTTTTATTTAAAAAAGGTGTAAATTCCCTTCTCTTTTTTTTGTGTTCCTATCCTTTTTATTTTCCTCTCTACAACAAAATATATAAAATTGTTTTTTTTGCTGCCCCTTCTTCCCTGTCATTTTAAGACAATTATATATAATTTACAAATTTATGTAGAGAGAAATCGGTCAAGAATAGAACACTTGCTTGATTTGGTAAAAAGCTTTTTGAATATTTTATCAATTAGAGGTAGAAATTCTGAAATAAACTGGGGAACTTCATATTCATCCCGTTATCTCCAAAAAAAGCCGAGGAATGGAGATTGGGTGAAGGTATAACCGCCGGGTAGTCCAAAGTTTTGATCGCTCACACCGCATTCAGATCTTCCGTCGACTGATGATAATTTCCGTAGGCGTTATTTTGCTTTCCCTTATAGAGTTGGATATTCCTTTTATAGTTTCCATTAACCTTAAAGGATATTTCTAAAAATTGCGAATGTTTTTGTTGTTATTCTTGACTGTATTATATATAAAATTATTGTTGAATCCGATTTGGCTTTTTTTTGAAATTATAAAAAAATTTATATTATATATTATTTCATCAAAAAATGTCACATCCATATATAGCCATTCATGTCTTCCTTTTCTCACTCATTTTTTAATTATACCACACACAAAAATTTCGTTAAAAAATATTATATTTCAATTATATATTTTGTTTTTTTTGATTGTTAGTGTAATTTGCAAAAAAAATATTTTTATATGTTGTTTATTTTAAAGAAAAATTTTTTTTATAATTTTTTGAAATTATTTTTAATATTTGAGTGATTTTTTTTAAAAAATTTTAAAAATTATTTAATTCGTATTCTCTCAATAATGCCAACAAAAAATGGTGCTGTTGATGAAAACACTTGTTCTAGTCAATATTCTCCACTTGGAATTTTACTTTTATCAAAAGATGAGGCAGCTGAACATGTTCTATTTATGTACCCTTTCAATCCTGATCTTAATTTTGAAGGTTTTTAAATAAAATTTTTTATTTGTGCGATTACTGTTCGTTGAAGGCATTCCGGCAAAAAAGTATTCTCTTTGTCCAACTGGAGCTCCTGCTAATCTGTCACCAAATCCGGAATATGTAGTTAACGATTTTTGAATTAAATTCACAGAAATCGTGATTGAATATTCTTGAGAATCCATGATTTACGACTAAAAATTTCTGTCATTAGGACACCTTGTTTAAGAGTCGCAAAAATATTAAAAAGAATTAAAAATTAATTTTTTAAGACGACGATGACACAAAAGATGAATGTATCGGACTTGAATGCTGGAAAGAAAAGGACGATCTTTTATCTGAACATCAAAAAAGTGTTGATAATGAAGAATTGGAGACAAGAACATTCGGGTTTTTTTTTAATTTTTTTATAAAAATATTTTAAAAAATTTTCAGTTTGCCAGTAAAAATGTTGGCTACACTTTTACAAACAAATACGGGCAACAAAGAAGGAGAACCTTTTGAAATTAAAGTAAATAATATTCGTTTTGCTGGTGTTCCATGGTGTGTGGATGCTTGTGAAGGTGTTTGCTTGGCCGTTGTTTTTATTCTTTCCAGCTCTTGTGGTTGCCATATTGTTGAAGCTTTTCAAAGATTGAGCAAGAAGATTGCTGTTGCTATTAGTGTTGGTTTTTTTTTAATTAAAAAAAATTTTTTTGTTTAAGGCTGAACAACAACGTTGCAATTACTTGAGCGAGCAAATATGGTATTCTTTAGGTTTTTATATTTTATTTTTGGTCCGCTATTTTAAGGTTTTTTTACTTCCAAGGATCTATGGGGTTCGCAAGTCTTCCTGGCTGTTTTATAATGAAAGGATTATTTTCTAAAAAGGTTCCTCCAAAACAATCTTCCTTTTTTTCTTTACACATCCTTTTTTAATAATATTAAGACTTGCGGACTTAGAAAGGATAAAGGGAAATTCTTTTTTTTTTGAATTTTTAAAGGAAATTTTTTCCATTTTCCATCCTCTTTTTATTTCTTTTCTCTTCCAAAATTATTATTCATCCTTGAATAAAATTCATTTTAAAGTTTAATGCAGCCATCTCACGATGAATTTGAAGCAATGGGAGACGAGCAACGCAGAGGACGTTCTCCCTATGAAACAATTTTGGCCAAAAGTGGACTAGCTCAACATTTACGGGATATTTATAATGATGTTTGTGAATATGGAATGGTTGATGTTTTTGTTAATGATAGCAGTGAAGTTGGATTTTGTGTAGGTTTGTTTAGCTTTTTTTGAGGGTAGCTATTTTAAAAAGATTAGTTTACAAGTTAATAAGGAAATATTGTTGATTTATGATCTTTTGGTATAATATTTTGTTGTTTTGTTCGGGTCCACAAGTCGTCGTATGGAATTTTTGCATAACCGGTTCCATTTCCAGGTCCAAACTGGGTCTATTTCCACAATCACTGCTTCCTTCCAAACTATTTTTTCATCAACTTTTCTAATTATTTTTTAGAACCCAAAGCAATGTTTCATGCTGGCCTAACTCCTCGTTCTTCTACTCACATAGAATCTTTAATGTCCAAAATTCGCCCTTATCATGGAATTCTTTTTCTTGAAGATTCTGTTCCAAATCCTGGCTCAAACCCTTTTGTTCTTCGTTTTCTTGACAATTATGAACCAACAAGAAGTATTGAAGAAATGGCTTCATTATCAAACCTTGTATTAGCTCAAGCACTTCAAATCGTTCGTCATTACCTTCTTTGGTCTAGAGCAATTATAATTTATCCAATTTGTGCTTCTAATGTCTATGCAAATGCAGTCAAATTGTCTCCGGGATATAAACAATTGGAAGCTGCTTTTAATCAACAATTCCCAGATTTTAAATTAAATGACATTTTTGAAGCAGTAATTTGAAGGTTTTTTTTGAATAATGTTGTTAATTTTCCAGTTCTCTCCGCCATGTTCACTTGGTTCATATCTTCAAGATACAGCCATTTATGGAGGAAAACCTAACGTTCCAATAGGTTTATTTGTTGATTAATAATCCTTTTAAATTTATTTTTTAAAGGATTGTTTGTATTTCTTCTCAGAAATCAATTGCTTATTCAATTACATACTTATATTTATTTACTTCCATTTGCTTCAAATCCTCTTCAACAACAGCAAAATGAAATTGATAGACAAAAACCCCAAAGGATATTAAGTCCCAAGGTTTTAATTCTGTTAATCCGAATAAAATTAAGAATAAGTTAGGTCTAGGATTGCGCCCCGACTGCTTGAGAGCGGGTTTGACGAGGTGCGTTGGAGCATGACTTAGAATAACACCAAAAAGTTATTGTCAATCATGCTCCAACGAACCCAGACAAACTCGCCCTAAAACAGACGGGGCGCGACCTTAGTTAAGTCTGTAGGAAATGGGTCTCTTACCTGAAAGTCTCTTACCTGAATTTTTGTAATTCCCAATCACCTTCCATGTTGGTGACATTAGTAAATTCACCTTGTGGCACTGCTTTCCTAAAAAATTTCCTCAACTCCCCTCCCCGCTATCGGGGAAGAGAATTTTGGTCTTTTACTCTTTTCAGAAACTGAGATTAGTCCGCAAGTTGTGTCCGCATTTTTAATATTTATTTTTCTTTTAAAATATTTATTTCTTTAACAGATACAAAATTATTTAAATTCATCAAAAGATTTGAATGATCTCATTAAATCAAATGTTTTATCAATTTGTTTAAAATTTTACAAAACATCAAATATTGAAGAATCAGAGTTATTTTTATTTGTGATCGATTTTCTGAGAATTATTCCTTTTTTAAATGGAAGGGATCATATGGAAGGTTTTCTTTCAATTTTTTGTATAAAATAAAAAAAAATAATTTTTAACGAAATAATTTATCAACTTTCTATGGACCGTTCAACAGTAATGCGTATATTGGATACTTTTTCTGAAATTATTTGCCCGTTTCAATGTCAAGAACTTATTGTAGATGATGAAAATTAGTTGTTTTTTTTATTTTTAAATTTATTTATTTATTTATTTACGCCTTGATGGCGCGAGTCAAGTCAAAAGACAATAAAAAAATGAAATCAAGTCAAAAAAAAATATATATATAAAACGAAATCATGTCAATAAATTAAAAAAACAAAAAGAATGTAAATAAATAGTATGAAAAATATAAGTGTATGAATTTAAGTCGAACTTAATTCAGCCTCCGAATTGCGGGAAAAATTAATATGTGTTATTTTAATTTTTTTAATTTTATTTTTTGTTTATCTGGATAGAAATTTAGGGAGCAAATGAAAAATATAGGGAGTACTTGTCCGCATTGTTATATCCGTAGTTTTCCGCAATTGTTTCATCCGTAATCGTCCTATCCGAAATTTTGTGTCCGTAATCGTCGTCCGCAGGTGTCCGGAATCGTCTCATCCGCAATGAGCATTTCTACTATGCTCATTATATAGTTTTTGTCTCTTTTTTATGGAAGTTCCCATTGTCTTTGTGAATTATAGTTTAAAGAGAATTCTTATCTCTATTCTTATTAAAAAGTTTGTAGGCAAGGGTTCAAAAAAATTTTAGGCTAGTGCCATTTGACCGTAATAAAGAAAAATTGGTAAAGACAATCCTTTCTCGGGAACACCACTTTCCCAGAGGAGAAAGTGGAAGATCCCATCCCCTTGCGGGAATGAAAGCATGGAGAAATAGCAAAATCCTCGTCTTTCTCCTCTGGGGATAGTGATTATCACCCCTTTTCAAACTTTACCTTTACCAACTATACCTCATCCTTACGGTCAATGGCATACATATTCTCCATTTTATAGAAAAAAACTAGAATAAAAAACATTATAATTGAATATATTTGTAATTAATATTTGTCTCCAAAGAAAATAAAAATTTCCTGATGAGTTGGACGTCAACTCGAAAAATTAGCCAGAAAAATTGGACGAGTTACCCGAAATCCAGTCTTTTCAACCCGAAACCCGATCTGAAGAAAATTTTGAAAACCCAACCCGAAACTCAAACTTCCAAAATGGGTTGGAGACAAAAATTTTAACAAAAAAAAAATTAAGAAAAGAAAAACTAATCTTTAAATATCTTCTTGTTTCCGCTTACAAATAACAATGCCTTCCAAAACAGGTGTGTACGTATCATCTATAAAAAAATAAATTAAAGTTTTAAAAATAAAATTTACATTCTTCCGCCACTTCATCTTCCAATTGAGCCCTCTCACCGTGTCCTAATAAAATTGGAGTTAGAACCTTCGCAAAATGTTTGATCGGCCTCTGCTTCCCTGGAAGCCCAGCAACATCAAAAGGATCACCAACGTCAATGTAGAGCTGAAATAGAAAAATAAATTTAAAAAATTATTAGCCCTAAGGTATCAAACCCACAAAATAAAACAGCTAACATTAAAATCGATCAAAAATTAATAGATTGAAATTTAAATGAAAACTAACATTTTTTGTAACCGGAATGTCCGAATTTTTTTCCATAACGGCAGTTATTAACATTTTTGGTTGAATATCAGCAACTAATGAGAAGAGCAAATAATGTTGGTCACCAAGTACGGCTAAAAATTATTTGTTAGATCCTTTTAATATTTAAAAGGTTTTGGAAAGCTTTGTTTACCCCAAAAAGGAATTTTTGAAAAAATATTTTTTTAAGTGGGGGTGATTTAAGGTATGAAAAACTATTTTTGCAAACCTATCAAGTAAAGAAAAAATAAAAACAAACTTTGTTTTGAATCAATAAAAGCCAAACAAGTGCAAAGCAATGCTCCGAGAGAAGGGAGACATAATATTTGGCCATTTGAGTGGAATGGATTTAAAGTCATTGTTCCTTTCCCCAAATTAATTAATCCTTGAGCAATTCGCAATATGAACATAGTTTTTCATACCTTAAATCACCCCCACTTAAAAAAATATTTTTTCAAAAATTCCTTTTTGGGGTAAACAAAGCTTTCTAAAACCTTTTAAATATTAAAAGGATCTAACAAATAATTTTTAGCCGTACTTGGTGACCAACATTATTTGCTCTTCTCATTAGTTGCTGCTATTCAACCAAAAATGTTAATAACTGCCGTTATGGAAAAAAATTCGGACATTCCGGTTACAAAAAATGTTAGTTTTCATTTAAATTTCAATCTATTAATTTTTGATCGATTTTAATGTTAGCTGTTTTATTTTGTGGGTTTGATACCTTAGGGCTAATAATTTTTTAAATTTATTTTTCTATTTCAGCTCTACATTGACGTTGGTGATCCTTTTGATGTTGCTGGGCTTCCAGGGAAGCAGAGGCCGATCAAACATTTTGCGAAGGTTCTAACTCCAATTTTATTAGGACACGGTGAGAGGGCTCAATTGGAAGATGAAGTGGCGGAAGAATGTAAATTTTATTTTTAAAACTTTAATTTATTTTTTTATAGATGATACGTACACACCTGTTTTGGAAGGCATTGTTATTTGTAAGCGGAAACAAGAAGATATTTAAAGATTAGTTTTTCTTTTCTTAATTTTTTTTTTGTTAAAATTTTTGTCTCCAACCCATTTTGGAAGTTTGAGTTTCGGGTTGGGTTTTCAAAATTTTCTTCAGATCGGGTTTCGGGTTGAAAAGACTGGATTTCGGGTAACTCGTCCAATTTTTCTGGCTAATTTTTCGAGTTGACGTCCAACTCATCAGGAAATTTTTATTTTCTTTGGAGACAAATATTAATTACAAATATATTCAATTATAATGTTTTTTATTCTAGTTTTTTTCTATAAAATGGAGAATATGTATGCCATTGACCGTAAGGATGAGGTATAGTTGGTAAAGGTAAAGTTTGAAAAGGGGTGATAATCACTATCCCCAGAGGAGAAAGACGAGGATTTTGCTATTTCTCCATGCTTTCATTCCCGCAAGGGGATGGGATCTTCCACTTTCTCCTCTGGGAAAGTGGTGTTCCCGAGAAAGGATTGTCTTTACCAATTTTTCTTTATTACGGTCAAATGGCACTAGCCTAAAATTTTTTTGAACCCTTGCCTACAAACTTTTTGATAAGAATAGAGATAAGAATTCTCTTTAGACTATAATTCACAAAGACAATGGGAACTTCCATAAAAAAGAGACAAAAACTATATAATGAGCATAGTAGAAATGCTCATTGCGGATGAGACGATTCCGGACACCTGCGGACGACGATTACGGATACAAAATTAAGCGCCGTGTCATTCATAAGAGAGAGGAGAGTAAAACACAATAAGAAACGAGGGATAATGCTAGAACGATGAGACACTGAGAAAAAAAGATTCGTTGAATTGGCCAGTTGAACACGAGGCAGTTTATCGGGAGTCAGCTTTAATCGGCTTTAACTTTATTTGCTTCTATCCAATCTTGTTAAATCTTATATCATTCGAAAGCCCTTAATAAGGGGAATCTTTTTTCCAACTGGACAGATCAAGTCTGATCATTCCTTAGAAAGTTACAACGTGTTAAGTGATATTAGGAAATTTTTATCTAAAGATTTTAAACGTGTGAGTTGTTAGTTCCTGCTCCAACCAATCCCAAAGCAAAAATTGCGTTTATTGCTGTTTCGTTGTCGCAATCGCCGCCGAATATGCCAAGTGTTGGAACAATAACACCAACAGGATTTGACGGGCTCAAAAGAGCAAGAGCAAAAGGAATTGCACGTTTAATTATTATAGTTCCATAATTACGCTATAAAAATAAATTCATATTTAAATTACAATTTAAATTACCAGGTGTGTAAAATGACGAAGGCACATCTGTGAACCAATATCTTCACCCATAGCAATAAGAGCAATCCCAATAACAGCCACAGAGTCTGAAAAAAATTTTTTAAATTAAATATTTGTAATTTTAGCATTTTGAAGCTTAAAAATGGTTTTTTGGCGTTTAGGAAAGTTTTTGAAAAAAAACTTTTTCGGAACTATTCGCCTCAAAATTATTAGTCGATTAAATTCTAAATTAAAAAAACCTTATTCAGATTTGGATCAGCACAAATATGCAACATCTCTTGCACTTTCAATACATTTCCAGTTCCAGCATAAGCACAAACATCTAGCAATGCTGAAGCAATTTTTCCAAATGGGTCAGCAAGCGCTTTAAGTGGTACAAGTATTGTCTCATCGCATTCATTTTGTCTTCCTAAAAATTTGAAAAATGATAATTATTAAGGATTAATGATTATACCCAAAAATATAAGCCCAATTCCAAGTGCAACCAATCGTAGATTTTTGTCGCTCAAGTCAACACCACTAACGAAATAATCAAGAAGAAGATCCACCACACCAGCATTCTCTTTTCCTGATGAATGAAACCGAGAGAAACCGAGAGACAATGCTGTCAATCCTTTGACTTCTGTTTGATGAATATTTTCAGTAGAAAATGACTGAAATTTTAGATTAATTGAAAACATTAAAATTTTGCTGTAAATAAAAACCTTTTTTAAAAGTTCAACAACGCTCTCCTTTTTGGTGTGGATGGTTGACTTCCGCTTACTTCCAGCATAAGCTAATCCCAGACCAAATACTGACGCAACGCGTAAAAGTAAGTGGTCACTCGACAAGTGCGGTTGCAACAGTTTTAGGGGTTGATTGTCCGGGTGTTGTACACCAGAAAAGGCAACGCCGATTCCCAACAAAGCACCTCCCTTTAAAAATAAAAAAATGTAAAAGATCATAAAATGTGTAATTAAACCTTAACATAAATATCCTTTGATTGTGTATAAATTTCAAAATTGTTGAGTGAATGCACATTCCAATGATGAATCAAACCAAACGTAGCAGCGGCAGAAAAAGCGTCTAATATAAAAATTTTGTTTTTGAAATTTTAAAATAAACTAACCCCATTCTTTGTGCTTTGCTAACCAATCACTAGTGCTCTTCTCATCTTTGAAAAACGCATCAGCGCCAAACCCAATATGTACAAAACCATTGACAAAGCTAGCAGACAAAGTTTGTTGTTTAATGAAGTTGAAGTCTTGTGTAGAGAGAGGATAATCCGGCTCCAGATTATTACTGGACAGATCAAGTCTGATCATTCCTTAGAAAGTTACAACGTGTTAAGTGATATTAGGAGCTGGCGCTCAACCGGGCGTTTAGCCTACCGTATTCACAATGTTTCGCCACGAATTCATCAAAAAATTTTTGGGTACAGCCCGTTTAGGCGCGGGCCGGTTAGGCGCGACCGGTTAGGCGCGACCGATTAGGCGCCGGCCGGTTAGGCGCGCGGCCAGTTAGGCGCCGGCCGGTTAGGCGCCAACCTTTTATTTAAATATTCGATTATAATCAATTAGAATGGTCCCATCGACCATCAAATGGGACAATTCTGAATTATAAAACAAAAATTTTACAAAAAAATTTTCTAAAATTAAAAAACCGGCCTAACTAGTTTACGTACCAGACTCAAAATCAGCTCGTTTGGATGATTATGAACAAAGTTATGACCAACGGAATCTTCGCTGGAAAAACTGTTTTTGTGCTGCTACGGAGGGTAGGCCGGGCATGGTCTTCGCTACACGATGGCCGTGCTTCGCTGCGGTCGTGCTCGCTTCGCTCGCGGCGACCGTAGCGAAGCGGCGGCCGTCGTTCCGCTCGACATGCCCGGCTTCCTCCGCAGCGGCAAAAACTTTTTTCCGCGAAAGCCTTATGTGAGGGTGGTGCATTTGTCCGGGATTATCAGAATCTATCTATTTTCAGGATTTGGAGGAGCATTTCGTTCAATATTTAATTAAAAGGCTTGGCGCCTAAACGGCCGGCGCCTAATCGGCCGCGCGCCTAACCGGCCGGCGCCTAATCGGTCGCGCCTAACCGGTCGCGCCTAACCGGCCCGCGCCTAAACGGGCGTGTCCCAAAATTTTTATCTAAAGATTTCATCTTTTTCACGATCTCTGGGTTCCGGACCGGATTTTTTTTCACCGGATAGTATTAGTCCGGAAAAATCTATCTTCCCGATCACTAATTTAAAATTTTCAATGAATGTAAGCCTTTAATTCGCCTTACCCTAATTTGTAACAGTATTTAATTTTATAGAATTTATTTTTTATTTAATTTACTCATGTCTTCTTCTTCAATTTCTTCATCAAATTCTTCAGATTAACTCGACCTACTTGATAATCTTCAAAATACAAATTTAAAAAAAATAAAAATTGAAGAAAATGAAGAGAATAAAAAAATTGAAAAAGAAGAAGAAGAAAATAAAAAACATATTCCAAAGGTTTGACTTCTTTTAATTATTTTTTTATTATTTCCATCTTTTTCACAGTATGCATATCTTCTAGTTGGTGGCCTTGTTTCCGTATTTTTATTTGCTGGAGTGTATTATTTGGTTAGAGCAAGAGACGAACCTAAAAATGTTGAGAATTTTTAAAATTTTTTTGTCTTTCATTTAAATCAACCACAAAGGCTATTTATGCACTTATATGGGGAGGGGGAGTGTTAAGGATTTATATACTTGTTATTGTAGTCAATAGCCTCTTTTTTAAATAAATTTGATTTTTTGTTGTTTGTTTGTTTATATTTGTTGCTTTTACTTTATACTTTAATAATTTGGATTTTATTTAGTTGTTTATTTAAAAATGAACGATAATGCTTTTGGATTCTGTTAACTGACTTATGACGATGCCTGAAGATTTTGCAGTTAAATGCCTTTAGGTTTGTTTAATTCGGGGATTTTTTTCGATGTGAGATGGGGGACCGAAAAACAGCGTTTTGAGAGGTGCGCTTTCTGGTCATAATTCAAAGTTGGTCAACTTTATCGAAATTAGAGCATCGGGTGAAACGTATTTTACCTGAAATTCTTTTTTGCTTAGGCTCAGGTTGCCATTTGTTTTTTTGTTTTTACCCTTATTTGTTCTTACACCACTCAACAATTATTCCTAGGTTTTAGTGGCTACTTTTGGGTATAAAATATGCGGTAAATGTCTAGTTGACTCCTTACTACCCCTTTAGGTCTAGGACCATTTTTTATCTTATTAGTCATTTTTGCTTTGTTGTAGAAGCCCTTTGGATTTTAAAATTGGTGTATAACTTAACAGAAAGGTAATAAGCTACCATAAATTAATATGTTGTTTTTGGTCGGGGAACTCTTACAAATTCTTTCATTTGTTTTTTATTTACTACTATAATGTGACCACACAATAAAAATTCTATTTAAATTCCCTTAAATTTAAAATAAAAATATTCGCAATTTTTATTGGCTACATTCCAAAAAAATTTATTTCTTCTTGTTTTTATTTTTTGACTTACTAAATGTTTTATTACATTTAAAATATTTTTTATTTTCTTATAATTAAAAAAAAATTTTTAAAGTTAATAAAATGACCAATTTTGAAGAAAAATTTCTTGATGGTCCAAATGTTGGTTATTGCTCTTCTTCGGATGATGAACAAACTTTACCTAAAAAAGAACAAGTTTCATCCAAAAACTATTCAAAATATCAAAAAACAGAAAGAACTGGTCCAAAAGGTGTTTTGGCTGATTATCAACTTTCTGAACAAGAAAAATTTATTGAACAAAGAGCAAAGGAGGCAGCGGTTATTTTTTAAATTTTATTTAATTTTTGGGACTATGTTTGAGCTGGGTGAACAGACATTTTTTAATTAAATTCTTGGAATATCTAAATATAGTCCTTATGATTTATGACTATGTTGGGATCCGAAGTCGTAGTCTTGGATGTCTTTTGGGTGATCTTTCTTTTTTTAGAGTTGTCCGCAAAATTTGTCCGCAAATTTTCATATCATTTTTTATTTATAGTTACTTAAAGAAGCGACTCGTTTTACATTAGAAAATCCACCAAATAGACAAGAGGAGGAGGATGAAGAAGAGGAATCTGAATTGAAAAGAATTAGAGAACGAAGAGTAGAACAATTGAAAAGTAGATCGAAGGTTTGGATTTTAAATTTTTTTTGTTTAAGAATTTGAGTGGTATTTGATTTAATTACTCCCGTTCTTCCTCATTTTCGCCCATAGTCAAAACGATAATCTTGTATTAAATGTTGGAATTGTTTAACAAAAAAATAAAACATCAGAATTCCCTTTCCATGAAAGGGGAACGGCCTCCCAAATTTCTTACAATTTTCGACTAGAACGCTAAAATATGTTGCCATTGGCACCAAGGGCGTAGCCAGAGGGGGGCTTCTGGGGCTATAGCCCCCCCCCTGAAATTGGGAAAATGAAAAAAATTTAGGAGGGAAATGGTCAGAAAAGTGAATTTTTTACTCCTACAACCCCCGAAATTCTCAAATTTTTTACCTGCGGCGCTGAAAATGTAAGAAATTCGGGTTTTTGGCTTTCTAAGATCAAAAAATTTTCGACTGCGGCCCTGAAGAAGAGATTTTTTTGGCCTACGGCCTTCTGAGATCCTCAAAATTTTTTCCTGCGGCGCTGAAAAAATGAAAATATATGTACAAAAAATTTGCGCTCGTACCGCTAAAATTTTGCCGCACATCCCACTTTAGCGCCCCCTGAAATCGACCTCCTGGCTACGCCCTTGATTGGCATTATAAATATATGTAAGTTTCATAATTATCATCAAAAATGATCCCTAACTTCTTTCGAAAAATTTTCCTAAGAAATCTTTCCCATTACTCATTATTTCTAAATTTTCAGGGTCAAGTTGTAAAAATCTCTGATCGTTTTGAATTTCTCAATTTAATAGAACAACAATCTCCAAATGTTTTTCTTTTTATTTTAATTCATCTTGAAGGAAATGAGCGTTGTGAACATTTAAAATTTGCTCTGCTTGAATTATCTGGTATTTTGAATAATCAAGAAAAGATGAAATTTTACAAAATTGAAAGTATTGTTTTGGGGACAACAAATAAATTTGTAGGGAATTTTAATTTTTAAGGGAAATTTTTTCAATTTTTTAAGACAAAAGAAGCACTTCCAGTACTTCAAATTTATAAAGCAGGACAATTAATTGGAAATTTTATTTGTTTGGATAAGGAGATGAATGAAGACTATGATGGTCAAGATTTGTTGAAATTTTTAAAGAGGTTTTGAATTTTTTTATGAATCTTTGAATTTAAATTATTTTTTTAGAAATGGAATTTTTTTTGGGTAGTTGTGAGCATTTTAC
Source organism: Meloidogyne arenaria (assembly GCA_036172955.1). NCBI lineage: Eukaryota > Metazoa > Nematoda > Chromadorea > Rhabditida > Meloidogynidae > Meloidogyne > Meloidogyne arenaria. Next base: position 4,098,707 of record JARQAB010000026.1, read on the forward strand.
TATTTTAATTGAATGTAAATGTTTATAATTTTTTATGAAGGAATTTTATTACTTTGATGGTTTATTTATGGTTTATTGCTATAGCTTGCGGCGCTGGCTTCTTTGGTCCTCCAAAATTTTTGCATAAGGCGCTGAAAAGAATATAAATATACGTTCAGAAAATTTGCGCCCGTGATGATTTGACCCCCCCCCCCCCCCCGGCTTTGATTTTAATGAAATTTTTGGACATATAATTCACCTCGATTCCTTCAACTTTTTATATACCTATTTTTCCAGTCAGCAAAATTTGCGGATAAAACTTGCGGACATTTTTTCATATAATTCCTAATTTAATCTTTTCATTTTATTGATTTCCATTTTATAAATATTATTGAAAATATACGTGCTTTTTATTTGTTATTTTTATCAAATTTATTTTTTTTCGATTATTCTTTTGCCTTTTTTTAATTTTTTAGATTAATATAATATATTTTTTAAATATTTTTTAAATTTAATTTTCCAATAATTTTAAATCGAAATATGGATATTGTTTTGCAACATTTATATGAAAACAAAATTATTCAATTTGGAGAATTTGTTCTAAAAAGTGGAAAGACTTCACCAATTTATATTGATTTGCGCAATCTTGTTTCATTACGTGATGCTAGGGTATTTTTTTAATTTGATAAAAAAATTTTAGAGGATAAATTGGGATTTTATAATTGATATTTATAAAGTATTGGTATAGGGGGTAGGGAGATCAAGAGTTTGACACTTACAAATTAGAACGCTTACTAGGGGGAAGAAGTTTAAGGTTTATTAAATGTGAAGTAAAAGCTAAGCCTCGGTAGATTTGTAAAGCACTTGTAGTTGATAAGTGGGAGAGCCTAACGGCATGAGGTTGTAGGATCGTTGCCTGTCCGGGGCCTCTCTCCTTCCAATGAAGACTTAATAAATTTTGGTATGTAAAAGTCCGCAAGTTTTGTCCGCAAAAATTAATTTTTATTATAATTTATTAAATTTAAGAATGATACAGCCAATGCACTTTACAAAATAATTTTGGAAGCAAATATTGAATTTGATTATGTTATTGGAGTGCCTTATGGAGCTATTTTATTGTCAGAAGTATTTTTTAAAAACATTTTATTTGAAGATTTTTTTTCATTTTATTTTTAAGCAAATTGCCTGTTTATTCAAAAAACCAGTTTTATTAATTCGAAAAGAAGCCAAGTCTTATGGGAATAAAGAAATGATTATTGGACAATTTGAAAAAGGCAAAAAAGTTTTGGTTATTGAAGATGTTGTAACTACTGGTGCTTCTATTCTTGAGACTGTGGCAGAAATTAATAAGGTTTATTCTTTGTTTTAAAGGTTTGGATCAAGTGAATTTTTTCTACAGGCAGGACTTTGCACAGAACACGTTTTTTGTATTGCAGATCGTGAACAAGGTGGTTCTGAAAAACTTAAAGGAAAAGGACTTTTACTTCATAGGTTTATTTTTAATTATAAATTTGGGTGTTTGCAAAATAAAAAGAAGATGTCGATGCCTGCCCTGGGCAAAAACTTCACCTTTATATTAGAACGTCTCCACCTTTGGGGAAAAAATCTGCGTACAATAAATTTGTGGTTGGAACGCCAAAATAAACGCTTAAATGTCCGACCCCTGAATAACCCATCCTTTAATTTTCATGGCAAATTGGGATCGAATTTTGTGTAAAATTCTTTTAGACTTTCTAGAAAATTTTAAAAGAGGATTAAAAAAAATTTTTTCCCAGTCTTATTCAAATGACATCAATTTTGAATTTTCTCGTTTCAAAAGGAATAATTGGACAAGAACGAAGGGAAGAAATACAACAACAATTACTAAATCCTTTAACAGAATCAATTCCAAATATTAACCAAATAATAACAAAAACAACAAAAACTTTTCAACATTTAAATTTATTAGAAAGACTAAAATATTTTCCAGAAAATTCATTTAATTACAAATTAATTAATTTAATGATGAAAAAGAAGACTAATTTGTGTTTGGCTATAGATAATTTTAATAAGGAACAAATATTGAAGGTTTCTAAATTTTATTTTTAATGAATTATATAGGGGTGTCTGTCGTGACCGACGACTTTGAATATCCGAAAATTTAGAAATGGCGGATTTTTGGCTTCTGGGCTTTTTAAAATTTCCAAAAATTTAACGCCTATGCATTTATAAATAGTAACGATATTTGACTGTGAAATCATTTCCTATTCACACTCAAATTTGAAAGTTTTTCCAAGAATTGACAACACCAGAAATGTGTTAACAATAAGTTGTCGTTATGGTGTAGTGGGTTTGTTACAGATTGTAAGGTGTGTGTGTTAAAACTTCTTTTTTTTCAAAAATTTTCCTCAAGAAAATAATATTGTTTTTTTTAATTTTTTTTAAAGATTCTCGAAAGTGCCAAAGACTATATATGTGCCTTAAAACTACACTGTGACACAATAGATAGTTGGGATGACGAATTTTCTGCTCAACTTCAAAAGATATCAAATGAAAATAATTTTTTGATACTTGAAGATCGGTTTGTAAATTTTTTTTTGATTAAGAAAATACAAAATTAAATTTTAAGTAAACTTGCAGACACAGGAAATACAATGATTTTACAGCTTGAAAAAGGCTTAAAAATTGGAAAATGGGCAGATGTAGTTACTGCTTATCCATTTCCTGGTGCTAAAACATTTGAATCGTTGAGGAAAGAGGTTTTCCATTTTAATTTTTTTGAATATAGGAAATGAAAGGTAAATGCTTACCCCGGGTAGGGATCGATCCTGTGACCTCATAAGAGTTTATTGCCAGGCGTGTTGCTGATTACGTGTACAAGTGTGTTCTACTGATCAGGAATGGATCGAATCGAGAAATAAGTCTGGTAGGACCCGAGAAATAAGTCGGGTCGGATTTTTTTTTGAAAGAGAAGTCGGGTCGGGTTTCGAAAATTTATTGGTTGGGTTCCAAGTCTGAAAAGTTCAAGTTTTGGGTTTCGAATAACCCGACTATCTCTACTCTCCAACTAGACCTTCCTTCCTTATTTAAAAATTAATTTTTTTAATTTTTAGATTATCGAACCACCCAATTACAAACTTTCCGGAATTCTTTTATTGGCAGAATTAAGCACAGAAGGATCTAAAATGGATGCAAATTCAAGTGTAGAATTGGCAGAAAAACTTGGAAATAATTTAATTAGTGGCTTTATATGTCAAAAAAGATGTAGTGAAAATATGGGTTTTATGTATTGGACACCAGGTTTTTTTAAATTAAAATAATTAATTTTTTGATGAAGTTTAAATTATCTATCCCGTCAAGATTTTTTAAATAAAGAGGAATCCATATTTTGGAAAATTTAGGGGGAAAACTCGTCAAATTCCCCAATATGAAAATTTTAAGAGAGAAATTACTCGTTTGCCCTTTAAGTCCAGACTTTAGCGGTCCTTCTTTAACCGATCATATTAACTCGGATCAAAGTCATTTTATAAGAAAAAGAAAGTCACTTCGCTTTAGAAAGTCTAGATCCTCTATCGAATGGTGCAAGAGAAATAGACAAAAGAAGGACCTTTTTTGTCTTTTTATATTTTTATGTCCTTTTATCGCTAGTAAATTTTAATTTACTAGGTGTTAGTCTAAATAAATCAACAGATGGAAAAGGCCAACAATGGCGTGGACCTGAACAGGCAATTTTAAATGATGGTTGTGATATTATAATTGTTGGTAGAGGAATTACTGAAGCAGAAAATATTGAAGAAGAAATTAAAAAATATCGAGAAATTGCTTGGAATGCTTATATGGGAGAAGAAAAATAATTTTTAAAAGTTTTTTTTAATTTTTAAAGTTTTTAATTTCTTATACAAATTAATTAATTAATTTGCTCATAAATTATTTTTTTTTGTTTTCAATTTAATCCTTCGGTCCTGATCAGTTGACGTTTTGACCTTTGCCTGTTGAACATTTTTGATTTTGGACGTTTTTAAATATTGGTGATTTGTTTTTTACATTTTTAATTTTTGGCATAATGTTTACGTATAAATTTAAATTCAAAAATTATTTAGGCGTTGAAAAATATTTTTAGGACAAAAATTTTTTTTAACATAGATTTTTTTGTTTATTATTTTTGGTTTGTAGTTGTGTACAATAGTATAAAGGCCAGTGTCGGGCAAATTTGTTTTTTTGACAGAAGCTGGCTTAAAAAAACATAATTTTTCTAATTAATTTTTTAAAATTTAGATTGTTAAAGAAAATTATTGATTTATTTTGCAAAACAACTTAACAAGTTTAATTAACAACAAAAGAGATGAGCTTTTCTAAAATACCAAAACAAAGCGAGTTTGCTCCAAAAGAAAAGTTAGTTTAATTTAATTATGTTTATGATGGGGATTTATTTTTCAATCAAGGATTTCGGAGAATTTATGGGACTTGAATTCTTTCATTCCCATTCGTTTTTAATAAAAAATAAATTTTATAAAAATCTAGGCCTTCTAAATTTTTTAAAATCTTTATATTAAAAATTCATTTTTAGACACACCAATAACAACAACAATTTTGACCAAAGAATTGACGATATTAGACAACGAAACATTATTGATTCTAAATTTGGATATGAATTGTATACTGAATGTTGCCCAAAAAATGGATGGCTTGTTAATGTTCAACAGGTTTCTTCTAAAATTAATTTTTTTTAAATTTTTATTTTTCCCTTTTCAAGTCAGAAGTTGTCGATGAAAAAACAAAAGTAATCCAGTCTGTTGTAAATTTTTATTTTTTGGAGTCTTGTGGTGGTCGTTTTAAGGTTTATTTAAAAAAATTTTGAGGAAATTTTTTTAAATTTATTTTTCAGATTTCTTATTTGTTCCGTCCATATCTCTATTTGGAAACTGTTCCGGGAAGTGAATTTGCTGTGGCTGAATTTCTTTCAAAAAAATATCATTTTGTTCAAGTTGAACATGTTGAGAAGGAAAATCTTGATTTGGTATGAAATCTCTAGTATTTATTAAGCAAATTAACTGGGTTATCCTAAAATATTGAATTACTGACGACTGAGTTCCTTTCCCGAAAATCAGGAATTTGATATTTTTTGAATCAAGAATCTGGATTCACGAAATCGACGATTGAAACTTCTAGGCAATCTAGACTCTTGAAATAGAGGATTTATCTTTTATGTCGGTAGGATCCCTATGTATAATCAAGGAAAAACTGATCCTTTTCTGGCGTTAACTGAAAACTATTTTTAGCTTATTGACTCTCTTTTCCTGGTTTTAACCATAATAGAGTAGATCCGACAACAATTTTTGTTTCAAAATTTTTTTTTAGAAAAATCACCTTTCTGGACTTAAAAGCAAATATCTTCGTGTTTCATTTCCCAGCACAATTGAACATGTCCAATTTCGTCGAGATCTGTTTCCACAAATTCGTAAAAATCAAAAAGCAAAGGAAAAATCAACTGAATACACAACACTATTGGCAGAGTATTTTTTAAATTTTAACTTTTTAAAATTAAAAATTTTCAATTTAAAGATATATGGAAGAAGGAAAGGGTGATAAATATGCAGATGTTAGCCCTTTGGAACAAATTATGGATATTCGGTTTTTTTAAGTTTAATTTCTTTATTTGAAATTTTTTTTCATTTTTCAAGTGAATATGATCTGCCTTTTGATATGCGTGTTTGTATTGATCGACGCTTCTTTGTTGGACATTGGTATACGGTTGTGGGACTTGATTTGTCTACTCAAAAGCCTTTAATTGAATTAAACCCTTCTTTGGTGGAACCGCCAGAGCCAATAGTAAATTTGATTTTTTCTTGAGTGTTGGGTTGAAATTTTGTTGAAAGTTTTTTGATTTTTGGTATTTTTACGTACTTGGAAATTTTTAATTTTCTCTTTTTTCTCAAAAATTTTAAATTTTTTTTAGATTTGTGCCTTTGATATTGAAACAACTAAAGCTCCGCTTAAATTCCCCGATGCTTCAGAAGATCAAATTATGGTATTTTATAAAAATATTTTTTTACAGTCGGTCCTCACTTTTAGATACTAAAGATCAGACCGAGACGTGATCTCGAATAAAAATTTAGGTTATAGAGAGAATTGTGATTTTTGACATATCGATTTGGATTATTGTACGACCCTCCCAATCTATTTTCCTTTAGAGACACGCACAGTTTGGGTATGGTGTTTTTAAATTTTTGTTTGGTCATAGGATGAAGGAGCTTTTTAAATGATACTCCCAATTTAAAATACACTTCATTATAAGATATTAATTTTTTATCCACAAGGGTTTATGTAAAATTGAGCTTCGACCGTGTAAATAAAAATTAAAAAAAGAATTTTTTAAAGATGATTTCCTATATGATTGATGGTTCTGGTTTTTTAATTGTAAATAGACAAATAATTTCTGAAGATATTGACAATTTTGAATATACACCTAAACCTGAATTTGTTGGGGAGTTTGTTGTTTTTAATGAAGAGAATGAACAAAAATTGTTGTTGAGATTTTTTGATCATTTACTAAAAATTAAACCTTCAATTATGGTTACTTATAATGGAGATTTTTTTGATTGGTTTGTTTTTTTGGGTTTTTTAAATTTTTTGTTGAGGTGTAATAGTTAAATTGAACGAATGCCCAATTTATGAATTGGTATAGCTAAAAACGTTTTCATAGATCAGACACTTATCCAATTGAATATTTAAGCTTTCTGTTTTTGGCTGTGGCCCCACCTGTTCTAATCTTGACTCCGGAATTTTCAAATTCTCACAGCTGTTCAGGAGCCATACCCAGCAATGTTATAGTGGAAATAAATATTAGAAATTCTTTTTTCCATAAATTAGACAGTCCGTCCAATTTTAAAAATGTCCTGAATCCATTTGGTCACATTTTGTTTTATTAAAATTTTTCTTTTAATTTTTTAAAGGCCATTTGTTGATGCTCGTGCTAATTTTCACGGAATAAATATAAACAAATATTTGGGTTTTTATAAAGATTCACAAGATGAATATAAACATTTTAATTGTGTACATATGGATGCTTTTAGGTTTTTTTTAATTTTTAAAAATTTTTTAATTTTATTTTTTTAGTTGGGTTCAACGTGACAGTTATCTTCCAATGGGTTCACAATCGTTAAAAGCTGCAACTAGAGAAAAATTACGTTATGATCCTATTGAATTGGATCCAGAAGAAATGGTTTGGAAAATTTTTAATTTTTTATGAAAATTTTTCGGGAAAATTTTATAAGAAATTTTTTTCAAAAAAATAAAAAAATTCCGTAGGAAAATTTTATTTTTTAAAAAACAATTTAATTTCTAAACTTTTTTCCTCTTTTTATGGAAAACTTTTTAGATTTTTAATTAGAAAAAATTTTTTGTTTTAAGGTCCCAATGGCAAAAAATCAACCAAAAGTTTTGGCTAATTATTCAGTTTCTGATGCTGTTTCAACTTATTATTTGTATACAAAATATGTTCATCCTTTTATTTTTGCTTTGTGTACAATTATTCCTTTATCTCCAGATGATGTTAGTTGTTTGGGATTTTTTAATTAAATTTTGAACATGTTCTACGTCATCCAAGATTAAATTGTTATGGGTACTTAACCAATAATAGGGCGGGTTACCCGAAACTGGCTCGAAGAAGACCAAAAACCCAAAGAAAATTTTTAGATTTTGATCCGAACCCGGACTTAACAGTTTTTTTTCAATTTAGACTCATTCCCATTTTTGACCTTAAATTATGTCAAATTTTAATCATAAGTAAAAATGGATATCTATGGATTAAATTCGCTCTCAACATTTATTTTGAAAATTTTTTATATTTCAGGTTTTGCGTAAAGGTTCAGGAACATTATGTGAAGCTTTATTAATGGTTCAAGCATTCCATAGCAATATAATATTTCCAAATAAACAAATAATTAAAGAAAATAAAATGACTTTGGATGGACATTTAATTGATAGTGAAACTTATGTTGGGGGACATGTTGAGGCTATTGAATCTGGAGTTTTTAGAGCTGATATAGCTTGTAGATTTAAATTGGATGTCGAAGCATTGGAACAATTAAAGGTTTATCTTAAATAATTTTTTGTGGGGGTAGATTCTAGGGGTGGGTCGGTTTGAGAAAAAATGTCGGGTTTTGTTTCGGTTTTTAAAAATTTTCTTTGGATCGAGTTTCGAGTCGAAAAAAGTCCGTTTATCGTTCAGGGAACTTTACCCATCTCTAATGTTAGTAAATTCACTCATTGTTTCTCGCTCTCTTTTTTCTGTAAAATTAACGTCTCTAGACCTATTCTTTTAATTATTATGAAAATTTTTTTAAAACTTTTTATTTAATTTCTTTTTTATTATAAATAATTTAAAGGAAGAAGTTCGTCCAACACTAGAACATTCACTTTGTAATGATGCAAAAATATTATTATCAGAAGTTTTAAATTTTGAAACAATTTGTGAACAAATAGAGCAATCATTGGATGTATTAATTGAAAAACCTTTAAGAACAGAACATCCAGAACTTTACCATTTAGATGTTGGAGCAATGTATCCGAATATTATTTTGACTAATAGACTTCAGGTTTATTTTTAAATAAAAGATTATAGATTTAAAATTTGATGAGTTTATCATATGTCTTAGTGGTGTAGTGGTTACGGCCTTAGGATTTGACTGGTGTTCGAGTTTGTTGATGAAATTGTTTTTTCTTCGCATAAACATTGCGAGAAATGTTACAAAATTTTTTTGTCATTTTTGAAAATTATTTGGAATTTTTTTATCCTTATTATGTAATATTAATTATCGTTTAAACCACCCTGGTCATCTTTTCCAAAGAAATATTTTTAAAAAATATTTTCAGCCTCCTGCAGTTGTAAACGAAGAACAATGTATGGCTTGTATTCATAATGCACCTGATGCTAAATGTAAAAGAAGAATGGATTGGGTTTGGAGAGGAGAATGTAGTGAGTATTTTTAATTAATTTTTGAAAATTTTTTGACTGAAAATTTCTTTTGTTTTTTTAAGTTCCTGCCTCAAAAGGAGAATATGACAGGCTTATGATGCAATTGGAACAAGAAAGATTTGGAAAGCCACCAAAGCCATTTAATGCTTTACCTAAAGAAGAAAGATTAAAAATTTCTAAAAAGAGAATTACAGGTTTTTTTAAATTAAAAAAAATTTTTTTTAACTTTTTTTTGTAAAGAATATTGCAAAACTGCTTATAAAAGATTACATGATACAAAAATAGAGCAGAGAAATACAACAATATGTCAACGGGAACATTCTTTTTATGTAGATACTGTTAGAGCTTTTAGAGATCGACGTTATGAGTATAAAGAATTGCATAAGGTTTTTTAAATTTAATTTTATCATAATTTTTTAAAGGCATGCGGAAGGATGGGCTAGGTCGAAAAAAAAACTCGGGTTGGGTTTCAGATCTGGTTTCAGGTCCTAAAAGAGCCTGGTTTTGGCTAGCCGGATTTTGGGAAAGGGAGTTTTCAAAAAAATTTGTCTGCAATTTTTAATGTAGCCAATAAAATGTCAAAGATTCCATGATTTTTTATTTTTGAATCTATATAACATTTCTTTTAATAAAACATTTTATTTAGAAAGCAAAAGCATCAGTAGAAGCAATACCTTCAAGTCATTTGGCTGATCGTAAATCAGCACAATCTCGAGTTATACTTTATGATTCTCTTCAAATGGCACACAAATGTATTTTAAATTCTTTTTATGGTTATGTTATGAGAAAGGGATCTAGATGGTTTTCTATGGAAATGGTAAGTTAAAAAATTTTATAGGCTCTATTTCTGAATAAAAATCTGGGACAACCTAAATAATATAAATACTTCCGTCTATATAAATTAAAAATAGAATATTCGTCGATTATATAAATCCCTTTTTTAAGCAAATAAAAAATTTTGCTCGAAAAATTTGGGTTAACCTTTACTTATTGAAGCTTTTTTGTTATCTAAAAAAATTAAATTTTATTGATATAATTATTTTTAAGGCTGGGATTGTATGCCATACAGGTGCTAATATAATTCGCGAAGCACGTCAATTAATTGAACGAATTGGTAGACCTTTAGAATTAGATACTGATGGAATTTGGTGTTTACTTCCATCTTCTTTTCCTCAAAATTTTGTTTTTGAAACTTTGAATGGCAAAAAAATTAAAATTTCTTACCCTGCTGCTGTTTTAAATGCTTTGGTTAAAGATCGATTTACTAATGAACAGTATCATACAATTATTGATGATAGGGAATGCATAATATCTAGTGAAAATTCTATTTTCTTTGAGGTAAATTAATTTTTTTTGTTTTTAAATTGAAATCTGTAGATTTGCGGATAATCCGCAAAATTGTGATATTTGCGGACAAAGTCAAAATTTTGCGGACGATTCGCAAAATTTTTTTATATTTGCGAACAAAAATTTTTTTCTTAAGGTTGATGGTCCTTATTATGCAATGATATTACCAGCTTCCAAAGAGGAAGGGAAAAAGCTTAAAAAACGGTTTTTCTTTTTTATTCATCATTAAAGTTTATTTTTTTAATTAGTTATGCCGTTTTTAATTTTGACAAAACTTTGGCTGAATTAAAGGGATTTGAAGTTAAAAGACGTGGAGAATTAGCAATAATAAAGTTTGTATTTTTTTATTAGACCTCATTGTAAGATACATCCATTACGATATTCCGAAAACGCCGAAAAGCCAAACCCACCAAAAAACTGTCGAAATGCCAAACAGTTTTGGTTTTACTAACAATAAGAGCCTCCAAAATATAATATTTCCAATTTATAATACCCCTCATTGTAAGATATAATTTTTCAGTTCAAGGGGAGGAAGTATTTTAGAATGAAGTCTATTTGTATTTATTTAAATTGGGGTCGTTCACGATTTTTCAATTTTTGTCTGTGGTGCCTCAAATAGAGAATAATAAAAGTATATGAACCGCCAAAGGCAAAAATTAATCGGTCGTAAACAACGTTAATTTAGATTACAAATTAATACTAAAAATTTTTCCATTTTTTAAGATATTTCCAAACAGAAGTTTTTAAATGCTTTTTAAAAGGCTCTACTTTAGAAGAAATTTATTCAAATGTAGCTTTAGAAGCAAATTATTGGCTTTCTATACTTTATGATCAAGGAAGAGCTTTATCTTTGAGTGAATTATTTGAATTAATTGGTGAAAGTAAAAATATGAGTAGAGCTTTAGAAGATTATGGAAGTCAAAAATCAACGTCAATTACAACTGCTAAAAGATTGGCTGAGGTTTTCTGATAATAACTTTGAATTTTATTTTTAAATTTTTTTAGTTTCTCGGTGAAGGAATGGTCAAAAACCGTGGATTGGCTTGTAAATTTATTGTTTCTCGGTTTCCAATTGACGAACCTGTGACGGAAAGAACCATACCTCAAGCTATTTTTGATTCCGAACCAAACGTTAGAAGCAGATTTTTGAGGCGTTGGACAAAGTGTACACATTTGGATTTTGCTGATGAAAATGTTTTTAGAGAGGTTTTATTTAAGATTTTTTATTGGCGATCTAAGTCAAGCTTGAATGAAATTTCTTTTATTTCGAAACGAAATAAAATTTGTCTGTTTCGTTTTTAGTCGAAATGGAATGAGCACGATCAGCTCTGATCTAGAAATTATTTTCCTTTGGGTTTTTATTTTTCTTCTTGTAATCGAGAGTTCCAGTGTTATGTCGAGCCTTGTTTTAAAAGCGAAAGAAGAGATTCGAAATTAGAAAACGTAATTTCTGATCCCCTTGCCCTTTTAGGAGACTTCCCTGCCCTGACTGTTTTTATTTTTTTTATATTCTCATAATTCCACTATTAAAAAAATATTTTTTTAAAGTTAATAGATTGGCAATACTATATTGAACGTCTCAACAGTTGTATTCAAAAAATTGTAACAATTCCAGCAGCTTTACAAGGATTGCCTAATCCAGTACCTAAAGTCCCACATCCACAATGGCTAGAAAATAAAAGGAAAGAACGTGTTGAAATGCATATACAACCAAGAATAACTGATTTATTTAAGGTTTGTAATTGAAATAAATTAGAATATAAAATGGAGTTATTAATGGTTTTAACAAGTAGGGTTGAAATTTTCACTAATTAATTGTGGAAGATCAGAGAGATTTCCCTCGGAGTAAGACGGATAGATTCTTTCGTTTCCTCTGCAATACAAGCCTGTTTGATTAAAAAAATTTTTTTTTAATCAAATAAAAATTTATTTTTTGTTTTAGTCAATTCCTACAAATACACCAAAAAGTAATAAAACAAAAAGTCTTCAATCAACACCATGGTCTCTAAAGAGTAAAAAATCAGCAACAACATCAAATATTGAACAAAGTCGAAAATCACTTTTTGGAAAAGAAAAGGAGAATAAGAAAGATGATAAATTGTTGCAAATTTTGAATGAAGTTGATGATGATATTGGTTGGTTTGAGGGGTTTTTTTCTGGATTTTTTTAAATTTTTAAGAAAATCAACCATCTACTAGTACTTCTTTAATTGAAAAACAACAAGTTTCTACTACTACAATAATTCAACAAAATGAAGAAATTATTGAAATTGATGAACAAGAGATTAATATATTGGAAATAACCCAACAACAACAAACACGTCAAACAAAAAATAAAAATATTAAAAAACCAGAAAAATCAAAAATGGTGAAACAAAGGGAAGCTAAACGTTTGGCAATTTCACAACATTTTTTCAGACGTTTAAATAGAGCTGATTATGATTTGAATAAACAAAGTTTGGTTAAAAGGACTTGGAAAGAAAATGGGTTTAGTCAATGGGTTTGTTTTGGAAAAAATTTTTTTGCGGACATATTTTTTGCGGATTAAAAAAAAAAATTTTCTCAAGTCTGGAAGAGCTCGACGAACTGGTTCTAATAATGTAAAAAAATTTATTTGACTGGATGGATTTTAACGGCACATAACTTGAAAAATTGTCCGCAAATTTTAATATTTTTTAAATTTTTTTTTGATACGCCAAACTTTTTTCTAGTTAAATTATCTCAAAGACTTGTGGCGTTTTCAATATTTGGCAAGAAAAAGAGAGGAAGAAACTTTGGAAGCAGACAATTCACTTGCAAATATCCTTTCAACAAGTACAGCAATACTGGGAGGAGGTCCTGTAGTTAAACGAAAACATTGTTGGCAAATTATTCAGGTTTTTTATTTAAAAATTTTTTCTTCCTAATTTAAAAAATTTTTTTTATAAAATTCTCCGCATTTTAAAGCCGTATTTTTCGAAATTTTTTAATTTAAATTAATTTCTGACAGAAGTGACATTTGATCCCATCCCATATTTTCATTCAAAATTTCAAAATCACTTTAAAAAATTTTCTTTAGATTTTAGAAACCAAATTTCCTGGTCAATTTACTCTATTTGCTTTAGTAGATGATATAATTAGACGAATTAATTTAATAGTGTCTCGAACAGTTTATGTCGATGATATTGAAATTAGACAAAATTCAATAGGCCAATTGGTACAAAAATTGTTACCACGTCAAAGGCCTTCAGCTAATTTATATGAATTTTGTATTGATGAAGCTGTATTTTCTACTAAAATGATGTTTGTTTTAATTTTATTTTTTAATTTTGAGGGGGAAGAGATGACATTTGATCCCATTAGATTTTTAAAATTTTTGTAGATTTGGGGTGACCTTTTTCCATTAAAAAATATATTTTTCCTTGAATTTATTTAATTTAAATTTATCTATTTTAGTGATTTAAATGTGCAAATGTGTTTAATGAGAATTAATGGAATTTATGAAACTAAAATACCTTTAATGTTTAAAACAATATTTCATAGTGGAGTAAATTGTAATATTGATGGAAAAAATGTTAATAATGAATTGAGTTTGGAACAAATTAATAAGGTTGTTAAATTAATTTTAAAAAATTTAAGAAATTTTTGGAGAATTTTTAAAAATATTTTCTTTGAAAATTTCCAATGTTCAAAAAAAAGTTTCAAAAATTTTTTTTATTTTTTTTTAATTTTTGAAAAAAAATTTTTTTTAAATCAAAAAATTTCAAAAAAAGTCTCAAAAAATTTTTTTTTTAATTTTTAGATAGATAACCCTTTAATTTTTCAATTTTCTGATTTTAATTTCTCAACATTACATATAATTTATTTATACGAATATTTACATTCTGGACGTTTAATTTTATCTTTATTTATGCCAAAATTTGGAAAAGCTTTTATTTTTGTTGTAAATAGAGAACCTGTTGATTTGTTAAATTTAAATAATTTTTATTTGAATGAATTGAATAGATTGTATGTTTTTTTTGGAAACATTTTTTGTTAAACTTATAAATTTTAGTATAAATCAAAAATTAATTAAAGAAGATGAATTTATTGGTTTAGAACAATGCAAAAAAATTTCTTCAATAGAAACTTACCAAAATACATCAATTAAAGACTGTTCTCGTCAACTTTCAAAATTAATAACGAGCTTAAAATTAACAAATGTTGAACCTTTTTTTCTTTTGATTCAAACAAATAGATTAACAAAACAATTATTAAAGGTTTGGAATTTAAAAAAAATTTTTTGAAATTTTTTTTAATTTTTTTAAAGGATTTCCCTTCACTTGTTGCCTTCCCTAACGTTACTTTAAAGGTTACTGAACCTTCTAATTTAATGAATATATTGGATTGGGCTAATACGATTGTTAAACGATCTGTTCAACACTTTTTTATTTGTTTTACTTATTTGAAGGTTTTTTTGTAATTTTTTTTTGCAATTTTTTGAAAATCTCACTAGGACTAAAATAGATTTATTTAATATTTTTGCCTTGTATATAAGTTAGAAATAAATTATTGTTATTAACGGACTCCGTGGCGCAATGGTAGCGCGTCTGACTCCAGATCAGAAGGTTGTGTGTTCAAATCACATCGGGGTCATTAATTTTTATTTTCCTTATTTTAGGCTGTTAAATGATTTAAAATTTTATAAAAAATTTTTTAAGGCATCTAAAAAATTTTTTTAATTTCCCAAGGCCTCTAAAACTTTTTAAAAATTTTACCAGGGTCTCAGAAATTTCTTTTAATTTTTTACAAATAAAAAAAATTATTCTAAAGGAATATTGGTCATTTTCTTCTTATTTGGAAATTCCAATAGGTAATTTACCTGAAGATGTATCTTCATTTGGCTTGGATATTTTATTTGCTCGTCAATTAAAATCAAAAAATTATTTATTGTGGGCATCGCCATCATTTATTCCAGATTTTGGTGGAAAAGATTTGGATGATTTACGTTTAAGTAATGAATGGGAAAATTGTTCTTTTACTGGAAAATGTTTTGGTGGAGGAGGAGAAAATTATTTGATTAATAAAGAAATATTTGAGGTTTTTTTTTGAAAATTATAAAAAAAATTTTTAATAGGAGGGTGTCTTTTTCGATTTTTTTTTATTTCAGGGACTTTAAATAATTAATTGAGTTAGTTTGTTTGGTCGTTTTTTTTTGGACAAGATAAATAAAATACCTCGTATCAGCTCCAGAAATCTCATAATAAATTTAAAATTTTTTTAACCTTTTTAGGCTCATTATATAACAGCAGAAATATCAATAGGAGCATTAGCAGTAACAGCATTATTACAATCTGTTAAAATTTCTGAAGCAGAAGGGACATCAGAATATATTGGATTTACTTGTAATAAATTATCTACTTTGTCTATTGAAGAATTAATTAATAGTCGACTTGGAGGAAAATATATTAATGATTGTATTGCTGTAAATGGGGAATTGGCTTGTTTAAGAGAGGTTTTCTTTTGTAAAATTTTTTGAAAAAATTTATAGAAATTTAAAATATTTTTTTTTTAACTGACTAGCGTTTAGAAATGTTTTCTAGAAACGTTTCTGAATACACCGATCTGACTTTTTTCTCAATCCGATCCTTTTTCCGACTTTTTCTCAATCCGATTTATTATTTAAATTAAAAAGGTCTTTAGAGTACTTGTACGTGGTAAGAATACCTTTACTAAAATTTTACCTTTCTCTTAATTTAAAAATAATTTTTCAATTTAAACATTCTTTCGATTAATAAAAATTTTTTCTAGATGTTCCACCGTTTAGTTAGAGACATTCATTATCGAAAAAATTTAATTGCTGATCAATTGGTTATTAATATGCATAGGTTTTTTTTAAATAATTCTTAAAGGTTTTTACAAAAAATTTTTAGATGGATATGTGATCCAAATTCTTTATTATTTAATCCAGCAATTAAAAATGCTTTAACTATTTTAATGAAAAAGTTGTGTTTACTTTTAGTTGCAGAAATGCAACGTTTGGGGGCTAAAGTGATTTATTGCTCCTTTAGAAAAATTGTTTTTTCTACTCAAAGGTTTCTTTTTTTTAATATTTTTTTTTTGAAATTTTTTTAAAGACATTCATTACCTTTTGCCAAATCTTTTGTAAATTCTTTATTAATTGAAATTAATCAAAAACCAATTTTTGCTTCTTTACAACTTGGATTAGTTTATTTTTCAAGTGTTTTGTTGTGGATAGATTCTGTAAGGATTTTTGAATTCTTTTTTAAATTCAAAAAAATTTTTTCAAAGTCTAATTATGCTTATGTATATGCTAGTGAAGATGAGAAAAAGGTTTTTTTTTAATTAATTTAATTTAAAAATTTTTTTCAAAAGAATGGACGTGTTGAAGCAAAATTTGGTTTAGCAAATAAAATACAAGGAGAAATTAAAAATAAATTTATTATAATGATTGCTGGTTTTGTTGGAATGTTGTGGAATAAAAGAAGAGAATTGAATGAAGAGGTTTGCTTGTTTTTTTTTAATCTGCAAAAATTTTTTGCGTATAAAACTTGTGACTATAGGAGTATAATTTAAAAAAATTTTTTTAAATGAAAGGTTAGGCACTTCCAGGGTCATATTTTGGGTTATAACTTTTTTTATTTCTTACCTGATTTAAATAATTTTGTATATCAAGCGAGAGCTCTTGATGTGAGGATTATTTTAGTTAACAGGAGATTAATTTGATCAAATCATTATACAAAAAGTTGGAGTTGCATAAGTGTGCGGATCGTGATTTTTGACTTTTATTCAGCTATAACTTTAGGTAAAATGATCTGATTAAATCACTCTTGTTAGCTTAAGTAATCCTTACATTTATATCTTTCGATTGATACAAAAATTAGTTAAATCATTTATCATACAAAAAATTTATAGCTTAAAATTTGGCCTCGAAACATCTCCTACCCTTTGTTCTTTCCTTCTCCTTTTATTAAAACAAAAAAATTTTTTTCAATTTTTTATAGGATTTAAATAACAACCCTCAATTAATTTCACAAATTTCACTAAAAATATTAAAAGAAGAAATTGTTGATAGTTTATTTCGTTTAACAACAAAATTAATTTTATTGAGACCAAAATTGGAAGAAATGGCTAAAGAAAATTTTTGTTTAGATATTCCGTTGGAATTTGTTAATTGTATATGTCGAGTTTTGAGTGTTAATTTAGCTTTGGAAGAAGTTGTGGATAATTTAAAGAGTCAATTATTGCTAATTATTTACAAGGTTTTTTTAGATTTATTTTTTTATTTAATTTTTGGGGGGCATTTTAACGAATAGACAATTCACCGAATTATTTTTTAATTTTTTTTTGTTTGAAAAAGGTTCACTGGTGGCTAATATTCCAGTTACTCATAGTCCTAAGAGGTTTCCCTCAAAAATAAGTTTTTTTGGTTGTATTTTCCATGTAAATTTAAATAATTGAATTGTCATTTGGTGAAATGATTCTTGAAAATTTGGATTTCCTTTTAAGGACGGCATAATATCAACAAACCAAAACAATTGGATCCCTCCCACTTGTGTCATTTTGGAAAATATTTTTTGTCAAAAATGCTCACAAAATGGTGATTTGGATGTTAGCAATGATTTTATTGGTAGAGAAAGAAATTCAATAATAAATGACCAGCAAAAACAAGGAAAAGAAGGTTCGTCGGATTTATTTTCAAATTTTTTTATGTGTTTAAAAATAATTTTTTAAATTTTGTTTTGGGGCTATAACGATCGATTTTTCGTGAGCCATTGCTTTTATTTAAATATCTCCTTGAATATATAAGTAATTTTAAACTCATTCCTTACAAGCGGCATTGTGGTTATTGGTATTGTTGATTTTCTCAATTTTCGTTGATGGCTAAAAATCCTAAAATCTCGACACAGCTAAATACCTTAAAATCTCGACTCAGCGGAAAATATGTTTAAAGTTGTCGAATTATATATTTTTTTAGTTTTTAATTTATAAATTAAAAAAAAAATTTTTCCACACAAAAATTCAGAAACTATCTTTTCGATTTACAATTTTTTTTCAGCAACCAACAATAATTTGCCATTCCTTTGCCCCCATTGTGGAAGTGAATATCCTTTAAGTTTAATAGAGGAAATGTTGATTGAACGAGTTTCAAAAATGCAGACTTCTTTTGCACTTCAAGATTGGCAGTGCGTTTCGTGTAAAAAGGTTAGAATATGATTTAATTGTAGTGCCCAATGGTACACCCCGATGTACCGCCGAGCTATAACTTTGTTTAAAATTGTCGAATCCGTGGCACCCTGGTATGGTTCGATTCAGCTGGTCGAGACGCATCGAACCATACCAGGGCGCCACGGATTCGACAATTTTGGATCGGCGGTACAATGGGCTCGCGGTACACTGGCCTGCTCCCGTGCCCAATTAATCAAATAATTTGCGGAGAAATATTAAAGGTCCATTAAAGAAAAATGAACAAAGGGGGGGGGGGGAATAAAAACTGGGAGAAATATTCGTAATGCCCATAGGAGAAAATTTTTAATGCTCCAGCAGAAGAAAAATTTTTTTTAATTTCTAATAGGGGAAAAAGTTGTTCAATAATGTTCGAAATACCCAATAATGATTTTAAAGATTTCTTTTTTCTTAAAGATTGGAGCGAATTTTTTGCATCGTCAATGTGAATGCAGCAACAAATTTGAATATACATTAAAGCCAGAAGAGATAATTCGCAATCTTGAGATGGTGAAACGAGTAGCGATTAAACATAAATTAGAGAATTTGGAATATGTAATTGAACATGTTACTCGATGCCTTCAATAAAGTTATTTTTTAAATTTTTAAATATTTTTAAATTTTATCCACAAACTCAAAAAATTCTTTCAAGGCTTTGAACTAAATTATAATCAATAATTTCAAACATTGCAACGAATTGAGATCCACAAATTAACAATATTAAAATTTTCTTTAAATTTGTTCTTTAAAATATTTTCCAAAATTAATTTACTCATCCGCCGATGGAATCCAGAATTTCTAAAATTAAAATTTAATTTTCAAAAAAATTTTTTTGAATTTACCAATTGTTTGCAAGCCGATGCCAACATAAAATATTTGGGATTAAATGTCACTTGTTCAATTGTATTAGGATGGTCTGTTTGGAGAGTATGAACAAGGCGACCAGACTCCTAAAAAATTCAAAATTTATAAAAATTCCCGAATTGACATTCCCAAGATGTCTAAGAATCCAAGAACAAGACCCTCCAAAAATCAACAAAATCCCCGAAGACATTGAGCTGGGACTGGGCCGAGTCATGTAGGGATTTTTCATAAACCGCCTAGGCTATTCTTCCGATCTTGTCTGTTTTTCCTGGGCATGGGGGTTTTTAATTACATGCACAAGCTTGATCTTAGGTATTTTTTTTGTATTTTCTAGATTTTCCTAAGCATTGATTTCTTTCTGGATTTCCTTAAAAAAGTCAGTCCCAAGTTATTGGATTCGAAAAATTATTCCCCATCTTCCTAAAAACTTCCCTAGTCTCCCAATTATTTATAATTTAAAAAAACCCACAGCAGACCAGCAATTAATTTCTCCTTTAGAAGTTCCACAGAACACATATTTAGCATCCGGCGAGAATGTAGCAACAAAATTGGCCTTCTTTAAAATTAAGAAAAAATATATTTAAAAATAAAATTCGAAAAAACCTGTTCATTCTCCCTACTAAGAGTATGAGTTAAATTCCCTATAAAAAATTTAAGAAAAAATTTTCAAAAAAATCAGAAAAAACCATTGTAAGCATCAACCATTCGCATAATTGGACCATTTGTCATTATAAGAATAGACTTTCCATCAGGGGAAAATTTCATTCCAGTCCATTCATAACCAGTATCTTTACATCCAATATTGAAAGTGTTGAAAGGACCCTACAAAAAAATTTTTTTTGAAATATTTTCTCAAAAAGTTAAAAGGAAAACCTTGTCAAAAGAACGCAGGTCATAAAGTTTAATAACTTCGTTTCCAATTCCAGCACCAAAAATAAGACCTTCAGGATCTGAAAAAGAAAAAAGAAAGTTTACAAGTCAAACTGAGTTTCAGGGAAAGATAGCTCAGTAGCCGGAGACAAAATTTTGAAATAAACATAACCGAGCTAAAATTTTTCAATTTCTCATGGCTCTGGTTAAACAGTAGGAAATGGGACGGATAGAGAAAAAGTTGTGCCGGAATTAGTTTCGGATTTCGGGTCGATTTTCGGGCAACGTCCCATCACAACTGGCCACACGTTCTAAAGGTTTTCGGAAGTTTGGAGACGAAATGGGTAATATAATTACCCGGATGGGTGAATAAGATCTTTTGGAGGCCTAGAAAAAAAACCCAAGACAGTTTTTTTTAATTAAAATATTAAAAAAAATACCAAAAGCAGCAATTGGTCGAGACGAAAGTTGCATTAAACCCTTAAAATAAAAACAATTTTATAAAAATTAAGAAAGGCAGAAAAAACCTGACAATTCGAACTTTTCAAATCCCAAAGACGAATAGTTTTATCCAAAGAACCAGAAAGAAACATATCATCTACAGGGGACATACAAAGAGTCACAACTCTAAAAAATAGAAATTTTTAAGTTAAAAAAATTTTAAAAAACTTTTTAGTATGTCCTTGAAAGTAACGCAAATATTTGTTGTCATAAAGTGAAAGATAGCGAATGGTATCTTAATAAAATAAAAATAAAATTTTAATTGTATTAATTAAAAAAGCTCGTTTTTAAAAAATCAACGATAAGAAAACCCCAAGGCAGCTTAAGAAAAATTTTTTAATAGAAGAATAATCAATTTTCCTATGATATCTAACATTTAATAAAAAAATTTTTCTTCAACAGCCAGCTCAATTGCTTCAAGAAAAATTTCGAAAAAAAACCATAGACGGATTATTCACCCATAATCGTTTCTTAAAAAAATTTTCTAAAAATTTTCCAATTTCCTTAAAAATTTTCTTAAATTTTTATTTTTAAAATTTTCTAATTTTCCTACCGATTTCCCAAGAAAAAAGTTAAAAACAAACTATCAACTTTAGTAGAAGCATGAATAGCATCATTATGAGTATGTGCAAAATGGATCAAATCAACTCCATATTTTTTAGAATTAACTGAACGCTGTTTTGTTCCATTAGCACAATCATAAACAGTAATTGAATCGTCATTTGAAGAAGTTACGAGAAGTGTTCTTTTTAAATAAATTTTTTTTATTCAAAAAATTAAAAAAAATACCCATCCGGAGTAAAATTAATATGATTTATAACATCCTGATTTTCAGTAAAATTTTTGGCACATACCATCGACTTCTGTTAAAAATAAAAAGAATTATTTATAGAAGAAAAAATTTTTGGGAGAAATTATCAAAAAAGTTAAGGAATTAGATTTATGTTTACCCTCCCAACCATAAATACAGCTACAAATCCGAGGGATAACTCGAAACTTTCAAAACTTGAAAACCCCGACTCTATTTCTCAACCTAGCCCGTATTCGTTAAACATTGGACTACTTCAAAAACAACTTGGAAAAATAAAAACAGAAACTCTCCTACTTATAACAAAAAATCCATCGGTTCCCCAGACTGACAACCCAAATTTTAAAGGAAGCAGAACTCCTCCGATTCCCTCCCAAAAAGTCTAGCACCTTCCCTAAGATAACGAAAAATTTCCCTGGCTAACAACCCTACTTATAAGGGAAAGAGAACCCCAAATTCCATCCCAAAAAGCCTTACTCATCCCTCACAAAACACCCTGATATCGAAAAAACTCTCGCAAAATCAAAGAGTAAAAATAAACTAACCACATTTTCATCAGTAATCTTCATCCTTCCTTCTCTTTTTAAAATGAATTTAAAATCTTTTAACAAAATAAATAAAATCTAAAAGAAATATTAATAAAATTAAAAAATAACCCATTCATCAATTCTTTCATAAAAATAAATTATTTGGATATAAAAATCCTTTTAAAATCAAAAATTTAGATTAAACCTTTTTATCCAAAATTGAAAAAAAAATTCAAAAAAATTTTCAAGGAATATAAGGAATTGCATTAACTAAACGACGCATTCTTCGAGTATTTCTGTCCTGATCACGCATTTTCTTTTCAATTTCTGCACTAGTTAATGTTTCTAAAAATGGCCCCCATTGTTCAGCATCGCTAGGATTACGAAATGGACATTCTACTGTTGGTAATGGAGATTCACTAAATGCATAAGTACGTTGATTCCAGGATAGTTGACCTTAAGAAAAATTTCTTGAAAATCGTAATAGCAAAACGTCAAAATACCGAACGTCTAAACCCGCTGAATCCGGGATCCAGGAACAGAAGATGTTTAACGGGAAGGGAACCGGCGGAATTAATCACGTATTTCCGTAATCCCGTTTGTCGATCAAAACCAAGGACCAAAACCAGGACCAAGGAAACCAAGGATCCCATGCCGATCTCTGACCGAAACACTAACTTCGACGTGGGCCACGGGTTTATTTTGGTACTACGGCATATCATACCAAAGAGAACCGAAAACTACAAAAAAATTAAAAAAACCTCTAATAGAATACGCAATAGCAGCAACAAATTCTCCACCCAAACCCAATTCTGCAGACAATTTTTGTCCAAATTCTTCAGGACTATTTTTCGGATCGCTCATATCCCATTCAAATTGATCTACCAGAGATTGATTCCCAACATGTATATTCAATTTTAAAAGAGCTCGTTGATCAGTAGTTTGTTCATCTACAGGTACAGCTTCAGAATGTGCTTCAATTTGTTGATGTATAGATTGGGCAATTGCAGGCAAAAATGTGTTTAAGGGCAAATCCAGGTCTAAAAACTTTCTTAAAATTTTTATTAAATTAAAAAAAACCTTCACAAAAAACTTCAGCAATCATTTCAGGAGTCATTAATTTGTCGTTTTTGTTGTAGCAAAAATAATCACGAAGTTTAACTAGAAAAAGGAAATAAAAAATTATTGTTCAGCTTTTCTGGTCGGGACACTACCAGAAGATTTAAGGGAATACGAGAGATATCAAGAGAGAAAAGTAGGGTCTGGCTTCCAACACGATTTACGAAAATTTCTCAAGTGTATCCAAAAAAATTTTAGGTTGCGGATAACCATTAATTCCATTGTACAACCAAAAATTTGTTGTAAGATTAAATCTTCGAAACTAACTATTGTCCAACTCCATATCAAGCCTAATCGGCACCAAGGATTCAGCAGTCTCCGCATTTTGCAAAACACGTTTATAATTTTCCAAATCATCGGCAGCATAGGCATAATCGCGATTTCGAAAATGTCCACGCCTATGGGCCGATGGAGTAGAGCACGGGACAGATTCGAGATGATGAGAGCCACTAGTGACCTCAAAGGTTTATAGAGGGTAAAAATAGAAAAGGAAATAAAAACCTGTTGTGTAAGCCAAGGGGCTGGACCTCCACGATTTTTAATATTTGCGGCATCTGAACGGCTATAATTTCCAGATCCAACACCTCCAGAGCGATATTTTTCTTCTTGACCTTCAAAAATTTCTTCTACTTCACTAGCTTTAACCAGCATAATGTTAGAATTAATATAGGAAGTTGCGCATCCCAATTCTTGAATTTTCTTCTTTTCATCTACAGAAGCCATTCTTTTCCAAAGCTGAGGGTAGCGTTTGTAAAGGGTTCCACGGTGGTATTTGAGGTACATTCCAACATCAGCACCTAAATAAAAAAAAAATAAAAAATGAAAGGTAAAGACATTCATTTAATGATATTATGCCTAAAAAGTTTATTAGAAAGCACCAAAGAAGTACTGCCCCAAGAGGAAACGAACCTCAACCATCAAGAAAACTAAACGAGGACGAAACCAATACACCACAACCAAGTATAATTACAGAATTAAAAAATCGCCTTAAAATATCCCCTCAATTAGAATAAACACTAAAACATACCAACATAATAGCGCTGTCCATCGTCCAACACAAAAGACTCGGGTTTTGGTCCATACGTTGCTTTTGACATGATTTTAGAATTAAATAAAATTAAAATCTAAAAAATTAAGCTAATTACTCTCAATTTCAATCAAAAATAGTGAAAATTTGGTTCAATACCAATCAACAAAAAATCAAAAAAGTTTATAAGGTCGAGAGTGGTTGTATTACATATAATTAGGATGATAAATAGCCATAAATTGTGTATTTGTTAAAAGAAACAAAACAACCGAGAGATTTAGACAACATTTTATAATATTTTTAAGAGGGGAATGGAGTCGTTGAGGTAGTACATGGTTTAATTTAAGTCATTTTTTGAGTTCAAAAGTCCAAAAAAGATGATAAATCAAGTACTACCAATCAAGGGATGGGTCAGGGTTGAAAATGAAGTATGAAGTCTGACCTAGTCACTGGTTTTCGAAAATATATTCGGAGGGTTTTGGAGTTTTGAGTCGACTGGCCCCAGTCCTGCACCATCTATCAAGGATGGGCCAGATTGGGAAAAGGTCGGGTCTGATTTGAGCTTCATACTATTTGAGGTTAATATTATAATTCGAATCGTGTTTCAGGCAGAAAATATCCCCAGACTTCAAGTAGCCCCCAACCCATCCCTCTTATATCAAACATTAAAAGGCTATACATCAAAAAGAGAGATCTTATCCCCCCACCAGAACCAAAAAATTAAATTTAAAAAACCAGAAAATATTCTTCCACATTTAATCTTCAATATACTTTTGTAGGTCCTCTCTTCCATCAGAAAATCATTCAAGAATCCATCAACATTTGTTTCTGAACCAATTCTTCCGCAAATTGCTGCGCCTGTTTGCGGACACGGCGCTCATATTCCTGACGATTTTGAACAAAAATTTGATAAGCCTCAGCTTGCGCTGGATCCTCTGGGTTTGGCGAGACCAACAATTCTTGAATTCCAACCAACAATTGTTTGACAGAAATTGATGGCCTCCTGAAAAATTTTGATGATTATTTAGTAACTCACACTGAGTGAGCAAGTCAACCAGTCTTTGTTTTCATCCAGCAAACTCAGACAAACCGTCCCAGACGGGTAAACGTTTGGATGGAACAATGGCGGCTCAAAACGACATTTTGGTGGAGTTGACGGAAAATCATCCTTGAAGATCATTCGAAGCTTGAACAATCCTCCTTCCCAAATTGTTGTTTTAGGTCCAGGAATGGCACACTCCCAATTGTACCTAAAAAACAAATTATTTAGTTAACCAAATAACCTACAAATTCATCGTCCCGTCCTCGTTCTTTGATGGTCTAGCAATAAAACCAAAAGGGTGGTCCTTGCGCCAAGCCTTCCTTTCTTCTGCTAAACGACCTGCAGCGATTCCAGCCATTTTTAAATTTTCTTTTTTTTAATTTTTAATTTTCAAAAAGCACCACTAAAAATACAAAAAAAAGAAACACGAAAGCCAACAAATTTAAAAAGAAAAAAAGGAGAAGAAAATGAACAAAGAAGGAAGCAGACGTGTACCTCGCCAAGTCAAAAATCGATAATCACCCTCATTTATAGACTATAGGAGTGAGAGAATTAGAGAAAAAAAAGTAAAAAACACTTCGCCAAAGTAAGGCATATTTGCGCAAGTTAAAAACAAAAATACTGTAAGACACTAGAGTCTGGACACGCAAGTCCGGTCGCCTCTCCCTTTATACTTATTTTATTGTTAGGATAAAACGAGGAAGATTCATTCACCTTTTCAATGCTGAAACATATTTTTTGTGACTTTTATCCTACCCAGGGTGCATTTTCTAAAAATCCCAAGAGCTGAAATCAAAAGTAGACGACCCAAGGAACAATATTGAAACCTCCACTCCCTCCCCAAAGAAGTCTTGAGACGAGGCAAGACAAGACACAGCTCCAACTAGGGCTGTGCGTCATAGCGTTTGGCGAACCACGCGAAAATTTTGGCGCACATTCCTGGCTCCAACTAGAGGTCTGGGTGTGTTTTTTTTAGCAAGAGATTTTTTTTTAGCAAGAGATTGATTTTCTCTAGCAAGAGATTGATCATTTTCTCTAGCAAGAGATTGACATGGTTAGATGTTTGAATAAAAAAGTTGATGAGGGGAAAAATGTGAACAAATTTCAAAAATATTTTTGTAAAAAACATATTAAGGATTTAAACAAAAAAATTTATTCAACAATTGACTCTTGCCCAGTTTATGTTACCATAAATCAAAAGAAAATCCAACAAACAGCCTTATAAGACAAATAAATATTTAATGGACCCACTAACTAGACAAGAGCTCAATAAATTTAAATATTCAAAAAAAAATAAAAAAGTTAACTTGGAGATACTTGTTAAATGAAAGAAAAAATAAATACCAAGAGAGATCTCTTCGAAATTCCAAAAAAAAACCAAAAAAAATTCAATTAATCACCCATTAACATCTCTCTTTGAACATTTTCCTCAGCAAATTGTTGAGCCTGTCTGCGAACACGGCGTTCATATTCTTGACGATTTTGAACAAAAATGTGATAGGCATCAGGTTGAGCAGGATCCTCTGGGTTTGGATTAACCAATAATTCTTGAATTCCAATCAACAATTGTTTGACAGAAATTGATGGCCTCCTTGAATTTAAAGGGGAAAATTTAATAAAAAATTATTTAAAAATAGACCAGTCTTTGTTTTCATCCAGCAAACTCAGACAAACCGTCCCAGACGGGTAGACGTTTGGATGGAAAAGCGGCGGTACGAACTGGCACTTTGGCGGAATTGATGGAAAATCATCTTTAAAGAGCATACGAAGCTTGTACAATCCTCCCTCCCAAATCGTTCCTTTTGGTCCAGGGATGGCACATTCCCAAGTGTACCTAAAAAACAAATTATTTATTAGTAAGAGAGAGGTAAAAATGTAGCCCCTCTAACAGGATCAACCCTCCGTCCTAAGGTTGGCGGATCCTGGGAAATCCTCCCGGATATCCGGGAGAATCTGAACCGAAAATTTCAGAAGCTCGTCTTTTTTCTAATCCGGCTTTTCGGGATCCGCTAAATCCTATTGACTGAGACCTTCTGGAAGCTATCGCTATACATTTCCCCTCAGCACGTATAATTAAAACTATTGGGGCGCACTAAAAAAATAAATAAAATAACAAACTAACAGATCCAAGGTCCCGTCATCCTTTTTTGATGGTCTTGCAATAAATCTAAAAGGATGATCCTTGCGCCAAGCCTTCCTTTCTTCAGCTAAACGACCTGCAGCGATTCCAGCCATTTTTAAATAAATAAAATTAATTTATCAAATCTAAAATTAATTAAAAAATTTAGAAAATCAAACAAAATTGAAAGACAAGAACGCCGCTTTTTTGTTATCATCTCTAATTTAACATTCTCTCCTTGTTACAATTTGCCAATACACATTTTGTCAATAAGGCTAAAATTCGACATTTTGCCAACAAATGTATTGTCAAAATGTAGCTTTTTAGCCTGTTTGGCAAAATATGTTTTGGCAAAATTTGTAAAAGCTCGTTTTTGCTCAATTTCTTTCTCTCAGTCTCTAATTCACTTACAGTCTCTTAACAAATCAATTCAATAACTATGACACTAGAGTACGAACAAAATAAAATATTTTCGGTCTTGCAATAACCAAAATTTTTAAAATAAAAATTAAAAAACCCAACAACCATTTATCATTATTAATTTTTAAAATAAGTGCACGTCTATAGATATGCGAAAAAAAAATTTGACCAATTAACAATTTTGAAAAAATATATAATTAAATTATAAAAATTATACTCTATAAATAGCGCTCCTTTATTTTTTTTATGTCTCCCTCTATAATTAATAATTCTTCACTGCAGCTATAATTTTCTTTGCAGAAATTCCATACAAATCCATAAGTTCGTCAGGTGTACCAGAACGTGGAATTTCTAAAGAAAAAAAGATTATTTTCTATATAAAAACTTTTATGAGATCGTCCTGATAGATCTTTTCAAAATACAAAGAGAAAAAAGGACCCCTCAGAAAATACCCCCAAAACCCTCATAAATATTACCTTCTTGCTCTGCTAGGTAAAGTCCTACAAAATGTATGCTTTCTGTTTTTGATGATTTTTAAATATTAGATATTGGGGGACAATATTAGATCATGAAAGGTTCAAGGTTCTGTTTACCTCTATTTTCTCCCATATACCCCACTATCCTTCTCCTACATTAAATTAAAAAGAAAAAAAACCTTTAACACAAAGACTGCGAACACGAACATTAGGAACATCACCTAACGCCAAAGATACAGCTTCACCAATACCTCCAGTTTGATAATGATCCTCTACAATCAAAACTTTCCCTCCAACACGTTCAGCTTGCTCAATAAGTGTTTGATTGTCCAAAGGCTTTAAGAGAAAATAATTTTAACCAAAAAATTAAAAAAAACCTTGACAGAGAAAATGTCAATAACAGCAACTTGAATACCTTCAGAACTCAAAATATCATGAGCTTTAATACACTCATAAAGTGTTACACCCGCACCTATTAATAAATACTTGTCTTCATTCGTTTGGCGGATAACCTACAGAAAAAAATTTTAAGTTTCAGGTATGAGGGTGAGGGGTCCGATATGAGGGTCAGAAAAACTCATATTTAAAAATAATTTTGGCCTAAACTATAGCAGTCTTCAGTTAAAAATTGGGGTTCTCAAAAATGACCGGGGACACATGCTGATCCAACAGGTTCCAGAGTTCTCCTGTACTACCACTATAAGTGAGACTACTTTCCTTTCTAGAAATGCCCAGGAAACTGATAATTTTAATTTAGGCATGAGAGCAGACTCCGTAAGGTAGGAGTTTCCAAAAGCTCTACAAATCCCTCCATGGACTATTCCTAAAAGATGGACCAAACCCTCATTAATATCTTTTAAAATTTATCAAACCTTGCATTTTCCAATCTCAAACTTCTCATCGTTTGGATAAATAACTGGAGTATTAGGACGTCCAGTACGAGTAAAAGTAATTCCTTTATAATTAGCAGCCAACTCCGTTGCATATTCTGTAGAAACCGCATCAGATGGATAAAGAACGATACTATTAGGAACTGCTCGGAAGAGTGCGAGGTCTTCAAGTCCCATCTGGCTTGGCCTAAAAAAATTTTTTTAATTAAAAAAAAAATTCAAAAAATCTCTTACCCATCCTCCCCAATAGAAACACCAGCATGTGACCCAGCAAATTTAACATTAGCAAAAGATATTGCCCCCATTCGGATTTGGTCAGCAGCACGAGTAAAGAAGACAGCAAAGGTGCTTTAAAATTAAATTTTAGAATGAGAAAATATCTAGAAAATAAACCTGGCATGTGGAATAGTTCGTCCGCGACAAGACATCCCTACAGCAACGCCAACCATGTTTTGTTCAGCAATAAAGCATTGGACAAATTGTTGAGGATATTTATTGAGAACTTTATCAGAAAATGTGGAATTTGACACGTCACTGAAGAATTTTTTTGAAAAAAATTTTTCAAAAAATTTCAAAAATTTTTTCAAAAAAATTTCTGAAAATTTTAAAAATTCAAAAAATATACCCATCCAAAGCAATAATCCTTTTGCTTGTATCAGCCAATTTAACAAGAGCATTTCCATAAGCTAAACGAGTAGCCACCTTCTCTCCAATTTGATAATTTGGCGGCGAACTCATTTTAATTTTCCCAATTTCAAAATCAACTTCAGGAGCATTATCAATTAAATTTTCTAATTCCCACGAATTTTTTGCTGTTTTATTTCCCAATTTTGAAGCAATAATCTCTGCTTTGTCCAAAGTTACTGGCTTTCCATGACAATTATCTTTATCTTCAACTCCTTCAATTCCTTTCCCTTTTAATGTACGTGCAATAATTGCTGTTGGTTGGCCTGTTACTTTTCTGAAGGAGAAAATTTTTATTCTAATCCTTTCTCTTATTCATCTAATTTCCTGAGGAAACCGTTAGTATTGTACTGGGTAAGGCCATCTACGAGCAGTTTACTCTGGGATTGGTCCTAATTCGGAAGAAGAGCAAAAAAGAGCCAAAAAATAACAAGGAAGACAAGAGGGAAATAACAAATGGGGGTAATACCATCATCAGTTTGCCCTAGAAACCAGAAAAAACCAATTTTTTGAAATAAAACAATGAGAAACCTTGCTTCATCAAAAGCTTTCAATAAATCAGCAACATCGTGTCCATCAACAATAATACTATTAAACCCAAAAGCTTCAAAACGCTTAGCATAAGTAAACAAATCATGGCCAATCATAGTTTCACGAGATTGTCCAAGTCGATTAACATCAACAATTGTAACGAGATTATCCAATTTATAATAACTTGCGAATGCTAAAAAATTCAAATTTGAATAAAAAACGTTTATAAAAAAATTTAAAAAAAATTAAAAAGAGAAGCATCGTTCCCAAAGACACCGTTTCCCAACAAACGGACTCAAACCAACATGTTTCATTTCCCAAAACTGGAATTTTACCACCCAATACCAAAAAAAAGAATCTAATAAACTAAAAGAAACCTGCAGCCTCCCAAACAGATCCTTCTGCACTCTCACTATCACCCAAAAGACAATAGACTCGATATGAAGCGTTGTCAATATATTTGCCAGTATAAGCCATCCCAGCAGCACAAGAAAGTCCTTGTCCGAGGGAACCTCAAAGTTAGAATTGAATTTTTTAAAATTAAGGAAAAACCTGTAGCAACATCAATAAATGAAAGCCTGGGAGTTGGATGTCCTTCAATATCAGAATTTAATTTGCGCAGAGTCAAAACTTGTTCTCGAGTTAACAGGCCTGCTTCCTCCCAGGCAGCATAGAGAATCGGACAGGCATGCCCCTTTAAAGAAAAAAGGTTTAAATTGAATAAAAAAGAAAAATTATTTTTGAAAAAATAAAAATATGGAAAAAATTAATAGCAAGTGAAAAAATATTTGGGAAAAAATCGCCTAAGAAAATACAATAAATCCGCAAAAAAAGTCCGCAAAACAAAAAAATCCACAAAAAAATCAATTTAAGCACCCCTCAACAGCTTAAACAAAAGCTTCTCAAAAATAAATTACCCCAAATCAATAAAAACCCAAAACCACCCAAACAGACAAAAAAGCAAACCTTAGACAAAACAAAACGATCAGCAGAAGCATGTCTAGGTTCCTTAACCGAATAACGCATTTCAGAAAAGAAAAGTGTAGCAACAATTTCAGCAGCACTACAACTACTTGTTGGATGTCCAGAATTTGCTTTAGCAGTTTGTTCGATTGAAGAAATACGCATTCGATTAGCAGCATCAGAAATTTTTGAAATTTGGTCTTCCATGTTTATATTGTTGAGATTGTATTTTATGTCACAAAAATTACTTCCTCTAAAAAAATAATTTAATTATTTAAATTATTGAAAAAGTCAGCGTAAATGAAAGAAAGGAATGTTTGAAAAATCTTGTTAGTTTGCTATTTTGGTGAGCAGACATTCACAGGTTCATGCACTTTTATGATTCGTGGATTGTCCCCAATTCCCTGATTTGTGGATTAAAATTGTCGGATAGTTGGAAATCTTCGAATATCCGGATCAAATACCCGAAACGAAAATTACAAGATATCGGGCCTTTTTCGGATCCAGAGCCGACACCCTAATTTGCGGATCAATCCGCAAATTTTCATAAGTTGCTGACCCATCCACAATCACTTAATTTGCAGAATTGTCCGCAATTTTACTGATTTGCGGATAAGTTGGCGACAGGATTCCTGGGCAAGTTCTTTAATCCTTTACACTAGGTTCCCGGTATTTTAACCAAAATTGTTTGATTTCCCAGAAAGGGTAAACCCTAGAAAATGGTAACGAACCACCCTTAAGTCCCCCTTAACTCCACCCAATAACTTAAAAAAAATAATAAAAACTTACAAAAGACTGCCTTTAAAAGAAGTAACAACTTTTCTAGTATAAAATAAAGAATAACGCCAAATTGCTAAAAACTATAAAATTTATATATTAAAAAATCTAAAAAATAAATTATGTAAATAAAAAAAATAATCGTTAAAAATGGGAAAGAAACCCCAAAAAATATAAACAAATCATGCCATTATGCAAATAAATAAATTTATCGAACGAACATTTATATAAAAATGATAAGAGAGAGAAATGAAAACTAGCAAAAATTAACAACAAATATGTATAGAGAATAAATTAAAAAAGAGCAAAAATATTTGAGAAAAAAATTTTTTTTATTTTATATTTGTGCATTTTTATGTTTCTTCATTAATTTCATAATTTCGGAAAAACGCTCTTTTCGAGGGAGGATATCTTTAAGGGAAATATTTTTATAATTTCTAATTATATTTTTAAAGTAAAATGATAGACAAGGGAGCGTGCCGCAATACCAAAAACGTCAAAATTCAAACCCAATAAGTTACAAAAGCACAAAATGTGGAAAAATAAGAAAAGGTATGTTCCAGTCACATGGAAGGTTGTTTAAAGAAAAGTGAAAGTTGCTACATCAACGTGGAAAATTGTTAGCATTTTTATTGAAGCATATGTAATAGGGTGTCCGGTTTTATGACGTTTGGTATTACGGCATATTTACCCATAAATAATCCTTACAAAAAATTAAATCTAAAAAACCTTATCGAGGATAGATTTTAAATCAAAGAAACAAATATATATCACCCCCTGCCCGCCACCTCAAAAAAAAATTAAAAATTCGCACCTTGTATAAAATCAAATTCCTCGTTAGAATGGACATAGTTTGACAAATGATTGTAATTAACAGATACTCCAGATGTTTCCTCATATGCTCCTCGTGCCAATAGTTCAATAAAGCCTTCCTTAAAATTTTTTCTTAAATCTAAAATAAAATTAAAAAAAAAACCGCAGCTTTAGCCATTGCAATCACTCCATCCTCTGACATTTTTAAATCTTCACCTCCAGGTGAACATTCCATTATATGACGAACACGAGCTTGAGGCAAACACTTTAGTTGAGGAGATGATTTTGAATCATTTTTGGATGAGGTAGGCTGAAAAAATGAATTTTATTAAAATTTTCTAAAATTGTTTTAAGGGTAGTCAACAGTTACAAGTAACCTACGGTCTGGCCGTTACTCTGTGTTTGATTAATTGGACTGATATAAGATGCGAGTAAATAAAAGCGAACTGGACTGAAACCGATTGTAAAGTTCAACAAAACCTTGAACCAATAACAAGAAAGCCCGTTTCTCAACTAAATATCCCGGATAATGGCCCAGACCCTATCAAATAGACTAACAGCATTTTAAAATTTTCTTAAATCTTAAATTTAGACTCGAGATTTAAGTAATTGAACTGTGATGGATAATGACCCAAGAGTCAAGTAAGACCAAAATTGAGGCCTAATCCTAGCCTAGACCTCAATGCTAAAATTATTGGCGTAACCGATCCCTAGACAAAAACACCGAAAATACCTTCACAGCCCCAGCCCAAATTAAGTTAATTTAAAAAATAGTTTACAAACCTCAACTTTCGCTTTGTGTTGTCCAACATTTTTGTGATCGCCTTTCCTTGACGGAGATTTTGTAAAACTTCCATTCATTTTAATTGGGGAAGGTGTAGCATGCATTATACAGAAAAAAAGAAAAATTAAACGAAAATAAAAATTAAAAAATATTAATAAGAAAAAGAAACAAGTCGAAAAAAGTGTAAAATTCAAAAAATCCTTTATTTACAAAAGAAATAATTACAAAAAAATATCAGAAAATTTTTACGGACAGTTTTGCCAAAAATGCTCATTGACTAGGTATTGGTATTTCGGCGTAATTTACACAATTTGGCATTTCGACGGAACTTGAGGGTTTGGTATTTCAACATTCACTTTGGACTTTTAAGGGCCACACTGAAGACCTAACCCGAAGACTAAATCTATTGATCTGAAGGCCTACACCTTGAAAACCTACAACTTTTGAAAGGGAATGTCGAGGGAAAGGATTAAGAAGGTAAATAATGGGTGTCCGCAAAAATTGTCCGCAAATATAAAAATTTTCACAAATTTAGTTTCATCATTATTATTGCTCAATTTCAAGTAAAGGAGGGGTATCCTCGTTAAAATTGTTATGTTCTAAAAATAAAAAATTACAAAAAAAATTTAAAAAAATTCAAACCTCCTCTCACATTTCTCTCTTCTCTCCCGCTTTTATTAGACGTCAAAAAACGTTTTGGATTTATTTTTGCTTTAGAAATTGATTTGGAATTTTTATTTGAAGCATTATCCAGCCCTCTTATTGTTTTTTCCCAAACTGAAGATTCTTTTGGATGTGCTGCTTTTAAATGTCGAACAAGTATTTTTAGCCCGTAAAAGACGACAGCTAAAATTTTAAAAAAATTTTCACTTTTGCGGACAATTTTCTTTCTTTGCAGATTTTTTTAAATTTTGCGGACAATTTTAAATTTTTGCGGATTTTTACAAATTTTAAAATCAAAAAACCAACAACATATCGGGCAATGAATTCCATCTGGCAAATCTGGTCTATATGTTGGTTGAAGAAGCACACGAGGTAATCCAATTTTCTGGGAATTATTTGTCTCGTCAATTTCTCCAACATTTTTATTAGCATTTTTTGTTGAATTCAATTTTTGTCGACATTTAGGTACATATTTGCGAATTATCTTTAAAAAACAAATTAGAAATGTTCTAATGTAAATCTAATTAAAACTAAAACAATAAAAGAGTAGAGTGATCTTTTTCGTAATTTAACTCTTTTGCGAACATTTTTTCTTTCTGCGGACTTGTTCCTTTTTGCGGATTTTAACTTTATTGCAGACTAAAAAGATTTTCATGTTTTCCTTCACCATTTCATTATTTTTTATTCATCATGTAGTAAAAAATCAACAAAAAATTGAACAGAAAATCCCACATATAAAATCCGCAAAAAAACCACTTTACCCCTCAAATTATAAAAAAATACATTTTTCATCATTTGCCGTCTCATTGCAGAATCCCCATTTTCCGCTGGATTTTCGATCAACGGGGTTAACAACGAAGTTGAACTACATGGTCTATCACTCTCTTCATTT
Source organism: Meloidogyne arenaria (assembly GCA_036172955.1). NCBI lineage: Eukaryota > Metazoa > Nematoda > Chromadorea > Rhabditida > Meloidogynidae > Meloidogyne > Meloidogyne arenaria. Next base: position 4,133,963 of record JARQAB010000026.1, read on the forward strand.
TGAAGTTTACTAGAAGGTGGAGATTTTAAATAAAAGTCCTTATCTGTAGCAATTTGTCGAATTAATTTTTTGAGGTTTGAGGCATCCAACTGTGAAAAAATTTTTAATAAAATTAAAAAAAATTTCTAAAAAAAATACCCGTCTTCTAGTTTCTTCTTTTAACAAATCCAAAGAATATGGACAAACATTTCGATAATGAAAAAATAAATTATATTCATATTTGAAGCGGTTTCCACAAAATAAACATGGATGTCTGCCTGAAGAATAGTGTGAACCAATCAAGTGTTTTTGTAAACGTTGAAGTGAGGAGAATGATCTAGCACAATTTTTAAAATTAGAGAAAAATTTTAATTTTGATTATAAACCGAAGACATTCAGTGCATTGTAAAGCTCTTGTAGATTTGTTAATTTGGTTAGATTGAGTTATGTCACCAGATTGGTTGTTAAAAGCATACGCGTCATCACTATCGGCTATTCTTTCTCTAATAAAATAAAAAATATTTAAATAAAAAGAATAAACACCTAGAGGATCGGACCGAGTTGAGCCTTAAAACAGAAATTCAGGTTATCAAGCTGTCCCCCAACATCCCCCGGTCTCGTTATGAGAATGATTTTCGACTCTAAAGGTGTATACTAAAATAATTCCTTCCCTAATAAAATCAAAAAAATTTCAAAAAACCTATATACTTCTTCCAAATTCTCTCCAAAAAATTGTGTTCGAGGCATATTGGAAGCAAAGGATTGTAAATTTGGGCCATTATAATCATGCCCATCTTGAACAACCACATAATTTTGTTGATCCATCTCCACGTTATTACTGGTTGATTGCTGTTGTTTAGAATAATTTAAAGGGTTATGAGGGTGTTTTTTGGAAATATCTTCAATTAAATGACAGAGAGCGTTAATCTCAATAGCCTAAATTTTTGAAATTTTTAAATTTCCAATCGACCGTCTAAATTTGCGGACAAGTTTTACGGACTAAAGCAAACACAAACAACTGAAACAAAATGCCATACTTGATTATACACGAAAAATGAAGGGTCCGATTGATTAGATTGATTAGATAAACCGTGACTTATAAGAAAAATAAAATCCGCAAAAATAAATTTTTGTCCGCAAAACTTGTCCGCAAAAATAAATAATTAAAAAAAATAATTTCACAAACCTTTCTCTCTTCAACAGTCATCATTTCATTCAAATCTCTACAAGTTCTTCTCCAATGATAAAAAAGATTGTATTCGTATTTAAACGTTTTTCCACACAGAGGGCATACATAAGCACCGAAACATTGATGAACAGCTAAATGCCTTTCCAGACGGGCCATGTTAGTAAATGTTTGGTCACACTCTTGACATTTATTTGAACCAAAAACTCTTTTGAGTTGTTTACGATTAGTGGAGGTTAAATTGATATTTTCTGTTGTTGGGGTTGTACTGACTACTTAAAATTTGGAAAATAAAATCTCATAAGCGCGTATCCAGTGCAGGGATGTCATGGGTTAATCGAAAACCCATACACAACACCCGGACATTTTTCGATCAGAAACACGAACCCCGACTTTTCAACTACACGTAACACCCATGATCCAAGGGGAGGGGAAAAATTTTTTGTTTGGAATGCCAAACGTTTGGCGCCCACCAAGGGCATATCCGGGAGGAGGAACCTAGAATCGACCTTAAGGTCACGCCATGGCGCATATCACATATAACCTACTTAAATTCGACTATGAATACGCCCTTGAAATCTCATACCAAAAAAATAAAAAAAACCTATTTCCTCTCCACAATCAGTAAAATCAATACCATCTAAACCAACAACCTCCTCATCATCATTCACTACTACTTCTTCATGACCATCTGGGTTTTGAATAGCAGAGTGTAGATGGTCATCACGTTGTGGTAGCTGATCTTAAAGTTTTTAAATTTTTGGTTCTCACGTTTAAAAAAGAGCCAAAATTTTGAGGCCCTACGGAAAGGGAGGGACGTGATGTTGACCGGCTTCCTCCACTACCCCCAGACTTAAAATTTCAAACCTTTTGTTGTTTGCCTCTCTTCTCTTCCAGCAAAACATTTTTGTTTACAATAGTCATGTTCTGTTCTCTTTTCAATTAAAAGGGTTTGTTGACCGTTCTTCTCAATAAGTCTGATAGAATCGGATTCATTAAAACCTTCAAAAATGATGAATGGAAATTTTACAAAAAAATTTTTTGGAGGTATTTAAAGACTAGAGGGACATAAAAACGAGTATATCCGTCCCTTAAGAATTATATAAAAATTTAGAACCCATGCAGGGATCAAGCCGGCGACCCCGTGGCACCAATAATACCAACTTTTGGAGGTCTCAACTACCCAAAGTTACAATGATCTATCGAATGGTATCGGAAAAATACGAAATTAATACATTGTTTGGGCAGGTCCCAGTTTTGGCAAATGTCTTATAGACTGTGGAAAGTGCTTCGCTACGGGTGCCTTAAAAACCAAACCACCGGAGAAATGAGATTGATTCACTTATAACTCAAACACCCTCCTAAGCGTTTCCAATGCTTTAGTCAACTAGAATCCTCCCCTCCTTAAACCTATTTACAGACCAAAAAAATAAAAAAAAACCAACTCAAATTCTTCACATCTCCTTGTACTTGCACACAAATTTGTCCATCTTCTCTTATCACAATTTGCCCATACAAAAGCTGTTCATAAACAATATTGTCTTCATTCAGTCCTCTCTGGTTTGAACTTTGAGGTTTCTCAAAATAAGTGTAGTAACCATCATGGTCTCCTAAAAATCAATTTAAACACTCAAAAAATCAAACAAACTAACCCATTGCAAAAAAGAAAATTTCCAAAACCAGCAAACTTTGTTAAAATAAAAAAAATTTTTACAACGCGGACATTAAACAAAAAATAAACAGAACGCCAAACTTTTAATTTTTAAAATTAATTCAAATTCCCCCAAAACCCTGCAATCTTTAAAAATTCATAACTTTGGAAATCCTTATCCAATTTTCATGTTCTTTGCGTCATTTTGTAGCTCTGAGTCTGCTCTATCATTTGACATAAAAATTAAATTTTAGGAACAAACGATTGACTAGATAATTAATTTTAAACGGTCCCTATTCTGAGACTACTGTTCCCAATCAAAGGGAAAAGCTTCAAATAAAGGGCCGGCTGAGTACATAAATTAATAATTAATTAAATCAATTAGTTAACCAATTAATTGTCTTTTCTGGTCATTTCATTGTTCAAACAAAATATTTTCCTCTCTTATCTCATTTTTATTTACCTTCCTCCCATTGTTGACTTAACAGCTCGCAAATAAAAGAATAAAAATATTTTCTCGTTTAAAGAGCAAAATAAAATCGAAAAAAAATTTATTCTCTCCTTTCCAAAATATTTTACAACAGTTTTGCTCAAAAATCGATTTTTTTAAAATAAAAAAAAAAATAAAAAAAAATTTTTTTAATGAATTTTTCTTCTGAAAAACCCCCTGCCTCAGTTGATGCAGTCATTGAACAAATCCAAACTTTGGCTGGTGAAATACACCAATTAGGCAAGGAGGTAAAAATAGCTAAAAATTATTTTTTAGAAAATTTTCGAAAATTTTAATTTAATAAAAAATTTTTAAAAATTATTTAAAAAATCAAATGTGCACAAAAACGCAAAAAAGCGCCAAAAACTTTTTTGTCTATAAATTAGGCCAAACCTAACCAGAAATTTTGAAAATCAAATAAAAATTAGTTAATAATGTTAAATATATCTATACAAAATTTCATGGCTCTAGGTAGCCTTTTGACTTTTTTATAGGCGAAAAACTAATGACCAAGGTTCGAACCCGTTCGGGGCCTGGAATATTTTTTCCTATCTTAAGGTAAAAATAAATTATTTTAGGTTGAAATTAGGGTTTCTATGCCCTTTCAGAATTTTTCTGAGTAAAAATATTTTTTAAATAAATTAATTAAAAGGTCGGTTCGCGAAGATTGAGGACCCAGGTTCGAACCCGCTCGGGGCCCTGAATATTTTTCACTGCTCTAACGTCTAAAATAAATTATTTTAAGACGAAATTAGGGTTTCTATGCCCTTTCAGAATTTTTCTGAGTAAAAATATTTTTTAAATAAATTAATTAAAAGGTCGGTTCGCGAAAATTGAGGACCCAGGTTCGAACCCGCTCGGGGCCCTGAATATTTTTCACTGCTCTAACGTCTAAAATAAATTATTTTAAGACGAAATTAAGGTTTTTATGCCCCTTCAGAATTTTTTGAGCTAAAATACTTTTTTAAATTAATTAATTAAAAGATTGGTTCACGAAAATTAAGGACCCAGGTTCGAACCCGTTCGGGGCCCGGAATATTTTTTACTGCTCTAACGTCTAAAATAAATTATTTTAAGTTGAAATTAGGGTTTTTATGACCCTCAGAATTTTTCTGAGCAAAAATATTATTTAAATAAATTAATTAAAAGGTCGGTTCAAGAGTCTCAAGAGTCGGTCTTCGAGGGGAACAAACAGTAACACACTTTGATTCAACTTTTGGAGAGATTGGAAATAATGTTGATAAAATTATTGGAAGTTTTAATAATTCTTTGACTAATTTTCAATTTAAATTGATTGCTTTTAGCTTTGGAAGTATTTTTGGATTTTTACTATTTTTGGGTATTTTGTGGTTTTTGGTTTTTTTATTGGAAAAAATATTTTCTAAAAAAGAAAGGATTATTGAGGACGAAAGAAGTAGTAAATTTGGATTTATTTAGAATTTTTTCTATTTATTTTTAATTGTATTTTAATTTCTAAAAATCATTTTTCAGAATTTAACTAAAAATAAAAAAAATTTTTGTGGTTAAGTGGTATTATTTTTAATTATAGGTCCAGGGTTCAAACCCGGTCGGCTGATTTATTTTTATATTTAATTGTATTTTAATTTTTAAATGTCATTTTGTAAAAAATTTTACTAAAAATTAAAAATTTGTTTTGTGGTTAAGTGGATTTGCTCTTGATTTTTGGTCTAGGGTTCGAACCCGGTCGGGTCCCAAAATATTTTTTACGTTTATTATTTTTATTGGAAAAAATTAGCTGTGGAAATTAGATGTGGAAAAAATTAGCGAATCATTCATTCAATTTTTTACGTCGGTCAATAAGGAAAAAAATTAGCGAGTGGTTCAAGCTGAAGCCCTCCATCCGAATACAACCGTCTTTAGAGGCACTACTCGAACAGACATAGTCTGCTCCTTCGTGCACCAGGTAAACTTGGCGTGCCCATAATCCTCTAAGAGGATTAACTCACTGTAAGCTCACATTAGCCGGAATTCAACTAAACTAACCGCAACTCGTGGGCTTTGCCCAAGAGATCAATTAGATAGACAACGAATTTTATTCTAATTAGAACATACCCTTCCAACAGGCAATTCGTCATTCTAACCGCTCATCAAACGGGAAACGGCGGCCAGCAGACTCGCCTGATCCTACCAAAAAAGAAAATTTTATAAATTAAGGAGGGAATTGTTTATTTAATTTATTAGATGGAAAGCAAAATGTATGCATAGAGACACAAAAATTAGTGTAGATTATCGCGAATTCTCTCTCTCTCTTCATACATTCGCTCTCTCTCTCTTCATATTATTAAGAATTTTAAGTAAGGGGGGCGGTAAAGGAAGAAAAATCAAGAGAGACTCAAGCATCCTTAACAAAAATCAGAATGCCAAAGAAACAAAATCGAAATTTAAAATTTTATTTTTGTGGTTAAGTGGGTTTGCTTTTAATTATAGGGGGAAGGTTCGAACCCGGTCGGGTTCCAAAGCATTTTCTTGATCTCAGATGTAAACTGAATTGCTTTAAAGGTAAACTGGGGCCTCTTTCTGGATCTATTGAATTTTTTCCACGTATTTTACGCATATTTGTTCACCTAATTTTAAAATGAAGGGGAGCAGCCCGACTTTTCGCAGACAACTTACAACTGATTTTAGCCTTTTTTAGCAAATAAAATATTTTTTAAGTTAGTAATGGTTTACCCAGAATTCTAGAATTAAAATTAAAAAAAATTCTTTTAAAAAATCATTTAATCAGCTTGTATATTAAATGTGTCTTGCGTTAGTGTCTCTCTCTCCCTCTTACTTTACATATTCGCAACTTTAAATAATTTTTATTCTTTTTTATTTGCATAAAAAATATTTTTTTTGCAAGAATTTTTAGTTTGTTTACCTAGTTAAATCAACAAAAAATTATTTATTTTAGAAACAAAAAAAATTCTTTTTTAAAATGCTCTTTAAATTAAAAAAATTTTTTCATTTAAATCAATTTATTCCCTCCCTTTTTTCAAAAAAAAAAATTTTTTTTACTGCGTGAGAGTAATATCAGCAACGTAAAACTAATACTTCATCATCTATTTTTAAAATATTTTCTCTCTCTCTCTCTCTCCCTTTCATTTTTATTTTTATTTGTTTTATTTTCTATTAATATTATTATTTTTTTATGTTGCGCATGTTCACCCCAAAGAAAAGAAATTTTCTAGTCTCAATATTATTGATCTTTATTTTTATTTATTTTTATTTATATTGTTCAAATTTTAATTTTAGATGGAAAAAGAATTTAAGGTGAATTAAAAATTAAATTTTAGAAAAAATTAAAGTGGAAAATTGACATCCAAGAGCCTCTTTTGCCTACTAACGCCTACTTTTGACCCTATAAAACCTCATAAAATCGCCTAAAGAGAACCTAAAGCCTTAAAATTTTGCATTGATATTCTTAATAGTGTTGTCTATCATACCTCCAAATTTCAAAATTTTAGGTGCAAAATCAGAAAAGTCATGGTCAAAAAACTAAAGTAACTCTTTTTTCGACATTTTGACATTTTTGTTTATAACTCGGCTTACACTAAACATAAAATTCTGAAATTTTCAGAATTATTAGTTAACAGTATCAAGGATATCTCTGCAAAATTTTACGCCTCTAGGTACTTTTTAGACCGTTTTATAAGCATCCGAGCAGGCGCAATCGTGCTCTAAACACCTGTCCCTCTGTCCCTTACATTTTTTCCCATAACCTGGTTTACTCTAAACCTAAAATTCTGAAATTTTCAGAATTACTAGTTAACAGTATTCAGAATATCTCTGCAAAATTTCACATCTCTAAGTACTTTTTAGACTGTTTTATAGCCATCCGCGCAGGCGCAATCGTGTCCTAAACCACTTGCACACCTATCCCTTTTCAATTAAAACTTGGAAATTAAATTAAAAATAAATTAGATTTCTCTTTTTAACTTAAAGATTAACAACACCATCAACTACAAATACCAAAAACAACAACTATTTAAAATCAGCCTTAGGCCCAAAAATTTTTAACCAAATAAACTCCTTAAATTGCTCACTAATTTTAAACGAAGATAAACCTTATATAAATTCAATAAAACTTAAAAGAATTGTCCAGAGGGATTTAAATGACTTGAAAATTGATTGTAATTCAATTAAAAATCGGTGGAAATTTTTTCAGAATTTTGAGGAAATTTCTGATGAAGAAAAACAATTTCCTCTAGCTTTTGCTAGGACTGTTTATAGGGTAAATTCTAATTTAATTTTTAATTAAATATTTTTCAAAGGATTATTTAATGCTTGAACAAATGTTATCTGTTGAATATGCACCCCATAATGTTTATTGTTATTCTTTGGACAGGAAGGCTGACAAAAAGTATTTTTGAAATTTAAATTTTTGAAAAAATTTTTTGTAAATTTCCAAAATGTCGAAAATCGAAATGTCAAATTTTCAAAATGTCAAATTTCATAATGTCAAAATGTCGAATTTCGAAATGTCGAATTTCATAATGTCAAAATGTCGAATTTCGAAATGTCGGATTTCATAATGTCAAATTTCATTTTGCCAAATTTAAAAACGCCAAAAATTTTCTCATAAAAATCCCATACTTTTTACAGATTCAAGGAACGCATCCGAGCACTTTCCCGCTGCTTTTCTAAAAATGTGTTTGTTTCTGATGAAGAATACAATGTTTACAGCAGCGGTAAAAATGTCAGTCGCTCACATTTAGCATGTCTAGAGAAATTGAATAAAAGAAAGGAAGATTGGAAATATGTTGTTTTACTTCAGGTTTGATTTTTAAAATTTTTGGAAATTTTTTTTGAAATTTTCGAATTTTTTTGGAAAATTTATAGGGATTCAAAAAAAATTTTCGGGAATTTTTTAAAAATTTTCAAAAAAAATTTTTCAAAAAAATTTCTGGAATTTTTATAAATTTTCTAGAAATTTTTTGAAAAATTTTCAGAATTTTTTAAGAAATTTTTAAAATTTTTTAAAAACTTTTTTGGATTTTTTCTATTTATTTTAGCAACTTAAACCCAACCCAAAGCCTTTAAATTAATTTTCTCCCCTAACCAGCCTTTAGTCGAGTGGTTAGTGTGTTAGTCTCATTCCCCCTGCTTCACCAACACCCTTAGAGGTTCGATTCCCTTACCCTCCCAACATCAAAAAACAGTCATTCGCTTCTTCTAAATAAGTTTAATGACTACCTGTTTGATGATAAAAAATATTTAGAATCGTCTAGAGGCGTTGCCCAGTATTTAAATTAATTATTGGGCGTCAATGACGAATTACATTTTATTAAATTTTTAATTTCCCCCTCAATTCTACTTAACTTTAAAAATTCATAACTTGGGATAAAATAGAGATACAAATTTAATTTTTGTATCAAACGATGGAGAAAAATCTGGACTTTAAAATAGAATAAATTTAAAATAATTTAATTTGGGTTAAAAGTTGTTATGAATTTTTAAATGAATTTTTGGCGATTTTTTAGTCTTAAAGAGACGGTCGCCTTGTAGAAAAAATTTTCAAAAAATTTTTAAAAATTAAAAAATTTTTAGAATCACGATTTACCTTTACGTACCAACGCTGAACTTGTCCGCATTTTTAAAGCATACAACGGAACAAACGATATCGCCACAAAAAATATAGTACCAAATACTGTTGTTAAATCGCTGGATTGGTCATTGAAAGGATTGCGGCTTTACAGAAACGGTTTGGTTTTTTTTAAATTTTTTTAAAAATTTTTTTCAAAATTATAGAAAATGCCTACCCTCCAAATATTAAACAATTAAACCACACAAAATCTTTAAATTTAATTGTACTGTCTAGAGCTGCTGTTAATTTCACTCTTAAACAATTAAATGTTTACCCGTTTATTGATCAATTGGAAAAGAGTAGATATGGAATGGATGAGGTTTTATTTTTAATTTAGTGAAAATTATTTAGAAATGAGAATTTTTTCTACAAGACGGGAAATACAAGCCCCCAAAAATTGAAAAATCATAGGGTAGATATGGAATGGAGCGACGAGATGAAGCGATTAGTCTTTTAATCTAGAAAAATTATATAGGGGACAAAATATCCCAAAATCCAAGGATTTTTTCAAGAATAAGAAAAAATTTCCAATTGCCTTCAATTAATTAACAACATTTTAAGGTCCTCTATTCCTCTTTAAACAGTAATTTGCCCGATTTCCCAGGAGGATTTACCTTGGACTGTCTAAAATATCAGAATAAAGTTGCTAACAGTATGGGAAGGTAGAAAAAAATTTTTTTTATTAAAAAATTTTTTTTGAGATTTTCAAAATTTTTCAAAAATTTCCAAAAAATTTTCAAAAAAAATTTTTTTTTAATTTTTTTTTAAATTTTTCAAAAATTTTCTGAAATTTTTTTTTGAAATTTTCAGAAATTTTCAAAAATTTCAGAAAATTTTTGAAAATTTTCTGAAATTTTTTTTTGAATTTTTTTAAATTTTCCAAAAAATTTTTTTTTATTTCAAAAAAGGTATGTAATATGGCGAACTTATGGAAAACAAACCAATCGTTGTATGAGTGATTACTTGAGACACGATGTTTGTGTTTATGGAGTAGAGGATTTGCCTCATATTGGAAGGGCTATACTACACTTTTATTTGAATAAAATGGTTTGTTTTATTTTTTTAAATTTATTTTGATGTTAAAATAAATAAATTAGGTTTATTTACCCTCTTAACGGTTGTTTTTAGTTAAAAAATTTTTTTGGGACAAAATGTCGTTTTTAATAATTTTTGATTTTTTGGTTGATTTTCCGGTTTTTATTTTTTAAAAATTTATTTGGAGGTTAAGAATAAATAAATACTGGTCAGTTTCCCCCTCTTTCCTTTTATTTTCGGTCAAAAAAATTTTTTTGGGAAAATTTTCATCTTTTAGAAAATTAATTTTATTTTTAGATGCCTTCCTTCGATTATGGTGCAATATTTTGTTGGTTAAGCACTTTGGCAGCTCGTAGGCTTTCTCGCGAGATTGATATAAACGAAAAATATTATCAGCAATTGCCTCATGTTTATTTTTTTTTAATTTTGAAAAATTTTCAAAAAAATTTTTTTGAAAGTTTTTTTTGAAAATTTTCAATTTCTAAAATTTTTTCAATAAAAAAAAATCAATTTTCTAGGTAAGATATAACAATTTAAAATATCCAAACCAACTACATAACAATAACGTGTCTAACGAGGAACAACAACCTTTTAAATGTTAACTTGTATTTTTTTTTCTCTCAAATTTTATTTTCCTCTTCTTCTCTTTCCCCCCCTCTTTTCTCTCCCTTCTCAATTTAACAACGAAAAATAGAAGAAAAAAAAAAAGAATTTTATTTCATGTGAATCACAACCATGCTCATATTTTTATTTATTTTATTTATTGCCTTACTCATGTGTATATTTTACATTTTTATTTTTCACTTCAAAAAATTTTTTAAATGAATAAAAATTTTATTTTTTTTGTCATTCCTTTTATATTTAGTGGTTAGTTATTTTTAAACTCTATATTTTTAAGAGAAGTTTTATTTTAAAAGATGAATCATCCTTTAAAATTTAACCATTTTATAAATCGGGGTGGTTTTCTCAATATCAGTTAATTAGATTAGAAATTTAGAGTATTCGACGCTGGGCCAGGCCGTGTGGATTTTTCTGAGTTCAGGCCCCAAATTTGGATTTCTTTCGCGATTTCCGATTTACTTGTCGGATTGAGCAAGAGAACCAGTCAGGTCCGGGTTTTTCCTTGAAGGAGACCTCGGATCCGGTTTCCGGTTCCGGAAATTTTTTCCCGAAAACCCCTTTAATTATTTGCAGACCCCTAGCTTGGTTTCCGAACCCTAGCTTGGCGTTATGTTCAAATTAATTTAAGAAATGACATTTGATCTCCCTCTTATAAAAACAAAAATCATCATGTTATTTAAAGAAATAACAAATTAATACGTCATTGTTTGTTTGTTTATTTAACCTTGCATTTCTTTCATTTTAATTTTTGCTCTTTTCATGTGCTTCAATTATTTTATTTATTAATTTCCCCCTTTTTTTCTAGAAAATATTTAAATTAAAAAATTTCTCTAAAAATGGCTCAAAACCCGCTCCTTTACGGCTATTTCCAAGCTGTCGACCAAGACAAATCTGGAAAGATTAGCACAAACGAATTGCAACGTGCTTTGTCTAATGGAAGTTGGCGACCATTTAATCAGGAAACGTGCCGAATGATGATTTCCATGTTTGACAAGGACAATGATGGAGGGATTGGATTTAATGAATTTCAGTCTCTTTGGGCGGTTAGTTTGGGGGGGTTTTTCTAATCTTTTGGGGTTTTTCTAATTTTCGGACTGTTAAGAAAAGGAGGGAAAAGGGGTTTGGGAGGTTAAGGAAATTTTCGAGCAGGTTAAAAATTTTTTTATAGGGGAGGGGTTAGGATTTGGGGAAGGTTGGAGGTTGAGAAAATTTTTAGCGTGTTAACAATAAGAAGGGGGGGGGGTCTTTCTAATTTTTCGGGGTGTTGAGAAAAGGTTTTCACCGAACCGAAATTTTGACAGGAACCGGATCCTGAGTTCCGGATTACGGAACTAAAAAAACACCGGAACTTCGGTGGAACCCTAGTCTGGGAGGTATGAAGAAAAGGGGTTTGGGGGCAAGAAAATTTTTTGGGAGGTTAATTGGAAGGGAGGGGTTATACAAATAAAATTTAAACAGACTAAAATTATTTTTAATTTTAGTACATCAACGATTGGAGCAACACTTTTCGTAGTTATGACCGTGATAATTCGGGAAGCATTGATAAGGGCGAGTTGAAGAATGCGCTTACTCAATTTGGTATAATTTTTTAAATAATTTTTTTAATTTAAATTAAAAAATTTTCAAACCTTCCGATTTTCAAATTATAAACTTGGAAATTCCACTCCCTTTCCCCTTCTAAAAATTTTTCAAGATTATTTTTAAAAAATTAAATTTTAAGATTATTGAATTTAATTGGCAGGGGAGGGGGGACCGCGATAATTCGGGAAGGGTACTCCTAAGATGCTGAGGCCCTTTCTGCGACTTTGCGTACTTTTTCGAAAGCAAAAAATAAGTGTATCTGACTATTATGTACAATCTTAGGGAAGAAAAGTAATGGGAGGAGGGCCTTTGACTGATACAAGTAAAACATTTAAAAAGAAAGGAAAAAAGTCCGTAGAAAGGGCCCCACCATCTTCATAAGTACCTCGGGAAGCATTAGGGGAGGGTTGTAGGTATTAAAAAAATTTAAATTTTCGTCCATCTTACTAAGAATTTTTACAAAGGTTATCGTCTTTCTGACCGTTTCTACAACATGGCAATCCAAAAGTTTGACCGTAGCCACTCGGGGAATATCAAATTCGACGACTTTATTCAACTTTGTGTTGTCCTTCAAACTTTGACGGCTGCTTTTCGTGAGAAGGACACTGACCAGGATGGCTTTATTAAAATTCATTATGAGGACTTTTTGTTGATGGTTTTCGCTTTGAGGACTTGAATAAAGAGAGGCTAAAAATATGGAGGAGAGGATAAATAAAAAATAAAGAAAATGGCAAAGGTTTCACTTGAGATTATTATTAAAATGATATATTTAATTAATATTTGGGGTTATTGGCCATCTGTTAATTTTTTTCTATGGGGGTTTTCTCTGTTTTTTTAATTATCAAAAAATACTAATGTAAGAAATTTGAGAAGAATAAAATAAAAATAAAAAATTTCCTAGTATTTTCAAAAAATACTAGGAAGAAGAATAAGAGTAGTTAAGCAACCACAGAGAAATATTAACAGGTTGCCAACAAGTCTATTAAAAATTAAATTTAAATATTATACTATTTAAATTTGTCGTAAAAATGTGGAATATAATTAAAAATATTCCGACCTTTTCTTTTAAATTTCTGTTAAAATTATAATTATTTTTTCCTTTTTTCTGGTTAATAAATTGAAAATGATTTTCAGAAATTTTTAAAAATTTTCAAAAAAACAAAAAAAATTTTAAATTTCAAAAAATACTTGGAAAAGTAGTCCTTTTTTCTTTCAAACCTTCATCTTTTTTTAACTTGTTCATTAATCCAAAGTTTAGATTTCTTGCTATATGAGTTGCTTTTTCTAACATTTCCATCATTGAATCAATTTCTACTGCACCACCACCAACTTTTTTAATACAAGTTATTAAACTCTAAAAAAAATTTTTTTTAGAAAATTTTTAAACCGGAAGAATTTAAAAAAATAAAATATTTGTTCTTAATCCCAAAAAACCTTTTAGCACTCAAAAGGTATCGAACCCACCCCTAAAAACGACCACCTTACCCACTACACTACAGACAACTCAAATCCTCAAAAATTCGAAATATTAAAAAATACGTATTTTAAATTTTTAAAAATTTAAAATATTTGCTTCCTCTAAACACCAAAAATATTTGGGCCTGAAGAGGTATCGAACCTTTACCCTTCGCTCCCCTAAAACAACCACCTTTACCACTACACTACGAATGCCTCATATTCCAATTATTCCCCTTCTCAAAAATATTTTGAATTGATTTTTAATTCAAGCTTAAAATTATTTAAAATAATTTCTAAAAACCTCAGAATTATCCTCTTCATTTTCTCCCTGTTTTATACCAACATACAAAGTATTATTAGAACACAACTCTTCGGAAAGATCCAAATCGAACACTGATTGATTTCCAATACGAGTTACAGCAACAATTAAAGGGGCGCTTTAAATGAATTTTTTTAGAAATTTAACCTTGAAAATTCTTATCCGAACCTCCCCCTACCTCTAATGGGCTTTAAAAATTATTTAAAAATATCTGACCCTGAGCGAGTTCGAACCTGCAACCCCCCCCCCCCCCCACATCTCCTTTAATTTAAAAGATAAATTCCTTTTTTGGAGATCTTTAAAAAGGAAAATATATGTTAAAAAACCTCGTAACATCCAATTTCCAAGTACTAATTTCATCGGGTAAATCAATAAGAAATTTTCCTTCATCAGCTGGGCGTACAATTACATTGCATATTTGTGTATCGAAAAGAGCTGCTTTTACCTTTAAAAAGATTTTTTTGAAATTTTTTTGTAAACTTAAGAATTTTTTAAAATTTATTTTTATTAAAAATCTTCATGGAAATATTTAAAAAATTTTATATAAAATCTAAAAAAAATTTTTTACTCCCAAAGAAAGTGCATCCATAATATTCCCATCATGTTGAAGTACTATAGCATCAACATATAATGTCCAATAATGTAAAGGTGGAGCTAATAATAGCCGTCTCATACTTTCGACTAAAAAATTATGAAATAAGATAGAAAAATTTTTTCAAACTAAAAATTAATTTGAGGTCAAGTAGAAGGTTCGAACCAGAACCGGGTCAAATAATTTTTCTGATTTAAAAAATTCTTAATTTAAAATCAACTAAAAAATTATAAAAGAAAAGACGGAAAAAATTTTTGAGTCGAGAAAATTAATTTTTTACAGACGAGCGAGAGGTCGTGGGTTCGAACCCGTTCGGGAGCTAACATTTTTTAAATTCAATTTTGTCCTAATTTAGAAATTTTTAACTTTAAAAAACCTTTACACACCCATAATATGATCATTATCATAAGCAGCATATAAAGTTTTTGCCCATTCCTCTGCCTGTTCCTGACCTCCTCTCCCCGCAAATTTGGGGGATGCATTGGCGGACAAATCGACAAAAAATTTTAAACGATTTGAGAGAATTGGGTCTGTTGTTGTGTTTAATTCTGCCTTTAAAAATTAATTTTAAAAAATAATTTTTTTAAATAAAGAGAAAACCTTGACAGATAAAAGGACATCAGTAGAACCAATTTGAATGCGTGCTGAACCATTAGCTCCAGCTAAAATGCCTGTTTCGATGGAAATTGGGCGGTAGTCTGTTAACCTGAATATTTTATATTTTGTTAATTCTGGATGTGAAATAGAAAAAAATTAATAAAAATAAGAATCTCAACCCTTTGGTTAAGTGGAAATACTAAAAATAGCGGGTCGTGGGTTCGAGCCCGCTCAGGGGCAAATATTTTTTAAATTTAATTTAAATACTAAAAATGTCTAAAACTAGGAATACCTGAATGAAAAACCAATTTTTAAATTTAAAAAAATACTTAAAAATTAAAAAAAAATAAAATTTACTGTCTGCCATCACATCTAATGCCTGCCTGTACTCCATCAATAATATAATTCTTTTCATAATTGCTAATTAAAAAATCGGCCATTTGAAAGAAAAATTTTGATAATTAAATGGAAAACATTAAAAAGTATATTATTAAAAATTTAAAAAAATTATAGAAAATAAAAAAAATTTTTTTTAATATTTATAAGTACAATAAATAATAAATATAGGTAGATGGGTCGTGGGTTCGAACCCGCTCCGCGCCAATTAATTTTTAAATTTAAAGTGAATGTCAAAAATGATTACAAATAGCCTAATTTAGACGAAAAAAGCAATTTTAGATTTTAAAAATAAAAAAATCTCAACCTTTTAGTTAAGTGGAAATATTAAAAATAGGGGGTTGTGGGTTCGAACCCGCTCAGGGGCAAACATTTTTAAATTTAAATTAAACGTTAAAAATGGACTAATTTGGACAGAAAATCAAAAAATAAAATTTTTTAATTAATTTTTAACAATTTTTCAGCCATATCAAACAATTCATTAGACACAAGTTCATGCATAATAACTTCCCAACCCGGTAATTCTTTGACCATACAATTTTTATATAATTTGCCTGATTCAAGTTCAGAATAGGGAAAATTAATGCAATGAAGGAGTGTTGAAATACCCTTAAAAATTTTTTGAAAGAAAATTCAGAATTAAAAAACCTGGTCCAAATCTTTTGAAAAAAACCAAATTAAAGGTGTTGCCAAAGTTCTCAAAAAATAATTTGTATGCCTTCCAAGTTGTGTTCCACGGATAAAACCGGGGCTGATCGATACCTTAATTTGATTATAAATTGATTTTAAAAATTTTGAATAAAAAACTGATAGTTGAACCTCATTATAAACCCTAAAGCTAAAAAACCTTTTGGTTAAGTGGAAATACTAAAAATAGGGGGTCGTGGGTTCGAACCCGCTCAGGGTAAAATATTTTTTAAATTTAATTTAGATACCAAAAAATTCTAAAAATAGGATTATTTGAACGAAAGTTCCGAAAAAAAATTTAGAAAAACTTACAACTTTGATTTCCACGTTGTATTCTTTAAATCTTTTTGCTAAACCAACTGCGTGCAAAAAATTTGCATATTTACTAAGAGAATAATAATCATTTAGTGAATATAATGGAGTTGGAGATTTTAAATCTTCCACGTTTAAAAGATAAGGAAACTGAAAAGGAAAAGAACTTTTTCTATTAAAAAAAATTTTTGCGGATTAAATTTGCGGACAGAATAAATTTGCGGACAAAAAGAAAAAAAATAAAATTTAAAAAAAACTAAAATACCCTCTCATAAAGAGAAGAGGTCAAAATTAAAATACGAGCAAATCGTTCAAACATTTGATTTTTGAGCAATAAATTGGTGAGTAGAAAATGACCCAAATGATTAGTAGCATAATGAAGTTCGACACCGTCAGGTGATAACTAAAAAATTTCTCAAAAAATTTTTTTTAAATTAATAAAACTCTAAAAATACCTGGTAAGGATGCCCCATAATTCCAGCATTGTTAACCAGCAAATTGAGACAATTTCTGGGACAAACTTGACAAAAATTTTTGACAAATTGTTCAACTGAAGTTTTACTAGACAAATCTAACTAGAAAATAAAAATGAATTTTATTTAAAAAATTTTAAATTAATGAACAGAGAACGTGCCAGACTGAAATAGGCCACAAAGAAATTGTGTTTCAAAAAATTAACCCTAGCCCAGATCTAGTAAAAATTCCATTTCAGAAAAAATCACTAAAGGCAATGATTTGTGGAGAATGGCAGGAGGGAGGGAATGAGACAACAGAAGGCCAAAGGGGCGTCAGAAAATTCTGAAATTTTTTCCTTATTTGTCCAAAAATTTCAAAAAAAAATTCCCCTTTCCAAAAACCATTTTTCTCCCGTTAATTTTCAAAATTAATTTAAAAAAACCTGCAAATAATTCAAATTAGTAGTCAATTCTTTCACATCCTTGACAGATTTTTTAATTTCTTCAATAGCCAAATTCGCCTTTTTCTCATCTCTACAGGCCAATACAATCGAGGAAAAATTGCCTGATGCGAAAAGTGACTTAGCCAAATGTAAACCAATACCAGAATTAGCACCAGTAATTAAAGCAAATTTAAGAGGGGTATTTGACATTTCTTAATTTTCTGAGTAAATTAAGAGGTATAAAAAATAAAAAAAATAAATTTTAAATAAATAAAAAATATTCTCAAAATTTTGCAATAATTTATTTTTGATTAAAAAAATTTTTTCAATTTTTTAAAGTAAAATAATAAATTATGAATTAATTAAAAATAAATTTGAAAAAATGATATGCTGTTATAATACCAAAATGTACCCCAAACCTCCCAAAAGATGTCAATGTCATTTCCCCTGTGTGGTATTTCGACGGCTTTTAGGAGGTTTGGCATTTCAACGCTTTTGGCAATACAACGCGCTCCAGAAACAAAAAAAAATATTTTTTTCAATTCCAGTTTAAACCTTCTCTCCTAAAAATTATTTTAAGCGATGTTGGCAATCCCAAACCCTTGGAATCAATAAATCCAACAAATCGTTCTCATAAATTTTTGAACATCTTTGCCTTGCATACCATTCTGCAAATTTTAATTTTTTTTAAATTTTTATCAGTTTAAATTGTCAGGGTGTCCCTTTTGCTTTATTTACTGGAGCTTTGCCCTATTTTTGACCAATTTCGTCCTATTTTTGTTACAGTTTTGAGTGACCTATTTTAGTGTTTTGGAAAGGGATACCCTGTTTAAAATGGACTACCTGAAGCATAACATGCAAAGAATATTCCAGTCCCTATAGATTAAAAATAAAATAATTTCACTTGGAAAAATTTTTCCCAAAAAATTTCTCATTTACCTAACATTAAATTCCACCATAAAACAACATTCCAAGTTGAAGACGGTTTTTTGATTAAATTGGAAAGGAGGAAAATAATACCTTAAAATTATAACTTATAAAAGATTTTCTAAAAATTAAAAAAAACCTCCAATTACAAAATAAAGAAAGAAAATAATCGGGTAAAACATTCGTAATCCAACAGTGAACCAATATTCATGAAATACGGCAGAAATGAAAAATACGGACATTTGTGCTAAAGCATTGCCAAAAGTGGTGGAACCAAGCTTAAAAAAATTTTTTTTTTGAAAATTTTCAAAAAATTTTTTAAAATAATTTTTATCAAAAATACCAACCAGATTGCTAATATCTCTATAAATATAAGTATAAAGCCATTCATGAACAACCAAATTCCAAGAACGGTAATAATAAGCCATATTTCTTGAGCTCCACCAATTCTATAAAAGAATATTTTATTAAATCAGAATTCTGGTAAAATTGTTGTTTGTATGTATTTCATCTTTTTTTCAAAGGGAAATTTCTCAGCAAAATCTAAAACTTTTTCCCAAGGGGGAATTTCAAGAAAATTTTTCAATAGGGTACCTACACCCCTCCAAAAATTAAAAAAATAATCTTGGAAGGTTGATAAAAAAAAATTAAAATTCCCGAAAGGAAGACAACCGAAAAATTTCCACCAAGTAGAAGTTTAATAATAAATTTAAAAACCAGGATATGCACCGAATAAAAATGTCGGTCAGCAAAATACATTGCTTCAGCGAACATGGAAAGCCCTTAAAATTAAAATTTAAAAAAAATAATTAATGAAAAAATCAAACATGAATGAAGCAATCCATAAAAAATTCCAACAAATAGACATACAGAACCAGGAATAATTGAAGGGAAAATAGCTGTAAATAACACCAAATAAAGACCATCTTCGCTATATTGAATCCGACTAAACAGAGGAATAACTACTTGTGTAAAAGAAATATTAACAGCATAAATGGAAGCTAAACAGTGAATAAAGTGGTTGAAAACTTTCCGCCAACTTCGGGTTTGAGACCTGGAAATAAAATTTAAAAAATAGAAATAGGAGATGGCCAGACTACTGCGCAAGTCCAATCTACCACAGAGCGTACCGATTCGAAATGTAAAATTGTCAGAGAAGGTTGATTGGTACTAGGGATGGGTCGGGTTGATTTATAAAAAAGTCGGGTCATGTCTTAGGGGTTGAAGATTTTATTCGGATCAGGTCTCGGATAATCCGAACCATAGTTGATTGGTATCCGACGAAGCTCAACGATGCCAAAAATTTTTTTTTAATTTTCCTAAGCCTAGTTATAAGCCCCGCGGTAGAAATGGACAAGCGGTAGATTGGAGAATAACCCCTCAAATTCAAAAAAAATTAAAATAAAATACATGGGATAAGAATGCCTGTAAAGCAAAGCTGGACAGAACATAAAATAGACAAAATGTGTCAATGAAGGCGTATTTGTTGAAGTTTGTGGATCAGCAACATCATCAGAAGCATACGAATTTTTCACATTAGCACAGTTTTGTTCAGTTGTTTTTGAAGGCATTTTTGTCAGATTAGTACAAAAATTCTCTCTAACAAAGGAATGGACTTTCATTGCAATACGAGTCTAAAAAGATCAAAAATAATTTTAACACATCCAAAAACAAACGTTTTCACAAGTAATAATGAAGCAATTACCCAAGTTTAAGTCACTTCACGCATTTTCACTTTTGCAACGACTTTAATTAAAACCTCATCAATCAAATAAATAAATAAATTTTCTACTTAAACAACAACAAAACAATAATTCTCTTCTTGACGCAGTTTATAAGTTTAAGGTTTAAGTTACATTACTCTGGGTAATAACTTATGGAAAAAATGTTAACGTCAATAAATAATCAATCAACATCCACAAAAAGAAATGCAAATACGCCATTAAATTTATCTGGTGCATCAATTAACGACAAGCGCTCACGATTAATTGAGCAAATCAATAATTTAAATTTCCAAGAAACTTTACAACAAATGAATAACGACACTACAACACCTCCGTGGGTAAAAATTCTAATGACCCAAATGCAGCAAATATTAACATTGACTTCTGAATTATTATTGGAACAACAACAACTAAATGGGAATCAACAATCTAGACAACTTCAATATGGTGAATTTAAGCAAGAAATGGAGGAGAAGGAGAGACGTCACTGTCTTGTGCTTAATGGATTACCAGAAAGTGAACAAGCCGAATCTGTTGAAAAGGCGAAGGATGATCAGCAACGAGTTTTACAGGTTTTAAATGAATGTAAAGTTTCAAGTGCATTGCCAAGTGGGATTTTTCGTATGGGGAAAATTAACCAAAATAAACCTCGCCCAATTAAAATTAAATTTCCATGTTCATATGCTGTTCGGGAGGCACTCTCAGGCAAAAAATTTCTAAAAAATCAATACAAACATTTACATTTGCGAGAGTCCCTTTCCAAAACAGAACTTGCTAATCGATCCGCTCTTATAAGACAGTGTCATGAAAAGCGTCAGGCGCATCCCGGTGCCGACTTTGTTATATATGCTGGTATAGTAATTTTGCGGGAGGAGATCCCTATTTTTCGCACAACAATAAATACAAATCCACACTCAAAAAACTTAATCTCCACCCACTAAATTATGAGAATACTTATAAAACAGCCCAAAAACCTCCGAATTGCGTAAAAACAATCAACAAGAACTATAAAAATAAAAAGAAAAATTTTAAAAAATCCAGAAATATAAAATGCATTTGCTTTAACGCTCGTAGTTTATTAAATAAAATGAATGAATTTCGGTCATTGCTAAGCACCCATAAATACCAAATCATAGTGGTCAGCGAATCCTGGCTTCATAAAGAAATTAGTGATAGTTTTATTTTACATACATTAGATTATGAGATTCTAAGATCAGACAGACCATCCAAAAAAGGTGGCGGCGTTTGCGTACTAATTCATAAAGCATTACCGTTCAAACAGTACAAAATTTTGAAAACAAACAGTTTCAACCTAATATCATTCGACTTGTTATTACCGCAACTCCAAACAATAAGAGTTATTGCTGTTTACAGACCCCCTGGATTTCAAAAATCACAAGATTTTTCTAATTTCTTGGAAACTATATTATACTGCTGCACCACGGAAAATGCGTGTATAATGTTAGGAGATTTTAATTTTCCTGGAATAGAATGGGAACACTTCTTACCTGTTTCACACACCACTCAGATTGAAAACGAATTTTGTGAGTTTACTAACAGCCAACAGTTAATACAACTTGTCTCTCAAGGTACCAGGGGAAAAAATATATTAGATCTTGTTTTTACTAACACACACAACTTAATACACAAGTTAGAAATAGCACCCCCTTTCTCAACATCGGATCATAACAGTATAATTTTTGAATTAGAACAAATATTAACTTATGAACCAACAAAATACATTAAGGATTTTAAAAAAGCGGACTATAAAACAATTAACCAATACCTTGCTTCAATTGATTGGATAACCATATTTGGGCAATCCAATGACATAAACTTCAACTATAAAAAATTTTCTGACATAATTAACGAAACTATAAATTTTTTTATACCTTGTTTAACTATAGAAAATAAACTAAAAGGATTACCGACTCATATTAAAAGATTATTAGACACTCAAGAGGGTTTATGGAAACGAAACATTCATAAAACGAATAGGCCAAACTATTTGAAGATAACTCATCTAATAAGGAAACAGATGCTAAAATTTCGGAAAAATAAAGAAAAAAGAATATTACCCCACCCAAAAAAGAAATTTGCATATGTTGGCGCCTTTCTTAAATCAAAAAATTTGAAATACCCAACGATGGTAGACGATCACAATAACATAATATTCACAAATAAACAGAAAGTCAACATACTCGCATCCCATTTCAGTTCAGTCTTTAAAAGCAATGGGTCTAACACACAGATTACAAACAAAACTTCCCCACTATTGGGTACAATAGATTACATGGATTTTTCAGTTTACGATATATTTAATTATTTAACAAAATTAGATAATAAGAATAATACATCACCTGATAATATACCTAACATCTTTCTTAAAAACTGCGCACAAACATTGGCATATCCACTCTTTAGTTTATTCTCTCTATCATTAATGACAAAAAAGGTACCTAATCTCTGGAAAGAAAGCATAATTGTTCCAATCCAAAAGATTCCAAAAGCTAAAAAACCTAACGAGTTTAGACCAATCTCTCTTCTCTGCTCAACAGCCAAAATATTAGAAAAGATATTAGCTTCTAAATTAGTTGAACATGCACAGAAAAACAAAATTTTTCCAAAAGAGCAACACGGATACCATATAGGTAAATCCGTAACAACCCAACTTCTAGAAGTAATGGATGACTTTACCATGGCATTGGAAAATAAAAAATCTGTAGATATAGTCTACTTTGATTTATCAAAAGCTTTTGACACCATATCCCATGAAAGACTATTAAGTAAATTAAAATCATTAAATATTCCAGATACTCTAACTGAGTGGCTCAAAGACTATTTAAGGAATAGAACTTTCTCTGTTAAAATCCATGAATCCTTTTCTGAAAAAATGCTCATAAAAAGCGGAGTACCCCAAGGCTCCCTACTTGGTCCCATACTGTTTTTATATTATATACATGATTTAACCGAATTTTGTTATACAGAAAATGTAACGGTTAAACTATATGTAGATGATATTAAGGCATATTACATTTTCAAAGACAATCCAGTCAATTCAAACCTTTTGCAAAAATTTATTGAAAAATTTTCCGAATACACAGAAATAAACGGATTGGATATAGCTATAAAGAAATGTAATATATTACATCTAGGCACTAAAAATCCTCGCACCATTTATACAATAAAAGACACTCACATAACAAAAATCGGCAAAAATCAATCTGTAAGGGATTTGGGTATTTTCTTTAACCATGAGTTAAAATTCCATAATCATATCGACATTATTTGTAATAAAGCTAGGAGAATTAGTTATACAATTCTTAGGTCCTTAAAATCAAATGATGAAAAATTCTTAATTAATATGTTCACTACATATGTAAGAAGCATATTGGAATTTAGTTCTCCTGTCTGGAATCCTTACTATAAAAAGTACATTAACAAAATAGAAAAGATTCAAAAAGATTTCATAAGTATGGTATATAGCCGCAAGAATAATATAACACTTAATGAACAAATCCCTAACTACCATGAACTCCTCAGATTATATAATATAGATTCTTTAGAGAATAGAAGAATTATAACAGATCTTAAAATCTTTCACAAGCATTGCATAGGATTAAGTCCGATTAACATAAATAACCCCTATTTCATCATTCCATCTAAAACAAGGGGGGACGAAAACAAAATATCATATAAAGCATGCACCTCAATTACTAGACATAATTCATTTTTTGTAAGGACTATAAGGTACTATAATAAACTACCAGCATTCTTTAGAAAATTAGATTACAAAAATTTTGCAAAAAACATAACACATATTAATTTTTCCCGCAATTCGGAGGCCGAATTAAGTTCGACTTAAATTCATACACTTAAAATTTTTCATACTATTTATTAACATTCTTTTTGTTTTTTTTTATTTATTGACATGATTTCGTTTTATATATATATTTTTTTTGACTTGATTTCATCTTTTTATTGTTTTTTGACTTGACTCGCGCCATCAAGGCGTAAATAAATAAATAAATAAATAATAGCCAAATTCGCCTTTTTCTCATCTCTACAGGCCAATACAATCGAGGAAAAATTGCCTGATGCGAAAAGTGACTTAGCCAAATGTAAACCAATACCAGAATTAGCACCAGTAATTAAAGCAAATTTAAGAGGGGTATTTGACATTTCTTAATTTTCTGAGTAAATTAAGAGGTATAAAAAATAAAAAAAATAAATTTTAAATAAATAAAAAATATTCTCAAAATTTTGCAATAATTTATTTTTGATTAAAAAAATTTTTTCAATTTTTTAAAGTAAAATAATAAATTATGAATTAATTAAAAATAAATTTGAAAAAATGATATGCTGTTATAATACCAAAATGTACCCCAAACCTCCCAAAAGATGTCAATGTCATTTCCCCTGTGTGGTATTTCGACGGCTTTTAGGAGGTTTGGCATTTCAACGCTTTTGGCAATACAACGCGCTCCAGAAACAAAAAAAAATATTTTTTTCAATTCCAGTTTAAACCTTCTCTCCTAAAAATTATTTTAAGCGATGTTGGCAATCCCAAACCCTTGGAATCAATAAATCCAACAAATCGTTCTCATAAATTTTTGAACATCTTTGCCTTGCATACCATTCTGCAAATTTTAATTTTTTTTAAATTTTTATCAGTTTAAATTGTCAGGGTGTCCCTTTTGCTTTATTTACTGGAGCTTTGCCCTATTTTTGACCAATTTCGTCCTATTTTTGTTACAGTTTTGAGTGACCTATTTTAGTGTTTTGGAAAGGGATACCCTGTTTAAAATGGACTACCTGAAGCATAACATGCAAAGAATATTCCAGTCCCTATAGATTAAAAATAAAATAATTTCACTTGGAAAAATTTTTCCCAAAAAATTTCTCATTTACCTAACATTAAATTCCACCATAAAACAACATTCCAAGTTGAAGACGGTTTTTTGATTAAATTGGAAAGGAGGAAAATAATACCTTAAAATTATAACTTATAAAAGATTTTCTAAAAATTAAAAAAAACCTCCAATTACAAAATAAAGAAAGAAAATAATCGGGTAAAACATTCGTAATCCAACAGTGAACCAATATTCATGAAATACGGCAGAAATGAAAAATACGGACATTTGTGCTAAAGCATTGCCAAAAGTGGTGGAACCAAGCTTAAAAAAATTTTTTTTTTGAAAATTTTCAAAAAATTTTTTAAAATAATTTTTATCAAAAATACCAACCAGATTGCTAATATCTCTATAAATATAAGTATAAAGCCATTCATGAACAACCAAATTCCAAGAACGGTAATAATAAGCCATATTTCTTGAGCTCCACCAATTCTATAAAAGAATATTTTATTAAATCAGAATTCTGGTAAAATTGTTGTTTGTATGTATTTCATCTTTTTTTCAAAGGGAAATTTCTCAGCAAAATCTAAAACTTTTTCCCAAGGGGGAATTTCAAGAAAATTTTTCAATAGGGTACCTACACCCCTCCAAAAATTAAAAAAATAATCTTGGAAGGTTGATAAAAAAAAATTAAAATTCCCGAAAGGAAGACAACCGAAAAATTTCCACCAAGTAGAAGTTTAATAATAAATTTAAAAACCAGGATATGCACCGAATAAAAATGTCGGTCAGCAAAATACATTGCTTCAGCGAACATGGAAAGCCCTTAAAATTAAAATTTAAAAAAAATAATTAATGAAAAAATCAAACATGAATGAAGCAATCCATAAAAAATTCCAACAAATAGACATACAGAACCAGGAATAATTGAAGGGAAAATAGCTGTAAATAACACCAAATAAAGACCATCTTCGCTATATTGAATCCGACTAAACAGAGGAATAACTACTTGTGTAAAAGAAATATTAACAGCATAAATGGAAGCTAAACAGTGAATAAAGTGGTTGAAAACTTTCCGCCAACTTCGGGTTTGAGACCTGGAAATAAAATTTAAAAAATAGAAATAGGAGATGGCCAGACTACTGCGCAAGTCCAATCTACCACAGAGCGTACCGATTCGAAATGTAAAATTGTCAGAGAAGGTTGATTGGTACTAGGGATGGGTCGGGTTGATTTATAAAAAAGTCGGGTCATGTCTTAGGGGTTGAAGATTTTATTCGGATCAGGTCTCGGATAATCCGAACCATAGTTGATTGGTATCCGACGAAGCTCAACGATGCCAAAAATTTTTTTTTAATTTTCCTAAGCCTAGTTATAAGCCCCGCGGTAGAAATGGACAAGCGGTAGATTGGAGAATAACCCCTCAAATTCAAAAAAAATTAAAATAAAATACATGGGATAAGAATGCCTGTAAAGCAAAGCTGGACAGAACATAAAATAGACAAAATGTGTCAATGAAGGCGTATTTGTTGAAGTTTGTGGATCAGCAACATCATCAGAAGCATACGAATTTTTCACATTAGCACAGTTTTGTTCAGTTGTTTTTGAAGGCATTTTTGTCAGATTAGTACAAAAATTCTCTCTAACAAAGGAATGGACTTTCATTGCAATACGAGTCTAAAAAGATCAAAAATAATTTTAACACATCCAAAAACAAACGTTTTCACAAGTAATAATGAAGCAACCTTAAATATAAAAAATTGACGGAAATAAGAATTTTTAGGGGAAAAAATAAAAATTAATTTAAAAAAATAATAAAAAATATTTCTTGAATTTTAAAATTCAAAAAAAGAAATAAAAAAATATAAAAAATTTTACACGCTCCACGAAGTTCCAACCAAAACAAAGCTTCCAAAGAAAAATAAAATAGGCCAACTTGATATAAACAATAAATAAAAATAAATATCCAAAAATTAATAAAAGATGTAGTTTTAAAGTTGAATAAATAAAAAGGAAAAATTAAAGTAGACAGAGCCATAATTAACCAAATAAGCATTGTTTGAGGGAATTGGGTGAAATTCCAGCGGAAAAGCCATAAATGATGAAGAGGGCTGAAAGGGAATAGAATTAAGTCTTAAAATCAGAATTTAATTTTTTAAAATTAATTTTACAAATCAGAATTTAAATTAAATAAATCAGAATAATAATATACTATTTAGGAAATGAGAGAAAGAGCCTCAAAAAATCAGAATTTAAATTTTTACAAATCAGAATAATTATTTATTAAAATCAATAATCAATTTCAGAATTTCTTTAATTTTTACAACCCAGAAATTAAATCAGAATTTTAATTTTTTAGAAATCAGAATAAATTTAATATAATTTGATTTTTACAATTTCTGATTTGTAAAAAAATGACTCATTTTTAACTAAAATACCAGAATTTTAATTTTATGCAAATCAAAATTTGTAAATTAAAATTACAAATTCTGGCCTGTAATTTGTATAATTTATTACCCAAAACACTATAATTTAATTTTTGCAATTTCTGGTTTGTAAAAAAAAGTTTTATTTAATTTCTAAACAAACATACTTTCCATAAATATAAAAATCATGCAGCCAAGTTCCCATTGCAGCCAAAATAAAAACTGCCAAGAAAAAATTGTATAATTCCAAATATTGTCCATTTTCTGCATTAAAATGTTTTCTAAAAATAAAAAAAAATAAATTTTAAAATAAATTTTAAAATTTTTCTTACTCAAGTAATGACGGCCTTTCCACAAATTCCTTTTCACGAAAAATTGAAAAAATTTTTCCTTTTTCTTTTTGGATATTTCCTTCTTTATTTTTCATTTTTTAAAAAATTTTTAAATTTTTATTTTAAATTTAAAATACGTAAAGGAATTGTTTCGCTAAGAGAACGTTCTTATTTTTTCTCTTGATGGGAGAGCGATCGAAAATCCTCACGCATCACAAGGGAAAAGGAGGTCTCTCATATTTAGGTCAAAGACTGGTCGTTAAAGCTTTGACCAGCCGATATAAAAATTGACAGAGAAAATTAAGTAAAAACCGGTCCCTTTAGAATAGAAAAGCTAAAAAAAATTTGAGAAATGCAGAAAAATTAGAAAAATGTGAAAGTAAAAGGGATTGAAGAATGGATTTATTTTTGTTAATCTGCTTGGACTTTTTGATTTAATTAAATAAAAAAAATAGGATTAAAAATGTGTCAAAAATGGGTTAAGAATAAATCCTGGTAATAAATTAGAGAAAAATCTAACCTACAAAATTTAAATACTAATAAACTTAAAAAAAACCCCAAGTACGCTAAAAATGTTCAAAAAAAATTTAAAATTAAATTCCTGTTTGATTTTTATAAATTATTTATCTTTTTTCATAAATTAAAAATAAAAAACAAAATATAATAAAACCGTAGTCAAGAGATATCCATGGAAATGTTTTCTTTTTTAAAATTTTTGTTTGTCTCATCAGAATTTGTAAAAACTCCATGTAAAGCACTTTTAATTAGTAAAGGGATATTTGAACTAAATGTAGATTCTGAATCAATAATTACGCGTTGGACAGTAATTGTTGTTGAATGTTCACCTCCGACCCTTGGAAATTGAAAAAAAAATTAATGACGCAAAAAATAGTTGGAGATAGTTCCTATGAATGTACAGAATGGTCAGACTCTTTCACTTTTACCTCCCAAAAGAGAATAAAAATTTATCCTTTCTAGTTGCTTGTTGCTAAAAAGGTTTGAGAAGGAAGAAAAAAAAGCCTGACCATTCTGACATTCATAAGAAAAAACTTGGGGAAAAAAAAGGGAACCCGTAAAGCAATTTAAATTTTGAATAGTATGTTGAAAATGAAGAAAAAAGAAAATATAAAAATTACCAAATCCTTCCATTCACTCCAATTGTAATTTCAAATTTAAGTTCCTTTCCTAAGGCAGGAAGTATTTGGTCATTCTCTTTGAGAAGGTTTCTTGCGTGACTTAAAGTGACGGAAAAGACAAGGCCTGGAGTTGAAATTACGCCCATTCCTCTTGCACGGGATTCAGAATCGACACAGGAAAGCTTAGAATAATTAAAAAAATAAAATAAAAAAAAAAAACCTCAGGTTCAAAATGTTTCGAAGTTAAAATTATTTGTCCATAAATAAGATCTCCAACTTTGACATTTGGTCTATTCCTCTTTGTAGCCCCTTCAAAAGACGTATAATTGAGTAAAGCTAAATCAGGCCCTCCAATGTCAACTCTAAAAATGTCACCAACTTTAGCTGTGACAGTTCCCAAGACGCGGTCTCCAGAGTGAGGAATGTATCTGAAAAATAAATTAGAGAAAGTATGGGCAAAAATTAAGTGTAGAGGTAAAAAAGAGTCAAAAATGAATTCCAAAACAATTACAAAAAATAATAAATAAACTAGGCTATACTTTAGTCGGTTCAAAACTTATCCTCCTATAATTTACGATATTCAGAGGCATGTATCGCTCTCCAAAGACATTTCCTAGCTTAGAGGTGGTCCCGTTCGACTTGGCGATTCAAATATATAAATCTAAATATTCGGCCAACGGCTAAAGTATATCCTATCACTTTCAAAGAACTACTCGAAAGAGAAGCCTTAAGCCTCGAAAATACTAAAATAAAAACCTTTTCATCGAAGTATTTAACCAAAGTTTATTGTCATGTTCATGAAGTATTCCAGCATTCAGAGCATAAATTCCATCTTCACGTTTTTGCAATCCATATCCAACAAGTCTTGGCGCTTGAGTTGAAACAACAAGAAAATTGTCGGTAATAAAATCACCAGGAAGTACAATTCTAGTCATCTCGTATATTCAGAAATGAAAAATGAGAAAAAATTAAGGGCTTAAAACTACAAAAAATGAGAAAAAAAACCCAAGAAAACCCCGAAGAAGAACCCCAAAAAAAACAGGGATTTAAAAAAATACAAAAATAATTTATTGTTTGGCGTTATGTTTATTTAATTTGTAGAAGAAGAGAGAGAAGGTGAAAGAAAGAGAGAAAAGAAAATACAAACGGAAAGAGAGACTAGAGGAAAAGTAAAGTTTTCGTGTCCGATTAACTCATCCAATCGTTAACTCATCCACACGGCCAAAAACGTTCAACTCATCTAAACGGCTGAAATTCTTTAACTCATCCACACGGCCAAAAACGATCAACTCATCCAATCGTTAACTCATCCAATCGTTAACTCATCTAAACGGCCAAAAACGTTCAACTCATCCAATCCTTAAAATATCGGGCCAGTTGAGTCCCTAGCCGGTTGAGTCGCAGCCGGTTGAGACTCAACTGCCCATGGACTCAACTGGCAATGGACTCAACTGCCCATAGACTCAACTGGCAATGGACTCAACTGCCCATAGACTCAACTGGCAATGGACTCAACCGGCCGTGGACTCAACTGGCAATGGACTCAACCGGCCGTGGACTCAACTGGCAATGGACTCAACTGCCCATAGACTCAACTGGCAATGGACTCAACTGCCCATAGACTCAACTGGCAATGGACTCAACCGGCCGTGGACTCAACTGGCAATGGACTCAACCGGCCGTGGACTCAACTGGCAATGGACTCAACTGTCCAGGGACTCAACCGGCCAGGGACTCTACTGACCAAGAACTCAACCGGCCAGGGACTCTACTGACCAAGAACTCAACCGGCCAGGGACTCAACTGACTGGGACTCAACTGGCCCGATATTTTAAAAATTGGATGAGTTGAACGTTTTTGGCCGTTTAGATGAGTTAACGATTGGATGAGTTAACGATTGGATGAGTTGAACGTTTTTGGCCGTTTAGATGAGTTAACGATTGGATGAGTTAACGATTGGATGAGTTGTATAGGAGCCAAAGTTTTTCTCAATTTATTTTTTCTTGATTCTTTCTTGTTCCCTAAAGTTTTGTTAATTTTGTTATTTAATTTAGAAATTGTCTTATATTCTGGTTAACAAGATGTCCAACGCCGAAAATTCAACAGAAAGTGATAGGAAGCAATTTATGACGTGGAAGCAATTAACTCCAAAGAAGCCGTCAACCTCAACCTCACATAATTCCCAAAATAATGAAAGCACTGTAAAACACAAGAAATCTGCTGTTCCTATGATGCCTGCCGATTTATTACAGGTTTCCTACTTTATCAAAGTTCTCGTTTTTTCTACTTTCTCAAAGTTACCTCTCCATTTGGATACTCCCTCTAGTAGAATAGAATGCCCTCTCCATTTGATGCCCACATATAGTAGAATGTCCTCTCCGTTTGGCTACCCTCCTCTAATAGACTGCCCCATCCATTTGGATGCCCCTTCAATTTTGTTATCCCCTCTAATAGACCCTTTGGAAGGTGATTGAAAAATAGAACCCGGGCATTCAGTTAGAGGTAATACGGTAAATTCTTATCATTACTTCCAGGGTCGTTCCAGTGAGCAAAGGATTGGATTCTCTGATGAAGTCCCGACCAAGGTTCAAAAATTTGTGGATAAAATCTCCCTCAATCCATTCATTCCGCTTGGCGTTGCGGCCACTTCAGGATTTCTTGTTTCAATGCTTTTTGCATCTTATCGCAAGGATTTGAAACGGTTACAATTTTATATGAGAGGGCGTATTGCAGCCCAAGGATTTACTTTTGCTGCATTTGGTGTTGGTGTTTGGTATATAGGTAAATGTGCTAAAGACGATTATGAAGAACAAATTAAGGAATAAATTTAGAGAAATATTTGTTTATTTTTTAGGTTATTTTTTGGAAAAAATTTTATTTGTTTTGTGGACATATGTAATAAATATTTAAATAATTAGTAAATGTATTTTATCACTTGTTATTTGCAGTATTAATATTTTTTTTTATTTTACCTTTATTCCCTCTCATTCGTACAACTCGCAAACTGACCAAAAAAAATTTTGTCGATATCTTATTGTCAAGTTTTGGCTTTTTTGGCCCTGACCCTAAATTAAAAGGTTATAGGACTTCTATGGTTGGTAAGCGGCTTCCTCTCCCTCATTTTTTCCCATTAAAGTGGAAGCGAGATTTTGTTAAAAAAAATTTTGGTCACAGTTGGCGAGGCCCCCTTATTAACAAAATTATGCTTTCATTTTATGCATTATTTTATTAATGCTGTCAGTCTCAATTTAATTAAAATGTTTAATTTCAGACCATAATTTGATAGTTTTATTCAAATCTGTTTAATTTTCTTTTATAAAATCAGTTTAAATTAAAAATGGAAGAACAAAAACAGCAGCAAATTGATGAGCAAAATTGGCAGCCTTCACAATCTGAATTGCAACAAGTAGAATTTTTTAGTTAAATTTCACTTTTTAATCCACTTTTTAAAGATTATTGCTTTATTGCAACATTCACAGTCGTCTGATAAACAAATGCAACAGCAGATTCAACAGGTTATTTAAAATGGTTTTTTGAAAGATTTTGAATTTTG
Source organism: Meloidogyne arenaria (assembly GCA_036172955.1). Lineage (NCBI taxonomy): Eukaryota > Metazoa > Nematoda > Chromadorea > Rhabditida > Meloidogynidae > Meloidogyne > Meloidogyne arenaria. The sequence goes on from JARQAB010000026.1 coordinate 4,166,306, forward strand.
GAAACTTTGTTATTTCACCTTTTTGACTTGATTATATGCAAAAATAAACTGAATTGCCAAGCAAAAATAATATAAGGATTAGAGCTGAACGAAAGCTTAGTTTCGTGATGTTCATTGTCAGAAATTTTTCTTTCTTTTGTAGCTTTAAGGAAGGCAGGGAAGGCTCACCTTTTCCTCATCTTCTCCTTTCCTTAGGGAAATAACGAATCGGATTTTTCGTACAGATCTTATGGGGAAACATCAATTTTCAAAAATTCCTGGATTTTTTTCAGGCATTCCTAATTTTTCAAAATTAATTTTTCAGCAGCTAGATCAACTAAATACGCATCCACAATTCTGTTGTTACCTTCTCTTTATTCTCAGCAAGCTTATCGATGAACAGGTTATTTTTAATTATATTTCTTTTCACTTTTTATCATTTAAAGGTCGCTATCCGTGCAATGAGCGGTTTACTTCTAAAGAACACAATAAAAAATAATTGGCCAAATTTGCCGGAACCTATAAGATTGTATGTTAAAAGAAATTGTTTTGGAGCTATTGGGGACGGTTCTCCACTTGTTCGGGCAACTGTTGGAATTATTATAACAACAATATTTTTACATGAAAATGTTGAAAAGTGGCCTGAATTGTTGCCTACATTATGCCATTTTTTGGAAACTCATGACAACAATTTTAATGAGGTTTGGGGTTTTTTACTATTTGAATCTTTTTATTTCTTGAGACCGTGAGATTAAGATGGATAGAGGTTTGAGACCTCTCTTTGAGATTTGAGACTTTTTTTGACTCCTTGAGACGCCCAACATCAATTTTATAAATGTGCATTTGTTTTGACGTGGTTCTGTTATTTTGATTCTCTTTTAAAAAATTGGGTTTTACTGGATAAAAATGTGTATCGGAAATCTTTTAATAGAACCACATTACCAAAAGCACACTCCCTAATTAAATACAGCCTAGGAGCTGGTTGGAAGATAGAGCCATTTGTAAAAGATTTATGTTAGGTAGAGAATTTTCTGGTTTCCTATCTAATTTTGAATGCTCACCTCTAATAATCACCTCTATTACTCTCACCTCTAAATGCTCACCTCTCACCTCATTATCGGATTTTAATGAATAAATTAATTTTTTAGGGCACCCTTGGAGCATTACAAAAAATATGTGAAGATTCTGCTGCTTGTTTTCGGCCAGAAGATGTTAATTTATTAATTGAAAAAGTGCTTCCTTTTTTCAACTCTCCAATTGGCAAACTACGCGCTCTTTCAGTAAATGCAGTAAATTGTATTCTTTTGGTGCATAATGAGTCAATCTCTGGAGTGATTGATCCTTTTTTGCAATGTTTATTTAGATTGGCTAATGATGATGATCAGGTTAAATTTTTTTAATTTACGTTATTTTTGGGTGTGTTTTGGGGAGGATGCCAAGAATCTCGCTCACCACTGAGAATATTTAAACCCATCACTATTAGAAACCCATACAATGAGACATTGAAAATAGAAGCCCAGATTTTCAATAAATCCTCTTACGTCCTGGAGACATTTTATGCCCAAAATCATTAGAATAGGGCATGAAATCTTGAAGTCCGTATCTATTAGGAGCTTACACAAGGAGTCTTTTTGAAAATTGAAGTCCAGGTCTTCATTAAGTCCTCTTATTTCATTAACCCTATCTCTATTAGAAGCCTACATCGAGAGGCTTGTTGAAAATCGAGGGTCTTATTGAAAACTAGAAATTCAGTTACTCAATTCTTCACTTACGTTCTTTTATTTAAGGAAGTTCAAAAACAACTCTGTCGTGCACTTACTCTCCTGTTAGAAAGTTTTATCGAAAAAATTGCTCCACAACTTCCAAATATTGCTGAATTTATGCTTTTACGCACAGATGATACAAATAATGAAGAAACTGCTTTGGAAGCCTGTGAATTTTGGTTAGCTTTTGCTGAAAGTCCACAAATTTGTAAAGAAGTTTTGGCACCAATTCTTGGAAAATTACTTCCTGTTTTAATTAAATGCATGAGATATTCCGAAACGGATATTATTTTATTGAAGGTTTTTTTCAACTTTTTTTTACTTAAAGTTTTTCCTTTGTGGGTGATTTTTTGGAATATTCTTGGAAATTCTTTTGCTTTTTCCCAAACGCAAATATAAAATGATATAATAGGACCTCAATTTCACACCAAACTTTTTAAATTCTCAACTTTAGACTTCATTTCTTACTTACAATTTTTTTAGCTCTAAAGGTCTGTAAAATTGAGGTCATCTATATAACAAAAACTATAGGGGTTTTTTAAGTCGATGACTATCGTTCTTGGTGACCGGTGATTAACTGGTACCTTCATTTTTGGGTTTGAGATTTAGTTAAATATCGTTTTTTTGTGGGAATACTTTACAAAATCACTCATTTTCAAATATTTTTGGTTCTAAAACCCGGTCGCCCCCTAACCACGAATGTGTTTCGATTTTTTTTTACTTGTACCTTTTTAAATGTATTTTTTAGGGAGATGTAGAGGACGATGCAAATGTTCCTGATAGAATTGAAGACATTAAACCTCGTTTTCACAGAGCTAGGACACAAGGCTTAGGAGCATCTTCACATCAAGACAATGAAAATAATAATGCAAATCAACAGGCTGGAAATAATAACAATAATGAAAGTGATGATGAAGAAGATTTTGGTGATGAAAGTGATGATGATTCTAGTACAGAATGGAATTTAAGTAAGTTGAATTTATTTAGTTAACTCGGAATTTTGCGTGTAGATAATTTGCAACCCTCGCGCTTGTCATTTAATTTTTTCGATCAAAATGTGGCGAATTATATTTACGTGAATATAACCCTGGGGTTATGCGCTTACCATATCGTGTCTTCCTTGAGTGTCTCCCTGACTTTTTGTTTTTTGAACCTTTCCCTGGGTGGTCACTAGGGAGGAGGTGTTAACTTCTTAATTTTTATTTTTTTAGGAAAGTGTGCTGCTGCCTCATTAGATGTTCTTTCTGGTGTATTTAGCGATGATTTTCTTGTATATTTATTACCAATTTTAAAAGATACTTTATTTTCAGAACATTGGGAGGTTCTTTTAAAAATTAGTTTATTTTTAAATTCCATATTTTTTAGATTAAAGAAAGTGGAATTTTAGCGTTGGGTGCAGTTGCTGAAGGTTGTATGAATGGAATGGTATTTAAATTTTTTTAACTTTAACAAAAGTTTTTTCTTTTAGACTCCTCATTTACCAAATTTAATACCTTATTTAATCAACTCGCTTCAACATACTCGCGCTCTAGTTCGCTCAATTACATGTTGGACACTTTCTCGTTATTGCCATTATGTTGTTCAACAGCCACAAGGCCCTATGTTTAACCAATTGCTCAAAGAGGTTTTTTTTACTTTTTAAAAATAGATGAATTGATAAAAAATTTTCAGTTGTTAGCACGTATTTTGGATAGAAACAAACGTGTACAGGTCTTTTTTTTAAATTTTCAATTTTAATTTTAAATTGGATATGTATTTTAGGAAGCTGCTTGTTCTGCTTTTGCTACCTTTGAGGAAGAAGCTAGTGAGTATAATTAACTTGGAAATCATTTTTATTTTCTGTTCTGAAAAATTTTTTGGACTTAATTTCACGTCTGGTCACGATTCCGGCGTTTTTTCCCTATTTCGAGCCCTAATCCGAAATTGGAACATTTTCAGACCAATGAAAGAAATGATTTCCGTTTTGTTATTTAAGTTTTTAAAAAATTATTTTCTAGGTCACGAACTTGTTCCTTACCTAGCGGAAATACTTGGCACTTTGGTTGAAGCCTTTAAGCGATACCAGGTTTACTTTTAAAAATTAATTTCAATTTTCTCAAAAAATTTTTTTCTCAAGGCCAAAAACCTATTAATTCTCTACGATGCAGTTGGAACTTTAGCAGATAGTGTCGGTGCCAATTTGGCAGATCCACCATTTGTAGATATGTTAATGCAACCTTTAATGGCTAAATGGTCAATACTTAAGGATGATGATAAAGAATTATTTCCTCTACTTGAATGTATTTCATCTGTAGCAACAGCTTTACATTGCTCATTTCTTCCATATGCTGAACCTGTATTTCAACGTTGTGTTCATATTATTTCTAACACGTTACAACAAAGTCAGGCGGCTGCTGCTGCTGCAACTTCTTCAGGTTGTAAATTATAAAAAATTTTCTTTATATTCTTAAGAATCGGTTGATGGGTTGGGGCTTGTATTATTTATATGGTGGTGATTAAGCAAAAAATTTTTGAACGGAAGGTAGACCAATAATCCTTGGTCACTTTAAAATTTTATTTTCCAATTTTAAAATGTAAATTTTTCCCTTACTATTGTAAGGGACAAGGGAGATTCAGCATTAAAAGAGAAGGTGAAAGCTGCACTCCGGTAGCTCTTGTCAATCAGTAAGTAGAGCAACTTTTACAAGGTGAGTGCCGTAGGATCGGTGCCCGTGGCTAAACTTTACCTCTATCTTACTTTTATTTATTTTTTTTATTATTATTTTAGCAACACAGCAAGCTCTAAATGACCAAACAGATAAAGACTTTCTCATTGTTGCATTGGACCTTCTTTCAGAATTAACTGAAGCTTTACGTGATTATATTGAACCATTAGTTGATCAAAGCAATTTAAATCAACTTATTTATATTTGTTCACAGGTTTTTTTTAATTTTTATATTTTATGAAAATTTTTTTATTAAAGGATTCAGCAAATGAAGTTCGCCAAAGTTCTTTTGCATTATTAGGAGATTTATCCAAAGCATGTTATACTTATCTACAACCAAATGTACACCAATTTATACCGATTCTTGCCCAAAATTTAAATCCTGAACATGTTTCTGTTTGTAATAGTTGGTTTTTTTTGTTAATTGTTAGGTTTTAGGGTAACATAAAATGAAATAAGAAAATAGGAGAAGTATGGAGGAGATAGTTTTTTTTGCCTAAAATTTTGTAAAAATATTTTTAGATGCGATATGGGCTCTTGGAGAGATTTCTCTAAATATTGGTGACCAAATGAGACAATATGTCCCAATAATTTTGCCACAACTTATTATTGTGATGAACCGGGATAAAGGACCAAAAACACTTCTTGAAAATACGGGTAAGAATTTTTATCAAAAATTATTCCTTATCAAAAATTATATTTGCTTTACTTTTGGCAGCCGAACCTCACTATAAAATAAACCCAATACTTCAAGTTAGGGTGTACATTTTTAAATTTGATTGGGCATTTGGTGGGAGAGCTACCTAAGCGATACCCCCAATTTGAGATACTTTCATTATAAGATACGATTTTCAGTCTAAGAAAAGTCAGGTTATCGTGTAACCCGATCTATCCCTGCTATGCAATAGAATTGAAAAATAATTTTTTAATTTTTCAGCAATCACACTTGGCCGATTTGGACTTTCTTGTAGTTCAGACGTATCACCCTTCTTGTTCGACTTCATCCGTCCATGGTGTTTGGCTTTAAGAAATGTTCGTGATAATGATGAAAAGGAGAGTGCTTTTCGTGGACTTTGCTTAATGATAAATTGTAATCCTCAAGGAGTTGCAAATTGTTTTATATTTTTGTGTGATGCAATAGCTTCTTGGCAAACACCTAGTGATGAATTGCGTTTCATGTTTGGTCGGGTTGGTTCTATTTTTTTGAAATAATTTTTTAATAATTTTACTAACAATAAGCTGGTTTTTAATCCTACATTGACTCCCATTTTTTATAATTTTTTTTTAAATTTTACAAAAAAATATTTACTAACCCAATAATTACCCGATTTTGGGAAATAAAAAAATTCAAAAAAATTTCTAAAAATTTCAAAAAAAAATGAAAAAAAAAATTTAAAAGAAATTTTCAAAAAAATCTCTCTCATGTCAGATCCTCTCAGCATTTAAACAACAAGTTGGCCATGAAAATTGGAATAATTTTGTGGCCCAATTCCCGCCAGCATTAAAACAAAAGCTTGGGACCCAGTATCAGCTTTGATGCTTTTGGAATATTTTAAAGTTTTGCGCGGGTTTTTTTGGCTCTGAATTAAAAAAAATAAAAAATTTTTTTAATATTTAAATTTGATTTTTCTTTTTGTTTATGTCCTCGTTTATTTTTTGTGTTTATTTTTTTCTGTTTTGTGTTCATTTCTTCATATCTTCCGTCCGTTGTTTTTTGTTCTTCGTTTATACTATAAATATATTATTTGACTTGATAAATCAGAATTTTTTGAATTTATTTTTTATTTTTTTGGTATCTGTTTAGGGACTTTTCTTTTGTTTAGCTCAAATAGAGATTGAAGTTGTAGAAAATCCCTCCCCCACCCAATGGCTTAAAAGCTTCTAAAATTTAACCTTTTAATTAAGATTGTATCTATAAATAAGGGCCAATTATATTCACAACATTGTAATAGTTTTGTCTTTTATTTTTTATTTTTTTATGTATCATCTTCAGCAACTTATAAAATTCATTCTTTTGAAAAAAAAGCAACGCGGAAATACTTTTAAAAGTGGATATTATTTTTTAAGGTTTAAAACGAGAGCCTATTTGCTATTATTGTTTTCTTAAAACAAAAGAACTAAAGTTTTAGACCGGAAATTTATTTTTATTTTGAATTTTTAAAAAATATACGGAGAGAATTATAATTTTTTAATAATAAGCTAAAATACAAGTTTTTAACTATTTTTAATTTTATTTTTTTTCTAAAACAAATTACAAACTATATACGATTAATAATTATTTTAATTAGGTGTGAATTTAACAAAAGAAAACAATATTTTAATAAATTAGAAGAAAAAAAACAATGCGGAAGGGCTGAATTAAAATCTGAGAAAAAATTCAAAAATAGGTAATTTTTTTTATCAAATTAAATCCATCCCTCCGTGTTGTTTTTTTAATATTTTTAAATTAATAATTAGATGCATATAAAATAAATTTGGAACAATTAAAGAAATATTTAAAATTGTAGGAGAAAATATTTTTTAAACGTTTAAAATATGATTTTTGATCAATTAATTACTTCGAAAATTATTAGCTACCTATTTTAATTGCTTATGTATTTTTGGATTTTTTTCCCAAAATTAAATTCATCTTCTAATATAAGCATTATTAGAGAACTTGACTTTTAATTTTTGGCATTTTTCCATTTTTTAAATATTTTTCTAATTAAACCACCACCATACACTACTGTTTTTCTTCTTAAAATTGAGGCTCATTTTTTAAATATCTTTCTAGCTAGGGCCAGAATTTTTTTTGTCTTTTAATTTCCTCTTTTAATTTTCTAACTTAATATCCGTTTTTGGAGATATAAACTTTTTGTTTACTTTTTTTTTAAATTAAAAATTCATCCCTCCACGTTGTCTGTTCCAAAAAAATTTTTTTTTCGTTTTATGTATTTTGTGAAAATTGTGATGCCACTGTAAAACTTGATATTTTTTGGAAATGATTGAAAAATAATCCTTTTCTTTGGGGGAATATGTATATAATTTTTTTAAAAAGAATTTCTGAAATATTTAAATTTTGGTAAATTTTTTATGATTTTTTTTAATCCACCAAGAAATAAATTGAAATAATTTCCATTTCCATGAAGATTATTCAAAAATTTTTCATAAAATTTTGGGGATTTTTTTCTAAGTGGGATTTTCCGCAAGTAGAAATTTTCTTATAAAAACATTCTGCAAAATTAAAAATACTAGTTATTTGTTAAATTTATTGGTATAAAAAATAGATAGTATTTATTTTTGGCCCTTCTTTTTAAATTTTACGTCAAAAAAATTCTAAAAATTAAGAGGCAATTATTTATAAAAATTTTCACTTGTTCAGTTACATCACAATTTTAAAATTTATATCTCATGTAAAATACCTATTTATATGTTTATTTATTGTTTTTGTGTTACTCCATAAAAATTCAAAAAAACACGGTTTCTATTCTCGGTTTTTCCAGTTCTTTCGTTTATTGTCTCTCTAATTTTAAATCAAGTGGGAATTTTTCTATTTTTAAAATTTTATTTTTAAATAAATTTAAAATTAGTTTGGGAATTAATGACATTTTTTGAAAAAATGCTATAAAAATATTTTTTTTATTCAAATTTAGTTTTAAATTTAAAAAAAAATAGAGGGTGGTGGGTATATAAAAAAATTCTTTTTCGAAAATAAATTTATGGGAATTTAAAAAAAAATTATTTTTGGGGTTTTCTAATGTTACGTTGTTATCTACGTTATTATTTCCTATTTAAGCTAACCACGGGAGTGGGTAATTAATTAACATATTTAAAATTTTTTCTGTATATAAATTGGTTATTTTTTCAGTAAATTTAAAATTCCAGATTCAAAAAATTTTTTTCTTAATTTCTAGAATTCCCACTTTTTCTCATTCATATCTTATTTTGTCTCTTTGTTGTGCTCTAACTTTATCTGTTGTTCATTGTTTGTTGTCTTTATTTTTTAATGTACCCCTTATTTTAATGTACCCCCTTATTTTCTCGAGTATTACAATTATTAAGTATTGCTTACCTTTTGAAGGGGTAATTAACCTAAGGACTGGGAGAGGCATTATTCTCGGGAAGATAATTAATCAAGAAAATGAGGTATTTAATATCTAATTTATTTTCAAAAATATTTTGGATTTGTTTGAACGTTAAAAAATTTTTTTTTGAATTTTTTTTTGAAAATGGTAAACTCGAATAAATCCGTAAAATACCTTATATTCTATATTTTTGTTTTGTCTTCCATTGTGTCCTTTGTTTTTGTCTCGGTTGTAGTATTTATATGTGTTTAGATTGAATAAAAACATGATTAGAGTAACTCGTATTTAAAAATTTATTAGTTAAACAAATTAAACTTTAAGAATTAAACAAGAAAACCCAAGTTTCTGAGCTTTTATTAAATTATGAACTTTTTAAGTTTGAACTTTTAAGTTTGAAAAATTCAACTTTTAATAACGCAAGTTTATTTATGAAAACTTAAGTCTGTGAACCTAACCGTTATTAAGTTTGTCTAATTCAAGTTCTAGTAATGCAAGTTTATTTAAAATGTTAGGTTTGTTAATTTAGCCGTTATTAAGTTTGTAAAATATTAAGTTTTAATAATACAAGGCAATTTATGATTAAGTTTGTCAACTTAACTTTTATTAAATTTGCGAAATTTAAGTTTTAATACTAATTTATGAACTTTTAAGTTTGTAAAATTAAAGTTTTAATAATTCAAGCTTTTATAACGCAAAACAATATTTTTAAACATATTTTTTTATTAGAATTAAGTACACCTATAATTTATTTTTTTAAAACAATTTTTCTAACACTTTTTATTTAATTATGCAAAACATACTATTAAATATGTATTAGTTTTTATATTATAACATAATAATATAAAATTTTCTGATGCTATTGACTTGGCATCAAATTACGGTTTTTTTTTAATATACTTACTAGAGCGTAAAGTGCACAAATATATTTTTAAATTAAATTTCCATTTTTTTATTACTGTTATTTTTTTAAGTTTAATTTTTTAGACAAAGAAAAATAAGATTTTGGGATTTAGGGATTAAATTAATTTGGAAATCACTGGATAATTATTTTTAAAATTGAGGAGCTTCCACAAAATTTATAAGGATCCCCCTTTTTGAGGTGGGCACTTAAAAAATGTTTCATGGACCTCTAGGACAAGATTAAAAATTTTGTTGCCTGCCTTAATAACTTTTGTTTCTGGGTACAAACCAAAAGGCTAAAAATTGCAAAGGAAGTGTTTTCATGCTTTTTCAATTTTCCTTAAATTAGGCATCTTAAAATAATTATTCTATGATTTTTAAATTATTTATACCATTGTCTGGGAATTAAGAATCTTAATTCTCATTGTCTGGGAATTAAGAAAATTATCAAAGTCATAAAGTTTGGTTCCTAGTTATTCCTTCTCCTAATTTGAGGAAAGTCTAGACATTATTTTCAACGGTTTTTTTTTAATTTTTAATTTTTAAAATAAAATGCCAAATTCTAACATTAATTATTTTTTCTGACAAATATTTTTTATGACAAATATTTTTATTATAAAACAATATGCTAATTTTTACACCTGAATACGTCAGTTCATTTTTAAAAAATAATATTATTTTTAAGAGGGGGATGCCTAGTATATATTTATTTGTTTGTCCTTTTTCTCCTCTCATTTTTAAATACTACAAAAGTGCTAATATGTGTACTATTATATTTTTTTTATTATTATTTTTTTTTAATTTTTTCCTAATGCTTTTGACAATTTTTAATGTCTAGCTGTCAATTTCAGCTTTAAGAAAAATTTTTTTTAATTTTTATTTTTTTGGAGGGGGAATTTAATATTTCTTTTATTCTTACTAAGTTTTTTTGGTTAATTCTTTTGGCATTTAGATAGTCTGAAATTTAATCCGATGCACTTTAAAAATGTTATTTTTATGCCTAATAAGGGTCTAGCTAGCTAAACTTTTTTTGCAAAAAAAATTTTTTTTTTGGATTTTTGTCATTTTTTTGGATTGCAAATTTATTAAATAAATAAAAATTGTATATAAAAATTTAATTTTTAAAGATTGTGTAAAAAATGAAAAGGAACTGAATTTAATATGGAAAACTAATTTAATAAATTTAATTTAAAAAAGGTATCCTAATTCAAAGTCACTGCGCAGGTTTGGCTTAATCAAATAACTCATGAGCTGAGCTAATTATTAACTCAAATAATTTTTTAATAATTTTATTCCCTTGTAAAAATTTATTTCCGGCTACTTAACTAATTTTAAATTAAAGTCAGAAAATGGGGAAAAATAATAACTAAAAAAATTTTTTTAAATTTTTTTTATAAATTTTGTTTATTTAATTAAGCTCAAATTAAATAAACAAAAAGTAATTTTATAAATTTATTAAATCAACTAGAAATTTTTTATTAAATTTTTCAAAATGTTGAGGCATTAAAATACATTTTATTAAAAAAACTATTTTCTTTAAAAATGATGGCAAAAAATTATTTTTTAATGCCATAAAATAATAAATTTATTAGTTCTTTTTAAAATTTTCTCCCACGCTTTTCCATTGAAAAATAAATAAAAAATATTTTTTTTTAATTTTTGCACCAAAAACAAATTTTTTCTCTTAAAAACAACTAAAAAATTGGTAAATAACATTTTCAAAGGGAGTTTTTTTTGCATGCAAATGGGCATAAAAGTTCATGGGAAAAATAACAAAAAAAAACATTTTTTAATTAAATTTATACTAAAAAATTTTTTTAAAGAATTTTCTTTAATTTTTGGTAAAAATATATATTTTTTGGGTTAAAAATATATATATTTTTTTATCAAAATTGTTTTTTTTTCAAAAAATTTTTTTCTTGAAATTTTTTTCAAAAAACTTTTTTTTTGATTTTTAAAAATTATTCTCTCAAATAATTTTCTCTCAAAAACTTTTTAATAGGTAAATCTAGTATTCCCTTGTAAAATTTTATTTCCGTCTAGTTTTTATGGTTTGAAAATTTTTTTTTATTAATTTCTTAAAAATTTCCTTTAAGATCCTATATTTCTGATAAAAATAGAATTTTTGTGGGGGGTTTAAAAAAAATATTTTTTAGAATATTTTTTAATATATTTTTTTGAGAATTTTGAATTTTGAGAATATTCTATGTAAAAAGAAATATTTTTACGAACATTTTTCAAGAATATTTTTATTTATTTATTTTTGTAAATTTTATTTTTATTTTTCCATTTTTGGTATTAATTTGGCCATTTTTAGTTATTTATGTTAATTTAATTTTACATATTTTAATTTTTAAATTTTTTTTTTCAATTTTATTTGTCTGCTTCCTCTTATATTTATTTTAACCTACTACTAATTTTTCAAAGAAAACATTTTTTCGGAAATGATCTTGATTTTTTTTTAATTATTTTTTTTTAATATTTAAAAAAAATATATTTTTTAAGACAAATATATTTTTTTATATTTTCTTAGAATTTAAATTTTTTATTTATTTTTTTAAATATTAAAAAGTATTAACTACTAAATTCTAAAAAAACTTAATTATTTAAATAATATATATGTCGTGATTTTAGACGGAAATTTTTAATTATTTACTATAGTTAAAAAATACTACATATTAAAAAGTACAAAGTAATTTATATAAAATTTTTAAAAATAGATGAATATTTATGTACTTATTTATGTCTAGAATATTTTACACCCTAATAATTAAAAAAAAATTTTTTTTAATTAAAAAAATTTAATAGTAGGTTATAAAATGCGGCAAAAAAATTTCTTGTTTGGTTTTATCGAGAATTCTTTTTCCATAGAATTTTTTTTTTGAAATTTAAAATTAAATTAATTCTATTTATTTATTTTTTTAGTTTTTTACACAAAAAAATCTTAAAAAATTTTTTGAATTGAAAACAAATAAAAAATTTTATAATTTTTTTTTTCAAAAATAATTTCAAAAAAATTACTAAAAAAATTTTTTCCATTAGATTTTTAAAGTAAATGTATAAGCTTCTCATCAAAATCAAACAAACAAAAAATTTTTTTATTCTTTGGTTTTTTTTGAAAAATTAATTTAAAGGGAGGGATATATTTTAAAAAAAAAATTTTTTTTTATTTTTTAAAATTTATTTGGTTTTCTTTGGTTTTTTTTGAAAAATTAATTTAAAGGGAGGGATATATTTTAAAAAAAAAATTTTTTTTTATTTTTTAAAATTTATTTACTTTAGAGTGGTATCCCCTATACAAACATTATATAACTTTTTTATAAAATTTTTTTTCTCATTAAAATTAACCCAAAAAATATAAAAAGTTTTGGGGGGTATAATTTTCCATATAACGCAATTTCCTGTTTGCTTTCTTTTTCCTGAATTTTTTTTTCTTGAAATGAAGATATCGGAAATGAATGACGCTAAATTAAATTTTCCATAAGCTTCTCATCAAAATCAAACAAACAAAAAAATTTTTTTATTCTTTGGTTTTTTTTGAAAAATTAATTTAAAGGGAGGGATATAACTTTCAAATAATTCCATTATATAATATTTTTTAATTTTTGGCCTTAATTAAAATAATATTTTTTAAAGTTTTTGCTTCTTTAGATCCGGTATGTAGCTGTCCCAAAAATTTTTTTTACTTCTTTATGTAGCTGTTTTTGCTTCTTATGTTGCTTCTTTAAGTAGCTGTCCGAGACCCCAAAAAAATTTTGCCTAGACTTAGGTCCAATGCCACACTTTAAAATAAAAACCGCCGAAAAACCTCAGAAAAAATATATTTGAGACTTGACACTTCTCTGATAGCTCTACAGCATGGATAGATAATTTTCAATTTTAAAAAGCGTAAGGCGGGAAGCGGAAGCGGATCCATCCCTTCTCTACAGCTTTTATTTTTAAATTTTAAAAATGTGAATTAATTTTTAGAAATTTTTAATTTATCTGTTTTATCTACCTTTTTTTTTACAGTTTTTCGTCTACTTTTGACTAAAATTTTTTTAAATAATTTTTTTTTAATAATTTTTTTAAATAATTTTTTAAATATTTTTTAAAATTTTTTCTTCGGGTTTTTTAACTTAAGTTCTTTATTCTTTATTAATTTTTAAATTAAATTTTATTGAAAAATTTAATTTTTTTTCAATTAAATTTAAAAATTGATGTGAATATAATTCAGACTTGAGGGAGGAAAAATTAATAAATTAAATTTTTATAAAATTTAATTTTGAAAAAAATTCTTTTAATAAAATTTACATATATAAAATTAATTTACCTTTAAAACAATTTTAAAAATTCATTTTTACACCTCCCTCCCTCTAATAATATATGTGCTTACTCTTTTTTTACGCAATTAAAAATTAATCCGACTCAAATCCCTCTCTCATTACGTAAATACCTATTTTATTTATGTACTTATTTTTAAAGTGATGATAAAGCCTGCGCAAATTAAAAAATTATTTTTAGTAAATAAAAATAATATTTTATTTGTGGACGTAAATGGCTCTGGGATTATTTTAAAAAATAATAATTGATGCAAAATTTAAGAAAAAAATATTTTTAATGAATTATTTTTTTTAATAAATATTTTTATATTTTTTACAGCAAGGTATTTTGTTGGGAAATATATTTTTTAGTCCTAATTATTTTTAAAAGGTCTCTATCTGTTACATTTTAGTATGCCTATATTTTTATTAAAAATTATTTTTTAATTTTATTTTTAAAATAAAATATTTTTAAAGGTTATTTGGTTCCATTTTAGCGTAATAATATTGGTATTATTTTTTTAATTTTTAAGATTTATATTTTTTTATATTTTTTTATTTTTTTTATTTTCCTTGTTAAATGTAATAATTTTATTTATTTTTTACTTAAAAATTTTTTTTTATTTTCCCATATTTGCAACATGCCAAAAAAAAATTTTTTTTTAATATTTAAAAAAAATACTAGTATCTCGCAATTAATCCGAAAATAAAAAAAAAAGTTATTAAAAAAATTATTTAGCAAACAAACATTTTTGTCTAATAACCATATTTTTAAAAGCTTTAAAAAAATTATTGCCTCAAGCAATTTAAAGACATGTTTTATATTTTTTAATGTCTATAATCGTCATATTTATTTTTCTTTTTTTCATTAATTTAAGCTTTAATTTTAAGCTTAAATTTTAAGCTTATTTATCTCCACACTCATTATTTTTGTTTGCATTAAAAACAATGCTGTTTGGTATTTATTTTTTAGTTAAAAAATATACTGTCTAATTTCATATTTAAATACCCCTCAAGATTGAGAATATTTCGTATAGTCCACTGGGCGTTTAGGGTTCTATCAATAAAATTCCAATAATAAGGATCCGACAAGGGAATGGGTCGGGGTGAGAAAAAAAAGTAGGATTTCGGGTTTTGGATTTTCCAAAATTTCGGCCCATCCCTGGATCCGACATTATAAAAAACCTTCAAATAATATTGTTAGGATGGGAAAAAATATTATAAAATTAAAAATTAAAATCAAAAATAAATGAGGTTCATTCAGGTTTTGGGATCTTTCTGGGATCTTTTTAAATATTTTTTGTTTTTTCCTAAATTTTCTATTTTTATTTCTTTTAATAGAAATATTGTTCAAATTTATTTTTTTATTTTAATTATTTTTTTTAAAATATTATTTTCTCTCTATTTCCATTTTTAAACATTCTCTCTCCTCCTTCATTTTGACATTTTCCTTCATAAAAAAAGATTTTGTTTTTAAAATTTTTTTTTGTATTTAATGAGTTTCTTAGAATTTATTTAACACAAAAAATTTTTTTCACTAATTTATTTATTATTATTTTTTTTAATTTTGAATATTTTTTCTATTTTTGTTTTTATTTAATAATTCATTTATTTTTATGTATTTTGTGTTATTTTGTTCTTTTTATTTATTTTCAGAATTTTTGCGCACTTGATTTTACTTTTATATCATTTCCGTTTATTTCTGTATTTTCTTGTATTTTATTTAATTTTCAGAATTATTTCAGAATTTATTTAAGAATTTATTTTTCAGAATTTATTTCAGAATTTTTTTCAGAATTGCTATTTTTACAATTTATTTCAGAATTAATTTTCAGAATTTCAATTTTCAGAATTTCAAAAATTAAATTCTTAATAATCAGAATCTTTTCTGTTTATTTTATTTTCTAAAATTTTTTTTTATTTTCAGAATTCAGAATATTAATTAATTTTATTAATTTTATTTTTTTAATATTTTTGTGTCCATATTTTTTTTTATTTTTGCATGCTTTTTAAAAATCTTCTTCCGCTTTTTTTGTACTTTTACTGTATTAAATAATATTTTTTTTTGCTAATTTATTTCCTTTCAGGTATAATAAATATACCTTTTTAATACATTCCACAGAGGAATTATTTTTTAAAAATTATTTAAAAAAATTTTTTTTTTAATTTTTTCCAATGCTTCATAAAATGTTAAATCAACAAGAAAAAGAAGAACAATCTTCTACTGCTTCTTCTTTAAACAGAAAAATAAAAACAACCAAGAACAACACAATTTTTAACGACCACCCACAACAGCAACAACCAAACAAAAATCCAAAACCTTTAAATACAACAAAAACACCATCAAAATTTATTTCATCATCATTCCCCTTATTATTCTTATTCACCATACTAGTAGTAGTAATTATGCCATCATTAACTAATTGTTCGTCATTGGAATCGTCTTTTGAAGGAGCAGTACCTTCTAGTAGAATTATTGGATATCCTTTTATTTCGTTTGAAGAAAATAATAGAGGAGGAGGAGGAGGAAGTTTTGAGGACCCAAATAATAATTTTGAGGATATTATTGAAAATAAAAAGAAAACACAAAGACAACGACGACTTTTACAACAATTAGTAGCTAATGAATTAGCAACAACGGAAGGAGATGATAATGATCCTACTACTTATGGACAAACATTTCGCGGAGCGAAGAGAACTAAAGGTGAATACGAGTTACTGATTATTTGGTCAATTAATGAAACAATTAATTGTTGAATACTTCTAATAAATTAAATACCAATTATTTGGTCAATTAATGAAACAATTAATTGTTGAATAATGCCAATAAAATACCAATTAAATACCAATTAATTGGTCTATTAATTAACAATTATTTAGCCAATTTAAACCAATTATCTACCAATATTTGATTATTTAATGCCAATTATTTGGTGAATAGATACCAATTAATTGGTAAATTAATAAAAAAATTATTTGTTAAATAATATTAACAAAATACTAATTATTTGTTCATTTAATAAGACAATTATTCGGCCATTATTGCCAACAAAATACCAATTAATTGGGCAACAATTAACAATTAATTGTGAAAATTAATTGACCTTCCAATAATCAAAAAGATTTTCAAAAAAATTTTTAAACAAAAAAATTCTCCAGATTCATCAACGTCAGGATTTGCCAAAATGGATGCCCTAAAGAATAACATGATGCGGGCATTAATAAATCTTAGGCGATATTAAACAAAAAAAGAAAATTGTTATTTTAAAAAAAGATTTTAAATGCTATTTTTTGCATTTTCTTTAAAATACAAAAAACGAAATTATTAGAAAATGTCAAAATTTATTTTATTTTAAATAAAAAGTAAAAAAGATCTCAACAACAAGATTCAATAAATTTGAGAGAATATTTTTAAAAAATTTTTTATTTTTTTAATTTTCTTTTTTAAATTTTTAAAATTTTTTTTCAATTTTTTTGATTTTTAAAAAATTCTTCTTACAAAAATTAAAAAAAAATTTTCTTTAATTTTTTAAAAATTTTCTTAAAAATAATTTTAAAAATAATTTTTATTACTGATACTATAATTGAAAAAAAATTACAAAAAAATTTTTTATTAATTATTATTTGACCAAATAGACTGTGACATATTAAAATAGAGTAGTAATCTTCTTTGCAACTTGAATTTAAAATTAAAATTAATTAACAAAAAATTAAAAATATTTTTTTTCTTCAAATTAATTATCTGTGACACTTGGTGAGACGAAAAATCATTTTTAAGAATTTATTTTTATTTTAACGCAATAATAATTTTACAAGGGCGGTAAGCATCTCATAAAACAACCTTGAGCAACAACTACCGCTTGAGAGAGAGATTTTATATTAGTTGCGATTCGACATTGAAAAATTAAATTAAAAAATAATTTATTTAGTTAATTTAATAATTAATTTATTAGAAAATTATTTTTAAATTATTTTTAAAATTATTCAAAATGTGCATAACCAGGACCTTTATTATAGCCCCAGGCACCAATCCTGCAACCTCCTCCTGGCAGTTACTTTGCTAGGAGCTTTTGCTCACCACGTAGATGAGGCCTTATTAAATTATTAAGGCGTTGCCTTCACCTTCTCTTCTTTAACTGATTTTAAACCTTCATAAAACCTCTTCTCTTTATTTTGAGAAAAAAATAAATAAAAATTATTTAAAAAATTGAACAACCAAATCTCTATTTTATGAAATAATAATTTTTTAAATTTATTTTTTAAATTTAAAAAGAAATTTCTAAACAAAACAATATTTTTTTTAATTTTTTACTTCCTTTTATTAATTTAAAATAAATTTAAAATTTTCGTCTAAAATCAAAATTTAATTAAAAAAAACCTCGTGTTGTTTTTACATATGAATTTATTCTGATTATTTATTTTAACCTCCCCTCCAATGTTTTAAAAAGTGATTAATTAAATGTTAATTTTATTTGGAGGTTGCTGACGTTATTAATAAGTGTTCTTAATTGGTGGGGGTAATTTGTCTTCATTTTTTTTATTTTTTTTTTAATTTTTTAATTTTCTTGGGGGAGTAATTACATAATAGTCTTTAAATAAAATTTTTTGTGATCATTTGTCTTCATTTTTTATTTATTTTTATTTTTTTTTAATTCTCTGGGAGGTAGGGGAAGTAATTAATATTCTTTAAATAAATTTTTTAACTTACTAATAAATTTATTTTTAAAATTAGAAAAATTTTTTAAACTTAAAAATAATTTTTAAACTCTTTTCTAACAATAAGGAAGTACATCTTGAATTAGACAAATAATTTAATTTTTGTTTTTGTTGACTCTTTTTTTTAATAATTTTTTTTTAAATTGGTAACTGATGGAATAGAGGGAGTGGAGGGGTGTTTATTAGACAATTTAAGGAAGTTAAAAAATTAGTAATTTTTTTTCAATTACCCTGATAATTTAAAGACTATAAATAAAGATATTAATAAAAAATATTTTATTTTTGGCCCACTCCTTCCCCCAAATTAATTATATTTTGGTAACTGGTGGGAGGCGTTTTAGACAATTTAAGGAAGTTGAAAAAAAATTTTTTAAGTTAGAAAAAAATTTTTTTTTTATTTTATTTTATTTTTAATTTTTATTTTGATTAAAAAAATTCAGAAAAAAATTCCCAAGGATCTTTTTTATTAGAAAAAATTTCCCAATTTTTTATGAATTAACTAATAAAAATATTATTTTTTGGCCCAATCCTTCCCCCCAAATCACCCAACTATATTTATTATTTTTTAAATATTTTTTCCTTATTATTATTCTTTATTAATTTGTCCACTCTAAAACAAAGAAAAAATTTTTTTATAAAAAATAAAAATAAACATGTATATAGTCCACCAAACAATAAGAACAACAGCAAAAACAATAAAGCTCCCTCTCATCTTGTTTTTGTTTAAAGTCGGCGATTTTTTTGGGAGAAAGGGGATTTTTTATTAATAAATAAATAAAAAATCCACTAAAAACTATTGCTACTTGTGCGCATCTCTTTATATTTTTTCTATAAAGCAATTAAAAAATAAATGACCATTAATAAAAATAAATTGAACACTCCTTGCCCTAGATATATTAATATTACGTTTGATTTACTTGTTTTATTAATTAAGCTAAAAAGAGTCCGCAAACATTGTTTGCAAAAAATATTTTGTTTCTGATTTTTATATTTAAAATCAGAATATTAAAACAGAATATTAAAAAATCTTGGAAATCAGAATTTAAATTAAGAGTGAACTTAAGTTTGTAGCATCAGAATTAGTTTAAAAAAATTAAAATTCAAGTTTACAAAATCAGAATTAATTTTAAGAGAGAAAACTTAAGTTTACAAAATCAGAAATTAAACTTGAAATTTAAAATCTAAGTTTACAATATAAACTTATATTTAGAAATCAGAATTTTTAAATTCTGATAAGAACTTAAGTTTACAAAATTAATTAAAAATTTAATTCTGATTTCGCAAACTTAATTTTTCATTATTTAATTTAATTCTGATGCTACAGCCTTAAGTTCCTACTATAACTTAAGTTTACGAAATCAGAAATAAAAATTTAAGTTTACAAAATAAATTTAGACTTAAAAATCAGAATTTTTAAACACTTAAATTAAACATTAAAAACCTGAACTTAAGTTTACATACAAAATCTAAAATAAAATTTAAAAAATCTAAAATTAATTTTTAAAAATTACAATAATTAATTCAATCATAGGAGAGAGTCAACCTGTATTGGGTAAGGAAAGAAAAGATGTAAAAACGCTGCTAAATAAGCAACTCGCGCATGGGTTTTTAACTATTTATTAACTTCAATTAGTAGTACCAAATAAATATATACAACAATTTTCGTTCCAGCTATTTTATTTTTGCATCTTTTTATTGCTTCCCACACGCGCGTAATTGGGGGAGCAAAATTTTAAAAAATAATAAATGTTAGCGGAATAGTCGTCGGAAATTTTGACCAATTTAGGTAAGCTGTCCGGTTAAGTATTCTGATTTTATATTTTTTTTAATTAATTATAATTTATTTTATTTTTGAGTACTTACTTTATTAACTGTCGTCATTAAATATGATCCAGTTCCACTTTTTTTTCTTTTTCTACTTTCCAAGCAATATCGCGCAAATAATGTTATAGCTTTTCTACCACTAAGTGTACTACTTACTTCCTTTGCTACTTTATCCTTTTTATAAAAAATCCGTAACAAAATTTCCACTTAATGGGATAATTAAATTCTAGACAAGATTTCTTATTTTGTAAATTTTATGTATTGTTATTATTTGTAAACTTAAGATTATGCTTTTTAATTCCAGAATGAGTTTAGATTCTGAATTTTAATTTCTGATTTAGTAAACTTAAGTTTCCATATTAAGGTTTAATTTCTGATTCTGTAAACTTAAGTTCCTACTATTAAATTTAATTCTGATTTGCAAACTTGTTTTTTTAATTTAATTCTGATTTTACAAACTTAAGTTTTTTAAATTTAATTCTGATTTAAATTTAATTCTGATTTGAAAACTTAAGTTTTTTAATTTAATTCTGATTTTGCAAACTTAAGTTTTAATTTAAAATTTAATTCTGATACTACAAACTTAAGTTCTACTTTTCAATTTAATTCTGATTTTTATTAAGTTTTTAATTTAATTCCGATGCTACAAACTTAAGTTCGTACTATTAAATTTGATTCTGATTTTTAAGCTTGAGTTACTTCTTTTTTAAATTTTGCAGACTTAAGATTGTAAATTTGAATTCTCATTTTTAAGAATAGTTTCTGATATTGAATTTTAATTATTAAGAACCACAAATAATTACCAAATAATTTTACTTTATTTTAAAAATAAAAAATAACAATTTTCATTGTTGTTTGCAAATTTATTTTTTTGTTTTATAACAAAAAAACATAATATAAATTTATTGTTCCTCACAAGAACGAGCAGTAATTTTGGAGAAAAAAAGTAATTTGGGGAAGGGATAGATTATAGGGGGATTGAGGGAGTTTTATTGTTTAGTAGTTTTGATTGAGGGAAAAAGACAATGAAAAAAAGTAAAGAAAAGCGTGCAAATAATTCTGCAAAAATTGACAAAAATTAAAATAAATTGTAGTTGTTATATTTGCGCTGTTAATAAAAAGGAGAAAATTAAATTTAAAATAATATTTTTTTTAATTATTTTTTAAAATAAAGGCTGAAAAAAATTATTTTTTTTAAATTCATCCTTCATTCGTTTTGGGTTATAAATGACAACAACAAACGAAAAATCAAGTCAAGAAAATCAACAAAATCAACAAAATTTAAATAAAGAAGATTTAAATTCACAAGAAAGACGTTCAAGCAATTCATCGTCAAATAGCACCATATCATCATTAGGTAACAGTACGGGAAGCGATTCCTTTGGAAATTCTACAAAAGGTCTAGTTGTAAAAACTTTAAAATATTCCGATGAACAACTTGCACCAACAACAACTAAAAAATCTTTTATTCCAAATTTATTGTTGGGATCAAATGTCTCAAGAATTAATCCGACAACTAACAATAATATCCCACAAAATCTTCATCCTTCTCTAGTTTTGGATAATAAGTGGAAAACTAATGAGAATTCTTGTGTAGAAAAGGGAAGAGAATTTGAGAGAAAAAACTGTTTGATATGGGTAAGTGTTTTAAAAATTTTGAAGTTTAAAGTTTTGCGAAATTAAATTTTTTTTATTTGGCGAAATGTTTTTTTAATAAGTCGCATATTTCACCAATCCTTATTTCACCAGAAACATATTTTACCAATAAGGCTAAAAAGTACATTTTGTCACAGAAGCCGTATTGACAAAACGGGCGATTCAGTCTTATTGGCAAAATATGGTATTGGTGAAATATGTGATACCTTTTTCAATTTAATTTGGTTTATTGATATTTTAGTCACTATTTGACATTATGAAAAGTTAACAAATTTTAATTTTAGGAGAGTTGACACTTTGAAAGTTTTCAACACGTTTCTTCTTTTCCTTCTTTATTTCTCTAATTTTTTACTATTTCAAGTTTCTAATTTTCTCTATTCTCTTATATTTTTATGTTCTCTAGTCTGTTTAATGTTACATTAATTAGACACATTTTCTACAAATTTTTTTCTAAATTTTTTTTTCTAAAAATTTTCTTCTTGTTTTTAAATCTTTAAAAAATTTGAAGCCTACAATTCTTTTTTAGGCTTTATTGTTTTTTGTATTTTTTGTAGCATAATACGTGATTTTGTAGTTTTTAGTATTGAATACTCCCCTCTTTCTCTTCACAAAAATAGCTATTTTGTTACGTCTAGTTTTCTCCCCAAAACTCCCAAAAAATGATTCTTTCATTAACACCCTGTTTAAGCATTAGAGTCTTTTAACTTTTCTTTTTTAATAATTACTTAGATTAATAACCAATTTTGGGAGATACTCTCTTATGAAAATTAATTCTTGATCTACTCTTGGTTGAGTTCATAAATAAAATTCAGACTCTAATGTCACCTCCTTGTTATCTTTATTTTCCCAAAAAAAATTTTTTCCGTTATTTTTTATAATCGCTTTATTTTTAATCACTTCTTAGGAAAACTAAGAGAAAAAATTGATAAAAAAAACTTATATCGATGCGCCCCTTTCGAGATACTTCAGGGGCCCGTCGTAGAAATAATGGGGCATCACAAGAACGACAATCACTTCTACAAGAAGAAGAAAAGGACGACGAAAAAATGGACAATATTAGCAATAAAAATTTTATTATTAATAATATTTCTGGAGCTGATTATTCTTCAAAACAGGAAAAAGAAAGGTTATCTCTTATTGGTTAGTTTTTTAATTTTTTTATTGTTTGGGTGCTGGGTCTGACCATTCTTTTAAAAATTCAACAAAGGGAAACTTCTATTTTTTGGGTTTTATAAAGAAAATGAAAAATAACATGTACCCTTTGGACTATCATTTCTTTTCCTTTTTTGTAGAAATAAATCGGTTGAGTGTCTGTGGACGTTATGTCCCTATTTTCAGTCCCTTAGCCAGGATTTTTTTTGGGCCCTACCCATTTATCTGGCTACGGGCTTGCCTATTTTAGTTGACGTGCCTTGACCGACGTGTACCTCCCCTGGCTGCTTCTCCCCTAATTTGGGCATCTTTATTTTTTTTCATAAGTGGGTTACATAGGTGTCATGGACGTATTGTCGTCCACTTTAGCTACTCTTGTTATTTTAATAATCAATTTAATTTCTTTTGTAGATGGACCAGCTTTACTCGACACTTCATTTATTCATCAAAACTCTTCATCAAAAAGTACTCCATTACCATTCAAGCACCTTAAACACGGCAAAAATGATTATCGTCATGTTCCGCATACTCCAGAAGATTTAATGGCACACGAACCCAATTTTGGTGGAAATGCACAATTAGGATTTTATTATCCAGAATCTGCAGATGACGATAGTTATGATGAGGATAATGAAAATTTAAAGCCTGATGAGGCTATTATATTTGCGAGGAAGGAGGTTTAAATTTAATATTAAAATTGGA
Organism: Meloidogyne arenaria; assembly: GCA_036172955.1. NCBI lineage: Eukaryota > Metazoa > Nematoda > Chromadorea > Rhabditida > Meloidogynidae > Meloidogyne > Meloidogyne arenaria. Next base: position 4,190,068 of record JARQAB010000026.1, read on the forward strand.
GTGGAGGGGTGTTAGTATAATCGGATTTTTAAAGATATTTTGGGGCTGAAAAAATTTCTATATCCTAAATTGAGAGTATCCATTTTCTGTCCAACTTATAAATGGTGTTTTGTGGCTCCGGATGGAGCTAGCTCATAAAGCCCATACCCAGCTTGCGGAGTGTTGTTTAAAAAGTGAATAATCTTTTTCATATTCTTTTTCTTAATTTTTTAATTAAATCTCTCTTTTCTTTTCTCTATTTTCCTTATCTGGATATTTTTTAAATTTTTCTCTGTTGAAGAAACGATGTTGAAAATTTTCTTTTTTTTTTTAATAATTTTTTAAAATATTTTGTAATTTTTTTTATTTTTTGATTTTTTTTCTAGTCAATAAGTAAGCCTCTACGATGGGTACAACGTATGAGAAGAGAATTAAAAGACGATTTTGGATCAATTCTATTGTTACTTTTGCTTTATCTTTTACAGGTTTTTTTTGTTGATTTTAATTATTTTTAAATTAAATAAAAATAATTTTTTTTCAAGGGTATACCATTAGGTTTAATAGGAGCAATTCCACTACTTTTACAATCAAAAGGAATTACTTATGCACAACAAGCTGTTTTTTCTTTTGCGTATTGGCCGTTTAGGTTTTCTTTTTTTTTAATTTAAAAATTGGTATTTGTGAGTCATCCCAAACCTGTTTTTGCGAACATATTCATAAGGGCTCATAATGGTCAGATATAAAAAAAGTCAATCATTCCAACTCCCAATACTCGAATACATAATTTTTTCTTTACATGACCTTGTTCTTCTATAGAAGGGAAAATATGGATGCTCTGACCTTTATGAGACCGCATAATTTTGTCAGCAAAAAATTTTTTTATTAAAACGTTTTTGGCCTAAAATAAAATTATTCAGATCAATTTTGACTTTAAAATGTTTATTTTTTTAGTATGAAATTATTATGGGCACCAATTGTTGATTCAATTTACTTTAAAACTATAGGACGTAGAAAATCTTGGATGGTTCCTTGTCAATATTTAATTGGAATATTTCTTTTGGTTGTTTCTTATCATGTCCCAGAAATTATGGGAACAGAAGAGGATCGTGTAAATAGTAAGAAAAATTAATTTTAAATTGGAAAAAATTTTTCTTAATTTTTTAAAATAAAAATCGGGGACATTTAATTCCTTTAAATTTTTATTTTTAGATTTTAGGGGAATATTTTGTGTTATTTCTGAGATTATATAACTTTTAAAAAGCTGTGTGGTCATTAGTTGTATTGTGGTGTAATCGGTAAGGTATTGGAGGTCACCTTTTGGGTTTCCCATTCATCGGCTGGGTTCGGTTCCACTTGAGTCCTCCTTGTTTTTTCAACTTTCTTTTATTTTCCAAATTTATTTTTAATAGCTTAAAAAATTTTTTCAAGTTAGGAAAATTTTCTAAAAATTTTTTAAAATTATTTGTTTAAAGAAAAACCTCCCAATGTTTTCTTTCTAATGTGTGTTTTTCTTCCTTTAAACTTTTTGGCTGCTACACAAGATATTGCTGTTGATGGTTGGGCATTAACTATGTTATCTAGAAAAAATGTTGGATATGCTTCTACGTTTGTTTTTCTTTTTTTTTTTTAATTTTTTTTAATTAAAGAATTTTTTTTATTTAAAGTTGTAATGTTGTTGGCCAAACAATTGGTGTGTTTTTGGGAAATGTTGTGTTTCTAGCTTTACAATCTAAAGAATTTGCTAATCGTTTTCGGGCAGTGCCAGAAGAGAAAGGATTTGTTCAATTGGATGGTTGGTTTTTTTTAAATTAATTAAAAAAAATTTTTTTTTTAATTTTTGGATATTTTCGGGGAAATACTTGATCCTTTCTTTTAATTTTTTTTATTTTTCTTAACACCTCTTCCCTGGGAATTTTTTCAAAAAAAATTTTTCTTGAATATTTTTTTGTTTTTATCTATTTTATTTTTTTACTTTTTTTCATTTTTTGGGGAGATAATAGATCCTTTTTCTCAAATTTTTTTTTGTTATTTTTTAAATCTTCTTCCTTATTTTTCCTTTATTTTTTTCTTCTCCCTATTTATTCAAAAAATCTTTATTTTATTTTTTAAAAATTGCACCATTCACAAAAAAAAACAAAAATTCCATTAATATTTACAAATACATAAGTAAAAAATTTTCTAATTAATTTTTTTTATATTTAAAAATATACTTCCTCTCCTCTAATTGTTTAATTAATTAAGTTAGCATGTCCTTCCTAACCAATAAAAAGTATTGAAAATCATAATTTCACAGCTTTAAAAAGATTTTTGAAATTTTTTAAAAGGAAAATTAACCTTGTATTCTGATATTTATCATAAACTGTACTCATTCCATAACCTCCTCTATCACTTATAATTACGGCACTCCACCAATTACCAAAGCGGCTTTCTGCCATTTGTTTCATATGTCTAATATAAGGGAAATTTACTATTTTTTTTAATTAAAAAAATTTTTTCTATGATCTTTTTTCTGATTTGATTTTTAATTAAAATTCCTTTCATTTTTATAAAAATATTCAAGATACAACCTTAAGAATACTCGTTACTCGACCCAAGAAATTTTTCGAAAAACCTGGTTTGAAAGCCAATATTCTGCCTTTTTCCCAACTTAATCCCCCTAACTGACCCGTTCCGAAACTCTCGGCCTGAGACCATAACCCGGCTTTGAACTCCGACTAATGTTCATAAATTTCAATTTTGCTCGTACTCGTACTTCATACCAAAGTACGACTACGAATTTCGGTACGAGTTTATGAACACTGAACCCGACTCAAAGAAAATTTTGTAACCCCCAACCCGTTTCTTTTTTTTTTCTCTCTCAACCAAGTAACATTCCTGATTTTGTGATCTTATAATTAGAGTTCTGACTATAATTTAATTTTTAATTATACTTTGCTTGATGGCTATATTGATGTGGATATACTCCAATAGTCTCAAGTATAATTTCGCGTAGTTTTTCTGATTTACAATTATCTTCTGAAAAATTTTAGGAAAAAATTAATTTTAAAGAAATTAATTTAACTAAATCCTCTTTCCATAGTTTCCATTGGAAATGTAATTAATACTGATGCAGCAATTAATAAAATTATATAAATTAAAAATGGCATACTAATTCTCTAAAATTAAAATTTTTAAAAAAAAATTTTTAAAAATTTTTGCAATTTTTTGAACTTTTTTTTAATAAAAAATATTTGGGTAACAGAATGTTTTTGTTGATATAAAAGGGAAAAGAAATCTTTGAATTATTTTTCGAAAAATAAATAAATTTTTAATGAAAAAAATTTTTTGGGATTATGTAGAAGGAAATTTTTTTTAATCTCTAACAGAAGATATATGAGCTTATTTTTATTATTTTTTCTCGATTTTACATATTTTGGCATTTGAAAATGGATTTTTAAATTTTCAAAAATTATTTTATGGGGCGGCGACCTTTTTTAAAATCCTAAACAACAAAAAAAAAGTGTTTTATGACCAATTTAGGTTAATTTAATTTGTCGAAAATTTTTTGGCATTTCCGGATGTTGAAAAAAAATCTATTTAAAAAATGATGAGGGAAAAGTACGTTTTTTTAAATGGAAAAAAGAAAATAAAAATGGGGGAAGGGTGTGGGGGTGTATAGTAATGACGTGAATTTTTTTTTATCTATTTTTAGTCTTTTTTAATTTTATTAAACTGACAATACAAGAAAAGGAGTAATAGTTTTTCATAAGATTTGAATAAGAAAAATTTAATTTTTTTATTTTTTTTTAACTAGGTGAGTTTTTTTTTGGATAATTTTTGGACTATTTTTTTATGCTGCGTCATTAAAAAAAATTTTTTTTCAATTTTTAATTTATTTTTTGATTATTCTTTAAAGGAGGCAATAATTAATATTTAAGAAAAAATTTACAAAATAGATCTAACAACAATACTACGCGCAAAAATCGAAAATACGGGGTAGAATATATAAAATTTTAATGAGTGAATTGATGATTTACGCGACCAGTTAACCCTCTTCTCCTCCCAATTCTTCCGTTTAACTCTTTTTACGAGTTTGTTTTGATGGTGGTGCTTTTTATTTATTTATACATTGGCCCCCTTATACCATTCAAAACAAACAAAAAAATTTTTTTTGTCTTTTCGGAAGGGTTATAAAATGACGACTTTCCTTTAATTTTTATTTAATTTTAAATTAAATTTTATTAAATTTTTTTTTTTTCGAAAAAAAATTTTTTTGATGATTTTTTAAATTAAATTTTCTAAATATTTTTTTTTAATTTTTTATTCTACTTTACAATTAAGAAAATTCAAAAAACAAATTTTTTAAATTAATTTTAATTTTTTTTCAGGATTTGTCTTCTTTTGGGGAATTATCTTTTTAATAACTACAACTCTTGTATTTATTTTTAAACATGAAATTGATCATTCTGTTGAACAAAATCCTTCCTCGACGTATTTTTTTTTATTTTTAAAATTCAAAAAAAAATTTATTTTTCCAATTTTTTAGAGCAGAAAATGGAAATAAAGGAAGTGATGAAGAAAAGGAAAAATGTGAAGAAGAAGAAGAATTGTCTTTGGGTGTTAAAGAAACATATACAGTTTTGGCTAAAATATTATGCCTTAAACCTATGCTTGTAATGATTGTTGTTTTGCTTACTGGAAAGGTTTGGGGGGAGAATTTATTTTCTTAAATTAATTTTTTATTATTTTTTTAAAGATTGCATTTGCTGCTTCTGATGGAATGACTGGTAAAATATTTTAAATTTATTTTTTTAAGTCTTAAAATTATTTTTGAGACTGTAATTTAAGTTTATTTGAATTAAAAACTTTAGTTCGATTAGTTTTGTAATTCTGAAAGCTTGAGTTATAGTACAAGTTTATTTTTATAAACTTAAGTTTAAATTTACAGACTCAAGTTTAATTAATCTTGTAAACTTAAAGCTTAACGATGTATATGCGCTTATTTAAATAATTAATTTTATAAACTTAAGCTTGACTAATTTTACAAACTCAAGTTTATCTAATTTTATAAGCTTAAGTTTAACTAATTTTGCAAACTTAAGTTTAATTATTTTTACAAACTCAATTTTATCAAATTTTGCAAACTTAGGTTTAATTAATTTTACGAACTTAAGTTTAATTAATTTTACAAACCTAATAGTTGACAATTATATTTCAACTTTACAAACTTAAGAAATTTAAAATATTTTTCATTTTTCTTTTTTTTTCAGATTTAAAATTAATAGCTGTTGGAATAACAACAGATAAAATAGCTAGCAGATCTCTATTTCTTACACCTTTACATATTGTACTTCCTTGGTTATTAGGTAAACAAACTGCTGGTCCTAAACCTCTCAATGTATTTCTTTGGGCATACCCTTATCGTTTAATAATGGGTGTTGTGTTTGCTTTACTTGTTTATTGGACTCCTTCATTTAAAGAATCATCTGGCGATTATTCTTATTTTTATTATGCAATATGGATGGCCGCGTACTATATGCAGCAAGTTTGTTTTTTTTATTTGTTGACAAAAATGAATTAAAAATAATTTGGGTGTCATGGTTGAATTTTTCCCCTGGGTCTTCACTTCATTTTCCTTTTTTTCGTGGGGTATCGCCTGTGATTGCAAACTTAAGTTTATTATTTTATTATCTCAAACTGTAGTGCTTCTTTTAGAAATCAGAATTATATATGTAGTTTTACAAATCAGAATTTTAAGTCATTAGTTGGAACTTATTTTTTAAAATAGACTTAGGTTCGTAAATCAGAATTACATAATTATAAATCAGAATTTTTAAAATAATTACTTAAGTTCGTAAATCAGAATTTCATAATTATAAATCAGAATTTTAATAGCTTAAGTCTGCAAATCAGAATTTTTACGCATATTAACTTAAGTTTGCTAATCAGAATTTTCAAGAATATTAACTTAAATTGTAAATCAGAATTTTTAAAATAATAACTCAAGTCTGCAAATCAGAATTTTTAGAATAAAAACTTAGGTTTACAAATCAGAATTTTCAAAATAATAAAATTGTGTTTACATATCAGAATTTTTAATTTTAATTTAATTTTCAGATAGCTTCTTATTGTATTTTTCTTTCAATGATGGCTTTCAACGCGCAAATATCTGATCCAAAGGTTAAAAATTTAAATTTAAAAATTAATTAATTTAAAAAATAATATTTAAATTTATAGATTGGTGGAACATATATGACATTATTAAATACTTTAAATAATTTGGGTGGAAATTGGCCAGTAACTCTATTTTTGAGTATCACAGATTTTTTTAATCGAAAAAATTGTGTTGCTACAGGGACTAAATTGTAAATTTTTTAAAAAAAATTTTAAAGAAAAAAATTTTTTTTCTTTCCTCTAAAGAATTCTTGGTGCATGTAATACCAAAAAAGATGAAGAAATGTGTATTAAAGGTGGTGATGTTTGTGAATTTCATATTGATGGCTATTATATTTCTGTTGGAATATGTACTATAATTGGTTTATTGTGGTATAGAATATTTTATAGACGTATTAAATATTTCCAAAAAATTCCGAGACAAGAATGGAGAGTTATTAAAAATAAATAGATTAAAAACGGGAAAAGAAAATGACATTGTGATTTTTAAAAAAATATTTATAATAGCTTTGAATTTTTGTAAATTTTTATAAGTTAGAGATCGAGATGGGTGCCAAGGCTTTCTTGGGATTCTTGGAGGGGTTTTTCTTCTTTTAAAAAATTGAGGAGGTTTAAAAAATTGAAAATTTATCTTGGAGGGGTTTTTTCTCCTGTACCTTAGATTCTCTGATTAATTGACATAGTTTTAGATTCCAGGCTCATTTGTTTTAAAAGAGGTACCTAAGGTTCTCGTGGATTTTTTTCTTGGGGTAGAGTTCTTTCACCCTTACCTAGAAATTAATAAACAAAGTTTATAAGAATCCATTCTGGGCTATTTAAAAAAATCTCTCGATCTTTAAAAATATTCTATGTTACATGGTGTTTTTATTTTTTCTTTTTTTTTTTAAGGGTTGGGGCTAATTATTATTTTTTGGATAATTAAATTATATATAATATATTTATATATATATATTTTAAATTTTTTCTTTTAAAATTTTCTTTTTTTGCATATATGACTTTTTTTTATAATTTCCACATTCGTTGTTTTTATTGTGCGAAATATACATATTTTTAGGCCTTTTTAATTTGTGATTTTTAAATTAAAAAAATTTCCTTTTTCAATTATGAATAAAAAATGTATTTTAAAATAGACTTCATTTCTTTTATTTTTTTGTTGGTGGATAAACCAAAGAAATTATCTCAAATTATCGGCTTAAATGCTAGTTTGGCGTCTGTCGAGATCGGGCGCTACTGACCATTTTTAAATTATTTTTCACTGTTGGGCATTTTGTCTTTCTATGTTTTTAAGTTTATTTAATTTACATTTTGACATGTCAAAGTGTAAAATAATTTTTGTTAAATGTCAAAATGTAAACTTTTTTTGGTTCAATTTTTGTTTTTATTTCTAGGAATTGCTGACAATATTTTCACTTATAATTTTTCTATTTTCCCCATTTTTTAGTATATATCATGCATTTATTTGAAGTTCCTGAACGTATTTTTGACTACACAATAAATCAAGTTGTTACAATTTTCTACAATCGCTATCCAAATTCATTTTCTAAACATGTAATTTCTGAAGATGTAATTTCACGTGAAATTAAAGGAAGTAAAATTATAACAAGGAAATTAATTGTTAAAAGAGGTTTATGTTTGATTTTTTTTAAAGAAGGAGAAGGCTATTTTGGGTAAACTAAGGATTGGGGCCCCGGAGCTTATGCAGTTTGGGTATGCTTTTTTAGCCACGCCCCCTTTTCTCTTTCCACCATCAATCGACCTTATTTTGTACACAATGGTCGGCCTTTCCTTCTCCCTTTTTCTTCTACACATCAATCAATTTAGCCGAGTCGTAATTTTGATTTTTAAAATTTTTTAGGAAATTTAAGTTAAATTGAATGAAAAAATGAATTATAAATCTTAAGTCTTACTAATTAAACGAAATAAATCGTGAATATTAAAATTTTTAAGATCTTCCTTATCCTAGAATAATTTTAACAAGATACAAAGTTTACGTAAGAAGAAATGATTGAGAGTGAAGGAACAAAGTAGATGGGGAAGAGAATTAAAAAGGGGTGTGATGTAGTGTGTTTGATTGATATGGAGAAGAAAAAGGGAGAAGGAAAGGCTGACCATTGTGTACAAAATAAGGTGGATTGATGGTGGAAAGAGAAAAGGGGGCGTGGCTAAAGAAAAGCATACCCAAACTGCATAAGTTCCGGGGCCCCTATTTTACTTCCCATATATACATACAAAATGGTCAAGACTCCTTTTTTACTTTTCGCCCTATGTTGCTTTTGGCAAATTATCTCAATCAAAAAAGCCCTAATCCTTGGTTTACCCACAATTTCTTGTTTTTTTTGAAGGCGCCGGTTTTCTCAAGTCAGTTCCTCGTTGGATTTCTAGACAGACTCATGTTGCTTTTATGCCAACTTTGGAAGAAAGCATTTTTGATGTAAATGAGGGGACTTTAATTACACATACTAGAAATGTTTCTTGGACAAATACTTTGGATATGACAGAAACTTGTACTTATAAAAAATTGGTATTCTTTTGTATTTTTAAACTCAAGTGGTCTAATTGTAAGGGCTTTGATCTTTTATAATAGTTTGTTTGAAATCGCATGAATCGTTATCCAACCCTATATTGTCTGTGACTCGAGAAAGACGAATCTGGGCAGGATGGTCCCAGATCCAGATCCGGGTGACTTTTCAAGGACGATTTTTCGTGTTTTGCAGATTTTCATAAATGGGGTATTTCTTTTAGTTTGTACGAAGATTATAACATATATTATAACAATTATAATGTTATCATTATAACATTATTATTATAACTATTGCCATAAATTTTGTGATAATAAGTGTGTTCCCTTGTCAGAAGCTTCTTCCAGGACAGTTTTTCGAGGTTTTCTGATTATTCTGACATTGGAATTTCCTTTAGGTTAGATTAATCAGTCCGAACTCTGATTATAAATTTGCGATTATCAGTGTCTTCCCTTGAAAAAAGCCTTGAAAAAGAGAGTTTCCTAGAAATAAATTTAAGCCTAAATTTTATTTTTCTTCTAGCCTGATTCCAAAAGCAGCGTTAAACGTATTCTCTCCGTTAAAGCAAATTGTCGTTTCTCCAATTTAGTTGAACAATTTTTGCTTAAATTGTTTCGCAAATCTACAAATAAAACTTTGAAGGGATATGATGAAAAATTGATTGAAAGGTTTTCTTTTTTGAATTTCTAACTAAAAAAATTTAATCAATTTTCTATAGATTTGGACATCATACATCAACACAACAACTACTTCCAAATTTGGGAGGAAATCAAAAACAACTTACTGAAAGGGCTAGTGATTTAATTAAAAAACATCGTGGAGCTCAAATTGGAAATGGTTAAGGTTGAAAAAAATTTTTTTTGAAGAATTTTTATTCTGCTTGGAATGGCTGTTGAATATAATAGGTTTATCTTCAAAAAAAATTTTTTTTAAATATTCCTTATTTAATTTTAAAAAATACTTTTGTTCTTTCATTTGATAGGGTGGTGTTTTTTTGTTAATCAGATTTATTTTAACGAAGAATTTTTTCTCTTAAATTCAGAATTTTTTAGTTTTAGGGTTTTAAAAATATTTATCTTTATAATTTAAAAAAAATTTATTCCATTTTACACCACTCATCAATGTTGGTAATCTTATATATATTTAATTATTTTGACGTCTAAAAATATGTTTAAAAATAAGGATTGAATGTTTGGCACTCGGTTGGATAATTTTTTAATGATCGGAAAATTTAAAAAAATTCTTGATTTTGTTTGGGGATCTTGACTAGATTTTTGACCTACAGTAAAGGAAAAATCAAGATCTATTTTTAGTTTTTTTGCGGACGTTTTCAAGCCCCGCTCCTCTTGGATACACCCTTGACAAGTGCCAAATATTTTAATCTCAAAACCTTTAAATTGTTCAAAATAAATTTTTTTATGAATTTTTTGAACAATTTACCTTTTAAACAAAATTTGTTTTTTGCTATTTTCTCTGTTGAATTTTATAAACACTTAAAAAAATTATTTTTTTTTTTCAATTTAAAGGTTCCTTTACCTTTCATTTTTTAATTTCAATTTTTTAAAATTTTTTCTTCTTTTTAGATTTTTAAATTATTTTTTTGAATTAAAAATTATGAATTCATCTGTTGCTCTTGTTTGGAGGACTTTGTGTTCACTTAGCATTCTTTCACTTGCTCATTGTGCTTATAGTGCTGCTCAGGTTTTTTCTCTAAATTTATTTAGCCTAGTCTTCCCATCATTTTTTTGATATCCATGGTGGTGCCTGGTCAGACTCTCTACCTCTCTCTGCCCCCCCCCCTTGAAAAAATCCTGGTTGAGGGTCTAGTTCTAGGCCACTTTCTTTTTCGTTTTTTCGTCGAATCTCGTTAGTAGCCTCCACTCTAATATTTTTGTTTTTTCACCGCAATGTTATAACTTATAATTAATTTACTTAAAATTGGCTTGATAAGTTGAATCTGGGCTTTGTTGGACCATACTTGGGCGTCATATTTGGTAACTAACAACCTTGAGGTATCTCGAACTCGCGATGCCTTGAGCCTTTTCTCTTAAAAAATTTTCCAATTTTAAGCATCGTTCATATCTTCGTTTAATTGGACAACCATTTACTTGTTTACCATTAGATTTGTTGTTTCAAACAACTATTAGTCTTTTGATCGCAATGATTTCTACAGCTTTTGTTGTTGGCGAATTTCAACCAATTCGAGCTGATTTTTTGGTTTTCTTTTTTAATTTTTAAAAAATTTTCTTTTCAAAGACTTCAAAAAAATCTTGGGATACAATTGGTAATTGCCCTTCTTTTTATATTTTTGATCACCGTGGAAAATGTTTATTGCCTAAATTTGAGGTTGATGAGATTTAAAAAAGGTTTATTTTTTGTTTTTAAAGAGACAGATCTCTTTCTAGTCTTTTTTATGAGTATTGTTCAATTAAAAATTTTTTTAGATAGTTAAGCCTCTCTCTTTATTTTTTTTGACTTTTTTTTTGTCTATTTCAAAAAAAAATATTATTTTAAATAATTGTGTATAGAATTTAAATTTCAAAAACATTTTTAAACAGTCGGAGGGATCTGTTGAATTTTCTGATTTTTCCTTTTAATTTAATTTTCCCGTGCGAATCGTGCCAGGCTCCTCGTGTGATGAGAAATTTATTTTTTGGATTTAATGAGACCTTTTTTTATTTTTTTAAATTTGAAAATCTTTTTAATTTCTCTCGGATCCCTTTTTTATTTTTCCTTCTGAAATCAATTTTTAGTTTCTCTTAATCTTTTAATAAATTTAATTCTATACACAGTCGTTTATTATTTAAATACATACAGTCAAAACCTCATTTTTAAAATAATAATCTTTTTGAAATTGAAAAAAATTTTTTATTTTATAATTAAGGGGGATTTTGCTATATCGCTTACGTAGCTTCCACATTTCTGTTAATTTTTGGCCTGCCAAATTAACAAAAAAAATTTTTTTGAATTATCTTGTGAGGTTTTTTTGACTGTATTTTATTCCTTCACTTTTTGTTTTTAAATTTTCAAAAAAAAATTATTTCCTTATACAAAATTCTTATTTTTTCTCCGAAATAATTTTAAAAATATATTCCACTTAAAAAATAATATTCATTTTATTTTTTACCTTGACTTCATTTTTTTATAATACAAAGTTTGTTATTTAAATTTTAATATTCTAATTTTATTTTTGTTCTTTATTTGTACTCTTCATTCTCGACTCATGTATATATGTGATGTGGTGTAGTGGTTTCGTCCCTGCTTCCATTGTAGAATGGCTTTGGGTTCGATTCCCAAATAATTTTAAAATTGTTTTGGTATTTTTTTCGTCTACTTTATTCACTTTTTTGTGTCTGAAATTGTTCTAAAAAAAGTTTACAAAATTTTGGAAAGTATTTTTATTTGATTTTTGGTTATTTCTTCTAATATATATTTTAAAAAAATTTATTTTAATTATTTATTTTTATTAATTCTGTTTATATATTTAAATGTTTATTTCTTCTATAAATAAAACAATAAAAACAACAAAAACATTAAAATCATCTCCACAACAATATCAAGAAGCTTTAAATTATTGTGTTAAAATTGTTAAAGAAAGGGATTATGAAAATTATTTGGCTGCTTTATTAATGCCCACAAATGTTAGGGCAAAAATATTTACGGTTTTCTTTTTTTAAATTTAAATTTTAAAAAATTATTTTCTTTTATTTTTAAAGATTTTGGCGTTAAATGCAGAAATATCTACTCTGAGGCACAAAATAAAGAGGCATTCTGGCGTTGCAAATATTAATCAATTGAAATTTTGGAAGGATGCGTTAAATTCGTTGGCTAGAGGAGATGCTCTGTTGCCTCGGTTTTTATTTAATTTTAATTTTGAGGGGTTTTTTTTAAATACTTATGGAGTTTTTTTTGTTTTGGAGTGCTTGGGTATTTGCCTTTGTTTTTTGCTTTTTTATTTCAAAATTCTTCTAAAATCTTTTTAAAAATGTTCCCAGGCCTTAAAAATTTTTTCTTGAAAATTTTCGACTCACCCGTTACCCTTTAATTTTTTAAAAATTTTTACAACTCTAACAGAAAATCTTTTTTTTTCAGTCAACCAGTAATTCTCGCCCTCCAAGCATTTTACAATTTTCCCCAACCATCATCTACAGAATTTAATTTATTTTTAAATTTAATAAAATCAAGACAACAAACTTTGGGTGATCGTCCTTTTGAAAATTTGAATTTTTTAGAAAATTATTGTAAATTACTTTATGGCTCTTTAATTTTACTTCAAATGAATTGTTTAAATAGACAAGAAGTTCAACTTTTGGATGAAACAAAATTGGAAAAAGTTGTAAATTCAATAGCTTGTTCTATTGGTATATTAACTTTGTTGAGGTTTTCTTTTCTTATTTTTTTTTAAATTGAAAAAAAATTCTACAGGGCAACCACTTTACTGTTAAAACATGATGGAATTGTGCTTCTCCCACAAGATGTGACAGACTTGCATGGGTTCAATGTTGATTCTGCTGCTCGTAGTGCGCCTAATGCAATGAAAGATGTTGCTAAAGATTTGTGCAAGGTTTTTAAATTTTTTAAAATAATTTTTGATGATTATTCCTTCTTGGTTTTTGGTATAAGTTTTGAGACTGGTCCAGAGTCTTTAACCTTAGAGTTGCCTTGAACTCAGGTCTTTTCGAGCTTCCTGGGTCTTTTTCTGAATTCATACCTAGACTTTTATCGATCGAAATATCATTGATAAACTTTAAGAAACGTCTCTGAACGTCTTCCGGATCTGATTTTATATCCGTATTTTCGTCTAGCTGGAATTTCTTTGATAACCAGCAGCCTTAAACAGTTCGTGCTTACCTATGCTTATGTTCACTTTTCCCCTCACTATTTATTATTTTTTCTAGATAGCTTCTACTCATCTTAATTCTGCTCGTTCCTTAACTTGTTCAATTCACCCTACTTTAAGGCCAGCCTTGTTAACTGCAGGATTTCGTTCAGATTGGATTTTAAAGGTTTTAGAAAAATCAGATTTCAATTTGTTGGATGTTCGACTACATAGAAGACAACATCCTTTTGCTGCTTTAATACTTTGGTGGAGATATAGAAGAAGAATATTTTAATTTGTATATTTTTGTTTTTTTGTTGTTTATTTTAGGAAATTTTTAAAATTATTGTTTTTATCGATTTTTTGAATAAAAATTTTTTAAAAATTAATTATCGATTGATATCGATTTTATCGATTAGTATTGTTTTTATCGATTTTTTGGAAAATAAAAATTTTTAAAAAATTAATTATCGATTGATATCGATTTTATCGATTAGTATTGATTTTATCGATTTTTTGGAAAAATAAAATTTTTTAAAAATTAATTATCGATTGATATCGATTTTATCGATTAGTATTGTTTTTATCGATTTTTTGGAAAATAAAAATTTTTTAAAAATTAATTATCGATTGATATCGATTTTATCGATTAGTATTGATTTTATCGATTTTTTGGAAAAATAAAATTTTTTAAAAATTAATTATCGATTGATATCGATTTTATCGATTAGTATTGATTTTATCGATTTTTTGGAAAATAAAAATTTTTAAAAAATTAATTATCGATTGATATCGATTTTATCGATTAGTATTGATTTTATCGATTTTTTGGAAAAATAAAATTTTTTAAAAATTAATTATCGATTGATATCGATTTTATCGATTAGTATTGTTTTTATCGATTTTTTGGAAAATAAAAATTTTTAAAAAATTAATTATCGATTGATATCGATTTTATCGATTAGTATTGATTTTATCGATTTTTTGGAAAAATAAAATTTTTTAAAAATTAATTATCGATTGATATCGATTTTATCGATTAGTATTGTTTTTATCGATTTTTTGGAAAATAAAAATTTTTTAAAAATTAATTATCGATTGATATCGATTTTATCGATTAGTATTGATTTTATCGATTTTTTGGAAAATAAAAATTTTTAAAAAATTAATTATCGATTGATATCGATTTTATCGATTAGTATTGATTTTATCGATTTTTTGGAAAAATAAAATTTTTTAAAAATTAATTATCGATTGATATCGATTTTATCGATTAGTATTGTTTTTATCGATTTTTTGGAAAATAAAAATTTTTAAAAAATTAATTATCGATTGATATCGATTTTATCGATTAGTATTGATTTTATCGATTTTTTGGAAAAATAAAATTTTTTAAAAATTAATTATCGATTGATATCGATTTTATCGATTAGTATTGATTTTATCGATTTTTTGGAAAAATAAAATTTTTTAAAAATTAATTATCGATTGATATCGATTTTATCGATTAGTATTGATTTTATCGATTTTTTGGAAAAATAAAATTTTTTAAAAATTAATTATCGATTGATATCGATTTTATCGATTAGTATTGATTTTATCGATTTTTTGGAAAATAAAAATTTTTAAAAAATTAATTATCGATTGATATCGATTTTATCGATTAGTATTGATTTTATCGATTTTTTGGAAAATAAAAATTTTTAAAAAATTAATTATCGATGGCTCATGAGGCATAATGCGACAAAATGTCACAGAGTTCAAAATGCGACATATTGTCTCTAGTTTATAACGCGACAAAATGTCACGTAATTATAAAAAATATTTATCAGCAATAAAAACAGCAGAAGCAGCAAAAAATTTGTGAGACAATTAAAATAAGGGGGTTTGGCAAGGGTCTTTTTTGGAGAGATTATTTTTAAAAAAATAATTGGGGCTAAATATGGAAATTAAAAAAAAATTAAAATTTTATGTCAAAAAGCTAAAAAAAATTGGGCTCTTCATAGGAGAGAATGATCATCATTATTGTATATATTTATTGATTTATTTGACAAGTTTAAGTCGTTTCAAATTGCAATTTTTGCTAAAATTTTTAGAAAATTTTTTAAGAAAAAATTCCAAGTTTCAAACCAAAAAAGATGTGATTCCAATGGGTAACAGCCTTGTCCTTCAATTTTTGAATTGAGCTTTAATCCACAATCTTCACATTTGTAACAGTCTAAATGGTAGCTTCGATCCATTGCAATTACACGAGCAACTTCTGTTTCATTGCCGCTGGGGGCGATTACCTGACAAAAGAAGGAAAATAACGTTTCTTTTTTTCCTCTAACTGATAAAAAAATTAAATTAAAAAATTGTTAACAAACTTAAATATAAAAAATTAGATTTTATAAAATTTTCCAAGTTAAAAATAATTGGCTAAAAATGTTTGGGAAAGGAAAGGGATCGAACCTTTACACTATTTCCTATGCATATGAAGAAAGTCAAGCACACTAACCAATACACCAAGACACAACCTAACTGATTGCGTTAATTTTACCTCTAATAGTTAAATTAAAAACTCACTTTGAGGCAAGAAGCACATCTTGGAGAAAACCTTTCATGGAAACAATCAAGACAATAAGCTGAATTTTCTGAATCCACAGTAAATTGAATTCCATCCAAAGATTTTTGACAAGTAGGGCAGACAAAGCATTCTGGGTGGAAAGCTTTTCCGAGCGCGCGAAGAATTTTTCTGAAGAAATTTCTTAAAAAATAAAGAATCCGAGCATCTCCTTGACCCATTGTTTGATCCATAACTTTTTTCAATCTCAACCAATTTTAACGAAATCTATACCAATAGAAAGCTAAGAATATCCTCATTATTTTCTTCCAAAAAGGTCCCTAGTTACGACCATTTTTTAAAAAGTTGGAAGCTTTTAAGTGCGGATAATCGTGATTTTCCGACTATACCTTTCAATTTTATCGGCCTACAACTTCTTTTAAAAATAGTTTTTAAAATAAACCCAGATAGGAAAAAGAATCGTTATATTCAGAGCTTTCGATAGATAACAGAATTTATTTGAATCAATTGGAATTTAAAAAAGTTATGGATCGGGAAAGGGGGTCAGGAACAATTGTAGAGACTTAAACTATGAAATACTAGAGAGAAAAAAACACAAAATTCGAACCAGAAATAAAACACAAAAATAAATTCAGAAAAAAATCAGAAATTCAAAAAATAAAGAAAAAACCCCTCACTGTGTAATAGGCATTTTACATTTGCCACATTTCTCAAGCGAATTCATATAATCAACTTGACACAAATTTTTACCATCAACAGCATAGAAAGAGCAACCTTTTTTTAAATTTAAAAAATTAAAAAAAAATTTCCTTAAAAGAAATTACCAGCCAATTGTTTTTGACATTGATCACAACAAAAACAGGTAACGTGGTAAGGCTGACCTAAAGCTGTTACACCTGGGGGATCTCCAGAAATTTGTTGACGACATTTGGTACAATAATCTTTAAGAGGAAGAAAATTAAATTAATTAAAAAAAATTTTTTTTTTGAATTTAATTTTTAAGAAAATTAAAAAAAATAAATTCCGAACCAAGATCATCAGCCATTATTTTTTGAAATTTATTATTTTTTTTGATGATAAAAAATATAGAAGGATTGAAAAATATTAAAATAAAATATATAATTGCCCTTATTAACTAGAAAAAATATTTTTTTTTAATTTTTAAAATTATAAAAAAAATTTTCGAGAAAATTTAAAAATCGAGAGTCTTAAAAGCCAAAAATAATAAGTTAAAAAATTGAAACAATTAAAAGAAAATTTAAAAAAAAAACGAATTAATTGGTGTCTTTAAAAAACCCAAAATAATTAGCTACATAGAGAAAAAAAATTTTTTTGTAAAACTATTAATAATTGGAGAGGTCTTTAAAATTATCCCCAAAAGAATAATTACACACTCAAAAAAATTATTATTTTTTTTCTGATTTATTCCCCCAATTATTTTATTCTATAAATTTTCTCAACTTAGACAAATTACGTAAACAGACAAGCTTTTTTGTTGTTAACTATAAAAATGCTGTCAAAAAATATTTTTTCGTCAAGTAAAAAAAAATTTTTTTAACAAAAAAAAAAGAACGCCTTTTAGAGACACGTCCTTATAACAATCCTTGCCTTTCCTTCCTTTTGTTCTTCCCAAGGGGATAAAAAAGAAGAAAAAAAACTTTTTTTTGGGGAGGAAAAGCTTGTCAAGTCTTTTTTTAAGTAAGCGAGAAAATAACACAAAAAAGAAATGTACACAAAAAAAAATTAGCGTAAAAATGTTTTTTGGGAGGAAGTTAAGGAGAGGAAAAGCAAATAATATTTATATTTTTAGGGGAATAAAATCAGAATAAAAATATGTACATAAAAATAATGAAAAATGAGAGAAAAAATCAGAATTAATAAAATAAAAGAGAAAAAGACAAGAAAACACAAATATCAGAATTATAGAAAATACAAAAAAATACAAATCGGGGAAAAGTTTAAAAAAATCAGAATTTTAAAAAATACAGAAATAAACGAAAATAAAAAATCGGAATTATAGTAAAATACCTACAAATACAAAGAGAATTAAAAAATACAAAAGATTAAAAATACAAGAAAACACAAAAAAAAGAAAAACGCTTGGAATATAAAACCAGAAAAGACTTGTGAAAAATACATATTCTGATTTTTATTATTTTTAAAAGAAATCAGAAAAGTATCAAAAATCACAACTGCACGTACTTAAATACATATAACTATTTACAGAGTGATCTGATCAGATTGATTCTGCTAGGACAAAAAATCCACATATTCATAGCTTTCTATTGATATAAAAATTATTCAAATAGGTTAAGAATTAGAAAAGTTATGATTCAAAATAGGGTCTCAAGAATGAAATATGGCGAAAATAGAGCAATTTCCCCATCATTTTTAAAGAGGTTTTTATGTTTTGTTCAAAAATGAGAGATCAGTTTACATATATTTTTGAGTTTTAAACTTTCTGGAAAATAATGAAACATAGAAAATGATCAAAAATTAATCGAGAAAAAAGGATTTAAGTATAAAAAGAATTTAAACACGAAGAGAATCATGGAAAGAAGAAAATTGAAAAGAGGAAGAAAACGAGAAAAAAGA
This sequence comes from Meloidogyne arenaria, assembly GCA_036172955.1. Lineage (NCBI taxonomy): Eukaryota > Metazoa > Nematoda > Chromadorea > Rhabditida > Meloidogynidae > Meloidogyne > Meloidogyne arenaria. The sequence continues at coordinate 4,208,696 of JARQAB010000026.1, forward strand.
AAAAATTTTTTAAAAGGAAGATTTTAGAAAAATATAAAAATCTAAAAGAATAAGGATGGGGAATGATTATTTTTCTACAAAAAGATTTTAAAATTTTTTCTTTTGTTGAATAATCCATGTGTGTATGCTTAAACGGTAAAAAAAAAAGAGGAAAGAATTTTAAAAAATAAAAGTGATTCGTCGAAAAAAATTTTATTTTTAAGAAGAGAATTTTTATGTATTCGAGAGGTGGTGATTTTAGCATATGAGAAGAAAAAAAAATTTTCAAGAAAAAAAGTGAAAGACATCTGCCATTAAAAAAAGATATGGAGATAGATAAATGCATGAATCAGTTAAAATAAAAATAAAAACAGTTGTTTAGAGAATAACTAGTTGGTTGGTTGCTGGAATTTTTTTTATCCTCTCCTCAAATCTTTTTTATCCTCTCCTCAAAAAAACAAATAAATTCTTGAGTGTTTGTTTTCGTTAAGAAAGATAAAAAGAGAAAGATGTGTGTTCAAGATTAGATAAGTACTTACAAGATTGGATCGATATTTTTAAAAAGAAAAAATTTTTTGATAAAATTTTAAGTAGAAAATTTTTAAAAGGAAGATTAAAAAAATGAAAATCTAAAAATACATAAGGAAAAAATAAAAAAAAAATATATCTAAAAATATAAAATTTCAAAAAAGGCCCTAAATTTAATTAACAAAAATAATTCAAAAAAATTTTCTCTATAAAAACCTCTTAATTAAATCACAAAATAATTAAAATTACTTAACAAACTCTTCAGAAAAAAATTTTTCTGAAGAGTTCTCTAAAACTTTATTTAAAAATCTCAAAAAAAATTTTTAATAGAAAACTTAACAGACTCTTCAAAAAAAATTTTTTTCTTTATTTTTCAAAGACGCAACAAACAATAAAACACAAATACACCTTACACACCAATTGTTCTTCCGAAAAAAAAATTTCTTTTTAAAATGCTTCAAAAGAATTTTTAATTCCCAACAAATTCTCTTTTAAAACCAGCTGTTCCCTAAAAATACTTTTCCTATTCAATTAAAAAAAATTTTTTTTTTAAGTGCCAAGATCCTCCAAATAAAAATGAATAAAAAGAAAGAACGGGGACAGATATACTTCAAAAAATAAAAATATTTTCTAGCAAAAATTTTCAATAACAAAAAAACTTCTTTTAATTATTTTTGTTTGATTGTTAAAAAATTAATAGAATAATAGAGGAAAAAATAAAAAACATTTAAAAATAAATTAAAATTAATTGAAAGAAGACAATAAAAATAAGAAGAAAAAAAATTCTAAAAAAGAATTAAAAAATATTTAAAAAATCATATGATTTTTTAAATATTTCAAAAAAATCAGACTTTTTTAAAATAATTATTAAAAAAAGAAAATAGTTCAAAAGACTCATCAAAACTGGATGAGGAATTAAATTTTAAAAATTATTAATTTTAATGAAAAAAAATATGAATAGATAGAGAATCATAAAAGATTTAAATTCAATAAAACTAAATTTAGAAACCAATAAAAAAATTAAAAAAAAAGAAAAGTTCAAATTAAAAATTTTTTTAAACATTTTAGGATTAATACAGAATTAATAAGAAGCGTTAAATAAAAGTTTCCATACAAAAGAATTCGAACCCACGCCTACTTCAACTAACAACCAAACACTAAACCACTACACCCCAACGACAACTTATTAGAAATTAAAATTAACATTTACATAGAGAAGGAAAAGTAAAGAAAAAATATTAATTCTATTAAGAAAAACACGTGAAAAATAAAAAATTTAAAGAATAAAGACCTCATAATAAATTATCTTAAAATAAAATAGAGAAAAAAAATTAAAAATAAAAAAAGTAAACAAAATAAAATATATATATAAAACAGGTTTTTAAGCAAAAAAAGTTTTAAAAATAAATTTTTAAACGTAAAAATTAAGGGAAAAAGGAGAAAAAAGAAGAAAAAAATTTTCCAAATTAAAAAAAAATATTTTGAAACTTTAAAAATCTGTTAAAAATTTTTGTAAAATTTTTAGGGTTAAAAAATAATTTTAAATAAAAAAATTTCGCTTACTTTCACCAGCAGCTCCATAACCACTACGCATTTTCCATTCCATTTCTTTAATTAATTGATCAACTGAATCTTCTTTTTTATTTTCTTCTTTTAAATTTGAATTATTAATAATTTTTTGTTTATACGAAACAAAATTTTGTAAAGATGGGGGAGGTTCTGAAGTTGAATAATTGACAGGCTTTTGTTGTTGATTGGCAACACGTTGACGTTCAGTTAATCCTTAAAAAATTTTTTTTTTAATTTTAAAATTAAATATAAAAAAAAATTTTAAACCTAAAAAAATGTGAAAAAACATTTTAAAGAAAAAATAAAAATTTATTTGAGGCTTTTAAAAAATAGTTGACCACCAAACGGACTCGAACCCTCGACCTCTCCATTTAAATAATTTTGGAAGATTAAAATTCCTTTTCCTCTATTTGCTTTTTTTTTCACGCCAGTTTAAGACTTATCATCAGATTCGTCGCCTCTCCACCTACATGGACGGAGAAATAAAAAAAATTTGAAGAAAAATTTTTTAAAAGAAAGGAAGAGGGGGGTCAAAGGTTCGAGTCCGCTTGGCGGTCAACATTTTTTAAACACTCCAAATTCCTAAATGCTTCCTTAAAATGTCTATTTAATCATTTTTACTCCCAGAAAAATTTTTATTCCATTATGTAATTTAAAAATTTTTTTTTTATTTTAAAAGTAGGGGGTCGAAGGTTCGAGTCCGCTTGGCGGTCAACATTTTTTAAATACCTCAAAAAATTCCTATACATTTCCTAAAATATCACATCAATCAATCTCAATTCCCCTATTATTTAATTAATTAAAAAAATAAAAATAACCTTGATCACGTAATTCCTTAACAAAATTATCAACATTTTGTTTCCTCAAGTGAATACCTCCACCACCTCCACTTCCATTACTCGTCATAAATTCATTTTCCCTTCCAAAATTATTTTCTCTTATTTCACCACCATTTTGTCCTGTCATTAAAGTAGCTACAGGTGTTTGTGTTGTATATGCATGAATATAACGTTTTGGGTCATTAATTAATTGTTGTTGTGAAGACGAAGACTGCTGTTGTTGGTGTTGCTGTTGTAATAATGGTGATTGACGATGATTAAAAGTAGTTTGTTGTGATGTTTGTTTTATAAAAGAATTTATTGGAGAAGGTGTTGGTGAATATGATGATTTCTTTAAAAAATGATTTAAATATTTTAAAAAAAGTCCGCAAAATTTTGTCCGCAAAAATTTTGCGGACAAATCCTAATCAAATTATTATTATTTTATATTTTTCCAAAGGAGGGTTTACTAGGTTTAAGAATTCAGAATACCCCTTTTCAAAATTCAAATTAATATAAAAAATCTTTTTACCGGTCCAAAATTAGTTTGTCCAGGTAAAGGCCCAATTAATTGTATAGGTATTTTAATTTCCATATTTTGCTTCTGCTGTGGTTTATATGAATATTGTTGATATTGCTTATTATTATTACTATTAAAATTGCTGCTTTGCTGCTGTTGCTGTATACTTGGACTCATCTTTGAAAAATTTATTTTAATTTTTTAACTTGTCCGCAAAATATTTGCGGACAAAATTAATTTCTATTCTATTAAAAAATCCAAACCGAAGGGCTATATCCGGAGTTGACACCGAACGCGGGAGATTGGTGGGAATAATCGTGCGAAGCATGTACCTTTAGGAAAAAATTTTATTAAAAAATCATTTCAAATATTTTTTCCCCTAACCGTTGTTCCGGTTTGATGCTGGGCCAGCGTGTCATGCTGCGGCTGATTCTTAAAAAAATAATTTCAATAAAAAATAAAAAAAATTCAAAAAATCACGCAAACCTGCCAATATCTCCCAGAAGCCAATTGATCCGATCCGTCCAAAAATTGTTCCCGTTCATATGGTAAAAGCGATTCACGGTAGACGGTCGGGCGCAAACGTTGCGCTGCGTGCTGTAATGTCTCAGGGTGAACGCCGGCAAATGGAAGCGATCTTTCCGGAGATTCTATTTTTAAAAATAAGATTTTAAAAAATTTATAAAAAAATGCAAAAAATTTTGTCCGCAAAATTTTTGCGGACAAATAATTTTCTAAAAATTAAAAAATTTTTTACTGGCGGTTTGAACGCTCCCGATGTTGTCACGATTGGTTGATGTCCTCCAGCTAGAGCCCAATATCTTTGAGGTGTTGAGTGTAGGGGGTGGGGGAGGGGGCGCTGGGGGCGGAACGCCCGTTGCTGGTATGGTCCCAGAACAGTCTTTTAAATAAAAAAAAATTTTTCAGAAATTAAAAAAATAAATAAAATACCCATGCAGAATCTTCTGTAGGAAGTTCAACAACAGGATCAAGTCCGTGACCACTCAAAATTGGTGTATCCAAAAAAGAAGAGCGGTTTAATCCACGAGGAAGGCCACTTCAAAAATAAAAAAAATAAATCTTTAAAAATTAAAAAAAAATTTTTTCGATAAAATGAGTAGAGAGAAGGGTTATTGATGACTGACTATTTAGTTAACAATTTATTTAAAAAAAAAAATTTTTTTTAATCAAAAAAATTTTTTTCTAATAAAATAGGCGTAAGGGTCATTAAGGATCAACTACCAAAAAATTATTCCTTTTATAAAAAAAAATTTAAAAAAAATTTTTAAATAAAATTCGTATAGGATGGAGAGTCAATGACGGACAGCTACCATTTTAATTTAAAAAAATATTTTCTTTAAAAAAAATTTTTTTTAATAAATTTGAACAGAGGAGGGTTATTGAGGACCAGCTACCAAGAAAAAAAAAATTTTTCATTTATAAAAAATAGAAAAATATTTTTTTTCTTTTAAAAGTTATTTGATTAAAATCAATAGGAGATGTGACACACATAAATATTTATTTATTAAACAAAGAATGCCGGCATATTAAAAATAAAAATTTAAAGAGGAGAGAAACAAAACTAAACTACACCACTTATATGCTAGTTTAAACCCCAACACCTCTCTCTCTTCCCTTCTCTACGGGATTTTTAGGAGACCGAGATCACTTCTCTCTTTTTGAAAAGAATAAAAAGAGAAAGGTGATTTATATAAATAGAGAGACATATATTTATTTTTAGAGGAGTAAATAAACTAAAATTTATTTTTATTTAACAGAAAAGAATTTGGTTAGTTTAGCAGTTTTAGTTGATCAACCAAGAAGAAAAAAGAGATAGGATATACATAAATAGAAAATAAAAATATTTTTTTTTAAAAAGGATTTTGTGTTTTCTCCCATTTTTAAGTAATAAATACATATATTTGTTTGACATATATTCATATTGGGAAAAATTTTTCCACTTAAGGTCTCAAGAAAAAAAATTTTTAATAATAAAAAAAAAAAAGAAGGGTCGAAGGTTCGAGTACAGTTGGGAGTCAACATTTTTTAAACCTCAAATAAATTTCTAACTAAAAATATTTTTTAAATTATTAAATAAAAAAAACATAGGTGGAAAAATTTTTAGAGAGAAAATAAATATCCTATTTAAAATATTTAAAACCAATTTTTCAGAAAAAAATGATAAAAATGAGAGCCTGACTGGAAATAAAAGTCATTAAAAAAATAGTCATAATGAAAATGTCATATAGAAAGAGATGAGAGAAAAAAATCAGTTTCCGTTGCGCTGACTCATAAATAGATTTAAATAAATAAAAAGGGGAAAATAGAAGAAAAATAATGGAAAGGGAAAGAAGAAAATCTTAATTCCTAAACCCAAAATTCTTTAAAATTAAAAAAAAAATTTTTTAAGAAAATTTTTTTGGCAATTTAGGACATCCAGGGGGAAAATTAATAGGATATATTGAAAAAATAAATAAAATAATTTTTGAAATAAAAAAAAATGGGGAAGAGGGGAATCCCAATATTAAATATAACTAACCTAAACCTTAAAAATCCTTTTCAGAACTCCAAATAAAAATTTAGAACAATCTTTAGGTAATTTAGGACACCCAAAATAATTTCAAATTAATTAAAAAAAATTAATTTTTCCAAAAAAAAAACCTTTTAGTTGGCGGCACAAAAAAGTAGTGCGGAAGTGGTGACAAATGGCTCATCTGATTTTTAAAGGAACACTAAACAACAATAATACAGGTCAGAGCGCACGTCTTTTTTTGCTATTGTTGGAAATATATTTGCGCTGAATTAAAAAAAAATTAAATTAGAGAAATGGAACACAGAAAAGAAAAAATTTTTTTAAATGGTCCAAAAACAGAATTGTTTTCAAAAAAAATTCTTTGAAACAAGAAGTTAAAAAATATCGAGAATCTAAAATCAAAAGAAAAAAATACGTTCAAAAATTAAATACATTTCTGGCTTTTAAAGGGCATGGGCGCAAAATGGAGTGACACGGAAAAAATTAAAAAATTCTGATTTTATAGAATAACCAGAACAAACAAAAAAATTTTTTTTTCTTAAATTACAATGTATTTTATTAATAAAAATAAATAAACTTTTCTCACCTTTACACCTCTTTTTCAATCCTATCCAAAAAGAAAAAAGAAAAAAAGAAAACTTGCACAGGATTTTTACTAAAAAAAATCTTTAGCTTATTATTTTACTATTTTTATATGTTCAATCAGCAATTTCCGACTAAACAAAAAGAAAAAAAATTTTTTTTCTAAAATAAATAAATAATCTACACTTTTCCCTTTCTTTCTTCATTTATTCTTTGTTTATTCGAACATGTGTCGTCAAACATAATTTTTCCCCCGCCCCCACAATGTTATATACTAATGCTAAAAGCTCATGAAAAATACTAAAACGATTGATAGGAATGGGGATATTGAGGAAATAAATATAAAATGAAGAAAACGTGGGGATTAGCAGTCTAACAATAAGATAAGGATGGCGAGTACGAATATCTGAACCAAAAATTTCGGTCCGGATATTGGTTCTGAATCCAAATTATTCAGGGCCCCAGGGACTTTCAGTCTACTTGTAAAACCAAAAAATTTTCCAAGACTTGACACCGATGAAAAATACTAAACTACACTTTTCTCTCGAAAAAATCTTTAAAAAAGTCTAGAGTCAAATCTAAGAATTTGGACAACTCAAAATAGCTCACACCCCGAAGTTTCACACCCCGAATCGTCAAGAATATTGATAAACCCACTCTTCTTACTTACCCTAAAATATTTTTATAACTTTTAAATACCTGAGCTCTCCATCCAAAACCATGTCACATCTCCCAATCAATCAATAAAAACATTGAAAATAATCCGGTCAAACATAGCAACACCACAGATACGATCCTGAGAGTTCTTTGAGCAGTTGTCTCCGCTCATCATCCAGAAGTTTTCCATCTTGTTCTGTCAACTATACTGAGAAGAAACTTCGCCAGCATAATTTTTCCCTAAATTTATTTATTTAAATCAATCCCAAAAATAATCAAAATAACCTCCAACATCCTCATCATAAATTTGGAAAAATCCATCAGTTAAAAAAAGGCCTCGAATATTAAAGAGCCCAGCATCCATCCTTCTATCATTATAAAACACAATTCTTAAACAAATTCTTAAACAGACTGAAAAATAAAAAAACTTTTTCATCTAACCAAAATGGAAAATAAAAAAAACAAAATTTCTTTCACAAAAAATTTTTTTGGCGTTTTGTCACTTTTTTTTTTAAAAATGACATTTCATCCCAAAATCTAAAAATTTTTCTAGCCTTCTGATTTTTTACTTTTTTCATTAGCTAAACTCACTTCTATTCAATTAATTAATGATTAGCAACAGTGGTATTGATCCTGAAGCTGACGACAACAATTCATCCCCTACTAATTTCTCTAGTGGTCGACGAGAAGCTAATGAAGGAAGGAATTTATTGGCTTTTTGGTTTACTTTCAAAAATTTTTTTGAATTAAAAAAAATTTTTTTTAAAGGTTACTTGGTTTATGCAATAATTTTGGTTATGTAGTGATGCTTAGTGCTGCAAAGGATATTCTTGAAAAATCTGAAGAATCGCCAATTGATAGTGGATGCGTTGTTAGTTTTTTTTTATTTTTAATTTGTTTTATAAAATAAAGTAATGAGGAACGTCCAAAAATTTAATAGAAATTTTTCTAAGCTTTGGGACTCTTTCCTGAAAACATGCAACAAATTTGAATTTTACGGACAAAAATTTGCGGACTTTGTTTTCAACTTGCGGACAAAAAAATACCTAAAAATAATTTTCATAAACCCTCCCATATTTAGACAGACACAAAATACATCAAATGTTCAACAATATCTACTGGTGCCGTCCTTCTCGCTGACATTTTACCTTCCCTCACAATAAAATTGATAGCTCCATTCACGTTACAAACAATTCCTTTTTCATTGAGACACTTGCTGGTTGTTAATTTTCAAATTTTGAGTTATCTACTTGTTGCATATTCGAATACAATTTTTGTGGGAATTTTAGGTTTTTTCTTTAAAATTATTTTATTAAAAATTTTTTTCTTAAAGGCGTGGTTTTCGCAAGTCTTGGTGCTGGACTTGGAGAAATTACTTATCTTTCACTTTCTTCACATTTTCACAAGTTTGTTTTTTGGTTTTGAATCTTTTTAAATTACAAAAACACTTTAAATAGAATTTTCGGGAAATTAGCCAAAAAATTTGCGGACAATCTGAAAGTCCGCAAGTTTTTTTTAACTTTCGGACTTTCAGAAAAAACGAAATTTTTGGAAAATCACTCAAAAGATTTGTGGACAAAACTTGCGGACTCTTGTTCCTTTCTTCTTACACAAACCAGAATTACCTGACAAATACAAACCAGAAACCTTTAAACAATATTTTTTTTCAGTGATGTAATTTCTTTTTGGTCTTCCGGAACCGGCGGAGCAGGAATTTTTGGTTCTCTAGCATTCGCCGCCCTTACTGACCATCGAATGCTTGGGTTAAATGCAAAACAAGCTTTATTGACTATGCTGGTTGTTCCAACAATTTTGGCGCTTACCTATGGTTTCTTGCTTCAAAGTCCACCTTCAGCCCACAGAGTTTGGTTACGTTGGCCTTCCTTTAATGGAATGACTATAAATATTTTTGGAAGGAGAAGGACAGGATTTTCTTCAGTAAAAAAATTTTTTTCAAAAATTTTAAGATTCTTATTATCAGAAAATTTTTTGAAAATTTCAAAAAAATTTTCGAAAAATTTTTTTGAAATTTTCTAGACTACAACAGAATCCTTTACTTCATCTGCCGAAGATGATTTACAAAGACTTTTACATGGAGATCGTTTAGACACACGTCAAACTTTACGTAAAAATGTTTGGAGACAAATTCGAATGGCTAAAGTAATTTTAATTTTTTTTAAAAATCTCCCACAATTTTATTTTCAGCCTTTATTAAGATTTATGGTTCCCCTTGCAATTGTTTATTTCTCAGAATATTTTATTAATCAAGGCTTACTTGAATTACTTATTTTTAATTGTGCAACTTCTTTTAACCTTAGTCCTATGCAACAATATAGGTGGTATCAAGTACTTTATCAGGTATATAATTAAGAGAAAAACAAAAAATTCTGATTTGTATTTTTCTGTTATTCCGGAAAAGTTTACAAATTAAACTTAAGTTTGGGCTTGCTTGTATTTTCGAAAATAATTCTGATTTAAAAAAATTCTGGTTTTAATTCTGGACTCACTAGGAAATATTGTATTTTCCGGAAAATAATTCTGATATTTGTGTATTTTCCGGAAAGTTTTAAGTTGTGTTTTCTAAGAGGAGTAAATTCTGATTTAAATTCTGTTTTATTTATGACTCTCCTAAAAATACTAGGTATGTATTTTCTTTCCGGAAAATAAATAATTCTGATTTTTGTATTTTCCGGAAACCTTTTAAACTATTCTCTATCTCTTTAAAAATACACAAATTCTGATTCTTTTATTTTTTAGCTTGGCGTATTTATTAGCCGTTCATCAATCAAATTTTTCCCAATAAGAGCATCACTACTTCCATCACTCGCCCTTCTTCAAATTTTAAATGCTTTGCTACTTTTCTTTGAATCCCTTAATGGATTGGCCCATTTACCCCATATTATCTTACTTATGTTTATTATTTTTTATGAGGGATTGTTAGGCGGCGCTGCTTATGTTAATACGTTTAGTGCTATACACAGAACGGTAAAAATTTTCTAAAAATTTTTTAAGAATCCAAAAATTTTTCAAAAGGTCTCAAAAGCAAACCGCGAATTTTGCATAAGTTTTGCTACTATAGCTGACTCTTTGGGTATTGTTTTTGCCGGTTTTTCTTCAATTTATGCGCATAATTTTATTTGTGATCATCGCTGGTAGACGAAAGATTTTTATTGACACCCAATTTTTGACCAAATTTCCAGTGATATGCATCAAAAACGGATATTTTTTAAATTTTATACATGGGTATTTTTATTACCTTATTATATTTTTTATTTTTAAATATTTAAATAAATTCTTTAATTAGTATAGTTTAGCAACACATTTCGGGATGGGCCGAGTTATTTGAAACCCAGTCTTTTTTTCGATCTGAAACCATGACCCAATTTGTTCCTGACCCGGTTCCTGTTCCTGACCCCATCCCTAATCCGGTTCTGATGAGCTACTCCAATTCCTTATTGGTTTCATTCACATAATCGATTCCAAGAACCGGGAAGCACCCGGAAACACTGATTATTGAGAAACAGAATATCAGAAACATTATTTTTCTTCAATAAAGGAAAAAGAATTTCGTCTCATTTTCTAACGTACATATAAGCGCAATAAGAAGGTGCATAATATCAGCTAATTTTTTAATAAAAACGATTTTATGCACTTCTAATCGCGCTTTATTTTATACGTTTTTTAGACAATATTTAAAGGTCTACAAAGTAAGGAAAAGATCAGGAAATTAAAAAAGGTCAAGAATTAATATTTTTAAGAAAAAGGGCCAAGAATCAAAAAAAATTTTTAGGCCAATGATTATTAAAATTCTAAAGTAAAAATTAAAAAGCCGTTCTTAAAAGTAAAGAAAAATGGAGATAGTAATTAATATAATAGTTAATGTTTGTATTACAATTTAGAGAGATAAGCACTAATAATTACAATCAGAGTAGTCCCTCCCCTCTCAAATATATTTTAAATAAATATTAAAAATATTGGAAAATCAAACCACTTATTAATAATTGACCGGGCAATTAAGTAAATATAAAAAAATATTTTTCGTATTTAAAATATAGTTAGAAATGTTTTAGAGAGAAAATATGAAAAAAGAATGCCCACAAAATTTTTTAGTAAGAGATAGAGCAACAAAAAAATTTTTTTTATATTCCTTAAAAATTGGTACATTTTCCTCTTTTTTGATAAGAGGAAAGAAGAAAATGAGACGAAATTTTTTTCCTTTTACCTTTCCCACTTACAAAACCGCCACCTTTCATTCATTCTCTTATCAGTTAACTTTAAAGGGAAAGGCTATATAACAAAAATATTAATTTTTGTAGTTAAACACCTCTCTAAATGGCTAAAAAGGAGGTAGAGTGTCAGGGAGGAGGTGGTGTCAGAACTTAAAAATTTATAATTAAGGAGAAAGGAAAATAAACCCAGTTTTCTTATGATTTTTAATTGACATTTTTTTAAATTACTTACAACAAATATTATTATTTTGGCATTAGCTAATTTCAGACATGTTCACGGATACAGATAATATACGTGAAGACATTTGACCCTTTTGAAAATTTTTGAGTTCTGGCCACTTTGAGAAAAACCGGATACCCGCAGGCTGATATGGTCAAAAAGTGCAGATATAATCGAATATGGATATAACCAAAAAAAATTTTTACGGATACAGATATTAAAATCTGTAACCATGAACATGTCTTCTCAACCCTAAATAAACAAAAAAAAGAAAAAAAACCTTTTTAACCTAAATTTTAATAGCTGGTGAAGATCCATTGTGATTTTCAATCCTATCAATTAAACCAAATTCCAATGCTTCGCTAGCACTCATAAAGCGATCCCTTAAAAATTTTATTTAAAAAAATTTTTTTAAATAAAAAAACCTGTCCAACGTCTCAGCAATTTTTTCAACTGTTTGCCCTGTATGATGAGCATAAATTTCATTTAAACGTTCTCGATTTCGGCTCAATTCTTCAGCCATAATTAAAACATCAGAAGCCATTCCTTGTGCACCTCCAGAAGGTTGATGGACCTTTAAATTGAAATTTTTTGAAAAAAATTCAAATTTTAGACAAAAATAAACCATAATTCGTGCATTTGGTAATGAGACACGCATTCCTTTCTCTCCCGCTGCTAATAATAAACTTCCCATTGAACATGCTTGTCCAATACCTGAAGAGCAGAAATTAATATTTATTTTTCTAAAAATATTTTTCTAAAAAGTAAATTTTTTACTTACACCAAGTTGAAACGGGAGCAGAAATGTATTGCATCCTAATTAAAAATTTTTTTAATTAAGAAAAAAAACTTTAAATTTTTTAAAAATTATTTAAAATTTTTCCAATTAAATGAAAAATTTCTAAAAAAAAATTTTTTTAACCAAATAAAAAATATTCAAAATTACGTGTCATATATGCCTAAGCCTGCAGTGACAACACCACCTAAAAACAATTTAAAAATTAAATAAAATTCCTTTTATTAAAAAAAATACCCGGACAATTTATGTACATATTTATCGGACTTTTTCCACTTTCTCCTTGAAGAAACAACAATTGTGCAATGATAGATGCTGCTGTGTAATCGTTGATCTGTCAATAAAAAGAAAAATAAAAAATTAATTGAAATTGTAATATCTTTGGTTTTTGTTTGCTGGAAAGAATAAATTTATTTAAAGTTTTGTATTTTTCTAAAAGTAATTCTGATTTTGTAACACATTCTTGTTTGTATTTTCTGGAAAGAATATTTATCTAAAGTTTTGTGTTTTCTAATTCTGATTCTTTTTTTCCCTGATTTTTAAATTTTATTCTGATACCTGTGACATAACACAAATAATCCTGTCCTTTAACAATCGAGAATAAATGTCGTAGAAACGTTCTAAAATTAAAATTTTTTTTGAAAAATTTTTTCATACAAAAAATAACATACCAACACGTCCATCATTGTCGAGAACTTCAAAAAATATTTTAAAATTAAAATAAAATATTTAAAAAAACCTAAAGGAACCACTCCAGTCCTTGAAGGTGATGATAGAGAAAAAGCTCTTTTTGTAATATTGCGAAATGAATTGGTGATGAGCATTTTTTTAAAGAAATATTTTTTAAATTTAATTATCAAATCTCTGAAAAAAATTAAATTAGAAATTATTTGATCGCGAATGCTCCCAAAAATCCGCAAGTTTTTATCCGCAAGTTGCTTAATATTTATTTTATAAAAAATAAGAGAAAGGGAAGAGGTGATAAAATAAATTTAGTTCTTATTTAACAAGACTTGCAGACAAAATAAAAAATTTTGCAAGAAAAAAAAAGCTTGCGGATTTTAGAGAGCAAAAGAGAAAAAGGAAAAAAATATAAAGGAAAGATTAATCACGTTTTTGCAGAGTAATCAATTTTAGACTAATAGAGAAAAGTAAAGGTGGACGAGAGCGGGTGTTTAATAAAGTTGTTTTAATTATTCCTTCTCATTTTTGCTAATCACGCGAAAAATTTAAAAAAATTTCAGATAATTTTTAAGAAAAATGTGTTCACAAAGGGATAAGGTTTGTCTTTTCATATAAAAAATATTAAATAAAAAAATTTTTCAGGAAGTATTAAATATGATTTTGAACCCAAATTTACCCTTCAATTTCGAAAATGAACAGGAGAAGGAAGAAAATAAAGGTTATAAAAATTTTTGAAAATTCTAAAAAAAATTTTTTAATTTTTTAGAAGATTATTCACATTTACAAAATTACAAAGAAAGTGAAATTCAAAATTTGGAAGGTGTAAAGTTAGCTGAAGGAGAAAAATTGGAAGAGGCTTTGGAGAAGTTTAATAGTGCTATTGAAGTAATTTTTAAAGTTTATGAAAAATTTTTTTAAAAATAAACCGAGGAGAAGAAAGGAAGAGAAAAATAATCCAAAAAACTCAAAATTTTAAAATTAAAAAATTAAGGACCAAAAAAATCAAAAATCCCTAAAATAAAAACAAAGAGGATCACGAAAATCCAAAAAAAAAGTCGAGGAAATAATTTCAAAATTAAAAATTAAAGGACAAAAAAGGCACTAAAAACGTTTAAAAAATACCTAGAAATTCCAAAAAATTTGAAATAAAAGATTCATAAAAAAATCCCAAAAAAATCTTAAAAAGCCCTCAAATATCTAATCTTAAAAAAATATAATTAAACCTGCAACCAACTCTTTTTAAAAAAATTAAAAGATTTGCCCACAAAATCCATCTGTTTACAACAATCGGGCACAGCTATATCTTCTTATGAAAAAACTTGATGAAGCTCGAATTGATTTGAACAAATCACTCGAATTAAGTAAAGGCAAGGGTAATTGCGCTGCACAAGCATATGTTCAACTTGCTTTGATTCATCGTTTAAATGGAGAGGAGGAATTTGCAAAAGTTGTTTTCTATCTAAAAAATTAAAAAAAATTTTAAAAATTATTTTAAGATTGAATTTGAAAAAGCTTCAGAATTGGGATCTAGCTTTGCCAAAAAACAATTGGTAGCTATGAATCCGTAAGTTTCCTTTTAATTTTTTTCAGAAAAAAAATTTGTAAAAATTTCTCAAAAAAAACTTTTGATCGAAAAATTTTTTTCGCAAAAATTTAAAAAAATAATGAAAATAAAAAAATAAATAATTTAAATGATTTAAAAAAAAATCAAATTTAACAATTAAAAAATATTTTATTAAATTTATTCTTCAAAAAATATTATTTTAGATATGCAGCCATGTGCAACAAAATGCTAGGAGAAATAATGGTAAAAATACGACATGGAGAAGGAAATGATTAAGAAAAAAAATTTTTTCTTGACTATACTAAACAATACTAAATAATTAATTAATATTTTGTGGAAAAAAGAAGGGAAAAATAGAAAAAAATATATTAGGGTGATTGGAAATTTTTTAATTTGCTTTAAAAAAATTTTTAGAATCATACCAGAATTTTTTTTTCTAAAAAAATTTTTCCGAAATTTTTTATTTTTTTCATTTAGAAAAAAATTCACCCCCATAATATTTTTAAATTAATATACCTTTAACAATTATAAGTCTCATTACAAAGAACAGAAAAAAGGGAGGAAGATCCTAATAAATATGAATAGAATTGCACTATACTTATACTATTTTTTAAATATTAGATTAATTTTAGGCAGTCACTCGGGAGTATTTTGTTGTTGATTATGCACAGAAAGATAAAAAAAAAACTTGATATACATATGTAGAGATTTTCTATGCCAATTAGAAGTTTTTTAGTCATCCATACTGTCCCTGTTCACCTTACAAAATAAAAATTTCAAAAAAACTCTTAAGGAATCGTTCTAGTCTTGGTCCTTCAGATATAAAAATTTTTCAAAAAACGAAATAAAAAAGAATTCTTGACACAAAATATAATTAAAGGAACGATTGCATGTATTTTTGAAATTAATTTAAAAAAAAAAAAGTTTTAAAAAATTTGAAGGAACCGTTCGATCTGTTCTTTTGACTAAATAATATTAAAAAACCCTCGAAAAATTTTAAACTCAGAAATAATTCCAGGAAGGATCATAACCTCTTCTTATTTCAAAAAATTCTTTTAAAGTTTGATTCCGAAAATGAATTGCTTCCATTTATTCCCTATTTAAAAAATTAAAAAAAAAAACCGGTGGAAACGGAAATCCATGTCTCATATCCTGTGCTGGCCATTCATATGTCTCATTAATCAAATCCTCATATTTGACCGAATATAGCTGAGATCGAATAAACATTTCTTTATCTTCAGGTTCAGGATATAATTTTGCTGTTCCATCTTTGTAACATTCATTGGCAATTTTTATAGCAATTTTGATAGAAATTTCTTTAATATCTTTAAGTCGAGAATAAATACGTCCTTCTGCTAAACATTTGTCACTTACACATTCAGCAACAGTCTTTTGAAAAAAATTATTATTTCAAAAATTTTAAAGGAGAGTTTAGAGAGCAAATCAGTCGTCTACCGGGAGTCTATCGGAGCCAAGTCTATCAGAAACCTATCAGTTTATCGGAAATCTATATCTAACGAGAGCCAAGTCAATCGCAGGGCCTACAATTAACAATAAATTCATAAAGGGCGGACCTAAAGTCCGGTGTGTCTTTTCGTACTCACCAAGTCAAAACCCATTCAGTTTCTCGGTTAACCGAAATTTAAGGATTAAATTTTAGAATAGGGATTCCTGATAAACTGGTTCTTCTCCCAAATCTAGTCCTCAAAAAAACTTTAAAAAAATACATTAGCAGCTAACAAAAACAAATTATTGTTAATTGTTGACAATTTGAACAAAATTGCGGCCAATGCAATACCCGGAAATATATAAGCATTGTTTCCCTGTCCAGGCTTATATATGCGTCCATTCATCTCAACATTTTTGAATGGACTACCAGACGCAAAAAGAACACTTCCCTTAAAAAATTTTCATTTCCTTTCCAAAAAAATTTTCAAAAAAAAACCTTGGTATATCTAAAAGCATTTTCAGCCGTACATTCAGCTTTATCTGTTGGATTTGACAACGCAAAAATTATTGGACGCAAATTTATTTCTGCCATAGTTTCAATAATTTCTCTTGTAAAAGCACCTCCAACAGTTGATGCTCCAATTAATGCATTTGGACGAACAGTTTTGACAACTTCTAGAAGAGAACGTGTTGGTTCCATATTTTTAGCAAATGGAATATGACGATCTTCAATATTTTTGCGAGAGGTTGTTATCAAACTGTTAAATTCAAAAAAAATCATTTTTTGAATTAAAAAAACATTGAAATTGACCAAATTTATTACCACAAAATTTTTTTAAAAATCAAAAATCCCCAAAAATACCATAAAAAAAAATTTTCCAAATAAAAATTAATAAAAACCACATTCCCTTTATTTTAAATATATCCAGAATATACCCACTAATCGTTATCTGTAGAAGCCTGTTTGCGTAAACTATAAAGAAATTGAGAAGAAAGATAAAAAAAATAAATCAAAAAAGCTCTTTAAAAATTTCTAAACAACTCCTTTTAAAAATATATGTTAAAAAGTAAGGTTTGTTCCCCGTTGGGAAGGGAACCATGAGTAAATTTTTTTCAGGAAGCATGGAAACATAGAATTCCTCAAATTTCAGGGACGGGGAACAATCCAATGTGTTAAAGAACTTTTTGATAAAATAAAACAATTTTTAAATAAATATTTATTGTTAAATAAAGAATCTTACCTAAATACTTAATTGAGAAAATCAGAATTAAAAAATAAAGAAAATACAAAAATAAAATAAAATTCAAAAATTTCAGAATTAAAACTTTTTCAGAAAACAGAAAATATAAATAAAAACAGAAAAATACAACATTTCCGGAAAACACAAAAATTAAAAATACAAGAATAAACATATCCGAAAATTAAATAAAAATCAGAATTTTTCGAACTTTCCCGAAGCAAAATACACATCTCTTACCTACCATATAAAATACAAAACTATTGTCTACCTACTACTATTATCTAATTATTTAACCCAAAATTTATTTAATACTCCCAACATCCAACTTACCTTATAAAATTTACTTTTAAATAAAAAATATTTAAAAATAATTTTCACTTACCCATCAACATCCATCAGATAAATTTTTGAACAAGCATCTTCTTTTGATACACCTTCATTTTGCATTTGTAATACAACCATTTCAGCAATACCCAAAGCTGCCTAAAGAAATTCCAAAAAATTTTAATCCAAGAAATTAAAAAAAAATACCCCTCCAGCACCCAAAAAGACATAAGAACTTTCAGACATTTTCTTTTTTGTAACACGTGTACAAGCAAGTAATCCAGCAACAACCACAGAAGCTGTTCCTTGAATATCATCGTTGAACCTTAAAAAAAAATTTTTCCAAAAATTTTCAAAAAAAATTTTCCAAAAATTTACATGCAATAATCATCTCGATAACGCTCCAATAGACGATAAGCATTTTTATTTCCAAAATCTTCAAATTGAATTAATACATTTTGGCCATACCTAAATCAATGGCATTTTTAAAAATCTACATATCTCAAAAAAGAGACGAACTTCTTTCGACAAGCTTTCATAAAATTATCCAAAAGAGTATCATATTCTGGTCCAGTAACTCTATTGCGACGTAGACCAATATAGAAAGGACTGAAAAAATAAAATTAAAAAATATTCAAAATGGACATTTTGTCCCAAAACAAAATTTCTTTTTTCAAAACCAAAAAAATTAAAAAAAAACCAACTCGTCCAGCAATTCCTGATTATCAGTCCCAACATCAATCAAAACAGGCAAACACCACCGAGGTTGTATACCAGCCAATGCCACATACAAAGCCAATTTTCCAACAGGAATGCCAATTCCGTAAGCTCCCAAATCGCCTAGTCCAAGAATTCTTTCTCCATCGGTGACAACAATAGCTTTGATTTCGTTGAATTTCCAATTACTGAAAAAAATTTTTTGAAAAATTTCCAAAAATTTTAGAAAAAACCTCAAAATTTGGTATATTTTACTAACACTGTTGTCGTTTATAGTAATGTAGACACCTCTAAAAATTATACAAAAAATTTTCAAAATTAAAGTTAAAAAATACTTTGGATTTCGATAAATAAAGCCAAATTGTTGACATGCCAAACCAACAGTTGGAGTATAACTAAAATAAAAACAAAATTGATGACAGAATTAAAAGTCAAAAACATACACTATCGGCATCAATTCCTTCAAATTATCACACAAAACACGGTAGAATAATTTCTCGTTTCTGTCCTAAAAAGAAAAAAATTTTGTAAAATTAGAAACCAGGATTTTTACAAATTCAAAACCCGGATTCTAGGTTTAGTAGAGGTAAGATTAGGCTTGGACTCTGAATTTATTGACTAAAGTGTGGAGTCCAGGAAACGCCAAATACTAACTTTGACTCTAATTGTGAGCTGGAGTTCAACCTTGGTTTAGACTCTGGATTTATTTCCTGACCTAAGAATGGAGTCCAAAAAAACCTAACAGCTCCAGGATGCTCATAAAATGCCTAGGTCAAAACTCTGGGTATAGTAAAAACCCAGACCCTCCCCAAATCCCAGTTCTATATTTACTCAGAATTATCAGTAAGTATTTAAGACCTGAAGCGCATCCAATTGAATATAGCGGGCCAAATCATTAGGCTGTTTACGCAACTTAGAAATCACTCGGTAAGCCTGCTGTTCTTCTGTCATGAACGCTGGAGGCAAAAGACCATGAATTCCCAGATATTGGCGTTCTTGGAGGGAGAAAGCCATACCCTTTGAAAAAGAAAATCGCCAAGTTCGACAGGAAAAAAGAAAAAACCTTATTCAAATCAGGAGACTTGAGCAAATCAACGCCTCTAACACTTGGAGTAACCCGTTCAGCACGATAAAGTTTATAGAGAGCTTTCTGCTTTGGATCTAAAAGGAAGACTTAAAAAGAAAAGAAAATTTAAAAACCGTCCAGATTCCATTCACGTGTAAGGAATTGAGTTGTCGAAAGAAATCTAAAAAGAAAAGTCAAAGAAAGAAGATAATGGAAATTTGAAAGAACCTTTCTGACGAAAACAAGAGCATGTCGAGACGAGACGTTTTAAGACTTGACCCAAGCATTTTTTGGCTGTTAATATTCTTCTAAAACAACCTAAAATTAAACAAAAACTAAATTTTAAAGAAAAAAAATTTTTACAAACAAAATGCGGACAGAAATTCGACAGAAACACGACCTTAAAACAAAAATTAAGAAAAACTTTTTAGAGTCGACATTTTGAAAAAAATACAATTTTACATTTTTAACTCAAATAAATTTCAAAATGTCGATTTTTAATTTTGGTCAAAAGCTGTTTTCCTGGATTACTCATCGACTTTTATTCGTTTTTCTTTAATTACCAGCTTTTAATTTTTTGTTTTCAGATTTAATCTCTCGTATCTTTACAAATTATTTAAAATGACTGCATCTACAGCTCTACAAAAGGCTATAGAACTTGTAACCCGTGCAACTGACGAAGACAAAAATAAAAATTATGAGGAAGCATTGCGGCTTTATACTGGCTCTTGTGAATATTTTATGCATGCTTTAAAATGTAAATTTTTTTTTAATTTTTCCCTTATAATTAATAGACTAATATGGTTGGCAGATCATAGGATATCCCCGGATCCGATATCCGAGCCAAAAATTTCCTGGGGATCCAGACTTTTTTCCGCCAAACTCTTTTTCTCCCATAACTTTTTTTATTACTTAAAAATCTTCGAAGAAAATTCCAACTCTTCTCGGTCGATGAGACTCATTCCTCGAATTTAATAATTAAAAAATAATTTTTAGATGAATGCCAAGCTGAGCGTCAAAAAGAAATTATTCGAGAACGAATGCAAGAGTACATGAAACGTGCTGAAGATTTGAAGGTTTTTTTCTTTTTTAATTTTGGGGAATTTCGAGGAAAATTCCAAATTTGGTTGTCGTCGTTTATACGTCTTTTTTGTCGTTTTGTTTTCCCTCATCCCTTGTAAATTTTTGGATATTATGTCATCGTTTCTTTGCCCCCCCCCCACAACCCCTCAAAATTTCTAAAATAATTTTTAAAAAATCTCTCTCTCAGGATCACATCAAAAAGACCTCAAACAACTCAAAAGGAGGCAAACGTCCAGTTAAAGAAGATGATAAAGATTCTAGCGGTGATGAAGAAGATGGAAATAAAAAATTTCAAAAGGCTATAAATAAAGCTATTGTAGTCGAAAAACCAAATGTTAAATGGGAGGATATTGCTGGATTAGATGGTGCTAAAGAAGCGTTGAAGGAAGCTGTTATATTGCCAATAAAGTTTCCACATTTGTTTAAAGGTTTGCTGTTTTTTAATGAAATTTTTAGGGTTAGGATTTCCCAATTTTTATGAATTGGGTTGGCAGAGACACGGGAACAAAGTGTTGTGTTCCACCTTTTTTGAAATATACGCCATATTCCAAAAAATTTTTTAAACAAAAATTTATTTAAAATTTTCACTAGGCTCCCCCAAAATCTCCTTCTAAAATCATCTCTCAATTTTCCTCTCAATTCTTTCTATAAATTTTGCGTAAGCCCAATATGTTGATTTTGGTGAGGGTGGTGGTGATGTTGTTGTGCTTGTGCCCCCATAACACTTTTATGTGCTCTAGCAGTTAAAGCCATATCCTCCTCTTTCATTTGTGCTAATGAGAGTCCATAGAGTAGAGGAGATATGGCTGAGGGGGCATAACCCAAAAACATTGCCAAAACAGGAATTGCCGAATCTGAGCCAAAGCGCCACGTTCCACTCATTGTAATAACATAAAATGGGACTTGAAATAAAGGCCTAGAAAAATTTTAAAAATTTTTTGAAATTTTCAAAGTTTTTTAAAATTACCCTGCCAAAAAAGCATAAACCAAAAATCGACTTTTGTAAAGTCCAATACTTTGAAACACAATAGGAGAATGATAAAGTATTTTTAATACTTTAATATACGAATAATATGACAATCCAACAGGGAGACCCACACATAGAATAAGTAAATAAGTTAGAAATTTGTAGCTGTAATCTGTACTGCCCCACACACAATGTCTGAGCACCTAAAAAATTTGTGAAATTAGAAATTTTTTGGAAGACTGTCAGGCATTTTTGGGATTATTTATGCATCGGGGATCATGCTGGTCCTGTCCTATTTACAAAAATCTCGTAGATTTCTGGCAGTTTTTGGATCATAAATCGATTTTTCTGTCTCTTAAGATGTTCCCCAGGTTTTCTGTCTCCAAGATCCCTTCCCATCCATCTAACTCTAAAAAATATTTTCAAAAAAAATCCTTTACCGGGTCATGCACCACAATATGCGAATTTGTAATACATGGTAAAGCAATTGTAAAAGCTACTATCCAAGCTAGCACACATAAATAAGCTGGTGGAAGGCCAAAAAGTTGGGCATAATGAATGCGAGCGAATGTAAGTAGATGAACTCCAGCAATGCAAAGGGTCATAAAGTGAACAACCGTCCATTCGGAACACATCAAAAATGTCTAGAAAAATTTTTGGAAAAAATTTTAAAAATTTTTAGTCGAAAAAACCTGAATTCTACAAGCCATATTATTATTTGGCCATAAATGTGTCCCAGACCACAAATTTGCCAAAAATAGGGGGACCAAAATTCCCAGCCCAATAATATTAGTAACACAAAGATGGGCAATAAAATGGGAAGAAACAAAATTTCTGTATAAACGACGGCAGCAGATATAGCTTAAAAGCATTAGGTTGGCTAAAAATCCAAATGCGGCGATTGCACCCAATGGGAAAACTAGTGATTGATAGGCGTAATTTTGTTTGTTGTTGTTGAGAATTGAATTTGTGTTGTTATTATAATTTATTTTTGAAGAAGACATTTTCTGAAGCAGGCGGAATTTATATTTTACAAATTGTAAAATAGGCGGAGTTTTTTTTTAAATTGAATTGTAAAATTGTTGTTGTTTTTCTCTCAAGTTTTTATATTTTTCTGAAGCAGGCGGAATTTATATTTTACAAATTGTAAAATAGGCGGAATTATTTATTTTACAATTTGTAAATTAAACTTTTCAAAACTTTTTTTGCTTCTTTTGACCCCTTTTTAGCGCTTTTAAAAATACACAAAGGGGAAAAGGACAAGGCAGATTTTATCGAATAGTCTATACACTTGCTTTTTCTAGTTTTAATGCTAACAACAAAAACAATGGCCACAAAACAAAATAAATATATATTTTGTTTTTAGTTAGAGAAAGAGAAAAAGCACCAGGCGCCTTTGGGGAGGGCATTCTTTTTTTGGGTGTAGGGACTTTTTTTTTATTTTTTTCTCCCCTTATTTTCTCGTAGGAGAAACAAAAAAATTTTCCCCTGAATTTCTCGTCCAAAAAAATTTTTTTTGGAGAGAAAAACATTTTTCCCTTTATTTTCTAGTTTGTCATCCCTTTGGAATATTAAAATTTTTTTTAAATTTTTTAATACCTTTCAGGAAAGCGCACACCATGGCGAGGAATTTTACTTTTTGGACCACCAGGTACCGGAAAGTCTTATATTGCCAAAGCTGTTGCAACTGAAGCTCAAAATTCAACATTTATTTCTGTTTCCAGCAGTGATTTGGTTTCAAAATGGCTTGGAGAATCAGAAAAGTATCTTAAAATTAAAAAAAATTTAATTCAAAAAATAATTTTATAGACTTGTTCGACAGCTTTTTGAGATGGCACGGACAAATAAGCCTTCCATTATATTTATTGACGAGGTTGATTCTTTGTGTTCATCAAGGTTCTATTAAAAATTTCTTCCCTTCAAAATTTTTTAATTAGAAAAAATCATTTTTCAGATCCGACAACGAATCCGAATCTGCTCGGAGAATAAAAACTGAATTTCTTGTCCAAATGCAAGGTGTTGGCCATGACATGGAAGGAATTTTGGTTTTAGGTTTTTTCTAGTAAAATTTCAAAATTTTCCAAATTATTCTTTTTAGGAGCAACAAATATTCCATGGGTTTTAGATGCTGCTATTCGACGTCGTTTTGAGGTTTTCTCTTTAAAAAAATATTTTTTTTAATTTTTTTTTAATTTCCCCCTTCTAGAAACGCATTTATATTCCTCTTCCTGACACAAATGCTCGTAAAGACATGTTTAAACTACACATTGGAGATACACATACAAGCTTAACTGAATCAGATTTTAAGGAATTGGCAGTAAAAACTGAGGGTTATTCTGGGCATGATATTTCTATGGTGGTAAGAGATGCATTGATGCAACCAGTAAGAAAAGTTCAAGATGCTACTCATTTTAAACGGGTTTCTATTTTTATTAATTTTATTTTTTAAACTATATTCGGACCTCATTATAAGTTGCCCCTCTAGAATATAAAATCAGTTCCAGATTTATTTTTAAAATTTTGTGCCCGAACTTTTTCGACCTGAAACCAGACCTCAACTTTTTTTTCCCTGCCCGGCATATTCCTATTTTCAGTTCAGATTCAAGAAAGTCCAGATTCCTCAGTTTAAAAAACATTTTTTAAAATTTAGTTGGACCATTACTTATGGGGTCGGATTCCATGATACTCGGACTTCTTTAAAACCTCCCGAAAATAATCTTTTTTTACTTTAAAGGTTAGTGGACCTTCCCCACTCGATGCAAAATTAATTGTACATGATTTATTGACTCCTTGTTCGCCTGGCGATGCTGGCGCTATTGAAATGTCATGGTTAGATGTTCCGTCTGATAAATTGAGCGAGCCAGTTATTTCCATGGTTTTTTTATAATTTTTTAAAGATTAAAAAAATTTTTTTCTTAAAAAAGAATGACATGATCAAATCTTTAATGAGTACAAAGCCAACAGTTAATGCAGCAGATTTGCACAAATTAGATGAATTTAAGAAAGATTTTGGACAAGAAGGATAGAAATAATTTTGTTTAAATGAAAAGATGAAAGGACAGAATACTATTAATTCTATTTTGTAAAAGTGTTTGAGGTATGAATATTTTTTTGCTTAAGTTTACACATTCATCTTTATACATATTATTTAATCGAAAATAAAACTTGAAACCCACAATTTTACAAAAAAATAAACTTGAAGCAAAATTCCTTTCAGAAAAATATAAAACCAGAAACTTAAACTTGAAACAATTACAAATCACAACCCCCCCCCCCCCCCTACATTTTTTTTATTCTCCCTTCCTCTTTTCACCTTATTTAAAAGCAACAAAAATAAACACACGCACAAGTGAAAGTGATTATTAACACATCAAAAGCTAACAAAAAATGCAATCGTCGGTTAACACACAAAAAATCTCCCCTTCATTTAGTAACGCTAATTCACCTTCAATATATCCTGCTTAAAATTAGGTCATTAAATCATTCAAGAACAAAAATCACACAAAAATACACCTCAGATTTTTCAAAAATTCAAAAAAAAATTTTTTGGCCCCTCTAAAATTAACGATGATTCTATTAACATTTTTATTATTTTTATCCTCTGGAATTTTTGTTTCTGCTGAGACTCACAAATTTCATCATTGTTTTGACCGTTACAATAACCACAAAATTATTGGAGGACGATTTATTATACAACCCTTCCACAGCGAGTGGAGAATTGGAGGAGGAGAAGCTCGTTGTATTGGTATTAAAAATTTTAAAAATTAGAGGCTAATGAAAAATGTCCAGTAGCCATAAATATTACAAAACGCCCAATAACTAAAAATATTACAAAACGGTCAATAACGAAAAATATGACAAAACGCCCAATATCTAAAAATATGACAAAACACCCAATGCCCAAAAATATGACAAAATGCCCAATAACTAAAAATATGACAAAACGCCCAATGCCCAAAAATATGACAAAACGTCAATAATCCCCTATTTTTACCCAGATTTCTGCATCAGATCTCTAGTAAGTTTAAGCTTTTTTAACTAAAAATTAAAACAATCCAAGAGCCGCTGTGCTTCAATAGTTTTTGACAAACACGAACACATTTGCCACTATTTTTCTATTGGTGGACTTGACAATGTTGTACCAGAGAAAGGATTTGTTTATTTAAGTCTTATATCTAAAGAGTGTATTGTTGGGAGTGATGAAAGTAGGACAAACGATGAGAAGATTCAGAAGCAGATTCCCGTAGACGTAGAAGCAGAAGCAAGCAAAATCAGAAGCAATACAAACACAATAATCCCAATCACAGCAATAACAACCCCAACCACAACAATAACATCTCCTCCTACCCCTCCCTCTCTTCCAATAATTGTAACACCCAAAAAGGACAAAGAAAACCAAACAAATCAAAGTACCGAGCCTTTAATGGAGAGGAAGAAACAAACTTCCAAACTTTCTAATCAAAAAGTTGAACAATTTTTGTTGAATGAAGAACACTTTACAACGTTGACAACAACTGAGAAACCTCCAGAGGAAGTAGAAACTGAAGGTAAAAAAGTTTTTTTGCTTAAAAGTCAGAGTTGAAACCTCAAAACGCCAGAATTAAAAAATGTCAAAACCTCAAAAATCCTCAAAATATCAAAAAAACCCCTCCTATTAAATTTCAGATTCAATCAGTTTTCTAGAAGAAATTGATAAAGAATTAAGAGAAAAGGAAGAAGAAAATCCAGAAGAATCAGAAGAGGAACTGGAATCATCTCCACAATTAAAAGACGAACAAAATTTAATAAAAATTCCAACACTTTCCATGCTTAAAATAAAGAAAAGAATAAAAAATGAAGAGGAAGAATTGAAAGAAATTAGAAGACATCCAAGATTGGATAATTCTATTAATAATAGAAACAATAGAGTTGACAATTATTTGATTAAACAACAAAATCGAGTTGGAAAAATTAATAAATTGAAAGAGGAAAATGAAGGTTTCTTTTTTAGAAAAAAATTTCACCTGATATTTTTCCTTGACTATCAAGAACATTAGTTCGAAAAAAAATAAAATAGAAAAAATCAGCCCAGTTCGAACAAAAAAAATTTTTTTTTTAAAATCCCCCTTCAAATCCAGTCAACAAAATACTCAAATATAAGGGGTGATTCCCTTCATTGAGTAAAAATCAAAAAAATTTTCTTGAAGGACATACAAGAAGAGGTACCTTTTCCCCTTCAATAAAAATAAAAAAAAATTTCCCCAATTTCTTGAAAAGACATCCAAGACATCCCACTCCCTCTTCAATAATTTAAAAAATTTTAAAAAATTAATTCACCTCCCAAGGCTGTGGCACTGGAAAACAAGCAATTTGGATAGCTGTAGAAAATGCACGTTTTAATCCAAGCTCAATTGACCAATCCTCCTTCACCACCAACCAAGACACCAACAGCCAATCAACCCCCTCGTTCACTACAGAAACCACCAAAGAATGTGCCAAATTTTGTTCAAACACTACAACAACTTTCTTTGACAATTTTGGACGTCGGCGCCGTTGCAATGCTTTTTCCTTTAATGAAAATGAAAAGTTATGTCAACTTGCCTATTCAAATGTTGAGTTTCCATCAATGCTAGTTCAAACAACAGAAGCTGATTTTGTACAGAGAGCGTTCAGAAGGCTTTGTTATGGTGGTAAGAGAGAGCTTTTTTGAAGTCAAGAACTAGAAAATCTGTAAAAATGTCCAGACCCCAAAAAGTTTCAAAATATCCAGACCCCAAAAATATTTCAAAATGTCCAGGCCCCGAAGATATTACAAAATGTCCAGCCCCCGAAAATGTTGCAAAACGTCCAGACCCCAAAAAATTACACAACGCCCAGACCCCGCAAAATTTAAAAACGCCCAAATTCAATTAATATCCCTTCCTTTCTAGCAAACTTTTCCCCCTTCTCTGGCTGCTCCGACTTTTTATCATTTATGGACTACAAACTAAACGACGTTGCAATATCACCCAAAGAATTATATGATGGTTTACCACAAAATATACAAGGATTGTCTGCTTGTATTG
Organism: Meloidogyne arenaria; assembly: GCA_036172955.1. NCBI lineage: Eukaryota > Metazoa > Nematoda > Chromadorea > Rhabditida > Meloidogynidae > Meloidogyne > Meloidogyne arenaria. The sequence continues at coordinate 4,236,266 of JARQAB010000026.1, forward strand.
AATTGTGTGTTTTGGCTAATGATTTTAATTGTTTGGTAAGTTAGAAAGAGGAGAGAGGGGGTTGACTCGAAAAATTTTTAAAAAATTTCCTTGGTGTAGTTGGAAAAGTTTTGGTTTCCAACTAAGAATAGGTCGTGGGTTCGAACCCCGTCAGGGAGAATAATTTTTAAAAAAATTTTCCGCACTTCCTTCATTATTTCTCTCTTTTTCTCTCAATTTTCACCAAAATTTTCACCTCCTTGGTGTAGTTGGAAACGTTTTAGTTTCCAACTAAAACAGGTCGTGGGTTCGAATCCCGCCACGGAAAATAATTTTTTTTAAATCTCAACTTATTTTTAGAGTGGATTTTTTGACACTTCAAAAGGCAGATGTTTACTTTATAATGTCAATAGCCTAAGTAACCCTAGTGCTTTTTGTAAACATAATGGGAATGGACACCAATTATATTTTGAGGTTTCTTAAAAAAATTTTCCCACTCCAAAAAAAATTTTTTTAAAGAATGGATGTGCTGAATCACACAAAGACGTCGCAGAATAAAATAAAAATTTAATTATTTTTATTAAAAACAAATTTCTATAAATATTTATAATTTTTTTTGAATTAAGGAAAAAAAATTTTTTTTCGTTAATATTATGCTATATATAACACAAACCTCAACCATTTTTACTTAATTAACACAATTATAGATTTATATTACCCATGTCATAAACAAAATATGTGTAATTATATTCCTCCACCTCTCGATTTTTCTCCAAGATGAGACAACTTAAAAATATAAAAAATTTAAAGAAGGTAAAAAAATTTGAAACTCTCATTTTTAGAACATCATTTTTAGAACTATGACAGAAAAGCGTGTCTTAAAATTGAGGGTCTCTTAAATTGGGGGTCCTTAAATTGGAGGGTATCCAAAAAAGAGGTTTCAACCCTATTTTTTTAACAATCAAAAAAACCTGTTCAACAAAGCATTTCGGGCTAACCATTTCTGTACATCCATAAGTTATTCTTTGTATAGATGGTTTTGTTTTTGCCCATTCAATAACATTTTGATATTCTACATAATTACCTCCACCAACTACAAAAACAATTACATCTACTACTGGATATGTTGAACGTAGTCCACTTTAAAAATCAAAAAATTTTTAGATTAATTTTTAAAAATTCTTTCTTCATATATTTTTGTAGCCCTAAATCTCCTTTTTAATTTAATATAAAATTTATTTTTTTTCCACTTACTTAACTTAAAGTTATGTCCAAAAACCACGCAAAAATCACAACTAAACTCATTCAAAAACTCACAGCTTTTTAAAAATTCAATTTAAAACCTAAATTTTTTAATATTCTTAAAGTTCAAACTCTCCTCTATTTTTTGATATAAAAATTAAATTTCAGTCTTTACCTAAACTAAAGTTATAGGAATTTTAAAGTTGCTAGTTTGACTAATTTTCCCACAAAAAAAATAAAAAAATCCCCTTGTATTTCCCTTGGTGAAGTTGGAAATGTTTTAGTTTAATCATAATTATATCAAAAATAGGTCATGAGTTCGAATCCCACCGATAGAAAAAGATTTAAAAAAATTATTTTTTAACTCTAAAAAATAAAAAAAAATTCTAACCCCTTAAAAAAATTTTCCTAACCCCTGCAAAATTTAAAAAATTTCACAAAACTCTTTTATCGATCCTTGTGTCAATTTAGGGTCAAAAACACGAAACTCATCAGCCCCATCCAAAGCATTACTAGAAGCACCAACACTTAAACCTGTTACAGACTGCATTCCTCCACTAACTTTAACTTCAGTTAATTGTTCTATCATCTTTTGAAAAAATAAAATTTTTAAAAATTTTCAAAAAAAACCTTTGTTAACGGCAAACTATGCTTTTTTGGAACTAAATTTTTAACTCCTTCCATCACAAATTTTGAACTTTGATTTAACAATTTTGAAAACATTCCAACTGTTTTGGTTCCCGCTCCCAAATGTAATTCTGTATGTCCACCAACATTTGAAAAGGATCTTTAAAAAAAATTTTTTAATTACAAGCCATCGCCCCAGTGGTAAGACGCCTGAAGACCCAGTTGGTAAGACGTCTGACAACACGCAAGTGGTTTACCAACTTAGATCTGTTGGTTAATCATTAAAAATCATAAAAATTAAATACCTCAATTGTCTAACAAAATTTAAAGCATCTGGACTTATTCCCTTTTCTTCAAAATATCCAAGTATTTCACGTTGTTCAGTCTGTGAAAAACTTTTAATAAATTTTAAAAAATTAAAAATAAAACCGTGCTTAGATTTTTAGAACATGCAGCAATTAATGCAAAACGTAGTGCATCTTCATTAGTGCTACATTCACGCAAACATTCCATTAATGGTAAATCTGTAGAAATTGAAAATTAAAAAGGAAAAACTTCAAGAAAAAAAGGAGGCTCGGGAAAAAAGGAGGCCCATTGTCAGTAAAGTAAAGGAACAGAAAAACACAGACAATGATTCGTACCAGTGATATCACTGGTTCAACCAGAAAAATTTTCAACACAAAATAGGATCCAAAGAAAAAAATCTTTGAAAAATAGACCAGACCATGCTGCTGAACCCACCAAACCCAAATAGAGTGGAAATCAAGAGAATGAAAGTATGACCATTATATACAAATTAAGGAAGGAAAAAGAGGGGGGCAAACTTGAATTTTACCAGAATTTTTGAAAATAGACCAGACCATTTGCTGAATACACCAAATCTGATCCTAACCCTTTTAGTAGGCAACAGAGTAAATTTCCCAAAAATTGCACAAAAAAAGGTCAAGGAACATCAAAAAATCTCATTAGAATCAGGATCAAGGTGCCAATTTTAGGAAAAACATAAAAAACACAACCTTGTCCAGTTAACAATTTTTCTTCAGTTTCATATAAAATATCCAATTTTCTACTTTTTATATTATCTAACAAAGCTGTAGCTACATTTGTATGTAAATCAATTAATCTCTTCTTTTCTAGCAATTCTGGTAATGAACCTACAGCACTTGAAAGTTTATTTGTTGCACTATCAAGTAAAAAGTCTGATTCGTTTTCGATGATTGTGGAGCCTTCAATTCCCTTAAAAATTAAAAAAAATTAATTTGACGTTTCAAAGCCATGACGATTTAAAAATTGGGCGTTTAAAAAAATAGACATTTTGGAAAGAGGCCGCCTTGAAAATCGGCCGGAAGTCACAAAAATATAAAACAATTCCAAAATTGCCCGTCCGAAAATAAAAAAAAAACCAAAAAAATAAACCATAGAATCCTTTAATCTTCTAATTTCTTCTTCATTTTTTCTATATGCTTCCAAATCTTCTTGTATAGCCTCAGCTACCAATGGAAAAGCACTTCCCTTATACGAATTAAATAATTTATCTTCATTGCTAAATTCATAATCTTTTTGACGACCATTTTTGTCTTTCATTCTAATTCGATTTAAATCCATATCCTTTAAGAAAATAAAAAAAATAAATCAAAAAAATATTTTTCAACTTTAGGATGATTAATTTAATCATTTTCAAGCTTTTGAAGCCAAAAACGAATAAAAAACAAAACCACGGATTCGAAAAACGACCTATTCCAATAAGAATCCAGACCACTACCCACTCCACCATACTCAAGCACACAAGGGTATCTCAACTAATTAAACATATAGAAGGGATAATTAACTAGAAAACACCCCAACAACACCTACTGTTGCAATTTTTTTAATTTAAAAATTTTGAGACCAAATGTCCCACCTAAAAATCCAAGACCCAATTTATTCAAAATATCCCCTTAAAAATAAAAATTAAAAAAAAAACCAAAATATCAGCAATCATAGCCTGATATGTCCAAGTATGGTGTAACATTGTTGATAAATCTAAACTTCTATCAGCAATAACCAAAACAGGTCGATGAATATTTAAATGACTGGCTCGGACATTTTCTTGAGTGAATAAATTGTTACGAGCATCACGCAAATTATCACGAATTTTTTGATCCAATTTCTGAAAAAGAAAAAATTTTTATTAAGTGAGCATTTCGAGACATTGGCATTTCGAAAATGGGCGTTTGAAAATGGGGTGAGTTGAAAATTAAAAAATCAAAACATGAGGTTGAGGATCCAATAACCTTTTTAAAAACCCAAATTAAAAAATCAAAAAAAAAACCGGCACTATCCGCAAAAAGGTCGGTAATCGTTTTTTTTCATTACTTTTTTCCATTACTTTTTTCCTTCCTTGAAATGACAGAATGGTCAGCATTTTCCTCCTTGTTAAACTCCAATAAATTTGCCTGTGGCATAATCAAATGAGAGGACAGAAAAGTACACGCCGGACGAAAGACGGACGAATTCGGAAAGACAAAACACGGACGATCACGGACAGACAAAACACGGACGAACTCGGACAGACAAAACACGGACGAACTCGGACAGACAAACACGGACGGACACAGACAGACAAAACACCAGACAAGCACGAACGGACACGAACAGAAAACACTCGTGTTTTGTCTGTCCGTGTGTGTGTTTTTGTCTGTCCTCATTTGAATATGCCACAGGTAAAAAGAGTGGAATTGAACGAGGAAGAAAAGACTGACCATTATTTATAATTAAGGAAGGAAAAAAGTAATGGAAAAAAGTAATGAAAAAAAAACGATTACCGACCTTTTTGCGGATAGTGCCAAAAAACCTCAGCAACTCTCTCAGCCGCATTATTCCTCGGACATTTAATTATAGGAACAACCCCCAAAGAAATACAAATAGAAAAAAGACCATTAGCGATACTTGAAATTATTTTGTTCATTGATTCATCACTGGCTGATGGATTGTTTAAGGCTGTTGGGGGAAAAAATTAATTTTTGGAAAAAATTTTTAAATGGACATTTGGTCCCAAATTCAAAAAAATTTACCAAAAAAAGAATAAGGGCTAGTTTGTGAATAACGACTCAACACAAACAAATCGTCTTCTAACGAAATAAACGCCAAGAATTGATCAGTGACCTAAAAATAAATATCTATTTTGATTTTTTGTCAGATAACATTTCATCCCAACCCTAAAAAATTTTTTAGACAAGTGACACTTGATCCCAATCCAAAATTTTTTTTCAAACTGACGACAGTTAATCCCAAAAAATTTAGACAAATGAAATCGCGTCCCGAAAATTTTTTCTAAAAGGTGACATTTGATCCCAAAATTAAAAAAATCCAAAAAAACCTTTTGAACTTGTTGCACAATTCCCCCCTCAACAGCACTCAACGCCAAATCTTCCAATAAAGGTCTCGGCAAAGGATATATCATATTAAAATAGTAACTATCATACATTGATTTTCTCAAATCGTTACAAATTATTTGAATATTCGATTCTGTTGGTGATACAAAATAAACTGCTGGAACATCTGGCAATGTTTCTCTTTGAGAATTTAGATGCCTAGAAAAATAATTATTTTTAGTTATTTTAAAGTGATTTTCGTAAAAATTGAGAGGAAAAATGAAAAAGAATGAAAGCGGTAAAGGAGATGGGAATTGAATTGTAGAAATCGAGTTAGATCTAACGCCAAGTCACGAGAAATTTCTGTAACCGAGGAAAGCTCCCCCAAGAAATTTACTGGGCACAAAAAGGTTTTGTAAAGAATCACGTGTTCTAAAATTAGCCCAAGCCTAAACTACTCAAAAATTACGATTAAAACAGAAAAGACCATGACTCTTCAGGGTCCAAAAGTTACGGGTTGCTTCTACCCAAAAGGTCAGGTCCCAACCCTTTAAATCCTGAACCCTTCTAACGACTCTAAAACTGAACTTTTTGGCTAAAAGCAACCCATAACTTTTAGACCCTAAAGAGTTGAGGTCCTTAAATAAAGGGGCGTAGGTCGGAGGGACTAAAAAACGACCCCAGCATGTAGTTCAGAAAACCCAACACTCAGGAGATGACAGACAAAAGAGACAGACTGGACAATCAGTTGGAATTAATCCTAATTCAGAGGGGGTCCAATCCAGGTACTTATTAAACCTAACCCAAAAAACTACCCAAAACACCAACAGAAAATAAAAAAAAACAAACATATGTAAAGTAACTCCAGCTTCTCTAAGTTGCTTAACATTTAAAAGAGGCGAAATAATGTCTTGCCCATACCCATCAAATATCAACAATTTCCATGTTGGTTCAACTGCTAAAGATTGTGTAAACGGTTGGTTGAGGTTCAGCAATTGTTTTAGAGCTGCTGAAAAAATTTGACACAATTCCTGACATTTTTAAAACAAAAAAACCTGTTTGACGAGAACGAAGAGTTTCCATAATTTTTTGAATAAAAAATAGAATAAAAATTCAATATAGGGCTCTCTAGTCTTTTTTAAATCTAAAATTTGTTTAAAGAAAAAGTGGGTAGTAGAGATCGAGATTTTTGAAAAGCCTGGATCTGTTCGGTTCGATGACCTGGGCCGGATCCTAGGCCTGTTGACCAGGAAAACCCCAGGCCTAGGAAAAACCCCAGGAAGGTCAAGAAATGTCTGGACTTGGACTCTGGGTACAGGAAAAACCCAGGCCTTGATCCAGGTCCAGCTCGATCTTTATTGGACACCTCATTAATATACTCTCCTAATTTATATAACCCTACACTAACAAAATAAGGACAATTTTTATTCCCTGAGGAAACATAATAATTGGGTAGGTGTCCGAGGCTGCTTATTACAAAATCTAAGAAAAAAACTTTTAATAAATAAAATGTAAAGGTGAAAAAAACACGAATTCAACAGGAAAACAAAAAAAATAAAATTTATTTTAAAATGTCAAAATGGTAAATTTTAAAATACAAAATAGAAAAAATGCCAAGTATATAAATACCATGAAACGCATGTTCAAGGTTTAACTAAATCGTCCATTTTTGAGGTATTGATTCTTCATTTTCAACGACATTCTTTTTGTAAACATGGCTACTATGAATTTTGGAAGAATTGAGAGAAATTCGAACTGAAAAAATTGTAAATTAAAAAAAATTCATGTCAAAATGTCGAAAACCCCAAAAATATTTCAAAATGTCGAAAACCCCAACAATATTTCAAAATGGTCAAAACTAACATTAAGTTGATGAGCAAAACACCCAGTAGTTTCTTTAATTAATCCAATGCTGTGTATTGCTTGGCCAACAAATTTAACTGGGGTAGGTTGAGTAAAGGAAGGTTTTGGATTTTTAGCCATTTTTGTTGAAACGAGACTTGGGCACACTGTTTGAATTGTAATTCCTGAACCTTTGTATTCAGCTTGTAAAGTCGCTGAAAGCCATCGGGCATATTTCTGAAGGAAAAAAATTTTTAAAAATTTTCATGTCAAAATGTCAAAATTTCAAAAATATTTCAAAATGCCAAAAATTAGAAATATGTCAAAATGTTGAAATTCGAAAAAATGTCAAACACCAAAAAACATTTAAAAAACCTTTGAAGCAGAATAAATAGCCAAATAATACCATTCAAAATAATTTATTGTCGAAGAAATATTAACTATAATTCCCTTCTTTCTTGGGATCATTTGTCGCAAAATATAATGTGAAAGAATTGTTTGTGGCAGCATATTAATTAGCTAAAAATTTATTTTATTAATCGAACTTCTCACTATAAGATACCCTCTTATCGAAAAAATCGTATTCTATAATTAGAGGTATCTCAAATTAGGTCCTCCCCGTCCCCTCATTCAGTCTTCACCATCCACCAAACTAAAAATAGACGTATCCTAAATAGAGGGTATACCTGGAGGATCTTATATTGGAGGTATCTTATAAGGAGGCTATTGTTTTTCTATGAATGAGGTTTTTTCGTTAATCTTTCATCCTTAAAATTTTCAAAGAATTATTTCTTACCGCCATATCCGTCAATTTTTTAATTCCACCTTCAGTCTTTTCAAAGCGTTCAGGGTATTCATTGAACATTCCAACATTATTAACTGTAAATTTAAAAATAAATTTTTTTTCTTCTCCAAATCTAATTTTTTTAAAATTGGAATAAAAATAGCCCAAATTAAAATCGTTTCCCCCCAAACGGATTCGAACCCACGACCCTTTTCGTCATAAATTTCAAACACTTCCAACTACACCAAAGATAACATTATATTTTTTTTCTTCAAAAAAAATTTTTTTTGAAATTTTTTGAAGATTTTTCAAGAAAAATTTTTTTCTAAAAAAATTTTTAAGGCTTACTCAATACACCAATATCCACATCATCAATTCTATTCAAAATATATTTATTATAATCCTCCAAATTTGGATTAGTAAAATCAAAAGCTATTGTTCTCACTTCAATTCCTTTAAATTTCTCTCTCAATTCTTTAGCTACATTATCCAATTTTGATTGTGAACGTGAAATTATAATTATATTAAATTGTTTTTTGGCTAATTGATTAACATATTCTTTTCCAATACCGTCAGTTCCACCAGTTATTAGGGCCCATTTTGCTCCAGCCAGTTTATGCAAATTTTTTGGGAACGGGTAGAAAAAGGGGAAGAAAATTCGAAAAAGGGCACATAGAAAGGAAAATAAAATATATTTTAGGAAAATAAATCCAAGAATTGCAACTAATATAAAATCCATTTTTTCTAAAAATTCTTAAAAAATATTATTAAAAATAGGGGAAAATGAGGAAAAAAAACATTCTTAGACGTCCAAAAATTTTTTTTAAATTTTCTAAAATTTTTAAAATTATTTTTTCTTAAATTAGAATAAAAATAACCCAAATTTAAATCATTTCCCACCAACCGGATTCGAACCCTAGACCTTTTAATAAAAAAATTCCAAACGTTTCCGACTACACCAAAGAGAACTTTAACACAAAAACAATTTAATTCAAGTGAATTTAAATGCCCATAACTTTTCTTTAGATAAAGATAAAATTTTGATTTAAATTTCTTAAAATGGAGAAGAGTTTTGGCTACAAGAATATCCAAAAATTAAATTTCTAATTCTAGTTTAAGCTAATTTATTAATTTTTAAAGGATCTAAAGTCAGAATTTTTGAAGAAAATGGGACAAAAAATTCCTATTTAAAAGATTTTTTTAAAGTTCCGTAACAAATTAAATTATAAAACAAGAAAGTAAAAAATTAAACACATGTCCTTCTCCCTCCTTTTTTAATATAACAGACACAACGCCCCTCGAATTTTTATACACTACAACAACAACAACAACGAAATAACACCGCCTGTCACCCTTCTTCTTTCCCTTTTCAAGAAAGAAAAAATTTTAAAAAGAATTATAGAACACAACCTACAAAATATAAAATTTCTTTAACTAAATGAGAGAGAAAACCTGTCCGATAAAAATTATTTTTATCCCTTGTCATTTAAAGGGGAAAATAGGGGAAACTTTACTAAAAAGTTGCGGCCTTAATCTAAAATTTAGTAGTACATACATTTTTAAAATTAAATCAATTTTTAAATCTGATGAGATTTTTTAATTGAATGAAATTAAAAAAAATAAATATAAATTTAAAATATTGCCTGAAATTTTCAACGTCAAAAAAGTAAAACAAAAAAGAATTTTTTTATCTTCGCAAAAAGCGTTGTGGGTCCCAATCCTGTAACAAGAAAAATAAATTTAAAAATTAAAAAAAAATAATAAATTTAACCAAAGGATTTTCAATAGCTGGTCCATTGTGCACAACATGAACAGTTACACGCTCATTAAATTGAAGTCCATTAAGCAATTTTGGAGTAAGCCTTTAAAAATATTTGAAAAAAATTTTTTTAAGAGAATTTATAATTTCAAATATAGAAAAAAGTCATAATAAACCAAATTAAAATCATTTTACATCAACCGGATTCAAACCCGAGACGTTTTACTCATAAATTCCCAAACATTTCCGACTACACCAAAAAGAACGTTAATAAAAAAATTAATTAAAATAAGGTCCCAGAGACTAAAAAAATACATATTTACTGAAAGATGACACAAAAACCCCCCATTTAAAGGTATAGAAAAGATCCCAAAGAGGAAGACAAAAAACATCCCTCAAAATTATCACTCATTGTCAACACATTTTCTCCTAGAAGATACCCCCAGTTCGTCCCTCTCCCTATTTTTAAATTAAAAAACCTCCTTACAAAAAATATTGTGTTTTATTATTATTATTTCCTCCTTCTCCTTCATTATTATCCAATAATTTAACCATCATATTAAAAACAGCTCTTTCATTATTTGGATCCATTCCTTGATTTATTTCATCAACACAACGAAAAGGTACAAAACACAAATTTTGTAAAGCCATAATATATAACATTGTTGAAACTGAACGTTCTCCTCCAGATTGTGTTTGTGGATTTAATTCGCGAAGACATGTTCCATTACGAAATTTTACCATTATTTTTATTCCATATTCAGATATTGAATACTTGGAAAAAAAATTTTTAATAAGGGAAAAAAATTAAAGAAAAAACATTCTAGGACCCCCAAAAAATTTTCAATTTTTAAATTTAAAAAAATTCTCTTTAGTTCTTAAACTAGAATAAAAATAAGCCAAATTAAAATCATTTTCTAACAAATGGATTCGAACTCAAGACCTTTTACCCATAAATTCCAAAATATTTCCAACTACACCAAAGAGAATGTTGTACCGAAAAATTAATTTAAACGAGGGGCATTTAAATGCCAATAACTTTTCTTTGGTTAAAGATAAAAATTTGATTTAAATTTCATAAAATAGAGGGCTACAAGAATAGCTAAAAAATAAAATTTCTATTTCTAGTTTAGGCAAATTTATTAATTTTTAAAGTAATCCATGTCAGGGATTTTTAAAGAAAATAGCCTCAAAAACCCTAAAAAATTACTTTTTAAGCCCAACCAAGGTCAGAAATCCTCCTGGAATAAAACAGGCACTTAGGGAATAAAATCAACTAATAAACAAAATTCTACTAATTAACAAAAATTTTAAAAAATATAAATACCTTATTTTCCGGTTCATCAAATCTAACTTCACCAACACATCCAAGAGTTGCAAAAAATTGAGAAAATTTTTCATTAATTGAATCAATCATTGGTCTAAGTTGTTCTAGCCATGAAGCTAATTCTGTATCCATTTTATTTTTCCATCTGTCATTCTAGAAATTTTTTTATAAAATTTCAAATAATTTTAAAAAACCTTTTCTGTAGCCAAACGTATATTTTTTACAAGAGTTTCTTTTTCTTTCAAAAATTTTTCGTATTCATCTGCATCCTAAAAAATATTTCTATTACTTATTTAATAAGTTTTTCATTAGATTAGAATAAAAATAGGCCAAATTAAAAACATTTCCCACCAACAGATTCGAACTCTACTCCTTTTAATTCAAAATTCCCAAACATTTCCGACTACACCAAGGAGGACATTGATCAAAAATATAAATTTAATCGGGATTCCCTTTTTTACCCCTCTCTATAACTAAAGGAAAAGAGAGAGCGTGGGGTTGTAAAACAAAATTAAAAGATTTTTTTGAACCTTTTCAGTTCCATCTTGTCTATCTTTTGAAGATTTTTTCCTTTCCTCAGCATTTTTAAGTTCTATACTTTCCAAATCATCAGGAATTTGTTTCTCTTCAAACTCCTAAAAATCAATTTAAAAAATTTTTTCTTCTTAATTTTCAAAAAAAAACCTTCAAAATTTTTTCAAATTTTCTTTTATCTTCATTATTTACTTCCCCTCCACTTCCAGGTGGTGAACATTCAGCAATTTGTTTAAAAACTGATTTTCGATATTCAACTTCTTCTTTGGCATCTAAACGGCTTTTTAATTTTTGTTGATAATCTTCCTAAAAAGAAAAAAATTTCTTAAATTTAAAAAATTATTCATCAAAAAAAACCTTATTCGCTTGATAAACTTGGTCAAAAAAATCTTTCTCTGCCTTAAGTTGTTTTAGTCGGGATTTTAATCTCACATGTTCATCACAATTTATGGCTATTGTATTTATTGGATCACGTTGATTTTCCTAAAATTTTATTAAAAATAATAAATTAAATTTTTAAATTTCAAAATGGTAAAATTCAAAATGGTCAAAAATTAAATATGGTAAAAATGGAAAGGTCCCAAAATGGTCAAATTTTTATAAAATCCCGAAATTATTTTAAAATTAAAAAACAGACCATAGAGTCAACAATCCTTTCAAAATCACCAATCGCCGTCTCCAAAATTTTATTAGAAGCTTCATTATAGGCAGCTTGCGCTGCTTCCAAATTAGGTTTTTCTTTAGAATATTGGCTCAATTTCTCTTTACATTTTGTCGCATGGTCACGATATCTTATAATTTCATCACTCTTTTCCTTTTCCTTTTTCTGCAAAAAAAATTTTTTTAAGTATAACTTTTTTCCAAAAATCCGCAATTTTTGTCCGCAAATATTTATTTTTTTAAAAATTGCTATTCAGTATTTTTTTTCTAGAAATGATATGGGATCATGTTGATTTTCTATCAATCAAACATGTTTTTTTCAAAAATTACCTTTTTAGACAAAAATAAATATATGCGGACAAAACTTGCGGATTTCTTTAAAAAACTTATTTCTTAAAAATTAGTTCTGGTCTACTTTTTTGAATAAAAATATTTATGCGTTAATTGGACTCATATCGGACTCATTGGAGTCAATGAAGACTCATAAATTTTCATTAGACCTCCCATAAAAGTTTATTGGATTCATAAACTATATCAGATCCAAATTATATTCTTACAAAAAATTTTTTTTAAACTTCTTACCATTTTCTCTCTATATTCTTCTCCCCGCCTTTTAAAATCTTCTTTAGCTTCAGCAACTTTTTCTTGCCTTTCTTTAAGTTTTTCCTTGTCTTTTTGTAATGTTTTCAATTCATTATCAACATCAATTGATGATTTTGTATGTTCCATATCAAAACGTGGATTATTATAAATTATTGGTTTACGTTCAACATAAATTTTTTTGGGATTATGACGTGAAGAAAAAACTTCAATCTTGAAAAAAAATATTTTTAAAAATAAAAACGTGTAGAGATTGACAACAGACTCGGCCCTGGACCTGGTTTTCGGCGCCTCCGGGAGTTCTAGAATGAAACCCCCCAATTTGGTTTGACGTAAAAACCGGATAGTTAAATAAAAAAATAAAGTTCCGGGAGTTCTAGAATGAAACCCCCCAATTTGGTCTGACGTAAAAACCGGATAGTTAAATAAAAAAATAAAAAGAAAACCCTCAATTGACGAGTCAAGAATAATTGAAATTCTGGATTAATTTCTTTTGCAGCTTGGCAGATACGTTCATAATTTTCTTCAACTTTTTGACCTCCAATTAACAGTTTGTCCATCTAAAAACTTAAAAAATTTAATTTCGATCAAGGAATTATTTCGATCAAGGAAAATTTCTTTTTAATTTCTTAAAAAAGACAAAATAAAACTTTTCATACAAAGAAAAACTTTAGGATAAAAGTTCTTATGTTAACCTCGGTATGAGAAGAAAATAAATTTAGCAAACGGAAAAGCTTGCTAAACTGGAACGCTGATATGAGTTACCCCGGTCCATGGCTTCGCCTTATTTTTTTAATATTCTTAAATCACCATCCTCGTAAGCGTTTTTTAAATGCTATCCAGTCCTGCTTTTCCGTTCAATTAAAAAAAATTTTTTTTAACATTACTAGCCAGCAGAACTCCCCCCCCCCCTATCTTCTTTACATTTACTATAAAAAATATTTAAAAATCACAAACACTATATAATCCATTTAAGTAAGCACCAACAGGACTTGATGATTTAAACAAATTTAATAAAAAATCGACAAAGCCCAATTCACCAAGTTGTGGAGATAATTCTACATTGGTTTCTTCAAAATTTTGAATCTTAAAAAAGAATTTTAAAAAAAATATTCAAAAAAATCAAAAATAAACCATTTCTTGTGAAACTATGCTCGAATCAATTTTAAATTTGTTTATTAGCAATTCTTCATCTTGAGAACACGAAAAAATAAATATACCCAAATCACGTGATGCAACAACATTATTAAACAAAACAAGATTGTTGGCATTAGGTATATGAACTTGAAAAAAGAAAAAAAAAATTTTCACGTTAATTTTTAAATTAATTTTTTTTCAAATTATTCTAGCGGGGCAAAAATACCAAACACCGAAATACCGAACTCCCAGACACAAATAAATATCAAAATTTGAATTGTTAACAATCAACAACCTTCCACGTTGATTGAACAACCTTTTCTTTTATTTAAACCAAGGGCGTAGCCGAGGGGCTTCTGGGTCTAAAGCACACCCTCCCGAAATGGGGAAAAGGAAAAAATCTGAGGAGGGGATTTAGCAGAAAAGCCCACTGAAAAAGCCTCTTTCCTACGCCCTTAATTGAAACCAAACTACCAAAGCGTTTGGTATTTTGGCAGTTTTCGAGGGTTTGGTATTTCGGCGTTTGGTTTTACGGCGCGTACCCTTCTAGCGACTTAATTTAAAACTAAAAAAATAATTTTTAAAATTTCTTACCATCCAAATATGGAACATAAACTTGTCCTCTAAATTTTTCTCTATTTTTTGTATAAAATTCCCAAGCATCTGGAATTGCTGGATTATTGCGAAATTTGACAAGATTTCTTAATTTTGTTTCCATCGAATTACGTTGAGAATTTTGATTTGAATGAAGCTCTAAATTTAAAGAAAAAATTTTAAATATTTTTTTGAATTAAAAAATTCAAACGATTGTCAAGACGAAAATATATGGTTTGCTTTTTTGTAATTTCAAGTTCTTCTTCTTTTATTTTAGCAGATTCTGCATATAATTCATCTTTTAATTTAGGTAAGTTTTCATCAGGAGTCTTTAAAAAGATAAAAATTAAAAAAAAAGAAATTTTGATTTTTGTATTTTTATTCCCTCATATTTTTCCATGTCAAATTAAAATACTGATTTTAAATTCTGATTTAATTTCTAACTTATATTTTTTGTATTTTCTGTGTTTCAGTTAAATTCTGATTTTTGTATTTTCCTCAAGTTTAATTCTGATTTTTATCAAAGTTGTATTTTCCCGATATTTAAATTCTGATTCTGTAAATTTTGTATTTCTTTTTTTAATTCTGATTTTCCAATTTTGTATTTTTCCCCAAGTTTAAAAATTCTGATTTATATTATAGTTTGTATTTTCTGTGTTTCAGTTGAATTCTGATTTTTGTTCTTAAAAAATACAAAAATAAAAACTCACAAATTTCTGAGAAAGTGTTTCATAAAAATTTTTATATTTATCATATTCTTTAGTAATTGATTCTTTTTCTTTATCCCATTGAGCATATGTATTTTGTACTTTTTTTAATGTATCTGCTGCTTTTTGTAACTTTAAAAATTTAATTAAAAATTAAATTTTTTCCTGAATTTTAATAAAAAAAACCTTTTCATCCAACGAATTATGACGTAAAGCATCTTCAATTTTCTTCGTTGCTGTTTTATTTGTATTTTTCTAGAAAATAAAAAAAATTTTTATTTTTAAAGACTCTGAAAATTTTTTTCTAATTTTATTTTATTTTCTGAAAATTGTTTTTTTTTAATTTTCAAAATTACAAAAAAAAATTATTTTCATTATTTTAATTAAATTTTTGTCTATTTTCTTAATTGTCTTAACTAAAAAAATTTTTCATTTTTTTAAAATAATTTTCCAACAAAAATTGTCAAAAATAAAAATTTTAAATTCCAAACCAAATCTCCAATTTCCTTTTCCAAAGATTCAATTGTTGCCTCAACATTTTTAATTGATTTATTAACCGGTTCCAATTGTGCTTTAGATTCGTTAACTTGTCTTTCAGCAGTATCTACAAGTTCCGAAGCTTCTTTTAAGGTATCCAATTTATTTCGGTATTCCTGGAAAAATTTATTTTTGTGGAAAAATTTTTCAAAAATTTTTTGGGCATGGGATTGTTGCCTCAACATTTTTAATGTTGAGGCAACAAAATTTTTTCAAGACAATTCAAAAAAATTTTAAAAAACCCCAAATAAATTTGGAGTTTTCTATTTTCTAAAAAATTGAAAAAAATAAAAAAAATTTTTTTTAACCCCTAAAAATTTTTTAATTTTCCCAAAAATTTCTTTTTCAAAAAATATTTTCTAAAAAAATTCTCAAAAAACCTCTTACAATTAAAGCCTTCTTAATTTCCAACAAATTTAATATTCTATTTCTAGCAGCCCATTCTTTATAAGCATCCGCCCTCTGTTTCTTAGTTTTTAATTCCAAATCAACTTGTTCTCCTCTTTTAATAAGTTGATCCAATTCGTTTTGAAATTCTGAACCTTCAACTGATTGTTCTTCTAATTTTTGATGTTTTTCGAGCAAATTTTTTGGTCCAGCCTGAGAAAATTTTTCAAAAATTTTTCAACAAAAAAACCTTTTGTGTATTATACAAAAGTTTTTGAGGTCCTTGTTCAGCAAAACTTTTAACTTTATCTTGAGCAAGAAATGTACAAGGATTGTCCACCTGAAAAAATTTTTTAAATGTAAAAATTGTCTGGAGGTATTAGAGAAAATTAGAGCGTGTAAAAAAAATCAAGAGCCGGTCTGGGGCCCTCTAGTCTTTTCATCCCGCCTCCAGCCCCCCCCCCCATCCTTCCAGAAAGATGCTCTCTTTCTAAACTATCTTTCATCTCCAGATACTCTCATCTCCCACAGCTTAAGACTGGACGCCTTTTGAGCTTCGTTGGAAGTTCATGGATGAAAAGAGTACATGTCCCATGTCTTTCTAATCGCTTCAGCTAACATGCGCTGGATACTGGGCCTGGAGATTGTTTGATGTAATCAGTTTTTGAAATAACCAACGCTCAAAACCATCAGGCATTTTTTGAGCTTTCTTGATATTTCCTGGACTTCAGTCCCAAAATCCAGCACAAGTCCCCGACAACCCCGTAGACTTTTTAAAATTTTCGCCTTTTTATTTTCACCATCCTATTCCATTCGCTAAAAATTTTTTTTCAGAAACCTGTATATTATATTTTCCACTTTCTTCTTTCAATTCAGACTGTTTTTTATGCCTTCCATCAATTGTATACGAAGCAGAATTTTTATGAGAAACAATATTTATGCAAAAGACGACAGAACGATTTCGGTTAGTATCCCAGCTTTACAAAAAAAAATCTTTTTATTTTTGAATTAAAAACATTATTACATAAAAACCTCAACAGATCCTTCATCTTTCCCATGCATAACAAAATCGGAGATATTGTCTGATCGACCCAAAATTTTTGGAGAGCCTCCCAGGGCGAGACAGATGCCGCAAATTATTGAGCTTTTGCCTAAAAATAAATTTTCAAATTTTTGTTCACTAGTTTTAACGGTACTTGTGGTACTTGTACAAGCAAAGCATACCAATTCAAAAAAAATTGGTTGGGGTAATTTTAAATAAATTGTAAATTTATTAGGAATAGGATTTTCCTTCCTTTTTATAAATGACCATTTATGAGCCCACATTAATGCATCGCCAAAAGATGGTTTAGCATAACCCAAAAGTATAATTTTCAATTTAAAAACCTGTTCCATTCGGTCCAATTATGACATTCAAATAAGGACCAGGCCTGCATTCAACATAATTGTATGTCCTAAAATTTGAAGATTATTCTTTAAAAAATAGCCAAGTCTCACAAAAAATTTTTAAAAACAATTTTGTCAATACATCCATGGCCAAGTTGTCGATTTACAATGGGGGGAATTGTTGATTCGTAATCTTCTTCAAAACTATCTTGAGGTTCAATTTTATTTTCTTTGTCTTCAGAGATCCGGGACATTGTAAGGCAAGTTTGTAAGCTACTGTGAATGGACTAAAGGAAAAAAAGGTTTGTGACACAAGAATCCAAAGTCACACAAAAAAGAACGAGAAATTCATGACTGATAAAATCCTAGGCTACAATGTACAAGTAAAAGAAATTTGTTAAAATCTTTAAAAAATTGAAAAAAATTGATTAGATTAACAAATTTATTCACAAAATTAAAGTGAAATTAACAAACACTTTCCTAACAAGTCAACAAAATTAAAGAATTTCGAAAAATTGGAAATCCTGCCATTGGAGTTGCTTTTTCTTATCTACCACAATGAGAGTAGTAATGATCTTAGGGGTTACATCGTAGAGTCTATCTTGATCCTCGACGCGCTTGGTTGAATAATAAGCCCAAGGTACCTCATCATGCAGCGCTTTCCTAGCATTGACGATGTCAAGAACGTTGTCGAACTTGAAAGCAGTTTCAAGATGAGGACACTTAACTCCATAATTTTTCTGCAAAAATATACATCAAGTCAATTAATACAAAATTCAAAACAAACCAAAGCATTAACAACTTCCTCCCTTTGGCCAGTGGTCACGGTATTGGCAAAATCCAAAACGAGGATTGGATCCTCATCGATGTTGAAATTCATTTTTGAGAGCCATTCAGCGAAATCACCTTCCATGTGTAACATAGATGTAATTTCGGCACTAGAAAAACGAGTCCCATTTCTAAAAAAGCAGATCATTTATAATTGTGTTGAAAAAAAACAAACTCATTCTCAGAAGAACCAGAAGATCCAGTAACGTTGAGAGATTCCAGTGAGGTCAAGAGATTCTCAGCAGAACCAGAAGAACCAGTAACGTTAAGAGATTCAGCCGACATTTGAGATTGTTTGGTTGTTTGATAAGAATTTTAAATTGTTCTAAAAAATAGAAAAATAGAAAGAAATGTAGAAAAATGAAATTAATGATGACAAAATTTAAAATGAGAACAAACTAAAGAAAACCCAGGTTTAAATAGAGCTGAAAAATCGATAAAAAGAACAGCTTTTATCGGGTCAAATGTCAACTCCGCCCACACCCACCCAACCAAAAATTCAAATGTGAATCGATAATAATGCAAAAGAGAAAACAAATCCCTTTGACCATCTCCCCTAATAAACCATAATTTTTCTTTCTTTCTCTTCCCTACTTTCTCTCGCTCTATACATAACGCCAACAGAAAAATTAGTGTAAATTCAACAGAAAATCAAACGACATACATAAGGTCGTGTGAATTTTCCCTTTTGCAAGATTTCGATAAAATTGGGAATAATTTAAAAAAAGATGGGACTATTCCGTTAAAAAAGATGGGACTATTCCGTATTCCGTTATCCCTGCAAACTTTTGCGGACATTTGTTCTTTCCTTATCAGTTATATGACAGAATGGTCATTTTTTCTGGGGATTATTCAATGTGAGATTAATAAAGAAAAGTTTGAGTACAAACCAAAAGAGCCTGCATCTTTTGAAGGAAAATGCCAGCCTTTAAGCAAAGCAATTGCCAGCATGGGGCATGGCGATATTATATTTGATGATTGTTTTGTTAGACCCTGAAATTTGAAAATTTTTGAGGTTGCTTTCAATATAAACAAATTTCAAAAAATTCAAAGGCTATAATACAAGCTCTTATTTAAAATTAGAATTAACATAGTTGTGTTTTTTTCCAGCATAAAAATAAATAGAATAAAATAACAATAAATTTAGAATTGAGACCAATCTTCCAAATATTTTTTCAAAAAAATTTTTTGAAGTTTTTAAAACCACGGATGCCAAGATGGATCCATTCTACACAAATTATCTGACAATTGTGCCTGCATTAATAATTGACTTGTTGCACTTGAACCATTTTCAATGTGTGATATTGCTATAAAATAAAAAAAAAATAATCAAAAAATTAAATCAAAAAGTAAAAGGGTCTTGAATTTGACAAATTTCAAGATTTTTGGTACTTTTGTTAAGTGGGTAAATTTCTGGATTATATGAGGCAGGTTCGAATCCTTTCGGCTCCAAATGCTTTTTAAAATGTAAGAAGGGACTTGGATATAAAAATTAAAAATTTTTGACACTTTGGTTAAGTGGGTAAATTTTTAGATTTTAATGGAAAGGTTCGAATCCTTTAGCTCCCCATCCTTTTTAAATGTTTATTAAATCAATTAACACAAAAATAAACCTGTTTAAAATCTTTCAAAAAATCTTCTTCACAAACCTTTAATTCGAGTAAGCACTGTATCCACTGCACGTTTGACAGGATTAACAATATTCATTTTTGGGTCTTCCTCAGCAGCTTTAGAAAAAACATCCCATAAAATTGGTCTAAGCCAGATTTCCAATGTTTTTGTATTAAATGAACGCGCAATTGCTATTAAAGCACCAGCAAGATGACCTTTAATTAAAAAAAAATTTTGAAAAAAAAATTTAAAAAACCTTCAATAGAAGCATCCAGAAAATGTGAAATGTTACAAGTTAATCGAAAAGGTACAGGTCTATTTGCATCCAATTCAACTTTAAAAAACATAGTTAATTATTGAAAATTTTTAGGAAAAATAAAAAAAAATTTTTTAGATAACTTTAAGTGGATAAATTTTTTAGAACATACGAGGGAGGTAGAATCACCCTGGTTCCAAAAAATTTTCAAAAAAAAAATTTTTCAAAAAGAAGTTTTCAAAAAAAAAATTTTTTCAACATTTTCCCAAAAAATCTCCCAAAAAGTCAATTTAAAAAATTAAAAAATAAAAAATTTTCTCGCTTACTAAATCTAACTTTTCCAGCCAAAGTATCACAAACTTTTTTAGTCAAATCAAATTTATAATCAAGAAAAAATAATTGTGCTGTAGAAACGTTTAATATTAACCCATCAGGTGACATACTTGAAAGGAAAAATGCATATTCACAAAGTCCCAATAAAGCAAAATGAATGGATAACTATAAGAAAATAAAAAAATTTCAGAATTTTTTAAGAAAAAATTTCGGAATTCTTCAGAATTTTTTTCAAAAAATTCTGATTTTTCCAGAATATTTTTCAAAAAATTTTTGAATTTTTTCCGAAAAAAATTTCAAATTAAAATTTCAAATTTTTTCAAAAAAAATTTTTTTCGAAAATTTTTCAGAACATTTCAGAAATCTTCAGAAAAAATTTCGAAATTTTTAAAGATTCAGCTTGAAATTTTTTCATATTTTGAAAAAGAAAAACCTTTTTCCTCGCATTCCACAATGATTCTGCTTCTGTATATCTTGAATACATCCATTTTGACAATAAATCTCGCTTAACAATTATGAGATTATTGTTGCTGTTGCTATCCATTAATAAATCTGCCCCTCCACCATTAGAAATATTATTAAATAATTCATGAAGATTTTTATGCGAATATCTTTAAAAAATAGAAACATTTTTTTAATTTTTTTCAAATTTATTTTTTAAAAATTATTTTGAAAAATTTTTATTTTAAAATTGAAAAAAAATCATTTGGAGCCGAAAGGATTCGAACCTGCCCCCTATAATCCAAAATTTACCCACTTAACCAAAGTGGCGAAAAATTTTTATTTTGGTAAATTCCACCCCCTTACATGTATTACTTCTAATTTTAATTTTAAAATTTTTTCTATTATTTCTTTCATCTCAAAAAAATTAAAAAAAATAAACCTTTGTTCAGCTAATCTTCCATAATAATATTCAACAATATTTGAAGATGTTAATAATGGTTTTTCTTCTTGTAACATTTCATTTAAAATATCACCAAAAATAACAAAATTATCACAATATGATGAATTTGTCATTTTTGTTAATGAATTTTGTGGACATTCAATTAAACGAACATTTGAACCAATATGAATAATTTGTGGAATACAAAATTGAATAAAACGTTGTGCTGTATGCTTAAAAATAAAAGAAAATAATTTTTAAATTAAATTTGGAGAAAGAATATTTTAAAAATTAAAATTTTTTGACAATTGTAGAATTTTTAACAAAAAAATTTTTTTCTTTAATTTTGAAAAATTTTCCCAAAAAATTCCATTAAATAATTTTCCACAAACAGAATTGAAAATTTTTTTTAATTCAAAAAAAAATTCCGAAAAAAAATTTTTTTTCAAAATTAAGAAAATATTAATAAAGAAAAATCAACAAACCCTAGATTTTGAAAATTCAACATTTAATAAACAAAATAATTGAAGTATATGTATTTTTGTAGAATCATAACCTCCACAAACATTTTCTAATTGAAAAGTATAAATTTTTCCATTTAAAGAACGAAGTTTTATAACACGACAAATTGTTGATTCATTGTGTATAAATTGATCAAATATTGGTAAAAATGAAGCTATTTGTGCGTTACAATTTGATGAAGAAGTTGTTGTTGTTGAAGACTAGTTAAATATTTTAAATTTTATTTTTGCTTAATGATCTAAGTTTTTTTCTAAAAAAATTTTTTTTCGGAATTTTTAAACAGGTTTTATTTATTTTTATGTTAAATTATTATATAAACTTCTAAAAAACATTTGGAGCCAGAAGGATTCGAACCTGCCCCCTATACACTAAAATTTACCCACTTAACCAAAGAAACAAAAAATTTTAATTTGGCAAATTAAAGCCCCGATCCCTTTACTCATTTAATTTTTTAACTAAGTTATATAAAAAAATCAAACATACTCGATAACCACCAACATCAAAACCTGCACTAAAAACATCAATTAATGCTAATGAACTTTTGAATTTTGCCAAATATTTTGCATGATCAATAAGACGTCTATTAAAAAACCATTTTAAAAAATTCAAAAAATTACAAAAAAAACCTCGATCCCATATTATTTTTCAAATAGTCACTTATTTTTAAAATAGATTTACGCAAAGCACTAGATACACTAAAAAGTGAAATTTGTTTTTGTTGGTGTTGTTGATTGTAATCTCTTTCATAATAATTTTTTAAAAATATAAAATTGTCTTTTAATATTTTACAAATCTGAAAATAGAAAAATTTTCAAATTATTAACTTAAAAATAGCATTTGGGACCTAAAGGATTCAAACCTGCTCTTTATAATTCTCAAAAAAAATCTTCAATATATTTAATCAGAAACCTTTTTCTCTCCATCTTGTTCAGTAAAAGCACTAGCAAAATTAAAATAATTTGTAATACAAGAGCATAATTTTTGTAAAGTTTTAAAGTCAATTATTGTTGAGGTAAGATCAGCTAATTTTGTAAATTGTTCACTATAAAAAAATTTTAAAAAATAAATTATTTTAAAAAAATGAACTCACAAATGACATGATGAGAGAATTTGTCTAAATTCATTTAACAACTCCTGAAAAATAAAGGGGGAAATATTAATAATAAAAATATCAGAAATATTAATTCTAAAAAGAAAAATAATAATTCTGGTATTTTCCGCAAAATACAACAATTAATATTCTGATATTTAAAAATACAGAGAATTCTGGTTTCAGAAAAACACAAGGAAATCAGAATTATATAGATAAAAATACAAAAAATTCTGGTTTGGAAAAACAAAATAAAATAGAATGTTTTGAAATAATTCTGATTTTTGTATTTTAATCAAAATACAAAAAATTCTGATTTTACGAATATAAAACACAAAAATAAAAGTTGTGAAAACACAAAACACTTACTTCTAATGGAGAAATTGGAAAATTTTCAAAATCAAGCATAATTTTATTTAATGCATCAATTTCAATAAAATTATTTTCACAAATACAAAATAAAATCGAAGCAAGTTGATTTTGATTTTCTGTATTTTCCATTGTTGTTGTTGTAATATTTATTGATGAATTACTAGTAAATGGAGTAGTATTATGATTATTGTTACCATTGTTGTTGTTATTTTGAAGAGATAATCTGTCTGAAAATTAATAAAAAAATTTTTAATAAAAAAAATTCCAAAAAAATTTTTTAAGTAGAAAAAAAATTTAAAAAATTTCTTTAATATTCTTTCGATTTTAAAATTTATTTAAAAAAAATTTTTTATACTCGAATTTTTAATAAAAAATACTCGAAAAAAAATTCTGAAAATAATTCTGATATTAGTATTAATAAATTTAAAAAATTCTGATTTTAGAAAAAAATATTCTGAAACCAAAAATAAATTTTAATGGTGAAAAATTTTTTTTTCAATTAAAAAAAATTTTTTTTTAATTTAAAAAAAATAATAAAACAAACATTTTTGTAAATATTCTGTAACATTTTTTGAACCCAATAGAATTCTCAAATCATAAAACATTTTTTGAGGAAAAGCTTTACCAATACATTTTAAAATATTTAAAATTGCTAAAGAAGGCCTATGTTGTGCTTCCATTAAAAGTGCATTAAGCCTTTGAAAAATAAAAAAATTATTTTTTTATTTAATTTTCAAAAAATCCAAAAATTATTCCATAAAATTTAAAATTCAAAAATTTTAAATTGTTAAAAAAATTCAAAAATTAAAAAAAATTCTCGAAAAAAATTTTTAAAAATTTCATTCAAAAAAAAAATTTTGAAAAATTTTCTGGAAATTAAAAAAAAATTTTGGAAATTTTTTTTTCAAAAAAAATTTCCATTTTTCTTGAATTTTTTTTTCAAAAAAAATTTCCAGAAATTAAATTTCAAAAAAATATAGTTAAAAAAATTTCCCGAAAAAAAAATAATTTTAAACCAACCAAAATAACCAATTTGAAGGACTTATTGTTTCATTATCAACATATTTTTCCAACAATTCATTTAATGAAATCAAAATTTTTTCAGATCCTCCAAAAGATGTTAAAATTTTAATTAACCATAAAAATTTTGCAATTGATAAACGGGCTTTTAATGGTGATGGAGAAATTTTTGCATGTTCTAAAGTACAGGCAATTGCTTGAATTCCAGTTATTTGTGCAGAATTTTCATTTCTTGAGATAAAAAAGAATTTAAATTAAATTTTAAAAAATTCCAAAAATTTTCAAAAACCTCAGAAAATTTTTTTGAATTTTTCAAAAACAGAGTCAAAACCTCAGAAAAAAAATAATAAAAAAAACAAACATATTGCTCATAAAAATGTTAGTTAAAAAATCTCCCCAATGTTTCCATACAGATGTTCCTCCAAGTAAATCATGATCAAGTTGTGCTGCTGCAGAAAATGCACGACCAGCTTCTTCTCTTCTTAAAAAAATTTTTTATTTAAAAAAATTAGGACAAATCCATGACACTCATTGTTCCCTCCCCTCCAGAAATTACGAATCAAAAAAATTCATAATCTCAAAAATAATAGAGTGACAGGTGCTGGATATGGTTTCGAAAGTTATTTGCAAGAAACCCAAATCCTCTACGAAAAATTTTTTGATTTGCCACATGGAGCCAACATGGAGCGGCTCCGAAAATCTTGGAATATCCAAAACCGAACCAAAGAGACACTAACTGAAAAATCCTCGATAGTTCTTCAGTTTGATTCCGAGAATCGACAATCCGAAGACAACCCGTCCCCCCCCCCCCCCCCCCCACTCAAAGGTGTAGCCAAAGAGTCGATTTCAGGAGAAAGGAGGGACCAAAGGTTTTTCTTTAACCCCCTCGGATACGCTTTTGCCCCCTCTAACAAAAAAAATATTAAAAAAAAAACAAACTTGTCTAATTTACTTAACACAATTCCTTTACAAATCATTAAACGTGATATTTGATCTCTCTTCAATACATTTAATTGTACACCTTCAATTAAATTTAATGCTTCGATTAATGCATCTTGTGCAGCATTTATTGAACGCTTTACAGATGTTGTTGTTGAACTTGAAGATTGTATAAATTCATTACTTGAAAGGCGTAAAAGACATTTTATATGTTCTACTAATTTTAAATGTATATCTATTGGATGAACTAATATTGAAGAATGAAGCCTTCAAAAAAAATTTTTTTTAATTAAAAAATTTTTAAAATTAAAAAAATTTTTTTTTCAAATTCTTAGCAAAAAACAAAACAATTATAAGAAGCTATTAGTCAAAAAAAACCCCGATTGAAAAATAAACGCCCAAGGGTAAAAAGCCCAGGGATATTCAGAAATTTTCTACCTGCTCTGGGTGTACAGGGGTATATCACAGGATCGGCCGACCCAAAATAGTACAAGACCATAAAAAATTTATTGAAGAAAACAAAAGGATTTTTGATTCAATATCCCACCTCCCTAAATAATCATTATGATGAGAAAATAAAAAAATGACTTGAGGATAATTTACAGATTTTCAAGGATCCGGATTTGGGAAAATGCGAAATAAAAAAATTTATTTTTTAGTTAAGAAAATTTTTTTTCAAAGATTAAAAAAAACAAACTTATTTAATTCATTTTGTGCCAATTCAAGTTGATTTGAACGTCTTAACATTCGTGATAATTGAATTTGTGTTTGTGCAAGTGTATGTACTGGTAATGTTAATAAAGATTTTTGATCTGTATTTTCATAAAAATTTAATATTGAACAAAAAAATTGTGAACGCCAAGTAAATAAATCAACAAGTGAATTTAATTGATCAATATTTGTTATTGGACGACTTCTATAAAAATTAAAAAAATTTGTAAAAAAATAATAATGGGAAAAAGTAGAACATTTTAGTCCATTTAGCATAGGATTTTTCAATTCGGTTCTGGATATTTCAAGAATTTTCTAGAACCGAACAACCTTAATCAACCCTAATTTTTCTGCGAGGGAACAACTACATCGTCAAACTATTATTAGATCTCCTAAAAAATATGGTATATGGCCGCAAAAATATACGCCAAAGAAATGATACCAAAAAATTCCCAAGTTCGCCAGTTTTTATGAAAATTTTTATTCATAGCACTACAGTCAGGTTCGAGTTATTGTATGGGTCTGGGTTAATATTAGGGAACATGCCAACATAAAAAATTCCAGATTTAAGGATAAGGGAAATTTGTGTAAAATGTGCCAAATTTAAAATTTCCAAATGTGAATGTGAAATAATTGAAGGCAATTTTTTCCAATTTGTTATCAGCATTTTATTTATTTTTTCAAATGCTTTCAAATGCCACAGTATTTTTTTAACACAGAATTTCAGGAATCGGGTCGGCATATCCTCTGATATATATGTCAAGCTTAAAGCACACATCCGGGAAAAGAAAAATTTTACCTAATTCTTATTTTAAATAAAAAAAAATAAAATTAGAAAAAACCTCCAAGATTTTAACAAATGTTTAACAGAAGTATTTAAATTATTTGATGATGAAGAAGATGACCCATTTTGTTGTTGTGAAGGAAAATTAATTGATTGTAAATTATTATTTATAACATTTGCAGATTCACTAACTTCATGTGTAAAATGTGCCAAATTTAAAATTTCCAAATGTGAATGTGAAATAATTGAAGGCAATTTTTTCCAATTTGTTATCAGCATTTTATTTATTTTTTCAAATGCTTTTCCATTAAATTCTTTATTTAGAATTGGGCGAAAATCTAATTGATCAAAATTGGCAATCTGTGTAAAAAAATTTTTTTTGAAATTATCTTTAATTAAAAATTTTCAAAATTAAAAAATTTTGAAAATTTTTAAATTTTTTATTAAAAATTTAAAAAATTGCTTTTAGGATTTTTTGAGATTTTAAATTTTTAAAATTTTTTTGAAATTTTCCCAAACAAAAATTTTTTTCAAATTTTTTAAAGTTTTTGTAATTTTCTCAAAAAAAATTTTTTCAAATTTTTTCGAAAAAAAATATTTTTGAAAATTTTAAATTATCGAAATTTTTTGGACAAATTTTCCAAAAAAAAATTTTCTTTAGAAACATTTTTTAACACTTAGATAAATTCAAAACTCTTTAAAAAAATACTCACATTAATCATTAATTTGTAAAGAGAAGATTTTATAATCATTGACGGATCACCAGCAGCATCAAGTTGAATTAAACAATCTCTAAATTTTTTTAAATTAAAATTTAAAAAAAATTTATTTTCTAAAAAAAAACTTTAAAAGCTTCCAATCACTCAAATGCCAAGCAGTTTCTGTCAATAAATTAATATTTGCAACTTCATCCGAATTTGAAAATGCTTCTAAAGATGTCCAATCATTTAATTGTTTACAAGAACTAATTTAAAAATAAAAAAAATTATTTATTTAAAAAATAACAAAAAATTTTTTTGATTACAAAAAATTTGAAAATCAATCAAAAATTTTATTGAAAATTTTTTAAAAAACCTTTTAAAATTTTTCAAAATATTTTTTGAAAAATTTCTTTTTTTTTTGAAAATAAAAAAAAAATTAATAATTTCCAAAAAATTTTCCAAAAAAATTTCAAAAAATTCTTTAAATCTTACTCAATCCAACATTGTTCAAATACTTGAAATTCTGATAGTATTGCAGGTGTTACCGCATTTAATGAATCAGATTTAAACAATTTTTCGTTTAAATACAACATTAATTTTTCCGCTGTTTCTCGAGCACGAACAAAATCGCCCTTTAAGAAAAAAAATATTTTTTTTTAATTAAAAAAATTAAAAAAAAACCTGTTGATAAAATGCTAAACATTTAATTGTTTTTTCAAAACATGCACGCTTTCTCCATACAAAATTGTATTGATCAAATTCATTAAGAAATTGATAAAGTCTAGTCAATGAATCAAGCGTATCCTTTATAAGAAAAAAAGAAAATATTCTTTAAAGCAATTCTGTTTTGTGTTTGTGGTATGTATTTTTAAATTTATTCTGATTTGTATTTTATTGTTTAATTGCTTTAAATTTATATTCTGGTTTGTGTTTTTGTAATTAATTCTGATTTTGTGTTTTGTCTTTTTTTTTTATTTTTATTGTGATTTGTATTTCTTAAAGTAATTCTGATTTGTGTTTTATTGTATTTATTCTGTTTTCTATTTTCTTTTTTAAAATCTATTCTGATTTTGTGTTTCTTTTTTTCTGATTTGTGTTTTTAAATTTACATTAAAAATACCAATTTTTCTTCTGTTAAATTTGCTGCAGCATTCCAAGCAGACGTTGTTACTTCACCACCAATATTAGAAATTAATGCTTTTTTACTTATAGCAATTTTTTCTAATTTTAATAAAGCAATATGCCAACATTTAAAATTTGATCCAACATAGCTTAAAACAAATGGATCAATTTCAATTTCAGGCTTTTTACATTTAATTAAAGCTTTTAATATTGTTGAAAAAACAAAATTTTCTTCTTCCTCAAAATTATCTTCTTTTTTTATTCTTTCTCCTCCATTTTTTGTTGTTGATGTTGATATACAAAATGCTGATGATGTTAAAAATGGTGTTATAAAAGAACAAATTTGTTCACGTTCGTTTTCATTTAAATATGACCATATTGAAGTGAATAACTAAGAAAAAAATTTTTTTTGAAAATTAAAAATAATTTAAAAAAAAATAAAAAAATTTTTTTTAAATATTATAAATTTCTATCAGAATTATCAAAAAAATTATTAAAAAAATCAAGAATTTTTAATAAAAAAAAATACCTCAATAAATGTTTGTTGACATAATAATGGATCAATATAAAGCAAATCAACAAAATTTTCTATCCATTCAGTACAAATTGTCGTAGTTGATTGTTCATCACTCGATACGCAAAGACTAGGGAAAAAATTGTTATTTTCTATTTTTAAAATTTTTATTGGAGATCGGAAAACAAGATTTTTAGAGATATATCGATTCGTATCAAGAATAGCCTTCCTTCTAAATTTTTAAAAACGGAAGATGGAAAAAAAGAAAAAAGAAAATAGAAAAAAAAATGGAAATGGAACGTAGGTAGTGGAAAACGCAGAAAATTCTATCCCTTGATCCGTATCGATAACATCCTAAAAAACTTATCTCTCTCCAAAAAATTTTTTTCCTTTACCTTTCCTGTATTTCATCAAAAATTTTATTTAATTTAGATTTATTATCTTCATCAACTTCCATTATTTCTTCTTCAACTTCTCCTCCTTGCTTATTTTTTCTTCTTCTTCCTTTTTTATCATCCTCCATTGATGTTGTTGTATCCATTTGAATCTCTTCTTCTTCATTATCCACTACATTAACAAGATCAATTGTTTCAACATCAAAAGACATTTTTTCAATTATTTTTTCTTCCTCCCCTTTTCTTCCCTCAATTTTCTCTTCATTTTTCTCTTCATTTATTATTAATAATGGACAAAATATTGAACAATTTTTTATTTTTAATAATAAATTTGAATTTGTTGATTTATCAGCATTTAATAATAAATTAATTAAATGTGCAATAATTGAAGAAGATGATGAAGAATTTGTTGTAGAAGAATTTAGCAAATCCCAACGTTCATTCGCAAAAATATATATTAATCGAGCAAATAAATTGGGAGGAAATAAACGTTGATGAATTGTGAAAAATCTATAAAAAAATTTTTTTAATTAAGATATGAAGACAAAAATGTTATTTTAAGAGAAACATATCTCTCTTAAATTAGGCAATCCTAAATCTATTTAGGATTCGATTTAAAGGATTCGGGTAGCCATAAGTTGGGGAGCTTTCTAAGCGATACCCACTATTTAAGATACAACACATTCTAAGTTGTGCCTGCTTGGAGAGGTATTTAAGAGTGAAGTCTAACTAATTTAGAAATAAGCCACAATGTATGATGTGGCTTATTTCTATTCGCCACAATGTATAATATTTAAGGTAACCCTCATTATAAGGTATGAGTTTATCAGTTCATTAAGAGGTATTCTCTGAAGCGAGGTATGGCAAAAATTTTAAAAATAACAAAAAATTTTTCTCCAAACCTTTTACGAAGTTGTTTATCCACACAACATAAACCCCAATAAAATGCTGGTTGAATAATTTCAATATTTAATAATCCGTCACTACCACTCAACATGAAAGACGACGAATTTTCATATAATAAAATTATTGCATTTAAAAATAAATTTTTCAATTCAAAATTATTTGTTAATCTTGATTCTAATGTTGAAAAAAGTTTAAACAAAACTTGTGCTCCTAAACTTTGAATTTTAATATTTGGTTGAGGAGTTGATGTAATTTGTTGTAATTGTTGTTGAAATGATTCAGAAATTAATTGTACTTCTGATGTAAGAATTTCTGTTGCAATCTAATGAAAAAATAAAAATAATAAATAGTTGGATCTCACTATAAGATATCATAAGATTAAATACTTATGTTAACTGAGACTCTCACACACCGTTTAGGATGCGATTTTTTAAATTTAATTTGACTCTGGGTTGGGGAGCTGTCTGTTTTAGGAGATGTGAGACAGCTTCCTCTAACAATAAGATTAGGAGCTTTTTGATTGAAGAGCTATCGAATCCTGATTTTTCTTGTCTAATTGTTAAGCTTCATGGTTGGGGAGTTGTTTAAAAGTTGAGGAGATGTCTGTTTCGAATGCAGTTGGGGAGATGTCTAATCCTCACATATTAGACAGCAGAGATGTCTCGCCCACTTTAAGATAACTCAACATAAAATAAAAATTTTTCAGTCTCAAGAAAATCTTATATAGTGAGGTCCAGACATTCATAAAAAACAAAAAAAAATTAAAAAAAAAGGCAAACCTTAATAACATTTTCAATTATTTTATCTGCTGCTCCCTTCTCAATTAAAGGTATTATAACAAATTGTACAATAGTTTTTTGTGCTTCAGTATTAAAATAACGAGTACGTGAACATAATAATTCTAAACATATTGAAAGTAAATCACCAATTAATTTTTGTGCTTGTAAATCATGTTGTTGAATAGGTGTAATTGCAGTTGTAGCAGAATAAGTAAAATTTGTTGCAACATATTCACGAACAAGTCTTTAAAAAAAGGTTCAGAATTAATTCCAGAACAAAACACATTTTTTCAGAATTTTAATAATCATTTCAGAATTGATTCTGGAAAGAGAAAGAAAACACAATTTTCAGAATATTGACAATAAATAAAACACATCAGAATTGTTATTTTTACAGAATGATTATTTTCAGAATTTAAAGAATATAATAAAAATTTCAAAATTAATTCTAAAAGAAAACACATTTTCAGAATTAATTTAAAAAATATTTTTCAGAATTTTAACAATAAATAAACATTTTTCAGAATTAAATCCGGAAAGAAAAAAACACAATTTTTCAGAATTTACTAAAACACACATTTCTTAATTTAATTTCAGAATTAATTTTAATTTCAGAATTAATCAAAAATTTTCAGCATTAAAAATATTCTGATCTATAATTCTGATTTTATATTTAATTTCAGAATAATTTATAATTAAAAAAACCTTTGTAAAAGTTTAACAAACGATCCTAAACAGACAGTTTCCAAATAATTAGATTGCGCAGAATGCATTAATCTCAATAATGTAATAACTGTCATAGGGGGCGAAGCAGTTAATGAACAAGCATAATTATTAAATGCATCATGAATACAACGACTAATATGTTGATTAAGTAAATCGAAATCATTTAAACCAGGAGGAGGTGTTGAGGTTATAGATGCATTATTTTTTGTTGTTTTATCAAGAAGTTTACCCAAAATATTGTATGTACTACGAAGAATTTGCTATAAAATTTGAAAAAAATTTTTCTCAAATTTTAGAAAATTAAAAAAAAAATTTTTTCAGAACATTTTCAAAAAATTTTGAAAAATTTTCCGATTTTTTAAAATACATTTTTTAATTTAATTAAACAAAAATTACTTGAGAATTGCTATAGCTCATACAACAAATTAATGATCTTTGTAAAGGTCGAAATAAATCTATAAGCAATTGTTGAGACTTAAAAAAATAAAATAAAAATATTATAAATAATTTCTAAGGAATTTGTAAAATATTTTAAATTGGAAAAAAATTTTTTCAAATTTTAAATATTAGTTTCCCCTTCTCTCAACTTTAAAAAAAATTTTTTTTTCAAAATTCACTTGAGAACTCTCATTTGTTTATATGAATAAATTTAATTTTATGTAGACCGGTTAAGGTTAAATAATAAAAAACACAAAAACAAACCAAATGAGGTATAATATTCGAAAGAACATCCAAAGTTATATTAACTAATTGAAGCTGTTGATTTATTGCAGTTTCATTTGCTGTACTAAATTGTTCTGGATTTGGTAGTTGTAATTGTTTCTCAAATCTTTTTTAAAAAAATTAAATTTATTTTTGAAATTTTTTTGAAATTTTTAAAAAAATTTTTTTTAATTTCAAAAAAAAATTTTTTTTAATTACGAAATTTTTTTTTCAAAAAAATTTTGATTTTTTTTTCAAAAAAAAAATTTGAAAAATTAAAACAAATTTTTTTTTGAAATTTTTTGAAAAAATTTTTTAAGGCAAAAATTTTATTTAAAAATTTCAAATAAATTTTTTTGAAAATTTTCTCTATTAAAAAATTTTTTTTACAAATTTGTCCGAATTGTAACAACATTTCCAAAAATATTTGGTTTCAAAGCTAAACGTAAAAGAAGTAGAGCACGCCCTAAAATTCACAAAAAAAAAATAATTAAAAAAATTTTTTTTTCGTTTTTACTATTAATTTGTTCAAGAGCAGAAGATCCTCCTCCACTACTTGTAGAAAACTTTAACAAAAAAATATTTTTAAAATTCAAAAAAAAAATTAGTTTCAAAATACTTGATCTGTAGATGTAGCCATACGACACAAAAACATAATAACAGTATCAATAAAATTTTTATCCATTTCTTTGTTTGAATCAGGTGGTAGAGGTATTGAAGGCTGCTAAGACAGGTAAAAAAAATAAATAAAAAATTTTAAAGAACTCATCCTAAAATATAAGATAAATGAGATACAATTTGAGATACAATTTTTTAGATTTAGTTATAGTTATATTGATTAAGGGTTAAAAAATCGAAGAAAAAAAATTTTCAAATAGGTTCTTCAGAACGATTCACCAGATCACAGTTTTCCTAAACCTCAGATTTTCCTTAATCTCAACTATATTTTTAAAAATTTACAAAAAAAAAATTCAAAAAAAAACCTCATTATCAATATTACTTGAAGCACTAGGTTGTTGTTGAGCAACATTATCATCAGTATCATCACCAAGTTCTACTACAACATGTTCAACTTTACAATTAGAATTACTACTATTCAAATTTAATTGTTGTTGTCTATCTTGTTCCCATTTTATAACAACTTCACAAAATTCTAATAATAAACGTTTTGTTTCTAAACCAATTTGTATTGACATTAATTTTTGTATTGAACTTAAAATTAATTGTGACATTGAATGACGAACATAATAAAAAACTAAAATTAGGAAAAGAAAAAAAAATTTTTTTAATTAATTTTAAAAAACCTTTATATTGTCGAATTATAATTTGCCTGAAAAAATTTTAAAAAAATTAAAAAGTTAAAAAAAATATAAAATAAGGTAAAAATAAATTTTCAAACTTCAAAAGTTTAAAAAATTCTTTGAAAAATCTTTCAGAAAATTCTTCGATTTTTTTAATTTTATAAAATATTTTCGAACTAAAGAATTTCAAAATTTTTGCGAAAAAATTTTTCGAAAATTTTTTTGCAAAAAATTCAAAAATTTTGTAAAGTTCTAGAAATCTTTTTTTACTAAATTTCTAAAAATTTCTTTTATAAATTTTCAAAAATATTTTTAAAAAAATTTTTCGAAAATTTTTTTGCAAAAAATTCAAAAATTTTGTAAAGTTCTAAAAATCTTTTTTTTACTAAATTTCTAAAAATTTCTTTTATAAATTTTCAAAAATATTTTTAAAAAAATTTTTCGAAAATTTTTTTGCAAAAAATTCAAAAATTTTGTAAAGTTCTAGAAATCTTTTTTTACTAAATTTCTAAAAATTTCTTTTATAAATTTTCAAAAATATTTTTAAAAAATTCGAAAAAAAATTTTTTTTAATTAAAAAAAACTCTCTTACAAGCAATGTATAATTTGTAATCCATATTGTTTAGTTTCTTCAAT
Organism: Meloidogyne arenaria; assembly: GCA_036172955.1. NCBI lineage: Eukaryota > Metazoa > Nematoda > Chromadorea > Rhabditida > Meloidogynidae > Meloidogyne > Meloidogyne arenaria. Next base: position 4,270,852 of record JARQAB010000026.1, read on the forward strand.
CATAACTTTTTTAATTAAAGCTTTTAATTGTGAATAACCATCAGTCATACGTCTAGTTACTGCTGGGATTAAGATATCCAAAGATTTACGAACCATTTCTTTATTATCCTAAAATTTATAGAAAAAATTTATTTTCAAATTTTTTTAAAGTTGAAAATTTGAAAAAATTATTATCGAAAAAATTTATGAAAAAAATTTTTTTGAAAATTTTCTAAAAATTTCCAAAAACTTGAGAAAATTTCCAAAAAAATTAAAAAAAAATTTTAAGAAAAATTTTCAGAATTTTTTTTGGAAATTTTCTGAAATTTTTAAAATTTTCTATGAATTTTTGAAAATTTAAAAAAAATTTTCTAGAATTTTTCAAAATTTTCTCAAGTTTTTGAAAAATTTTCAAATTTTTTCTGTATTTTTTCCAAATTTAATTAAAAAACTAATTTTTTCTCCTTCCAAACCTGTTGATATGCTTGTATTAAACTATTCAAAACTTGTAAAATTATAGTCCGATTAATTAAAAATTTATCAACAATATTTGCAATAAGAAAAAGGCCAGCATATTTTTCTGTTAAATCACCACGAAAACTTTGTTGTAAAGAAGGCCAACCAAAACTTTAAAATTAAAAAAAAAACTTTTTCTTTAAAATAAAAACACATACAGCATAAAAGGTCGAAGATTACCCAATTCTTGTTTATTTCCTTGTTGCCTTAAAAAATGTATAAAAAGAAATAAAAAAAATTATGAGATTAATGAAAACTTATGAGTTATAAAAAAGGTTTGTGATCGTTAAGAGTAAAGGGTGTCGTAGCTCGGAAAAATTTCAGAAATCATGAACTAAAAAAAAAAAAGAACTGAAAAATCCTGAGTTAGGTTCTAAATTGACAACTCTAGTTAAGGCTATCTTTGCGTCCCCATATTATTGAAACAAAAAAATCAAGAAGTTATTTCATGGGATATACAAAAACTCTTTGGACACCTAGGCCACAGAGCCAAAAAAAACTTTTAAAAAAATTTTCTCAAATTTCAAAAAAAAAAACAAACTTTTTTGAAGCATCATAAATATGTGTTGAACATTTTTGAACAAATAAAGAACAAAAAAGATACATAACAATAACTAATGTATGACTTAAAGATGTTCGATCTGATGTTGCTTTTTGAATTACTTCACGGCATAAAATTAATACAATATTGTTTTGCTGTTGCTGTTTTTGATCATCATCCATCATTGTTGTAGAATCTGATGATAATTCTTAATAAAAAATATTTAGAAATTTGAAATTGAATTTTAAACTAGTAGGCAGACAAGTAAGGCCGAAAGGCCTTATTGACTCGAAGGCTTATACAAAGGAAAAGATCTAATTGTAAGCCTTCAGGAGTTTCGCCTAATTTTATTCACTTCCAGCTTTTTAAAATACGGAAGGGCCCATTCCTGCTTGTACCACAAGACAGGCTAGGGCTATAACTTGGCCTGTCAATACATACTAGGAAGTACACAGCAGTTACTCTAATTCCAACTAAAATTAACGAATCACGCACACTCTAATAATCTGATTCAATTAAAAGAAACGCTATGGATTCTATAACTCGGCAAATACAACAGCCTTGTTGTACCCAAAAAATATTTTTTCATAAATAAAATTAAAAAAAGAAAACCAGATGTTTGTGTCAAAGGAACACCACCAACAACCAAATCAATTTCATAATTATCAAAAGCAAAAGAAAATGATGGAGCAACAATATATTGCATAAAACGTACCAAATGCATTGAATGCCCATTTTTTGGATCAGATTTAAGAAGGTTGATAACTTTGAAGAAGGTAGCACGACGAAGAGATAAAGAAATTTTCTGTGGGGGAAAAAGAGAATTTTTTTTAATTTCAAAAAAATTTTAAAAATTCCAAAAAAAATCACTCTCACCGGCACAATTTCATCTTCAATAAATTGTTGTAAAAATAAAAAATCTGAAGCATAATTTCGAACAAATGCAAAAGTCAAATCATATAATAAATCAATTATTTCATCTTCAGAAGATAAAATTTCAGAATTTTCAACAGTTGTTTGTAAAGCCAATAAAAATTTTAATTTAGTTAAAATTATACGAGCACAATAAATTGGAATATCAAATTTATTTTCATCCAAAATTTTTGGTGGTATAACAACAACAGAAGAAGAAGATTCTTCTTCCTCATGAACTACAACTGATAATAAGTTGGCAGCTTCCTCGTTAGGAAAAATTTGTCTGACAGAATGACTATTCTAAAAAATAAATTTAAATAAACAACTTTGAAGCTGACAACTCACAAATACCGCCCTAATAATATGTATATCTTGAATAGAAGAGGTATCGCTTAAGCCTTGAGTAGTGGTCCTAGGAAATCTTTAAAATCAGGAACTGAACCAAAAGAAACGAAACGAAAATTTAGAAAATACGGAATGAGCTGAATAGCCAAACCGAAAAATCCTCGGGGTTTAGTTCAATTTTGAATTAACAATATTACTTAAACACACATTGATTAACCAAAATTAAAAAAAATATATTTAAATAAAGAAATATCTATCTAATTTTGAGGGTATCTAAAAATGAGGTGGTAGTGAGAGGTTCAACAGTATAACAAAGAAAAATAAAATTAAAAACCTGAAAATTTTCTGATAGCCATAATTGTCTAATTGAAAATATTATATCATTCCACAATTGAATATAATTATTAGAAAAATCATTGCTATCATTTAAAAGATTATGCTTCTCAAAAAATGTTGAAAGAAAACGAAGAAAATTAAGCATAAATTTTTTGTTGTTGTTATTGTTTAGATTAGAAGAATCATTATCATTACTGTTGGGAGAGAAGATATTATTCTGCTGAATTTGAAAAAAAAATAATTAAATGTTTTAGCTTTAAAAACAAAAAAAAATTTTTTTTGCTCCTCAAGCAGTGTGTCCGAAAACGACATCCGAAAACGTTGAATTTCGTATATTTATTCAACGTCTTTCGAATCCCAATCCCCGAAATCGTTAATTTATTTGCAAGTCGCCCATGAATTTTGGTATGAGCTCTCAAAAACTAGTTCTAACAATAAGTTTATTAAAATATAAAGTTTTTCAAACCTGAAGCAATTCATCTGTAAATTGTTGCAAGGTTGATAAATTATCTGCTATACAAAGTCTAAAGTTTGTTGCATCTTCCTTACTTGTAAGTAACTGAATAATTTTTAAAAAAAAATATTAAAAAATTAAAATTTTTAAATATTACCACAAGAAAATTTGTAGCAGAATCATTATTAAATATTTCTTTTGTTAGAATTGTTATAGGATAAAAATCACTTGAAAATTTGGACAAGTAAGAAAAATAATCATTTTTCCAAGTAACATTCAACTTTAAAAAAATTTCTTGAAAATTTTTCGAAAATTAAAAAAAAACCTTTGTTGTAAAAATAGATAAACATTCGGAATAAAATAAAAATAATTTTTGTAACAATTGTTGATCCAAATAATTGACATGTGTAAAAAATTGTAAAGCATTAGAAACACATTCAACATCAACACTGTTAATATTATTTGTAGATAAAGAGGCATCAATTAGTGCGAGTACATCCTTCTATAAAAAATTAATTTTTAAAGGAAAAAAATCATAAAAATTTTTTGAAAAATTTCTAACAAAAAATTCCAACATTCAAAATAATTTTAAAGTCTTTCAAAATTTTTTCAAAAACCTTTAAAAAAATCGCGAAAATTTTTTAAATTTTAGAAAAGCTCAAAAAAATTTTTATAATCAAAACATTAAAGAAGTTTTTTCTTACCATTATTAATTCCAATTCCTCCAAATTAAAATTTCTAGTAGAATATTTAATCAAAAAATTAATTTTATTGAAAAATGATGTTGAAATTGCCAATTTCTTGTCAATAAAATTATTAATAATATCTTCAAGTTTTTGGTTAATATAAAAAGTATTTTCAGAATTATTATATTCTTCTAAAATCTAAAAAATAATTTTTAATCTTTTAAGTAGAAAATTTGAAAAAAATTTTTTTTAATAACAAAAAATTTTTGGAAAGATTTTTCTAAAAAAAAATTTCAAAAAATTTTCCAAAAAAATTTTTAATAATAAAAATACCTTACCTTCCCAATACATTCACAAGTTTCTTCCTTTAATTTATTTCCATTTTTCATAATTATAGCATTTTCAAAAATTGTTTGAAATATTTGTTCCAACAAAATTTGTTGTTGTTTTTGATGATGTAAAAATTTTAGAATTTGTATTGAAGAAATAAATGATTTGGAATATGAAGCAATATTAAAATAGAGAAGAATAAGGGCCTCTAAAAAAAAGAGAATTAAATTTAAAATCAGAATTTTTTTAAAAATCAAAAAAAAAATTTAAAGGGAAAAACAAAAATCAGAATTCTCCTTAGAAAAGCAAAATTTAAAAAACAAAGTATTTTTAAAAATCAGAATTAATTTAAAAATCAGAATTTAAAAAAACTCCAGAACACTTACTCAATGCAATATCTCGAAGTGATTCAAATTCTTTTGTTGCTTCATTTTTAAGCTCACCAGAAAAATCATCATTGCTAATAGGAGAGCAAATTTTTAGAAGATTTCTAGCAAAAACCATACATTCATAAAGAGGAATATCAATATTAAATTCATCAATTTTTGAACAAAAAATAAAAAGATCCTTTAAAATTAAAAAAAAATTAAATTTTTAATTATTTAGACTTTAATAAAAAATTAGAATTTTTTAAGAAATAAATTGGGATTTTAGAAGGGTTGCCACGTGGGCGGGGAAAAGACTAAAAAAATTTTCCGCAATTTTTAATTAGACCACAAGAATTAAAAATTTTTAAACAAAAAAGAATTTAAAAATAAGAATTTTACGATTTTAGAGTGAGTTCAAACAGTAATAAAAAAAATTAAAAAATAAACTTACAATTCCAGCAATTTTACATTTTTCAGAAATTGTAACAAATTCTCTTATAAACTCCAAAATTTTTGTTCTCAACGATTCTTTAAAATTTTTTAGAACTGAACAAAGAGGTAAATTTGTTCGAGAAGATAATGAATCAATTATTCGAAAAATCTGAAAAACACACAAAAATTTTTTAAATTTTTTTTAAAAAGTCCCTCACTTCTTTTCTCATAATATAATCTGGATCATCAATAAAATTAATTAATTTTGATACAAATTGATTTAATAATTCAATTGATAAAGTTGAATTTAAATTATTTGGAAAACAAACATTTAAAAGTAAATCTATAGTTTTTGAAGAATAATCTAAAGCACCACTAGAAAGTTCATTTAATAAATCAGAAATCATCTGAAATATTAAAAAAAAAATTTTTTTAAAGGTCCGGGCTATTTTAAAAATTATTTTAAGATTTCGGTAATTCAAAAATCGAAAAAAATTTAAAAGAATAATAATTTTTTAAAGACTAGGGCTCCTTTAAAAAATTCAAAAAAAAATTTTTTCTTAATTTTTGGGTCATTTTTAAAATTTTTTTAATGTTTGGGCTATTAAAAAAATTCAAAAAAAATTTTTTTTAATAGAAAAAATCTAAACAAACTTGAATACAAGCTTCAACAATCTTAATACAATATTTTTGTACTAATAAAGGAGGATAATATTCAATTATAAGTCTTAAAGCTGTACATCCTCCAAGTTTAGAAAACCATTCACAGCTATAACAGAGTAATGTAATCTTTTCAAATAAATATTCAAATAATGGAAATTGGCAAATTTTTTCAACATTTTGTTCATAAATAATATTTAATGTGTCAATTATTATACGTAAAGCAAGCTAAAAAAATGAAATACTTAAAATTTAATTGAAAATCAGAATTCTGATTTTAATTAAAAATTCTTATTTGATTAAAAAACAGAATTCTGATGTAAAAAATTCTGATTTAATTAGAAATCAAAATTCTGATGCAAGAAATTCTGATTTACTGAAAATCAGAGTTCTGGTGTAAAAAATTCTGATTTAACAAAAATCAGAATTCTGATTTAATGAAAACCAGAATTCTGATTTTTTTAATTTTAAAAAATTTTTACAATAGCTGCATGACAATAATCTTTACAAGGATCAGACAAGGTTTGAGCTATTACATCAATTAATACAAATGAATCCATTGAAGAATGACCTTGAAAAAAATTTAAAATTAAATATAAAAAATCAATAAAAAAAACCTCTCCTATCCTTTCCCTCGAAAATTCCATTTATAGTCAAATATTTAATAACAACTTTAAAAAATTCTAAAAATTTTTCTCTTGTTTCAACATTAAAAACACAAATAAAAATTCCTTTTAAAGCATTTATTGCCAATTCTCTTGAATTTGAATCAGAACAAATAATATAAATTTTAGTTGATTTTTCATCAAATTTTTTAAAATTTGAAATAAATTTAGAAATATTGTCAACAAGTTGGAAAGAATTTTTAATTGATGATTTTTCAATCGAAAAAATTTTTAATAAAACAAATTTTAATAAATCTGCTGCAGCAAGTTGATTATATGAATTTGAAGTTGTTGTTGTTTGGCTTCTGAAGCAAATTTAATTAAAAAAAATCAGAATGAAAATAGAAAAAAATTCTGATTTAATTTTAAAAAATAATACATCTAATAATTAAATTCTGATTAAATAAAAAAAATCAGAATTTATAATAATCAGAATTCTGATTTATTACAAAAATGAGAATTCTGATTAATATAAATTCTGATTTAATTAAAAACCAAAATTCTGGTTATTATAAAAATCAAAATTTATAATAAATTAAAATTCTGATTTAATATGAGAATTCTGATATAATTAAAAAAAAATCAGAACTATTAAAACACATTTGTGAAAATACAAAGAATAAATCAGAATTAATTTGTAAATCAGAAATTTAATTAAAAATAAATAAATCAGAATTCTTTTTAAGTAATTATTAAATTAATATTGACCTCAATATTTTACAAGCAGAATTAACAATTTGATTCAAATCAACAGTACATTGAATTAATTCTTCTCCATTATTTATTAATTCTTCATTATTATTGTCAATATGAATTTTATTAAATGGTAAAATTATTTTTGGCAATTTTTCTTCATTTTTATTTATTTTATTAAAATCTTGTATATTTTGAGCATCCAAAAGTATTTTTCTATTTGAACCACCAAATTTACCCAAAATTCTAAAAGCAGTTAATGATGAATGAGAATCACCATGAGATACACAATGCCATAAACCTTTCATTAATGAAGCACGTACAGGTTGCATATGATCATAAACTAATAACAACAAAAAAAATTTTTCTTAAAAAGATTTCATTTAAAAAATTTGGTGGATCAAAAAAAAAGGATAACGAAGCAAACTTATAGAGAGTAGAACAACCGGGAGAAGACCAACCTCAGGGAGAGAAAGCGCTAAGAGCCTTAACTACACCTAAAAATGTCTTGGCAAGTCGATTTTGCTTATAAACCCCTTTGGTCACGGATTACCCGATACCCGAACATTTTCGAATCGAACCCCGACTTTTTTTTCAAACCGTGTAACATCCGTGCTATGGAATCCATTTAGAGATCCCCTAATTTCCACAAAAATATTTTTAATATTTCTCCCAAAATAATTAGAATAAAAAGCATACAATATTCAGGTTGTAAATTATCAACACAAAGTTCAAGTGTACGTAATCCTTGTTGAACTAATGTTGGAGAACCATTTAAAGCACAAACTAATGGATCCATTAAAAGAGGTAAATAAGGTAAAAGTGAAGATAATCGTACTGGAACTGTTAAACATAATTCAACAAAAAGTTCATGAATTGATTGTAAATGAGATCCATTTTGTAAACGATTCTAAGGAAAAGAAAAAATTTTTAAATAAAAAAAATTATAAAAAAAACCAATTGTTGTAATATTGAAGGTAAAAGAGGAAGAAATTGATGATACATTTGTTCATGTGTTCCACTTCCTATTGATCTAAACAATGCTCGCAAAAGAAGAAAATAGTTGGTAGATTCGCGTGCTTCTAAAGCATATTGCATTGATTGTTGAATAATTTGATGAAGAAAAGGCTTTAAAAAATATAAATTTATATAATATTTTTATTACTAAAAATCGTTGAGAGCCGAAGGGATTCGAACCCACAACTAATTGAAAATAAATTTAGAAAATATCCCAGTGAACCACAAACAAAAATCTAAAAATAAAATGTTCTTAACTCCTCTATACCCAAAGGCAAATTAAATTTCTAAATCCTTATCGGAAACTGACTTTTTCGAATCTGTACCTAATTCCCAGGGTATCTTATAGTAATGTACAAATTTCTCCTCTAAAAACTATAAAACCTTTAATATAGTATCACAATTAGAATTATTTGATGAACAAGAAATTGCATGAAATACAAGTTTAAACAATTTTAAATAAAGTGTAGCCCTTTCATTATTTGCTTTAAAAAGAAAAAATTGTAAAAATTTTTTCACAAAAATTAAAAAAAACCTCCCAAATCTGGCAATTTTGTTAATAAATATTTAACCAAAATTTGTCCAGTTTTATTCATCGTTGCAGGATTTGTAAGAAATGTACTACATACATTTTGTAATATTGGATTGATACTTATACGTTCAATAAGAAACTGAAAAAAAAATTTTTTTCGGTTTTTAGAAAAATTTTATTTTCAAAAAAAACCTCAATATGTTGTTCAAGTACACGCTCAAATGAGAATGATCTCATATTTGTATACTAAAAAATTTTATTTAATTTAAAAAAATTGCCAAAAAACAAACAAAATATAATTTATAATATTTTTAAATAATTAAAAAATCTTCAGGATCCGAAAGGTTTCGAACCTACAACCTATTAAAAACAAAATTTAGAAAATAACCCACTAAGCCACAAAAAAATTAAGAAAAACAAACAATTGCAATGAAAGCATCAAGAGTCTCTTTTTCTTCTTTTGAACGTACATTTGAACTAAAATTTATGAAAAAAATTTACAAAAATATTTTCAGAAAGAAACCTAATTTTATGTTGATACACATTTCCTACTCCTCCACTTTGCATTAAATTAGATCCAATTATAAAAATGTCCAAACAAATTAGTCCATTCGGAAATAATTCTAATAAACAACGTTCAACTGTTGAAACAACTTGAGGTTCTTAAAAAAATGTTTTTTAATAACAGGATAAACAGAAAATAAATTTTGGGGAACCGAAGGGATTCGAACCTTCGACCTGATAAAAATAAATTCAAAATATAACCCACTTAACCACTAAATCTCAGTTTACAATCATTTAAAGAAAGAGGTGAACCTTGATTATCTTTTTCGAAAATTATCAAAAACACTCAATCAATCACAAAAATTTTTTTAACAACCTTGTTCAATTCCAATTTCCTTGAGTGCTATAACCATCATTTTTATTGGTTGAATAATAAATCTTTTAAAAAAAAGTTTTTTTTAATTTACTTTAAATAGATCTTTTACAAACCTCACTAAATTTTTACAATCATTTAAAGAAAGTGATGAAATTGGATCTTGCCAAAATGTTGCACGATTTGCTTCTATTGAAGATGACTTAAAAAAAATTAAAAATTTATTAAAAATTTTTAATAAAATTTTCTAACATTTTTTTCCTGTTTTTGCCCTCCTCCTCCACCTCCAGTATTTTCAATTTCTTGCGGTTGCTGTCCTTCAGTTAAACAAATTGTTTTACTTGGAGATTGTAAATTTTTTTGTTCTGTTGTTAATTTGATCTGTTGTTGTTGTGGTTGTATAATATTACTTTTATTATATTTTTCTTTAATTAAAGGTAAATGATAATTAGCAATTAATTTTGCTTTTCGAAGAAATGAATTAATTGAATTACAGAGAATTAAACGCTGCTATAAAAATTAAAAGAATAAGTACCCCTTTAAAAATTGTAATTTTAAATCTTATGAGCGCCTTTTGTGTTTGTGACATTACCCACCACCCAATCTTATGACCCACAACCTAATCTTATGACCTACTTTCGACTAGTGTTAGGCAAATGTATTTTTTCAGTAACAGTACCGGTACCGGACGAGACCAGAAATTCAAAAATCTCGCCGGTACTGTTCCTGAAGTACCGATCTGATAACGGTAGAATAACGTAGTGACGAACCTTGCCTAATCCAACTTTCGACCTAGATCTTCGTTATCTTTCAAATTTCTCGAGAAGCTTACACTCGCTTTCTTCATGGGCTTACGCAATTTAAAACATAAAGAAAAACGGAAGATGAAAGACATAAAATTCAAAATCCCCTTCAAGAAAACCTTACAATTTCAGTGCCATTCTCTTTTGATTGTATAATTAATGGTTCTATTAAATTCATCATCAATTTTCCATACATTGTTTGTACATAAGGTAAAAGTTGATGATCATGTAAACAACGAGAACAAAAAAAAATATACTTTAAAAATTGAAAAAAATTAGAAACAAATTTTTGAAAAAATTTTTTACTGTTTAAGTAAATGTGGAATATTCATTCTAACATGATGTAATATGTCTGCAAGCAGTGAATATGACTGATTCCTTAAAAAAATTTTTTTTAATTATAAAATAATATTTATATTCATTGTTAACCCTGGTTCGAGTTCAATTTATTATTTTCAAAGGTAAAATGGGAGAACATCAGTTGGACGGCCAGTAAACATACGGCCAGTCAAAAAATGACGGTCAGTTGGACTATTAATAAAACAGAAAGAATTTGTCTCGTGTAATCTACTGGGGGCCGACAAGTTCACCTGTTACTAGACAAGAAAAATCAAACAAAAAGAATTTTAACAACACATGGGAGCCCACAATTTATTATAAAAAAATTTAAAAAAAAAACCTCAATTGATCCTGTGAAGTAAATGAATTTCCTAGCAAAGCTTTTTCATCACACATTTTTGGAATTAAAGTAATAAAATTTGTTTTAAATTCTGATTGAAATAAATATTTTAATGACATAAGTAATTCTCGTCTTTGAATTATTACTTCTGGATGGAATGAATCAATTAACATTAAGATTGCATCTGTGATAGATTTAGTGTGTTCACTAATGATTGTGGCAATCTATAAAATTTTGATTTTTAGAGGGTTTAGAATTTAAATATAAGGGAATTCGAATTATTCAAAAAGAAAAAATCACTACTTTATTGGCAACATTTAAGGACGTTACCCCCAATCTTATCAAAATTAATTTTTTTCTCCCGCAAAAGGAGCATCAGTGAACAGTCGAAAAATCAAAAAGAGATAAGGAACCAAAACCCCAAAACTAGAAATTTTTCGAGACAAGACTTAAGACTAACAAGGGAAGGGGGTCTGGAGAAAAAAAGCCGAAAAAAATGGGAAATCGACCTGCACTACAAAATGTTGCAGAAAAATTTGGAAATTTTTAGATACAGTTCGGAATGTTCCCTTTTAAGATAAAAAAAAACTCCCAAATACAAAAAAAAATTTAAATTGAAAAAACCTGTGCTTGTTTTGCTGTATAACCAATAAAAGAGAGTGCTCTAACTTGAGAATTATGAAATTCATCAACCAATTCTCTATTATAATTTTTTTCTGCTTTCAAATGTTCAGGCAATTTAATATTTATATAACGAAGAAATATTGGTATTAAATCTAAAACTTCTCCAAGTAAATGTTGACGATGCATTTGAATTAATACAAGAAGAAAAACTGACATTTCTGCCAAAACTTTTACACTTTGATTTGCTTTTGGGATTAATGTGTACTGAAAAATTGCAAATTTAAAAAAAAATTTTTTTGGGGTTTTTTAAAAGATGCCAACCGCGGATGTCCGCCATGACATTTTGGGTTGTTTTAAGAAATGGAAAAAATTGGCATTTTGCATTACAGGATTTTCGAAAAAAATTTAAAAAAGTTCATAAAAATATCGAAAACCCTGGAAAAAATGAAGTCAAAATCCCTTCAAAAAACCTTTTCAAGCATTGGAGTCACACTTTCATCACTTTGTTGTGGTTGGGAAAAAGTAAGTGGTGTAGTGAAATAACAAGTTCTTAAAGCCTAAAAATTCTAAATTTTTTTAGAAAAATTTCTTTAAAAGAAACCTCAACAACACTTTCTTCTATCGTTCTTTTAGAAGTTGAAAATGGCTTTTGTAAAAACATTGATTCATTTGCTGTGTGTCTCAACATTTCTGTATAAGCATTTTTCCATTGAATAAAAAAGCTTGTCAATTCTGATGCAAATGCTGGACGAAATGTTTTGATGTGATCAGTAAGGATTTTAATTATTAATAAAGCATTTTCTTCATTTTCCTTAAAAAAATTTTTTTAGAATTATTAAAAATATTAAAATTATTAGGACTAATTCACGATAAAAATTTAATTGACATAAAGACGATGAGTCTCTGACAATCGTAGAAAACTAAAAATTGGCTATAATTTTCAGTTCATTAAAGAAAATGGACACTTAAGCTGGCAGAATCAACAATACTTTAGGGTGGTCGGTTCTAGGAAATCTTCAAATAACAGAAACCAAAGAACCGGACCGTTGGTTTTTTGCATTGGTTCTTCGGTTCAGTTCGAGCCAACAACCTGCCGATGTCCTTAAGACAACAAAACTCCTCCTAATTCTAGACCCATTCTCTAGCTTACATAAAAAATCAAACCAAATAAATAAGTCGAAGTAATATTTGTTGAAGACTTTTACCATAAGACTTGACTACATCGTTTGATGATAGACGAAATAACAATTCTAACATTAATTTACGTAGTTGCTTAAAAAAATTTTTTTTTATTTGAAAAAATAATTTTATAAACAAACCAATGTATTATTTTCTGCAATAAATTGGGGAGAAGTCTCTTGCAATAATCTCATAAAAATACAAATAAGGCCTTCAATTAAAGATGAATAAGCTGAAGTTCCAAAAAGCTCGTCAATATTTTCGCTGATTTCCTAAAATTAAAAAATGAAAATTTTGGGACAAAATGTCCTCCCCCAAACTGCAAACCAAAAATATTAAATCTTTAAAAAATAAAACCTTCAAAACTTGAAATTTAACATCATCTCTAGGTGCTTCACCTAATGTATTTATTAACATATTTAAATGAACTGCCAAAGGTGGGACTGAAGAGGATGTTGACGGCATTGATGAAAATATATTTGCTTGTTGCATTCCTAATTTCTATTTGAATTTATTGCTAAAAATGCTATAACTAGAAAAATAATTTTAAAAATCTGAAGGAAAGCCGGAACTGTAGAGAAGACGGGGATTTTTAGCGGACCATTTCCACGGGCATTTTATTTGAAAATGACTCAAAATGGTCAAAAAATGAAAATTGAAGAGAAGGATAGAGGAAAATGCCTTATAAAAAAGTCGCTAAAAACCCCGGCCGCCATATTCAAAAGTGTTGATCAAATTAGTTCAAGTAAATTTAAAAAAACAACAAAATATTAATAGAGTATTTATAAACTCTTAATTTAAAAAAAAATAGAATATCGAACAATGCTTTAACAAGAAAATACCTAAAAGAAAAAAGTAATAAAAAAGAAGCCAATATATAAAAAATTTTCTGATAGAAGGAAAATTTCTTTAAATGAGAATTTGTCGAAAATAATGCCAAATAAGAATTAAATTTTAAAATCACCCAAAATACTCCAAAAAAATTTTTCGACAAATTCTCACAAAAAAAAAATTAACACAAAAAAAATAACATATATTAAAAAAATAAAATAGTATATTTATATTTCGCATATTATTTTTTTAATCACATTTCTTTTTTCTTTCCGAAAAGTACAAAAACAAAAAAGTCATTTTTAATATTTTTTTAAAATTTATTATACCTAACCAATAACAACTTTTCCACTATCTTCTTTTCCTTTTGGACGAGGTTTGCCAGTTGTAAATGGAATATAACGATATCTTATCATATGCATAATTTGTCTTTTCATTGTAAGACATGTCAACACTTGAAAAAAAATTTTTATTAATTAGAAAATTAATTAAAAAAATAAAAAAACTGAAAGAGCTCATAACTTTTCTCCTAACATTTTTTAGTTTTTTGGGGGTGATGCCATTCGACAGTGAACGCCAAATTCTTGAGGTTAAACTATAACTAGAAATTGGTTCGGAAACATAACCAAAGACACAAGAATTTTTCAGTTAAGATACAAATATGCCTCCGTTGATTTCCCAGGATTCGCAACAATACTCCAACTTAAACTAAAACGCCCACAAACCCCACTTTGAACAAAAAATTTTTCAAACCCCAAGACTTGACGCAAGGACAAGATTCAACATAAAATTACCGACAGAAACCCCAAAAAAGAGCCTGATCAACTTCAAAAAGGGAGAAAAAATAAAATACCAATAAAATACATGACGAGAATTGGCCAAAATACAGGTACATCAAAAACCTCAAAAAAGGTGCAGGTAAAAGCAACAAGTGTTGACTTCATTGTTGATAACCTTTAGAATACAAAATTTATAATAAAACAGCTCAAAATTAACCAAAATTTAAATTCAGGTAAACGGCGCATAAATGGCCGAAATTCTTCAGAATTACTTTTTGGCAAAACAGGGCCTTCATCGTCTAAAAATTTAAAAAAATTAAAAAATTTTCCATACAAATTAAAAAAAACCTTCATCAAATTCCATAGCTGGATCAATTTTTGGAGTGAGAAAGGCAAGGAATAAATTTAAATAATAAATGAACAAAGCATATGTGACGATATAAAATCCCTAGAAAAATTTTTTAATAAAAAAATAAAAATGAAAACCTGAAGAACAATAACTCTCCAAACAAAGATGAGTATTAATGACACCGCAATGACCTTAAAAAATTAAAAATAAAATTTTAAAAAAAATTAAGGAGTGTCAGTTTAGTTAAAATATTTTTCTGAGGTGAGGAAGAGATACCAAAAGACTCAATAATTATCAGACAAAAAGGAGAACTAGTCAGAAACAAAACCTGTCGAAATAACCAGTGTGGTGTAGTGGCTAAGAGCCCAGACTTTCAATTTATAGGGGTCTCGGGTTCGATGCCTGTTGGGGTTTAAAAGCTTTTTTGGTACAACTCTTAATAAAACAAGCATTCGAGTCGTGGGGAGAAACACCGTTTAACTAGCTCAGAAAATTTTGAGCCAGTAAAGCAGACTTGATAGATACATAAGAACCCTTAACAATCCCTCAACAACAGGCAAACCCCAAAGGTTTAAAGAATAAAAAACGAACCCAACGAATAGAAGTGTATGGAGTGAGCCTATCCAAGTAGTATTGATACTGCTAAATTTGTAAAAAATTAAATTAAACAAAAAAGAGGAAATAAAACTTACAACCCCTAAAGACGAAAAGAAACGAGAACAAAGTCCTGGCTGGTCCCGAATATCGTCCATTATATAGTTTTGTCTATTTTAGACTAAAAAGAATAAAAATGAGTTGAAGACAACATTAAAAACAAAATTTACAAGAAAAAACAAAAAAAATTTGGAAAAAAACTGAAAAAATTAGGCCAAGTTGGAGTTTCATTGCAAAAATGACGCTCTCTTTTTCTTTACCTCTTATATTAACGTTTCTCTTCTTATTTCATTTCTCTAACTTCTACTATAATGTTAACACTGTCTGACTTTTTTTCACTTGACAAAAAAATTAAATTATTTCATTTCACCTAAAATCAATTCGCCAAGTGGTGATATTTCTGCTGTTTTGTCCCTTGTTTTCCTCATGTTTTCTTTGTTTTTTCCTCTGTTTTCCCTATGTTCTCTCTCTTGTTTCCCTTTGTTTTTCCCTTGTTTGCCCCTTGTTTTTCCGAAATTTTCATTTGTTTTTTATCAATCTTTGTATCCTTTTTTATCTCCAAAATATTTATTTGATCTATATTTTTGTTTTTTAGTTATTTAATTTTTTATCAGGAGTGGTGTGACCACACAAAAATATTCTTCAATTTATTCCCCTCCTCCTTATCTTCATTTCCAATCGAACCACTGAATTTTCTTCTGCTCATTTTATTATTTACACTAATTTATATTTGTTTTTTGTGACATTTCTCCTTTTTTAACCTTAAATAATTAATTAAAAATGTTTTTCCCCGAACGGGTTCGAACCTTGCCCCTAAATCCAAAAATTTTCCCACTTAACCAAAGTGACATTTCTCTCAATTTGACCAAATTTTCAATTTTTTTTTATTTTTCAGCAATAATAAAATGGTTTGCCCCTTCTTTTTGACAATTATTGCTTATACAGCTATCGCTTATTTTGTTAAACGCATTTTGACTTCGATTTACAACATTGTTTTCCCGTATTTATATGCCGTCCCACAGAATTTGCAAGTTTTGGCTGGAGCAAAATGGGCAGTAATAACTGGAGGAACTGACGGTATTGGAAAGGCATACGCTTATGAATTGGCCAAAAAACAATTTAATATAATTATAATTTCGCGTTCACAATCAAAATTGGATAATGTAGCTAAGGAAATCAAAGAAGAATTTAAAGAGATTGAAGTGAGAACTATTGCTTTTGACTTTACAAATCCAAAATTGGAAGATTATGAGCAACAGATATTTGCCCAAATTGATGATGTTGACATTGGAGTTTTGGGTATTTTTTTATTTTAATTTTGTGGGGGTTTTAAGGGCCGTTCCTTTGAAATTTTTTTCGGAATTTTTTAAGACGGAATCTATCTAAAATATCTATCCTATCTTTTGGCTTACATGAGCTCCCCTATTTTTCCCAGTTATGGTCTTAGGGGTTTGGTTCAACCAAAAATAAATTTTTCATTGAACCCCTCACTCCTAAAATTTTTCTTAATTTCCAGTTAACAATGTTGGAATGAGCTATGAATTTCCTGAACGCTTTGAACGTGTTCATGGTGGTATTAAACGTGTTGCTGACATGACTGTATTTCTTAAAAATTTAATTTTCTTTGAAATATTCCACATTTTTAAGTTAATCAACACTTTTCCGACAACTGTTCTTTCTCATCATATTCTTCAACAAATGGCTAAACGCAATAGAGGTGTAGTGGTTAATGTGGCTTCTTCAGCTGCCAATTTTGATTGGTTTTATTTGGCTGTTTATAGTGCTACTAAGGTTTCTCTAAACTTTTTAAAAAAGGTTTAGGTCCATTGCTCCCCACACCCATACCCTTCTGAGATATTTTTTTAGAGTTTCGGATCCATTTTGTTCTCCTAATCCACACCTCTTCCTCCCGGGATTTTTTTAAATTTGATTTTTTGGGAAAAAGTTTTGGGATCTTTTTCAAAAAATCATAACTAGGATTTTTTTGAATAAGTTTTGGATCCGTTTTTCTTTCCTATACCCATTGTTTTTCCTCCAGAGACATTAGAAAATATACCCAAGAGTTCTGCCTCACTTATATTGTTTGAGGAATACTTCTGAATCTTTCCCGGACTGAGTAATCTTCTCTCTTCCAAATTTTTTTCATTCCAATTTAATCTCCCTTTCTTCAGAAATATGTCACTTGTTTGTCTTCAATTTTACGTAAAGAATATGCTGACACAAATATTTATATCCAAACAGTTTGTCCAATGATGGTTGCCACAAAAATGGCAAAAATTCGACGTTCTACATTTTTTACTCCTTCACCTGAAAAATTTGCTAGTGAAGCTGTTCGCAGTATTGGATTAACTGATAAGACTACGGGTTGTTTGGCACATCAAATTCAGGTTTATTTTTTTATTTAAAAAACTTTTTTGGGGGGTTTTGGGGAGGGGAGGCGTGTAAAAAAATTTTCGGATTTAAAAAAAATTTTTTTTTAATTTTTCAGAAATTTCCAAAAAATTTTTCCAAAACCCCTAAGAAAACTCCAATTAATTTTCTCATCATTTTAAAGGCTGAAATTATGTTTGGCTACATCCCAGACTATTTTCTCAACAAATTTGTTCGAGACAACTCTTTGTCAACTCGAAAGCGTGCCTTGAAGAAAATTGAGAATTCTGCGAAGACTGAATAAATTTTGTTTTTTTTAATTTAATTTTTAAATTATATAGGAGAGCATTTGTAATAGATATCATCATTTTAATTTTGAATAAATAAAATTATAAAAAAAATTTTTTTTGTTTTGGGGGAAGGTAAGAGAAATTTCCTTTTCTTTCGTCCCAACGGATGCATTCGACTATTTAAATTCTAATTAAAAAATAAGGAAGCTTTTTCTGCTTCAAGTTTAATTTCCAAAATAAATTCTGATTTTATGGGAGGGAAGAAAAGCATTTTTCCGGAATTTGAAAATTCTGTTGTTTCCGGAAAACACGAAATACAAATTCGAATTGCTCTGTTGACTGACTTGAGATCTCTAGTCATTAGATGCCGCTCTTCCGGAAAACTTAAAACGTGGGAGAGTGTCTACTTCCGGAAAACATAGGAGAGTCAATTTCCAGCGGTACTGAACAGCCCCTTATTGATTTTCTGGAATGTTCCTTATTTTAAATTTTCGCCAAAAATATTTTATTTTTCAACGCCAATTTGGCAAAGTGTCTTTAATTTTCTCTCTCGTTTCAAACAATTTTTTTCTCTAATTTTGTTTTACAACCGGTTGTTGTTTTTGCATGTTTCTGTTGTTTTTGTGAGTGTTTTTGTTGTTTTCTTTGTTCGTTTTCATGTTTGTATTCGTTTTTACGTGTTTTCCCCATCCCCTGACCCCGCGCGCAGCGAAAAAATTAAAAATTAAGCTTAAAATCTTTAAAAAATTAAAAAAATTTTTTCCAAAAATCTAACCTTTTTTCATTCAGTTCAACCAGCAAACGTCTACATGCTGTACGTGGAGCAGTGTTTTTTGATTTTTTTTATTTATTTTTAATTTTTCTTCAAAAATTTCAATTTTTTTCAATTCTAGTGCTCATCATGGTGCTCGTCATGGATGGATGGCTGGTATGCTCTGGAGAATATGGGAGAAGCATGGAAGCTGTGGAAACCCGGTGTGGTTAATTTTTAAGTTTTTTTTGTTTTTTTAAGCAGATGTGTTCTGCATGGTGGTTGGTGGTGCTCTTCATGGTGGCTCGTTCGTCTACATAGTGGCTGTCTTCTCTTCTGGCCCAACCGGGTTTTTTTATTTTTGATTTTTTTTTTGAAATTTTTTGTTCAGGCGAAGCTGCTCAACTTATGGCCAGATGGGGGCCACTGGAACGTGGAGGGAGTGTGGACAGGTTTTTGGTTTCCTTAATTTTTGGGGTAATTAGAGGGTCAATTTTCTGGGGGCATCTTTGGGGGTTCTTTTTTGGGGTTTGATTAAAAAAAAATTTTTTTCGTTCAGCTACTCAACATGGTTGGACAATGGAGGATTATGGGACCCGGTGTGGTTTTTTTTTAATTTTTTCCTTTTTTTTTAAAAAATGTCTTCATGGTGGCTGGCTTGCTCTTGGTGGTGGTTTGGTGAACGTGATGTTTTTTTTAAAAAAGAACTTTTTCATTTCTTTTTATTTTAGCTGGTCTCGTCTACCTGGCTCGTCTACATGGCTGGTGGTCTCGTCTACATGGTGGATTGGTGGATGATCTTCAAAAATAGTAAGTTTAACAAAAATCTTAAGAAAAAAAACAAAAATGCGAGCCAAAAATGCGAATGCGCGCTTCCCTCTTCTTTCCTCTATTCGTTTACGCGTTTTCATTTGTTTTGTCTTTGTGTGTTTTTTGAGAAATGGGTGGAAGGTATGGAATGGGTGGTGAATGGATGGATGGATCAACAGCTGAAACAATGGATGGACAACAAGTGACAACATTTGATGGATCAGCAACAACTGTGGATGTAGCAGCAATGGGTGCTGATTTGTGCTTCATGGTGCGAGGTTTGTTTCGATTAAGAGAGGAAAATTTTGAGGCCTGAGGATGCCTTCCTTCCAGGCTGATTTTGTTGATTTTATCGATTGACTGTAATGTCTATCTTTAAATTTTATTTTTGGCGTTCTGTCATTTAAAGATAATTTGTCACTTCACTATTTCGTTAGGTAGAGAAAAAGAGCGCAGAGAGAGAGCGTTTTTCGGTTGCATTTCTCTTTTTCTCTACCTAACACCGTATTTCTTTTTTCGCGTTTTTCTTGTATTTTTCCATATTTTTCCTGAAACTTTTAGAAATTTCCGTGTTTAAAATTTTCATTTTTTAGATAATTTCAATTATTTTCCCTTATTTTCTTCAAAATTGATCAACACTTTCTTCTAATTATCTCCTTTTGTGAATCTTTGGAAATGCAAAAAACCGATGAAAATGCGAAATTTTTTTATAAAACTTCGACAGAGGCTTAAGAATGATTTGAAGAAGACAGGACGATGGTTGTCAGGTTTGCAGCAATTTATTTTGGTATTTGAGGCTCTAAATAAGGAAATCCTGTCCTTTATATCATTAATATGGCAAACGACTTCTCGCCACCCTTCCACCAACTTCTGACGTCCCTCCTCAACTTTGTTTTTTTCTCCATTCTCTACAGTCGAATAGTCCTGCCCATCTCCCCTTTCTGCTTCGCATTTTTTTTGCTCTTTATCTTGTTACTTTTCCTTGGCCTCTCAGCTGCTCCTCTACGATCTACTTTTGCTTTTCGACTTGCTACTGCTTTTTAACCTACTCGTCTTCTTGTTCAGCTTGAATTGTTTTTTATTTAAGACTTAGGTTATTTGTTACGACTAGAGATCGGCCTGGCTCTGAGTCAAAGCATTTTTTAACCTTCCTGGGGTTCCCCAGGAATTGGCCCAGGCTTTTTAAAAATTTCGCTCCTTCCTTCTAAAAACTTTGAAAACTAGTTGTGGTTCGATGTCGTTACTCGCAATAGTCACTCTTTATGATTTCTTCCTCGACGGGAACGTTTGGAAGAATCGTGGGCTTCCATTTCTCAAACCTTGTTGGCTGCTGTTTTATAGCTTGACAATAAAAAATCTCTTCGTTTTACCTCAAAATAGTTCAAAAATATTTTTTCATTAATTATAAACCCTCACAAAAAAATATGAGTGATTGACGTTAACTTGAAAGAAGAGTTCTTCCTCCTCCTTTTGTCTCCTCAAAAAATTTACCTTAATTAATTTATTTTCTTTCGTTTTAAATTCAAAAATATAAACAAAACAGCTGTCAAAATTTTGTTGATTTTTAGATAAATATGTGGGGAAAATTTTTTTTTTAATTTTAAGAGGGAAGAGAAACAGCAGCCCCTTTTTTGCCCTTTCCAGATTTTTAAGAAAATAAATGATTGTTCTATTTTTATTTTTTAATTATTCTAAAAATCATCTAGCATCGTCTAGCATATTTTAAAAAATAATTTTTAAATCGGAGAAAGAATATCCTAGGGATTTTCAAACTCTCGGAAGAACTTAAGAATGCGGGCCACTCTAGAACATTGACAATTTGTGTCAATCGAATTAGCTCGGTAAGAGGAGTCGGATGGGTACTTTATGGATATCCCCACTACTTTGAGGTCTCAGAGATTAGTCTTTTATTTATGTCTCATTGGGGAATATGCCCACGGGAGATAGAGTGAGATTGAGGAAGAATATCTACCATTATATTCATATTAACACCAAAATTTTTAGGGTTTGTGGTTTATAATTGAGCCCGCCCGTTAATTTTGGCGTCATTCTACTGCCTACTTTTTTCAAGAAATCACCTCCTCTTAGCCAAATTTTTTCAGAATTTATTGAAATTTTTCAAAATTTTTGAAAAAAATGTTTCCACCACGTCGTCATAAATCAGCACAAAATAAACAACAAAAATATTTATTTCCGCCAAATGAAAAGAAAAGAGCAAAATCTGAAATTTTTATTACCGCAAATAATGCTGGGGGTGGAGGAGAACAGCAGCAGAAAAAATATTCTAGGAGGAGGAAAGTGAGGCAACAAATTAAAAATGAGTAAGGAATAGGTGTTTTTAAAGAGATTTTAGGAATTTTTAAAAATTTTTGGGAAAAGATTTTTAGGTTGTTTTTTTCTCTTTGTATTTCTAGTAGTCCACACGGCTTGTCCGCAATTTATTGAAAAATTCCGCTTCGAAAACGGCTTATCAAAAATTCTGCTTCCACTGTTTTTAGAACTCATTGTTGGGTGTATATTCTATATGGAAGGCAGTTTTTTCAAGAAATAATTTTTTATTATTGAATTATGACTTGCGGACAAAATTTGCGGACATTTGGGAAGTATGAAGGAGGCGAAATTTTCTTCAAAAAAATTTCTCACAACTAATGTAAGTAACTTGTAAAAGTGGCATGGAAACCAATTACCACAAAATATTTGACGTTCTATGTTCTTTCTTGACTCTTTCTAGTCCCTTTTTTGTCCTCATTTTGCTCTTGTCGTTCTTTGAAAATTAGTCATCCTAGAAATTTTTTGAAAATTTTTTGAAAAAAATTTTTTTTTAATTCACACGCTCAAGCTTTATCTCTTGAAAATATATCCCTCCACTCCAATCCCCTCTCTTCTCTTTCAATCCATTCCCCCTCCTGTTTTTCCCCTCTAATCCATTTCCGTTGTAAATAAAAGTCAGCAAGGCCAGCAGCTGTTCATTATCCTCTCTTAAAAACGTCACTCATTTTCCCCCTCAATAGCCTCTGGTAGGAATGAAATGTTTCCTCTCTTTTTTTCTAAAACAAGGGGGGTAAACTCATCAATATACATAAATATATTTTCTCTCTTTTTTGTTTTTGTGCCGGATTTTTTTTTGTTCTTCTTTTCATTTGTGTCCCTAAAGGCGAAAAGAAGCTAAAATTAGATTGTTATCGATTTTAATTTTTTTCATTAATTTTTTTAATTTTTAAATTGATTTTGAAGTCAAAATAGTCAAAGTTCTTCAAAAAAATTTTTTTTCAACTGCCTTGTATTTTTTTTTCTAATTTATGCCCACGGGCGATTCCTTAAGATCTACCTCTTCAGAGCTTAATCCTCCATATTGGTAATTTTTTATTTTAACTATTTGGTACTATTTTGAAGCTGAGAGTCTGCTCTATCTTTTGGTATAATGTACAGGGTTATATCTTTATTTTTCTAAAAGTTTTGGGTCTTTAAATTTTTGGGATGATATGTCATCTTTTTATTTTTTCCCCACAAATTTCCCTAATTTATTTTTTTCCCAAATCTTTCCCTGACTATTTTGTAGCTAAGAATCTGCTCTATCTTCTGATATAAAGAACAAAATTATATCACCATTCTCTTACAAGCTTTGGGTCCCCAAACTTTTTGGGATGATTTGTCCCCTTATTTTTCCCAATTTTTTAAGGGTTCCAGTTTGCACCAACAGTCTTTTTTCATCAAACAAGTGTTTTCGTGCCTCTTCATCTCCACGTGTCTGTTTTTCTCAGCATAATAAATACGAAGATTCTTCTACTGACGATACCGCCTCAACAAGCTTTTGCCTTAGAAAAAATCACAAAAAAATGTCTTCGGTTTCTTCGTCTTTTTCAAGGTTAAGAGGAACAAGTTTGACTGTAGATGAAGGTGAAAGAGAAGAGGATGAGAAGAAAGAAATGGAAAGAAGAGAAGAATCTGATGTTTCTATATTAGAAGAAATTAGAAGGAGGGAAGGGTCAATGAATGCTAGAAGAAATGGTCAAAAACATTCTTCTGGGATTTGGAATGATCCAGTTTGTTGCTTTAAAATTAAAAAAAATTTTTTGAAGTTAACTGAAATTTTTACGGATATTAAAGTCTTCTTTCAGAATCTTTTAAAAATTAATAGACCCCAAAAGGGTTCGAACCTGGGACCCCTTAAGTTAAATTTTAACACACTAACCACTCAATCAAAAATAAATTTAAAAAAATTTCCCTGAAGATTTTCTACTGGTATTTACGTATTCTAGAGCCTTTTAAAAATTAATTGACACTAAAAGGGTTCGAACCTGGGACCCTTCCAAGCCAAAGTCTAACACACTAACCACTTGATTAAAAATAAAATTTTTAAAAATTTTTCAAAATTTTTTTTTAATTTAAGGTAATTACAATTAACGTTTCTGGAATGCGTTTTCAAGTATTACTTTATTTTTCAAAACCTTGTAAAATTTTTTCTAGACATATCAAAGCACACTTGAACGTTTTCCTCATTCAATGTTAGGCAATCCAACAAAAAGACGAGCATTTTGGAATGAACAATTAAATGAATATTTTCTTGATAGGAGTCGAACATGGTTTTTTTAATATTTTTTTCTTTATTATTTTTTTCAACACAGTTTTGAATCTATTCTACATATTTATAGGTATATTTTTTAAATTTTATTCAAAATAAACAGTGACCGGTGAAAAAACGCCTCTCCGGATTTTTTGTTAGATATCAAAATGTGCAGCATCATACACTCTCTCGCATCGTGTCTAACAAAAGTCCGGAAAAATCCGGAAAATAAGCACTGCGTTATAAAGAGAAGCAGACAGCGTATTTTATCACTTTTCTTTCTCTGCTGCTCTTTATTTGACCTCCGGATTTTTGTTAGACACGATGCGAGAGAGTGTATGATCTTGCATATGAAACAAAAAATCCGGACAGGCATTTTTTCACCGGTCATTAAAAAAATTTTTTAATTTTTAGAACTGAAGGTCAAGTAGTTAGGCCTGTTACTGTACCTGTGGAAATGTTTATTGATGAATTGGTTAATTTTTTTATTTAAATTGTTTGTTTGTTTTAAATGTTTTTTCGTTGTTGTTTTTGTCCTTTTTTTAAAATAAATGTTTTTGTAGCTATTCGTTTCTTTGTCTTGTGTTTTCGTTGTTCTTAGGTGACTTTTATGTTTCTTACTTTTTTAACGTTTTGTTTTGAGGGTTACCACCCATAAAATTTTTTGAATTCGCCAGTTTTTATGGTTTTTCGAAAACAGTATTTTAACGTTTAGTGTATTTCAGTAAGGGTTCTGGAGGTTTAAATTTGATTTTATCCAGAAAAGAATCGTTCGGGGTAAATGCTATTCTATCCTGTCAACCAGTTTCGTTCGACTTTATTTAAAAAAAGCTTATAAGAAAATTTTTTTTCCCCATTTTTTAAAGTATTTCTATCAACTAAAAGATGATGTTTGGTCAAATTTTTGTGAGAGCGAAGGTTGTAGAATTGTTAAAGAAGAGAAAAAACCTTTAAATCCAACTCAAAGAAAAATATGGAATTTGGTTTTTTTTTAATTTTTAATTCAGAAATTTTTTTTATTTTTAGATGGAACATCCAGATTCTTCATTTTTGGCACGCATTCTTGCCTCAATTTCTGTTGCTGTTATAATAATGTTTGTTTTTAATTTTTTGTTTAAATATTTTTTGTGGGTGTTTTCTGGTTATCTACTTTATAACCATTTTCTGGGACCAGGAATATTATTGAGAAATTTTATGTAAAAATGAATTTATTATTAGTATTATTGATACACTTTAGAATTTCCCCAACTTTGGATATCCTTAACTTGGGGCCTGAATTCACATTATAAGAAAAAAATAAAAAAAACTAGAATTGGAGAAGATATTTGAGGTCGTCCTTGTGTCCGACCTCCAATAGAACTAGTAAGTGGGCGCACACATTAAAAGTTGGGTTGACAGTAAGAGTGGTATTTCTTTCTTTGAAATGTAAATTTTTTTGTTTGCAAAAACTTTTTGGATAATAATTGTTAAAAACTTGTTATTTAAAAAATTTTATTTCTTTTTATTTTTAGTAGTACAGTCTCTTTTTGCCTCGAAAGCATTCCAGAATTAAAATCACCTACAGACAGGGAATGGTCTTCACCTTTCTTTTGGATTGAATTTTGTTGTTGTTTATGGTTTTCTATTGGTTAATTTTCTTTTTTTTTATTTATTTAAAAAATTTTTTTAGAACTCGTTATTCGTTTTATTGTAAGTTTTCCTTTATAAAAAATATTTTTTCAATTTTTAAAAAATTTTTAAAATTATTTTTAAAGGTAGCACCAAGCAGAACAGACTTTATGAAGGTTAAAAAATTTTTTTATTAAAAAATTTTTTAATTTCAGTCTTTTTTAAATGTACTTGATTTTGTTGCAGTTGCTCCATTCTTTATTAATTTAATGTAAGAAAATAATTTTTTAATTTTTAGAAAAATTTCCCCTTTTAAAGTTTACACGATGCTGAAAATAAAAATTCTTCGTCAACATCATTTGCTGTGCTTCGAATAGTTCGATTAGTTAGAGTATTTAGAATATTTAAATTAAGTCGGCATTTTACTGGATTACAAGGTTTTTTTTGAATTTGAATTTTTAATTTTTTTTTTAATTTTTTAGTGCTGGGGAAGACTTTTCGTGCTTCTATACAAGAATTCTTTTTATTGGTATATTTTTTTAAAAAATTTTATAAAATTAGGCCTAGAAATTTTTTAGAGGTCTCTAAATTTTCTAAAAATTAAAAAAAAATTTTTTTAAATGTTTTTAAACTAAAATAAAAAATGTTGG
This sequence comes from Meloidogyne arenaria, assembly GCA_036172955.1. NCBI lineage: Eukaryota > Metazoa > Nematoda > Chromadorea > Rhabditida > Meloidogynidae > Meloidogyne > Meloidogyne arenaria. The sequence goes on from JARQAB010000026.1 coordinate 4,297,139, forward strand.
GAGTTACTGGGTATCGAACCCCACCCTCTCCTAAATTAATTTTAATTGAAAATTAAATGCAGTAACCACTTGACCAAAAAGAATAGTGGTGTTGTTTTTAAAGCAGAGAGGGGAGAAATAGTATATGTAGTAGTATAGATTTTCAAGAGAGACACATCTTTCAATTAAAAAAAATTTTTTTCTCGTTAAAAAGAAAAAAAATTTTTTTTTAGTTTTTAGAAATTAAAAAAAAATTTTTTTTATTTAATTTAAAATTTTATTTTTTAATAAATTTATCAAAAAAATTTTTTAAAGATTTTCTTCATGGGAATAGCTTTGGTTCTCTTCTCTAGTGGTGTTTATTTTGCAGAACAAGGAGAACCAGGAACTAAATTTACTTCAATACCAGCAACTTTTTGGTTTGTTTTAGCAACAATGACAACAGGTTTATTTTTTAATTATTTTGAAAAATTAAAAAATTTTTTTAAAGTTGGATATGGCGATTTGGTCCCAAATGGAGTTTATGGAAAAATTGTTGGGTAATTTTTTGAAGGAAAATTTTAATAAAATTTATTTTTATTAAAGTTCGTGTTGTGCATTAATTGGTGTATTAACATTAGCATTGCCTGTTCCTATCATTGTAAGATTGAAAAAAAAATTTTTTTTTAATTTTTTGAGAAAAAATTTTTTTGAAAATTCTCAAAAAAATTTTTTTGAAAAATTAAAAAAAAATATTTTTTCTAAATTTTTAAAGGTAGCAAATTTTAAACGTTTTTATCGTCAAGAAGTTATATTAGCCAAAATGTATGAACAAAATTCACGTCCAGAAGAAATTAGTGCATTTATTAAACAAAAAGGGAAACATGGAGGAACATTTAAAATTTCAATTAATAAAATAAAAAAAGAGGATGGCGGCGATGATGATACTGATGTTGAAGGAGGAGGAGGAGGAAAAGGTTTTTTTGATCAACATAAGATTGGTGTTGATTCAAGCACTTTGTTGGTTTAATTGAAGAAGTAATGCGGAATTTATTTTTAGTGGGGGATTTTTCTAATGATGGTGTGGGCAAGAAGAAGAAAATTCTCAATGAGGGAAAAAACATACAAAATGATGGCAACAAAAAAAATTCTTCAGTTAAAAAAACATTTAATATACGCATAACTTTATTGTTATAATTACGGGTATATTTTTTTCTAATTTTTTAAATATTTTTTTAAATTTTTATATAGAAAAAAAAATAAATTTTTCAACAACCAAATAAAACCCAACCAAACCAAATAAAAAATTTTTTTTATTTTTACCATTAAAACATAAATTCAAAATTTTAGGAAGACCAAAGAAAAAAAATAAATTTAAAATGAATTATAATTGACGAGACATTTTCAGAGAAAAGAGAAAATATTGAAGGGGAGAAAAAAAAATTTTTTTTTAAAATGAAAATAGGAAAAAAATCCTTTTAACTTTAACGTGAAGATGTGTATAGAAACACGAAAAAAAATATTTTTTAATTTTCTGTTATTTTTTATACATCTCCACACTTTTTTTAAATAATAATTTTAAAACTTTTAAAAGAGAGGAAAAAATTAAAATGAGAAAAAAAGCATGGAAGCATGAAGAATAAAAGCAAAAAAAATATTTGAATCGATCCAGTTTTTTGATTTTAAAAATATTTTTAAAAAAAGTTTTCTTTAAAGAAACTGATTCGATTCAAACAAATATATTTAAGCATTAGAAGACAACCTTAAAAAATGAGATGGACAAGATTGCAATTTTTTAACGAAGAATGAATGGTTTTTAAAAAATGCGCAAATGAATTTTTAAAAGGATTGAAAATTTATTTAAAAAAATTTTCAATGAGGGAATTCATGAGAGGGCAGAAAAAAAAATATTTTTTGCGATTTTTCAATTTTAAAAAAGAGAAAATAAATTTATAGAAAAAATAAAAGAAAAAATGGAAAGACTATAACAAAAACAAATTTTTTTTTGTTGCTGTTACCTTATTGTTTTTTCAGATCTTTTCTTGAAAAAAACAGTGGGATAGACAAAAAACAAAAAATGATATTCTCGTGAGATCCTCTGCCCCTCTCTAATTTTCTTAAAAAAATTCTGGAAAAGTTTTTTTTGTTCGCTACTTATTGGGTTTCAGGCCCTTCTGTCATTTAAAAAAAAATTCGGCAAAAGAAAAGGTCTGAAAAAAACTTATTTTTTTGGAGTTGACTAAATTAAAAAATCCTTATCGGGAAAATTATCTTATCATTTTCTAACGAATACAACTATGCAAATCTAAACGTGAACGAACCGTTTTTTGATTACTTGATTTTGAGAAGACATGCCAAAAACGTAAAGTTTCATCACCAGCGCCAGTAACAATTGATTCACCATCGGGAGACATTGCCTTTAAATCGAGAAAGAATTTTTTTAGAAGAAAAAATAAAAAAATAAACCAAATATAAAACTCTTGATTGATGACCAGATAATTTTGTTATTGGTTGCATACTTGGATATTTCCATAAAATTACTTGATTAAATGAATAGCCATGTGTTGATACTAATTCTGGACTATGTTTAGACCAAGCAACATTGCAAACCTATGGAAAAAGGTAAAAGAAATTTTTGAGAAGATATTTTCAATATTTTTTTGAAAATCTTCAAAAAAGCCAAAAAAAATTTCGTAGGCCTTTCAAAAATTTTTTGAAAGACTTGGAAAAATTTTTAAGGCTCGAAATTTTTTAAAGAAAATTTTTTTTCAAAGGTGCATACTTGACTTCCAGTCTCAACGCATTGCATTGCCTGACCAGTCATTGTATTCCAAAAGCGTAAAGATCGATCAGCTGTTCCTCCACCACTGACTAGAACACTTGGATGATGTGGGGACCTTCAAAAAATTTTCGTAAGAAAATTTCAAAAATTTTTTTTATAATTACCATGCCAAAGCTTTAACAGCAGCATTGTGTTCCGTATAAGTTTGTATTGGTTCATTACGACGAAGACTCCAAACAAGCAATTGATTGTCATTACCACCAGAAGCCAAATATTCTTTGTTTGGAGACCATTTTAAACCGCAAACCTTTTTGGGAAAAAAAATTTTTAGAAAATTTTTAAAGAAGAAAACCTCTTGTCTATGGGCATTTAAACGTTTTTCAGTCACATTATTACTTTCACGCAAATCTCTATAAATTATGCAACGATCACGTGAACCAGAACATATTACATTATCATTCCAAGCTAAACAACCAATACGCATTTCATGAACTTTTATATTGTGAATGCGTTTTTGTGTACGAGTATCCCAAATCTTTGAAAAGGGAAAATTTTGAAAGCTCGAAAAATTTTTTAATTTTCGAAGGGCTTGGGAATTTTTAAAAAATTTTTTTGAAAAGCTCGAAAATTTTTGTAAAATTTTGAGAGGCTCGATCAGATTTTAAGTTTCGAAAAATCTTTTAAATTTTTTCAAATGTTTGGAAAAATTTTCAGGAAAAATTTTAAGACTCGGAAAATTATAAAAAAATTTAAGATCCAAAAAAACCTGTAAAATTCCTTTATGAGTTCCAACAGCTAATAAATCTCCACGTTCTGACCATTGAACAGAAGTAACAGATTCACTATTTTCATTGCCCAAATCACATAATTTAATTACTTGACTATTACAAGCACTCCATAAATAAACACAAGTATTTAAACCAACAGACAACATATTTTGACTTGACCAATCAACAAGATTTAAATAAAAATCATCTTGAAGTTCTGGAGCATCCAAAACTTTATATGGATTTTTTGGAACTTTTCGTTGTGGTTTTCTTGGAGATTTTAATAAACGTTGACTGTCTAGAAAAATAAAAAAATATTTTTTATAAATTTTTGAAACCCTATAATTATTTATGAGTAGGGGATTACGAGGACCTTCGAGGTAAAACAAGCATTTTTAGTGAAGCTTGTATAGTGGGTGGAAGGGGGAAGGGAATTTCAAGTGATAAAATTTCCCCAAATTTTGGAAATTTTGAGGAAGCATCTCAAGTGAATGTGAGCGAGGAGGGCCTCTGACTGAGAGTGAGAGGAAGGCCTCCAAGTTTCGGGTCCACTCATATTTTAGAATTAATGAAAGAAAAAAGCAAACCTGCAGAAAGTGGACTTGATGAAAATAAAGGTGAAGCAGCATTTGCTAAACTACCACCAACAGAATTTGGCACTTTATGTGTATATTTGAACAAAGAATGAGGTGTACTTCGTTGTAAAATTTGGACACTATCGGTGCTGTCACAATCACTCTTTAAAAAAATTAAAAAATTTTTTGCTTAAAAATGGTGTGATAAAGGCAGATAGACAAACTGTTGAGAAAGGCAAGGACTGGGGTGAGAGGCCAGGGCGACTTCAGAAGAATTACCGGTTTCGGTAGCCTTCCTATAAACCCAGGCCTTATACAGTTCCAGGAATAGTTACAGAAAAAATGTTTGAAAAATTTATTAAAACTTCCTTACCCTAACATCAATAATTGAATGTTTCAACAATTCATTCTTCAACAACGCTCGATGAGTAACCGAATCATGTCCAGTCTCTTCTAATGGAAGTGAGCCAGTATTGGGTCCATTATTACCAACACTACCATTATTATTCATTGAATTAGATGAAGGTTGTTGTTGTTGATTGTGAGTTGGTTGTTGTTGATTTGGCTGTTGTTGAGCTGTAGATGAAGTACTACTTTGTGTATTTGAAGCAGTATTTGTCTTTAAATAAAAGGATAATTTGGGGGGAAATAAATAGGTGATTTTTTCCCTCTAATGGAAGGAATTTTTCTCCGTCTATTGGAAGGACCCATTCTAGTTTTCAGGAGTTGGACTAAAAGAAAATATGGGAGCACCTAAAGTTTAAAATTCCACTTAATCCTTTGGGATATTTTTTGATATTAAATAGGGGTCCTTGGGAGGGGAGTCTTCAAAAAAGAGAAGGGAACCTTTATGAAGGATGGGGCCTTTAAAAAGCCGGAGTAGGGGGTCTTAAAAAAGAGGCCCTAAAAAGAGCTGGTGGCCCTTAGAGGAGAGGAGGGAATCTTTAAAAGGAGGGAAATAGGAAATAGGGTAGGGAGACCTTATATAGAAGAGTCTACAAATACTAAAAAAGTAAAAAAGGGGTCTTATTAAAATACCAAAAATAAATTTTAAAAAAATATACATGATCATCAAAAAGTTTTCTTGCTGGAATATTATTCGAAGCATCAGTTAATGGATGACTTGAAATTGATGCATATTTAAATGCCCATTCTTGTTCACTTTCACGTATAGGAATATATCTATCACCTCCATCAGGTCTATATTTTGTTGGTGTTGTTTGTATAGAACCTCTAGAAGTTAAATATTTTTGTGGTGAAATTGGTGGACGTTGAAAAAATCGACGTAAATAATCTTCATTCATTATTATTTTTTTTGACGATTTAAATATCAGTTGAAAATAATAAAAGTCTTGAAACAATAAGAAAATTTTACTGAAAAAAAATTATTTTAATTATTTAAAAATGAAAGAAAACATTGGAAGCCTAAGGGTTACACGCCCAAAACGGCGCGCAACCATAAAGGCGCAAAGCCAAAACTTGCTGGAAAATTTCTAGACCTTATCAATTTTGGTATCAAACTATTTAGCTCGACGAGAGGAATCGATCAGTACTAAATTTGTTAAGATACGGAAATCTTGAAGCAAGTTATGGCTTTGCGCCGTTATAGTCGCGCGCCGTTTTGGGCATGTCCCTCCGGAACTTTTCTACGAACTGGCAACTCTATACGAGATGAAAACAATTGGATTTTCAAAAAGTTTACAGTATTCTCTACAGTATAATGAGACTAACCGAAGTCTTAAAATAAAAGTCTTAAAACCGGAACAAAAACAGTTATACAACACGAAAATAGAAAGAGAAAAAGACTTTAAAAAAGAGTGACCACAGGTCATGAGATTTGGCATAATGTCTATTTTTATTTTATTGATTTTTTTGGCGTTAATTTAAAAATTTATTTTCCCCGAATTTTGTGTGAGAAAAAAAAAGTTTTTTTTGGTTATGCGTCATACAAGTTTTGCGTGAACCTATTGATTTTTCTTTGTTTTATTCTTTAGTCTTATTTTAGCTTTTTTAGCTTTTAAAAATTTGTATTTTAGAGGAATTTTTCTCTCTCTAAATTGGCTTTAAAAAACTTTTTTAGAAACAAATTTAAAATGCTTAACAACGATTTTACTGCTGTTCTTTTAGTTAAAAGAGAAGTTTTTCTTTATATGATTCCACCATTATCTGGAACGAAAGGATACAAGTAAAAAAAATTTTTTGAAATTTTTTCGATTTTTAGAGCTTCTGATTGGAATTTGGCTAATCCTAATTGGAATGGTCGTTTACGTTTGGTATCTAAATCTGATGATGTTTTAGAAATTCGGTTGGAGGATAAAAATACGGGTATCTTTTTATTTTTTTAAAAGCACTAGGTGGGACCAAATGTCTCTTTTTTCTGTTTTTCTAATACAAAATTCGGTCTGGTTCATTTATCAAGTTTATCACTCTATCTGTTATCTCTTCCTACCTTTTCTAGCTTTAATAATTATTTTCGACATTTACGGTCACTTAGGGTTTTTTGCGGACTCTATTTGCGGACAAACTTAAAAAATATTTTTTTTTGTTTAAAGGTGAACTTTTCGCCAAAGCACCAATTAATCGGCTCAATTCTGTTGATTTTGAACCTGTTGTCGATTCTTCCCGTTATTTTGTTATTCGGTTAAGAAGTGATAATGGACAAGCAAGATTTGTTGGAATTGGATTTTCTGACCAAAGCGACTCTTTTGATTTGAAAGTTGCAATTCAAGATTATTTTCGAAGTGCTTTAGAAGTTGAAAAAGAAATTAAAGCTGAGGAAAGTGGAATTAATAAAATACCTGTTTTAGGCGAAGGTTTTTTTAAGTTTTTGAAATTTAAAAGATTTTTCAAAAATTTGCAGGGCAGACGCTTACACTCAATTTTGGGGTATATTTTTATTTTAAATTTTTTTTAATTTGGATTCTAACATTTTTGTAAGGTTTATGAGATAATTCCAATAAGAAATGTTATTACAAGCGACAGTCCTTGCATAATTATCGACCATATAGGGGTTCGAACCTGAGATCCTCGTACCAGTCAAATTTGACACGGTTCCACTTAGCCATAAAATTAATTTAATCGTTTTTTCTGGGAAAAATTTTTTTTTCAAGCAGGGACATTAATACATGTTCAAGAAAAATTTTGTCCGTACTGGGGTTTGAACTTTTGTTCCGGTACTTTGTTCATATCCCGCCCCCCACCCCTATTTGAGTCTCAGATTAATTTTCCTTCTTTGCTGTCAATCATTCATTTTTCCTCTTTTTTTAATGCCAATCATTTTCTTCCCTCAAATATTACAAGTAAAAGGCAAGTTAAAACTTAGGGCTACTGCCCAAAAGGGCGCGCGGCTATAACGGCGTAAGGCCATAACTTGCTGGGATATTTTTGACCCTTGTCATTTTTGTTATTAATCTCTTTAGCTCGATGAGAGGAATCGTTTAATATTAATTTTGAAAAAGTTCGAAAAATTTTGAAACAAGTTATGACCGTGCCGTGCGCCCTTTTGGGTGTCCCGTATTCGAGGGGAGAAAATGATTGGCATTAAAAAAGGAGGAAAAATGAATGATTGACAGCAAAGAAGGAAAGTTAATCTGAGACTCAAATAGGAGTGGGGGGCGGGATATGAACAAAGTACCTTTGTTCCTCATGTCTGTCAAAACTAAACACGACTCCACTTAACCATAATATTTGAAAAAATTTTTTTAATAATTTCTAAAATTTTTTAAGAAAAAAACAATTGTCTCCAACGACAATCAACGTGTTATTTCAAATAAAGAATCTCCAAAAAATTCTGGTTCAACAACTACAAGTTTTCCTCTTTTGCCTCCACCACCGCCTTCTTCTTCTTCCTCTCCTTTAGTTCGGCGTTGAATAATTAATTTACTTGCCAAGAATTTTTAAAAATTTTGTTGGAGAATTTTTATCTTCTTTTGTTTATGTGGTAATTTAAAGGGATTATTTTTTATAATTTTTTGAAGCGGTCTACTTGTAATTTTTTTAAATCAAGTTAACTGACCAATGCTTTTTTGATTCCAAAAAATTCCTTAGTTTTCGCTGTTTTTGTTTGTATGGTTCCAAGTCTTATAATTAATGCTTTAATAATTTTTTGGGGTGGTCACTGTTCTGTCTTCGGTAGTGATACTCAGTGAGAAGAAAAAAACCCGGGAAACAGGAGTCGGGTTGGAAATGACCTTGAGAATTGGAAATTTTTAATAAAAAATTTAAAAAAAATTTAAGAATGGGGAGGCAACAGACTTGAGAAAACTTCCCGATTCGGTAGTCGGCCCGAGCATCCGTGGTTACTGGAATCGAGAAAGCATTGTATATGTAACACTAAATGACGTTGTCATAATATATTCATATTCTTTATATGTATCCATATCATTTTATATATACCCAAAAAAAATTTTTTTGGTCGCTTTATAATTTTCTGAAAGGATTTTTTAACATTGAAAATTTAAAAAATAATTTTTTTAATTAAAAATTATAAAGCGATTTATGGATTTTATTTCTATTTTTATATAGGACATATAACTCTTAAAAGACTAAATTATTTTTTTTATTAAATAAAAATTGTGTGTGGATTAGAAAAAAAATTTTTTAATTGTTCTTTTGTTTTTCTCGTTGTTTAAAAATCAACGAAATATTTTTTAAAGCTTAAAAAAAAAATTTTTTTTTTTTTGAAGAAAAAAAATTAGAAATGTCTGGTGGAAGTGCAACAATAACAGCAGTAACTCGTTTAAAAAAAGATTATCAAAAATTGGTTCGTGATCCTGTGCCTTATGCAATTGCTGCTCCTTTGCCTTCAAATATTTTGGAATGGTTAGGTTTTTTTTAATATTTTTTAAAGACTTTGGGTTTTTTTTATTATTTAAAAATAGTTTTAAAAAAGACTTGAATTTCTTCTGTCAGGTTATTGACTATAAAATATGGTGGCCTTAGTGGGGTTCGAACTACCAATCCTCTCAAAAGTCAATCCTAACATTTCTAATTTTATTTCAATGTTTTCCTCTTTCCTCTCAAAAATCGATAAATAATTTTAAAAAAAATGTTGGCCTTAATGAGGTTTGACCCTTTACTTTGACTCTTGATAATCCTAACACGTTTGCACTTAACTCAAAAAATTAATTATATTTTCATCGCTTAGTTTCCCTCACTTTTGAAAATCGACTAAATAATTTTCTAAAATTATTCTATAATTAAATTTATCTTTTAGGCATTATGTTGTGATTGGAGCTCCGGATACTCCTTACGAAGGTTTTTTCAAATTTTATTTAGTTTTTTTCTAATTCAATTTTTAAGGTGGTTATTACCATGGAAAATTGGTTTTTCCACAAGATTTTCCTTTTCGTCCGCCGTCTATTTGTAAAATTTTCATTTTATTTTCCATATTTAATTAGTAATTATTTTTTAAAGATATGCTCACTCCTTCAGGCAGATTTCAAGTAAATACAAGATTGTGTCTGTCAATATCAGATTTTCATCCAGTTAGTTTTTTTAAATTAAAAATTTATTTTCATCCATTAAACTTCAGTTTAAATAATTTTATGCGTTAAAAATTTATTTTTGAACCTAAAAATTATATGTATTGACCCCAAGGGGGTTCGAACCTCCAGCTCCTTTATTGAAATTTAAAAATTTTCCCTCTTAACCACCGATTTAAAATTTTAATGATTTTAAAATTTTTTAATGGCAAAAAACCCCCCTGACCTTCAAACGTTATATTAACCCCAATAAGGTTCGAACCCGCCTCCTTACTTTATTGGAAATATAAAAATTTTCCCACTTAACCAACAAATTAATTTATTTTCAAAATTTAAAAGGATACTTGGAATCCTTCTTGGTCTGTTAGCACAATTATAATGGGACTCATTTCCTTTATGAATGAAAATTCGCCAACTCTTGGTTCTTTGCTTACTTCTGATTATGAAAGGAGAATACTTGCTAGGTTTTTAGAGATTTTTTAATTTTTTTATAATTTTCTAGGCGCTCTCGAGAATTTAATCTCAAAAGTCCCCAATTTTGTGAAGTTTTTTCTGAACTGGCTGAACAAATTCGTTGTGAATTGGAAGAAGAAAGAGCTTTAAATGCTGAAAATAATGGGGGAAATGAAAATGTAAATAATCAAACTACAAGGTTTTTTTTAATTAAAAGGGAATTTTGAGATTTCTTCAAAAATTGTCTTCATGAAAAAAAATTTTCTAAAAGAAAACTGAAGAAATAAGATTCCTTGTGTATATCTATTTAGCGTCAATCCCATAACCCGCCCTCCCCTTCTAAATTAGAAAAAAAATTTTTTTTAATTAAAGGCCATCCTCTTCTTCAATTACTGCAAATTTACTTATGGTTACTGGTGTGGTTATTCTTATTTTTGCTGTTCGTTATGTGGTTTTGAATGCAACCTCAGCCTAAGACTTGAAGAAAATATAAAAAAATATACTTTAAATCCTTCTTGGTTAACATGTAAGTACTATAAACACCAAACATTTACAAAATTTTAAATAAAAGTCGCAAAAACTTTTATATGTTTTTGGACTTTTTTATAATTATTTAGTTAATTAACTTTATGAATTTAACCTAGGCTAGCAACCCGACCCTCGAAACCTCGACTATTTTTTGGCAAAACTCCGACCCGATGGCTCTACCGCGGATTTCGGCACTGAAAAATTTTCCCCACCCCTGAAGGGTCAGGATGCTACCCAAATCTAACCTTCAAGGCAATTAAAAAAAGATTTTTTTCTGATAAATAATATGCCTACTCATAAGGGGTGTGCCTAAATAGATTTTAAAAATGCGAAATGCAAAATACCCCAAAAAAATCCAAAATTTCGGCGAAAGGCACACCCCTGCCACGCTGTCGCCATTTTCTAGAAAAATATGTAATTGTTATAAAATTCCAAAATATCTATTAAAAATTATACACAGTTTTCTTGACGTATAAATTTATCAAGCATAAAATTTATTTCTTTTTTTTTGTAAATTTTGAAAGGATTTTTTTTCCTTTTTTTTAATAATTAATTTTTTAAATTAATTTAATTTTTAAGAATTATTTTTTAGAATGTAACAAACCGTTTTTCTTTTTTTTTTCTCTTTATTTTTAAATGCCTTTTGTATTAGCAATAATTAATAAATTTGTAAATAAACGTCATACAAAATGGCTTCCTTTAGCTTTAATTTTTCTTTATACTTTTGTTATTTTTTGGTTTGGAAGACTTTCAGCACAAATTGGAATGTTGGAAATTAATTCTTTTTTAGCTATTAAAAATCAAGGTTTCTTATTTTAAGACATTTATAAAATAATTTTTTTAGTTCCTTCATCTCCTTTAATTTTGCCTTCAACGTATTTGATGGTTTTGATTATGACGAAAGCAGGGAATTTAGGTTTTTAAATATTTTTTAATTTTTTAAAAAATTTTTGGAGGGTCTTTTGAGAAAGATTCCTTTGTAAATATTACTTGAAATTTTTTATTTTTTCTAAAAATTATTTATTTCCCCTGCAGGGTTCGAACCGACAACCCTTTTTTTCTTAAAACTGCAATTTTACCAACTTAACCACAAAATAAATTTTTTATAATTTTCGAGGACTTTTGAAAACTAAAAAGAATTTTTATTATTTTCTAAATTCTATTTCCCTGCCGGGCTTCGAACCCACGACTCTTTTCCTCTGAATTTTTAATTTTTCCAACTTAACCACAAAATCAATTTTAATATTTTTTGATGGACATTTGAAAATTAATAAAATAAATTCTTTTAAATTTTATTTTTCTTAAAATTTACTAGAATTACGTAATACAATTAGACAAACATGGCTGCGTTTATCCACAAAAACTCCAAATCTTTACATTCATAAATTTGTGATTGGAATGGATGAAGTTAAAAATAATCATTTTATAGAGGAGGAAATGAATAAACATTCAGATTTACTTTTGGTTAATTTAACTAATGAATCTTATAAAAATTTGGCAAAGAAGACTTTAATGGCTTTTAGGTTTCTTTTTTTTTATTTTTTAAAATGTCAAAGAGCTCAAAATGGTCAGAAATTTTATTTTTTTATTTTTCAGTTCAGTTTCTGAGCAATTCAAATTTAATTATCTACTCAAAGTCGATGATGACAGTTTTGTAAGACTTGGTGCTTTATTAAACGCCTTAAAGGATATTGAACAACATCCTTTGCTTTATTGGGGTTTTCTTGATGGACGTGCAAAACCTATGCGTGGAGGGAAATGGGCAGAGAATGAATGGCGTTTATGTGATAGATATTTGCCTTATCAGGTTTTAAATTTATTTTTATGGGATTTAAACTTTTTTTTGGGGATCAAAAATTACTGACAGGGTTCGAACCCACAACCCTTTTCCACTAAAACCGTAATTTTACCATCTTGACCATAAAATAATTTTTATTTTTTAAATCTTCAGCTTGGTGGAGGCTACATTCTAGGCCAAAAATTAGTCGATTATATTGCAAAAAATGCTCATCTTTTTCAATTTTATCGAAATGAAGATGTTTCTGTTGGTGCATGGTTGGCTGGTTTGAAAGTTCGTTACGTGCACGAGTAAAAATTTATTAAAATTTTTTAATTAAAAAATCTTTATAGTCCACGATTTGACACAGAATGGACTAGTCGTGGATGCAATAATGAATATTTGGTTTGTTTTTAAATTTGGATTTTTTATTTAAATCTATTCCCTGACGAGGTTCGAACCCACGACCCGCTTACAAAATTTTTCCCACTTAACCACAAAATGAATTTTTTCGATTTTTATATTTTTTTAACCTGACTTGGTTCGAACTTACTACCCTCTTCAGTAATTTTAAAATCTTACCCACTTAACTACAAAATAAAAAATTTTTTATTTTTCAACAGATAACCCACAAAAAGTCTATAAATGAAATGCAAACATTATTTAAAAGTTTATCATCTTATGGTGTTTTGTGTTATCCAAGCGAATATCGTCTTCGTCCATCTTACATCTATGACTTTTCCAAATTACCAAGTGAATGTTGCACAAGAAGAAATGGATCCAAAATTCCTTAAAATTAATCTAGTTTTCTTTTTTAATAATTTTTAACTAATTTCTAAAATAATTTTTGGTTCTGGTCTTTTTTATGAGTCCAATGAAAAAAATATGAGTCCAAGGAAGTTTTGTGATCTTTAGGGGGACCAAACTAGACGGATTAGGCTGAATGTTGGTTCGGTTTAAATTTGGATTTTTTATTTAAATTTATTTTCTTTACTTGGTTTGAATCCTCGACCTCAAAGTTTAATTGTCCTCATAAATTAGACCAGAGAATAATTTTTTTAGTAATTATTTTAGATCTCACCATTTTTTAATGCTCATATAAATTTTTTTAAAAATCGTTTTTACTTTAGATTTATTTTCTATAATTTTGTTTTTTAAACAATATTATATTTAGAAAAAATTTTTTTTAATTTTTTTAAAATAAATTTTCAAGGTTATTAAGCAATAAAGAAAATGTTAAATGATCTTTCTTTACAAACAGAAACGGCATTAGTCTTTTTAAATGGCCTTTTAACAATTTTATTAAGAAATGCTTTGGTTCAGTTAATTTATAATGGTGGTGGAACAACAATAAATCAGGAGGATTTGAAATGGTTTGAATAAAAATTTTTGGAATTTGAATTAATTTTTTTGTTTTTTTTAATTCTAGAATTAAAAATTATGAATTTAAAAATTATTTCCCTACCAGGGTTCGAACCCAAGACCCTCTTCTGTATTTATGATTTTACCCACTTAACCACATTAATTTTATCATATTTTTATTTGCCTTTTGAAAATTTCAAAAATAATTTAAAACTTTTTATTAATTCTATTTCCTTGTAAGGATTCGAACCCCGACCTCGTTCCCTTAACTTTTTTTTATTTTACCCACTTAACTACAAAATTAAAAATTTTATTTTTTTTAGATTTTTTTGTCCTTCCCCTATGGGCTTTATAGTTCAAACTTTTTTATTTAAAAATTCTTAATTTTTCAATTTTCAGGCATTTATTCACTTTAGATTTCTTGACAATTGTACTTCCAATGTTTCTTATTCAAACACTTCTGGCTGATTATTTGTTTATAATACTTGGAATATTTATAATACTCATCTTAATTATTTTAATCTTAAATAAATCAAAAGTTCCACCCAAGAGGTTTTTTTTAATTTTTAAAAAATTTCTCAAAAAAATTTTTTTTAAAGAAATCGTCCACATGAAGAATCTCTTACTATTAATTCTCAAAATTCGAAGCCTCAATTTTGTGATTTGCTCAATTGTTGTAAACTTGTTAGGCCTGATACATGCCGAGCTATTTATAATTCACATACAATGTTTAGGTTTAGAAGAAGAATTTTTTACTTTTAAAATTTAATTTAGAAAAGGTTTCTGACTTTATAAAATTTTTTTGGAAATTAAAAAAAATGTGTGTTTTTTATTTAATTCTCTAAAAAATTTCCCCCTACAGAGCTCTTCTTCTCAATACAACAGCTTTAGCAATTTTAGCTGTTGATTTTTCAATTTTTCCTCGAAGATTTGCAAAGACTCATTATTATGGTCAATCTTTAATGGATACTGGAACTGCTGCTTTTGTTTTTGTAAATGCTTTGGCTGATGAAAGTGCTGAGAGGGAAGGAAGAAAACCTAGAGAAAGGGCTTTAAAATCTACAATGTAAAAATTTTTTTAGTTTGTTTTTTCTTTTAAAGTCAGAAAGATTAGCCAAAAAGTGGAAAAAATATGACCGTCCACCAACCGGACTCGAACCCACAACTCTCTCTACCCTATTTTGGGGGACTTTACCGACTTAACCATAGTGTTAAAGTTTGTGAGGGATATGGGTGTAAGTGTTCGGTTGATGTTCAAATTATAGAAAAATTATTTTTGTTATTCTTTAAATATGTGCGGACAAAAAATTTTAGCGGAAAATCATTGCGGACAAAAAATTTTTAAAAATTTAATTTTTATTTTAAAGGAATTTATTCTTCTTTCGCGTTCCAACACTTTTGGTACTTGCATTACTTGGTATTGGGCGTTCATTATTTGTTCATTTGAGTGGATATGGACAGGATGTTACAGAGTTTGTTTTTTGAATTTTTTTTTTGAAAAATTTTATAAAATTTGCGGATAAGAATTTTTGTCCGCAAAAAAATTTTTTCTAAAATAATTTTTTCCTTTTTTTTTTAAGATATGGCGTCCATTGGAATTTTTTTGTTACTCTATTTTTCATTCGGGTATTTTTTTTTATTTTCTGAGAAAAAAATTCTTTCTCCCCTTCTCAACAGATGTTTGTTGCAACTGTTCCAACACACTTAATTATATTTATTGGTTTACTTATTGGTTTAATTTATCAATATTTATTAACTTTTGCTGGTTTGGAAGGATGGTTATTAAAATCTGAATATGGAGGTAGACATGGTTTTGTTGATCAAAATCGTGAAGGAATATTTTCTTTGTTTGGCTATTTTTTCATTTATTCTGCTTCGTTTCTTTATGCAAAATGTTCAGCACATTTTTTGGAAAAGTGAGTGATGAGAAGAAAAAAATTTTTTTACCAAAAATAAGAAAAAAATGATTAACCATAGAACGGGTTCGAACCCACTACCCCTCCCTACATTGTGTATTGGGAACTTTACCGACTTAACCACAGTGCTTAAGATTTGTCAGATATGATTGTAGGAGTCCGTCGGTGTTCAAATTTATGATTTGTAAAGAATAAAATATGTGACCACCAAATGGACTCGAACCCACGACCTATTTAGTCATTTTAGTCGGGAATCTTACTGACTTAACCATGAAAAAATTTTTATGAAAATTTATTTTCCAGAGAAAAACGTCTTTCACTTGCACGTACTCTACTACTTTTTCTAATCAGCATCTTTTGTTATTTGTTACAATATTTATTGGAAAATTATGGTTTACGATTGCAAGCTTCAAGACGTCTTGCAAACTTGACTTATTGTTTTGCTATGGTTTGGAATTTTTTTTAATTTTTTAAGTCATTTAAAATTAGGAAAAATATTTTTAAATAATTTTCCGGAATGTTTTTCAACCTCTTATTTTTATTTTTTAACTTAAAAAAATTTTTTTTCAAGTTAGCCTTATTTTCTGCTTCAACAATTTTGCTTCAAATTTTTCAATTTATTGCACCAATGCCGCGATCGAAAGGTGGACTTGTGGAAGCAATAAGTAGAAATGCTTTATTACATTTTCTGATTGCAAATTTATTAACTGGGTTAATTTTTTTGATTTTTTTTGGAAAATTTATTTTTTAATTTTTTCAGATTTGTAAATATGTTTAGTGACAATATTTTAGAACTTAAAGGAATAGTAACTCAAAGTTTAATTCTAATCATATATTCTTTAAATACCTCATTTTTAATTTATTTAATTCCAATAAGAAGAACCTCAAAATAATTTTTGAAAAAAATATATAATTTAAAAAATACTCAATAAAAAAAGAAGGGCTTGAAGAAGATTTTTAGTAAAAAAATATTTTTTTGATTGTGGTATTATTTTTTATTTAAATATGTGTATAGGTATTTTTTGATATTTATTTTATTTATATAATTATTTAATGGTGTAGTGATTGGAAATATATAAAAATATTAAAGTTGTGTTATTTACTACGGTGGGAAACGCCCCTTTTTGGTTTGCAAGTTTTAAAACAAATCTCGAACAGTCAGTTGTTTCCCACCGTTTTTCCTCTCCCTCCCTCTGCCAGCTCTTTCCCCCCTATTTTAGAGCTCGGCACGAACTTTATACCTATTTATATTTAATTTAAAATAAATATTTTCGGATCAACTGTTTATTTAATTTGTTTAAAACTAGGGGTCTTACAACTGGAGGTCCTACCCATCCGACTCTAAATAGGGAAATAAGAAATAAGTTAAATTTTTATTAAAAAATTAAATTTTAAGAAAATATAAACTTTAGAAAATAAATATTTTTAGAAATATGAATATTTAAATAAATTAAGTGACCGTATTTTCTCAAATAATTACCCTCATTTTAGTAATCCCCATTAATAAGAAATTTTAAACGATATTAAGGTACCAGGGACATTAGGTTAGTGAAAATACGGGGTATTATATATATTAAGTATGAAATTATTGATGTAATGAAATTTCATCGAATTCTTCCCGTTGCGGGAATTGCCCAAAAATACGACGAGCCTGAACAAGAGAAGGAGGAATAACCGGGGCCCGAACAACAAGGCGTTGTCGTCGGGTTACCCAGAGAAGTGCAAGCATGGCCCCGGAAAAAAGAAATTGGAGGAGCAACAGCAGAACCAACAAAATAGTGGTTGAGGTAGGCGAATCATATGAGTCCGGGGTGAAGCAAAGGACAGGTTCAAAGAATCTGTTTGAAGAAGGGAAATAAGAGCTGTTTCGAAATTTCGATTTTCCGGAGAAAGGTACATTTTGGAGAAATTTTTGGAAATTTAGAAGGAAATAAATGACATTAGAATCAAAAGACCTTTTATTTTAATTTAAAAATTTATTTTATATTTTTAGTACTTTTCTCTTATATTTCCCTCTAACAGCCAGGAAATAAAATGATTTAGATTTGAAGGGATTAAGGAAAATTCCAAACAGCTCTTATAATAAATAATAAAGAAAACACCCGATAGGATGCATACACACCCCAGACGAGCAATTGGTACAATGTCCATCCAATTCAGAAACCTGAAATGGGACAAAAAACATAACCGAATATTTATAACAGGACCCAGGCGAGATCTCGAACAAAAATCTTAGAATTAATAACGATATTTCAGAGGTATCCGAATTATCCCCAAACGAAATGTCAGGCTCAGACTTTTTGAAATAGTAGCCCCACTTTCAGTACGACCCTCCCAGTCCAATCTCAGTCTCCAACCTAAAGATTTTGACCTCCAACCCAAGTGTCCAAAAATTATAAAGTACCTGCCACCCAACGAACTTGCCCGCAGGCTCCTCGGCACAAACACACAAAAGAATTAAACAGAAGAACAGAATAATTTTTAACATTTTAAAATCGAAAAGAAGATATTAATTTTAAAATAAAAAATACAGAAAAAATAAAAATATATTTTTAAATTAACTTAAACTGAAAATAGCTAATTGTCAAATGAAGAAGTAAATAGTTCGTAAATTTTAATTCCTTTGTGCGTTTCCACCGCAGGTGTGTTAAAAATATAAACTTTTAAAGAATCAAAAAATGAGAGAAAATACTTTGAAAATAAATTAAAATAATTACAATAATGATTTAAAATAGACCTCTTCTTTCCATAATATTTATTAAGTATAATAACCTGTATTAATTGCCCTCCCTCAAATAATAGTCCGGGGTTGAAACAATAATTACCAAGAGTAGTTAATCAAGAAAATACAGTATAAGAAAATCTTTAAATTTTCCCTACACAAAGTTAAGGCTTTGTGGATGATTTAATTATATATCTAAAAAAGAATAATATAAAAAGGGCAAAACAGAAACGGGGTAAAGTACAAAATACGGTAGTTTAAAGAAAAATCTAATAATGTAGAATGTAAATAAAATTTACATATAAAATTGAAAAAAGGAACAAATTGGTTTTTAGTCAATCAAATTTTAGAGGAATTTAAAAACCGCGGTTCGTCGGAATTTGCCAAAAAGGGAACTCCGACAAAATTTAAAATAAATTAGGTGAAGAAAAAGCTTTTTCTGACGTTTTCGGGAAACAAAACGACTAAAGAAAAAACGACTAACGAACACTAACGAACTCGTTAGCGTAAATAAAAAATAAAATAATAATAAGGAAAAAATTTTAAGATAAAATAAAACAAAAAAAAAAAAATTTTTTTATTATTAAATATAGACCTGAAAAATAAATTAGAATTTTAATTTTAAAAAGTTATATTACACCTTTCAGATCGCGCCTCCCAGTGAATTGGTATAATTTAAAAATATATAAATAAAAATAATATAAAATGGAAAACCCCCAAAACCCCCGAAAACGTAAACATGATGATACCCCTATAAGAGATGATAAGGTAAACAAAATAATGTTAGATTTTTATGTAACTGAGGCCCTGATCACGGAGAGACTCTTAGACAACTATGTCTCTATTGATTTAGTTGATGAGGCCAATCTAATATACGAGAGTGTTGACGGTCCTTACCAAGTTAAAAGAGATGGGGGGATATCAATAAAAATACTGGGGAGAGCGGAAGCCACCGTTTTTGACGGTGAACATGAATTAAAGGTAAATTTTCTGGTAATAGAGAACGATCCAAATATAACGGATGAGAATATTGAGGTTATTATAGGTAAGGATATGATAAAGTATTGGGAGAGCAAAGGGTATAGAAGTCTTTATAATTCATGGGAAAATGTATGGTAAGGTGTAATATAACATTTATAAATATTTAATAAATAAATAAAAATGAAAAAAAAAAATTAATAAAAGAAACAAAATCAAAAAATAATATATAGAGGTATTAGAATTTTTCTTTTTAAAAAAAAAAAAAAAACAACATTTTAATCAAAACCACGATACGACATTTGGGGACAAGACACTTGATGATAAATTATAAAGTCGAAAAATAAATAATAAGGACTAGAAATAAGGGAAAAACTGTTCTCTTTTTCCCCCTTTTTATACTCATAGCCAGGGTTGACAAAACGGCCCGACTCGAAAACGGCAACCCTACTCACGATTAAAAGGGAGTATATTAAAATAAATTATTGTCCTCAAATGCCGTATACCACACATCCATATTTTAATAATAGAGTAGCACAAAAAAATAATAAAGTAAAGAAAAATTTTTTTGGAAGAAATAATTTAAAACAAATAAACCATTTAATATAATTTTAATCATATTCAGTTTTAATGACCTATACTTTACTTTTGTTTTGTCTTAATTTTACTGTCGTGTGTTTGGTGTTTTTTAAAAAAAAAAAAAGGGTCAAACAAATATTTGATCAAACTATTTGATATTTGAAAATATTTATAAAAATTGGATACTTTACAAAAGTGGTCAAACAAATATTTAAGTCAACAAAATCAAATAAAATTTGATCCAATATTTGATTTTCCAACGTCAAATATTTGTGTGGTCCGATCTCTATAACATATATATATAAATTTTACGTTTATTACTTTGCAGTGATTTTTATACTTAGTTATATTGTAGTTGTATACTAATTTTTATATAGTCGTTTTAAAATAAAATAAAAATAGAGCCGTTCCTCGAAAATCAAAGATTAAAACAAAAAAATATTTACGTGCAAAATTGAAAGAAAAATAACCAAAAAAAAAACCGAATGTGGTAACGGCTCTGTTACATTATCGTAAACTTGTGTTGTGGAAACCGGACATGATCCACCGTCGCCTACATCGTTGCTTTCTACTACTGATAGATTGGTTGGAACAAATTAGTAAAACGCAAACATGCGGACACAAAAGGAGCTACACTGGCAGAAAGACTAAAGAAAAGGTAGAAAAAGCGGTGAATTTTTCGGCCACTTAATTTTTCCACAACACGAGAATAACGGCGCGGCGCTCGAATACTAGCAAGTTAAGGATTAACACTAGAGACCGGAATTTCGGACGGAAATAACGAAAAATACCGATACCGAAAAATACCGATAAAATAAAATAATTTTACTGTACCATATTCCGGACCGTATTACCGACTATAATACCGATAAATACCGAAAACGCCGTCGTATTACGGTACCGTCCGGTCTCTAATTAACACGAGAAAATCTAAAACTAGATGGTATTGTCATCAATTTTTAGATTTTCATTTTAAAATATAAACTAAAACAGTTTATATTATCCAGAAAAGTTATGAAAATTGGCTAAAAGAAATAGAAATAAAATAAATTTTAGATTTAAAAATCTCAAACATTTTGGCAATAAACAAGGAAAAAATAGAAAATAAACGTACTTTAAGAATGCTGCAAGCGGCGCAAAATGTAATCTAATTTCCCTAAAGCCAATTTTCATAAACATTTTTCCTACTTTTTCAACACTTTGTAAAATTTTCGGATCTAAAAATAAATTAAATATAAATATATGAAGAAAAGAAGAGGAAAAAAAATAACAACAACAACACCATCAAAAACATCAACGCAAAAAGAAACAAGTCCAACAACAACAACAATTATTATCAATTTATATACTTTGACATCACTCACAATCTGAACATTCCCCTTTACAACATAAGCCATCTGTAGTTGTACAACAATTAAATTTAAGCCCATCAGCTATAACAAATTTCCTACAGAATCCTCTCCTCATATTATAATACTGACAGTATTGACTAAAAATACCAACAAAAAATTTTTTTTTTGAAAAACAACAAAATTAGTTAAAAATTCACAATTAAAAGAAGTACCCGTACTTCAAATAATCAAGAAAGAAGGCTTAAAAACAAAATAAAAATTAACGCTTAAAGCAGAAGCAAAACCAATCAAACCAAACAAATAAAACACTAAAGATAAAACAAACAACAATTTGTGGAGGCCACAAAACCAGGCAGGAGGAAGTTGTAGTGATTGGAAATATATAAAAATATTAAAGTTGTGTTATTTACTACGGTGGGAAACGCCCCTTTTTGGTTTGCAAGTTTTAAAACAAATCTCGAACAGTCAGTTGTTTCCCACCGTTTTTCCTCTCCCTCCCTCTGCCAGCTCTTTCCCCCCTATTTTAGAGCTCGGCACGAACTTTATACCTATTTATATTTAATTTAAAATAAATATTTTCGGATCAACTGTTTATTTAATTTGTTTAAAACTAGGGGTCTTACAACTGGAGGTCCTACCCATCCGACTCTAAATAGGGAAATAAGAAATAAGTTAAATTTTTATTAAAAAATTAAATTTTAAGAAAATATAAACTTTAGAAAATAAATATTTTTAGAAATATGAATATTTAAATAAATTAAGTGACCGTATTTTCTCAAATAATTACCCTCATTTTAGATCAACTGTTTATTTAATTTGTTTAAAACTAGGGGTCTTACAATGGGATATTATATATGGTAAAAAATATATATTTATTTTTTATTAATAAAAGAATTTTTTAAATTTGAATTGTTCAAAAGAATAAGTATATACCACCAACCCTAATTTTTAATAATTAATATATTTTAATTTTATAGATTAAAAAAATATTTCTAAAAGAACCTTGGAAGGATCAAACTTTGACTTTGGAAATTTTGGGTGAGCCGTTTAATTTATTTAAAAATTAAAAAAAGAAAACAAGAAATTGCTAATTAAATTTATCAAGAATTAAATTTTAAAATGAAAGCTATATTTGGTTTTTAAAAGCAAAAATATAAGCGAAAAAATGCAGAAACAACCATTAAAAAAGTTTAAAAAATGGACGGATTTAAGAAATGCGCTATTAGAAAAAATAGGGAGGAAGGGAGATAAGACAATTGAGGATTAATTAAGGGTCCGCAAATTTTTTACGGACACAAGCTAACGATAAATAATTAGAGGGTTATTCTACGGACCATCTCCGACGAAGGGAGAAGGGGCAAAATTTATAGAGGGCAGAGTCTGGAGGGAGAGGGCGAGACCAGAAAAGGGGACCAAAAAAGGATAAAAACCCAAAAAAAAAATTTTCCCAAACTTTTGTGGACACGGGAACAGTTCTATAAAAAAAGACTAGTTTTTAAAGAAAAAATGAAAGAGAGAAAGAGGTCTTTAAAAAAATTTAAAAAAAACCTGAAAAAATATAGTTTCTAACGGAAAAGCTCCTCTAATTGAAAAGCTCCTCTAATTTTCTTTTTTCCTCTAAAAATAGCCATTAAATGCTTGTATCACAATTGATTGCATTGGTCCTAATCTAATTAATTTTTTTCTTGTAAAATCCAAAAAAGAATTTATTGGGTAATCCTCTAAAGCATTAATTGAATTTGCAATAACCCTTCCATGCCATTTTTGATTTTTGCTGTTGTTTTGTTGAAAAAGGGGAAAAAGTTGTGATAGAGGTAGAATACGAGTTATTGAGCCAAAATTTGCAGCAAAAATTGTTATCTTTAAAAAAAGGAATTTTTAGGAAAAAATTTTAGGAAATTTTTTTAAAGAATTTTTCTAGGAAATTAAAAAAAAATTTTTTGGCCAAACTTCTTTTTTTGCAAAATTAAAAATTTTTTTAAATTAAAAAAAAATTTTTTTAATTTTTATTTCAAAAATTTCAAGAAAATAACCTCTCCATATAATTTTCTATCATTTTCTCTGTTATTTTCAATATATCTACAAAGCAAAAAAGCATCATGTTCCATAGGTTTAGTAATATAAACATTGCCATAGCGTAAAGATTTACTATATTTTCGTAAATTTGAAAGCCTCAAAAAATTGCGAAAAATATTTTGAGATATTTGCTTGGCCTAAGAAAAATTTTTAAAAAAATTTTTAAATTTTTTTTATAAAAAAACCTTGGGTTTATTTAAGCTAGGGGAAGCTGTCGTAGTAATATTGGTATTATTTGTTGAAGAGAAATTGGGATTTTCTTCCTCAATTTCATCAATATTCCATCCAAGAGGGCCTCGTTGGGGGAACTTTAAAAAGGAAAAAATTAGAAATTTTCCTAAGGGTTTTCAAAATTTTTGAAAAATTTCAAAAATTTTTTCAAAAAATTCAAAAATTCTCTTTCAGGCAAACCTTCCCTCTGCTCAAATCTTTTTGGCCAATTTCTTCTCCATAATACAACAGCGGCGTTCCAGGCAAAATTGAAATTAATTGAATTAAAATTTCTGCAATTATTCGACTGCCAACTCTGGAAGCTAAACGTGGTGTGAAGGCATTTCCAAAATTCCAGACAGGCCAGACCTTTTTTTTTAATTTTATTTTTAATTCAAAATAATTCTGATTAATTTTTAAAAAATTCTGATTTATGAAAAATCAGAATTCTGATTTAATTAAAAATTCTGATCTGGAAAATCAGAACTGAAAAATTCTGATTTAATCAAAAATCAGAAAAAGTTCTGAAAAAATTCTAAAAATTTTTTTCAAACCTTTACTCGATCTTCAGCTTTCTCCACTAAACCAGTAGCACTCCTTTCTTCATCATTTTTATGAAAAATTAACAAATCTGCTATAATTTCATTAGCACATTCTCCAATATTATTTCCCTTATTTTTTGATGAACATATTAAATTTCCAGAAGCTAAACTTTGTAATTCTGTATTTACAATTAAATTAAGTGAAGCATGTTCTATTAATAACCGTTTTGAAGCTTCTGATAAATGGGCGTGTGAAGCAAAAAGAAAGCTTTAAATAAATTATTCTGATTTTGTGTATTTTTGTGTTTTCTTGTGTTTTTTAAGTTTCTGACTTGTGTAATTCTGATTTTGTGTTTTTAATTAATTCTGGTTTTGTTTATGTGTTTTTACTATTTTCTGTTGGTCTTTTGTGTTTTAATTTCTGATTTTTAAAAATTTCCGAGGGTGTTTATTTTAAATTCTGGTTGTGTTTTTGTGTTTTAATTCTGGTTTTATTTCTTGCATTTTTACTTTCTAATTTTCATATTTAAATATTCTGATTTTATTTTTCAAAAAAATACATTTTTTCTCTAGCATTCCCTCCTCCTCTTTCATCATCTAAAAATATTCTTAATGAACGCAATATTTTTGCAATTTTTTCCCAATTTGGATCTTTTCCATCTTCACTTCTATGTAAATATTCTATTGAGGAAAAATGAAATCCATCAATTCCTTTATTTATCCAAAATTTTAAAGCTGCCTAGAAAAATGTTTTTTTTTAATTTTCAGAAATTCTGATTTTTATTAAAAATGTATTTCTGTATTTTTCTGATTTTGTATTATTTTCTTGATTTTTTGTATAATTTTGTAGTAATTTTCAGACACTCTGATTCAGGAATTTTAATCAGAATTTTTTGAATATTCTGATTTTATTTTTTAAAAGAAATTCTGGTTTTTATATTGTATTTTTCAGTATTTTTGTTTGAGTTCTCACATGTTTTTTGTGCTTCTGTTTCTATTTTTCTGTTTATTTCTGACTCTGAATTTTTTCCTTCAAAAAAACCCCCCCCCCATTTTTCAGAATTAAAATTTAAAAAAATTAAAAGAAAACCTTAATTGTATCAGAAACATTTTTATTTGTCCAATGTAAAACAGGCAAATCTGGACGTCCTTTAACATGAAAATATTTTAGTGTAGAACCACAATATTCTGAAATAAATTCTGAATTTGGTATTCCTCTTCTCCAAATAAAAAAATCAGCAAAATGAGCATCTTCTGGATGGATTGAAGCTAAAGCACTTTTGTCAAACCAAGGGTTTGAAATTGAAGTTAGGACAAGGGGAAAATCGATGAGAACACGAATTCCTGTTTTGAAAATGTGGGGATTTGTTTAATAATTTGAATTTTGTGTGTTTATTTTTGATGAGATTTTGTGTGTGCGCAAGTTAGAAATTGAATTTTTAAAAAGTTTGGGTTATGCTTATTGTTGATTTGTTTATCTGAATCCGATCCTAGGCCTGTAATTCAGGATAAACCATGGAAGCAAGAAAGAGTCCGGACTTTGGGCAGCTACTTAAACCTATTTTTGATGAGATTTTTTGAGACCTACGGAGTTGATTTTTTTATTTGAACTGGATCATAGACCTATATATCTTTAGTCTTTATTATATAAAAAATTTGAAAAAAAACCTTTTTTATGTGCTTTAATTATTAATTCATTAAATTGTTCAAAATTTCCAATTTTATTTGCCAATTTATTATATTCAATAACACCTAATCCACTTTTTTCAACACGCATTATTGGACGTAAAAATATTGCTCCAACACCCAAACGTCGTAAATAATCCAATTTTTGAATTATTCCAATTAAATCACCAATTTTGTCAGAATTTGAATCGGAGAAGGAAAGTGTCCAAATCTTTGATTTTTTAAGGAAAAAATTTTTTTTCTTCAAGAAATTAAAAAACCTCATATATAATTGAATCTTTCCACCACTCTCTCGTTGTAAATTCACATTTTGGGTGAGAAATAGTTAACAAAATAGCAATTAAAAGAGAGAAAATCCAACCAAACCAAAATATTGAATAGAAAAAGCACCTAGAGAAATTTTGAAAAAATTGTCCGCAAATTTTTTGCGGACAATTTTTTGTCCGCAACTTTCCCCCTAAAAAACAATTTCTAAAAAACCTTTTAATCTTCCATTTTGGATCAAATCTACATTCATTTATTTCATCAATATTTAGAGGTCCTCGTCTTCTTCTCGTTTGAGGTATAAATAGTAATTTTCTTCCATCTTCACCAACCAATGGATCAAAACATATTGGAATAGAATTATTTTCTATAGCAAAAATATAACTATCAGATTTTGTTGTAGAAATTCCACCATCTTTCATTTTGTTGAATTTAAAGAAAACATTGTGTCTTGTTGCTTCTTGAACGTTTAAAAGAAATTTTTTTAGAAAATTTCCTGAAAAATTTTTGGGCAAGATTAGACGAGAAAGTTTGAGACTCTAATGTACTGTTATGCTTATTTTAGATTTTTTATTGTAGTGATATTAGAGAAAAAAATATTGCTCTCTAACAATAACTCGTTGGGAGAAATGTTGTTCTCTGACAGTATTTTTCTCTAATTCTGTTACAACATTAAATATAAAAATCAGCAAATTAGGAGTATATTAGAGTCTTAAATTTTTTCATTGATTTTCTAGGGAATTTTGTGTATTTTTTTAAAAATAATGATAATTCAATTCAAAAAATTTTTTTTTCTTCTTTACATCTTTTAATAATCATTTTTTTCATTTTCAGATTTTCATATCTCTTCAAACAATTCTAAAATAAATTTAAATAGAAATGAGTTCAATTGGTACTGGTTATGATTTGGCTGCTTCTACATTTTCACCTGATGGACGTATTTTTCAAGTAGAATATGCAGCTAAAGCTGTTGAATCGAGTGTGACTGTTATTGCTTTAAGTAGTAAAAAGGGTGTTGTTGTTGCTGTTGATCAACCAATTCCTTCAAAACTTGATATTGAGGTTTTTTGAATTTTTTAACGGCTTAGGGCAGGGATTGGATGGGTTGAGAAACGGACTTTTGAGTAACCTGACCCATCTCTGGTTAATGAAAAGGTCGAAAAGTCGATACTTATCTTATATCAGGTCGAAAGTGAAAAGGTCGAATAATGAAAAGGTCGAAAAGTCGATACTTACCCGTAATTTTTTTCAACTTTTATTAGAAACGTCCTTGTAGCCTTCTCATAAATTAGCATTTCCTGGGACATGTTAATGTTCAAGACCTAGGGGTTAAACTTTTAGCTTGAAAATTTTATCTTGTCATATTTTTAAAAAATTTTTAAAATTTGAGGGAGCAAATAGTCGTATAATGCGAATTAATAATAAAATTGGATTTGTTGGTTCTGGACTTTTTCCTGATGTTTTTGCTTTGTGTGATTATGCTAGAGATGAATCACGCAAATATTATAAAGAATTTGATAGACCTTTGACTGTTAAAAAACTTGCTGGAAAGGTTTCTTTGTTTGATTTTCAAGAGGGGAAAATTGATTTTTTTAAAAAGGTTGCTGAGCATGTTCATATTTACACTTTGGGAATATCTCGTCCTTTTGGAGCTTCTACTTTTATACTTTCTTGGGATGAAAAGGTTGTTTGTATTTTTTTTTAATAATTAGGAATAATATTAGGCTCCTTCCCTAAACACCAATTTTCTAATTAAATCTGCGATCCTTTCTAGCTCGACCTTTTTTGGCTAATATAATTTTTAGGACTTCGAGGTGTCTGGATTCAACCTATCGATTCTCCCAAATCTATCCGTTCCCTTTGACATTATTCTTCTGTTTTGAAGGTTTCGATTTGGGGAATATTTGAGTTTGGGACCTACAGTGATTGGTCTGTGTCCGTTATTTTGCTTATCGATTTGTTTTGGGATTTTCCTTTTGATTGCTTGTCCGTCAAATATTCTTTTCTAATTTCATTTTTTAAAGGTTGGCTCTTCAATTTATTGTATTGAGTCATCTGGTCAATGCTACAAATATTTTGGATGGGCTATTGGGTTTTGTTTATTTTTTTAGATTTTTTTTTAATTTTTTTTCTATTAAAGAAAAAATGCTCAAGCAGCAAAAACAGAAATTGAAAAAGTTCAAGAAATTGATGGTCAATCAAATTTGGGTAAAGAAGAATTAATTAAACGTGCTATACACGTTTTATTAACAACTAGAGAAGAGGGAACTACTGGACATCGAATTGAAATGGGTTGGATTGGTGAAGATTCCAATGAAGTTTTTGAGGTTTTTCTTTAATTGATTAATAAAATTCTCTCGGGCACCAATGGGTATCGAACCTTGGTCCCCGATGAGGCGTAATCCCACTTGTATCCCACTTAACCAAGGGGTACAAAATATTTTTTTAGTGTTCGTCTCCTTCCATTTGAGTCCCCCGGAAGAGTATTTTTTTAAATGCCCATGACCACCAATTGGTTTTGAACCTTGGCCCCAAAGAATTGAATGTTTTAACCACTTAACCAAGAGGTACAAAAAATTTTTTTGGTGTGCTACCCCTCGAAAAAGTATTTTTTTAATCATAGGGAAATTTTTATTTTTCTTAAAGATCAGAAAAAAAATTTTCTTTTAAGGGAATTAATCAATCAGAGGTTGACAAATTGGAGGAAGAAGTTAGTCAACAAATGGAAGATGAAGAGGATTAAACTAAAAAATTCTTTATAATGTTTGGAAGGAGGAATCTTTTGTGGTTGGGAAGGAATCTTTTGTTGACCAATATATTTAATATATTTTTTCCTACTACTACTACTATTTTATATATTTGAAAAAAAACTAAAAGGTTTTCTTTAAAAATTCTTTTTTTGGGAATGGTTCAACTTAAAAGAGGAAGAGGCATTAGAAAATAGGCTTGTTGGCAGATTAATTGTGAAGGTAAGAGTTCTAGATTGCTGTCAGGAAAATATATTAGGGGTTTCAAAATTTTCTTTGGAAGAGTTGAACCTGAGACCCTAATTTAACAAAACCCAAAATCCGAAATAAATTTTTGGGATTTTTTGTTTTTAAACTTGTTACTATTAAATTGGGGTCTAAAAACATTTTTTAATTATTTCAACAATTTATTCTCCTAAAAATATATTATTATTATTTTAGAAACAAATTTAAAAAAAAGTGAATATAACCACAAATGCAAGGCTTTTAAAAAAACAAAAAAATAATTTGGGAGATAGTGGTATAACATTTTTTGGTTGAGAGAGATTATTAAGGCAAATAAAAATACATAAAATAAATATTTAGATATATATTAAAGGGACATAAAAAATAAATTAAAAATGCAGCTGCAAATAAAAAATAACCCTCATGAATAGAATTTTGATATATAATTGATTTTTTAGATTAAGGAAATTTTTTGGCTTTAAAATTATTTTTTGAGATTTTTTTGGAATTTTTCTGGATTTTTAGAAAAATTTTTGGGAATTTTTTGGAAAAAAATTTTTAAACCCCCTTTAAAATTTTTTCAAAAATTTTTGGACCCCTTAGAAAAAGATTTCCAAAAAAATTTTTAGACCCCCTTAAATTTTTTGAAAATTTTGACCCCTCAGAAAAAATTTTCAAAAAAATTTTTTAAGACCCCCTTAAATAATTAAAAAAATATCACAAAAATTTGAGACATTGTTTTGGTATAGGCTCTTGTATCCGTTTACAGAGATTCTCTTCTAAAGCATAAAATGCATCATTTTCCCTTTGACCATCTAAAACAACCCATGGAACAAAATTAAAAGAATCACCGATAGAAATTGTTTTGTTTCCAGCTAGAGCATGAAGGCGACGGCCAAGTTTGCCTATAGAACAAGTCCATAATCTGAAAATTTAAAAATCAGAATTCTATGAAAATCGGAATTTCTTTATTCTGATTCTAAAGGACCAGAATTTTTGCAGATCAGAACCTATTAAAATCAGAATTTTTGTATTCTGATTTTAAGAAATCAGAATTTTTTTTAATTTCAGAATTTTTACATAACAAAAAAACCTCCTTACAAATCAGAAGAAGAATGTCCATTTAAACAACTTCTAAAAGCTGCAATTAAATTGTCTTTGCCTTGAACACATCCAATTAAAGGAATATGACTTTCTGGATCAGGTAAATGTTCTATAGCACAATTCATTAATTGATTCAATTCACATTCGTCTTTTCCATGTTGGCAGTCACATCTGGAAAAATAAGAATTTTTGACAAGGAAATATGAGTATTTAAAAAATTAATTTTTAATAGTAATAAAAAACGGCTTCACCACCAATGGGTATCGAACCTTATTACCCGACGAGCGAGCAATTTAACCACTTAACCAAAGGAACATAAATTTTTGGGTGTGCTACGAAGTCGGCCCTTCTAAAGAGCATTTTTTAATAATAAAGTCCTCGACCACCAAGCGGCATTCGGGGATCATCATCGAACCATGATCCCCGAAGAGATGCAATAGTCATAATTTTTAACCACTTAACCAAAAGGGCAAAAAATTATTGTTGGTGAGCTATGATATTGAATCGATCCCTGGGATCCTAAAGATCAAAAAAATTTTTCTGAATAAAAAATCAGAATTAATTTCAGAATTAAATTTCAGAAAAAAAGAAACCTGTAATCATCCTCTTCAGCTACACAACTAGCTTTTCCAAAAGGCACAAGAGTTATGTTTAATCTTCGTGTAGAACTCAGCCTCGACCATGAAGGCAATAATTGGCGTCTGATAAAACCTGAAAAGGTTTAATTTTTATTTTCTAATTCTATTTTTAAAATTTAAAAAAACCTGTTGTGTCTGGACATTGTGCTTCCATATAAATTGTTACTTGAACAACATTTGCCTTTTTTGGTGGAGGTACAGCAACAGGCATTAATGGAGGTGGAGGAGGATTTTCTGGTTCTTCTTTAAAGGTCTGAAAAAAATTTTTTTGAAGTTTTTTGAAATTTTCTGGAAATTTTGTTCAGAAAAAATTTTATGTAAAAAATTTCTCACATCAGAAAAAATTAAAAAAAAATTTTAGTGTTCTTAAAATTCTGATTTTTGTGTATTAAAAATTTTTATAAATTAACAACCAATTTAAATCCAACCGTTTCCAAAGAATTAATAAAAATATTAGTATTTTGATGAAAAATTAATAACAAAAATACAAGGGATAATTTATTTACAAAATTTTTTCCAAACATAACACCCGCAATCAACAGCTTCTTTTTTTCTCTTTTAAATTTTTTCGTCAATTTTCCGGACCAATTATTTTTTATTTAAATTGTGGGGGGTTATGAAGGGAGAAGAAGAGAAGAGATTTTTTTAAAGAGATAAGGGTATTTAAAAATGAATAAAAAATAATTTTTTGGTGGATATTTTTTTGGATTTTTGGGGTTTTTTTAAAGTAAATTAAATAAAAAGATGAGCCCACCCGTTAAAAAAATTATATAATGATGCAAAAGAAAATTAATTATATACTAAAAGAAAATTTTTTTGTGTCAATGAGTGAGTGATTGATGGATCAAGTTCATCATTTGGACGACAAGAAAAATAAAAACAATTGACACTAGAAAAAATTAATTTTTGTTGCTTCTGCAAAGAAAATAGGGGGAAAAATAAATATTTTTAGAAAAATAAATTTGTTACGTCCGAAGGTTTAGCCGGGAGACGAGTGTCGACGTGCACAATAATAACAGTTTATCCAAAGAGAAATGACAATGTAGGCGAAGGGATTGAGATGGAACAGACGAAGGAGATCAGGGACTAGCCGGGCTAGTATGATCCAATTAGACTGACGCTTACAGTGGCTTTTATAGTAGTGTCACCACTACCCAACACCTTCCCCTTTGAAAGGTTGAGGTTGATTGTTTAGGCATTACAATTTTCAATTTCACAATTTTCAATGCCTCCTCTTTTGACTAGAGGTTTTAATAACTATTTTCAATATAGCTTAAAGCTATCAATACAATCAACAATTTAGCCACAGCGTCTCAGTCTCTACTAATACTCACAACAATAAAAACATGTGGGATGACAATTTTGGGGGCAAAACAAAATTTAAATTACATTACAAGAATTTACAAAATATCACAGTTTGTCATCTTAATCCACATCTTTTTGTTTTTCTTCTTGACTTCTGGTCGTCGACTTCGACAGCGCACACAAAATGTCCAACAGGGCAATCGCACGTCCTTGTTTGATGTTCCTCTTGTTGGTCGCTGTTCCAGAAGTATGTCACGTACACTTTCCATAGTGTTTCGTGACAATTGAATTCTTTTTATTGGAATTTTGAAATTGCAATTTTTTGGACTTACATTCTCTGAACGCCAAATAATTTTTCTTTTCTACAATTTGCAATTTCGAATAATCTTCTTTTCTTTGGAATTTTTTGGACTTACATGCATGTGAACGCCAACAATTTTTTATTCTTTTTCAATTTCCGAATGCTACAATTTTTCAATACTATTTTTCTTCAATAAACTCCTTCAATAGTATTTTACAATTTTTTACAATTCTTCAATGTAGCAATATTTTTCTTCAATTCGGAAATTTGTCGGCTTTTTTGTTTTTGTTTTGTTGTGTGCTTCAGGACTAATAATTTAAGCATTTTAGCTTTCAATTCAGGTATTTCACCTTTCAATTTATGTGTCCATCACGCACTAACAATTCAATTTTTTAATGCCGACAATTTACGACGTCTGTCCACTCACAATTCAATAATCCTTTTCAATAATTGCTTCAAGCAATTTTTTCCACTTCGCCTACTCTCTTTAGCTACTTGTCTCCTCTGTTGCTGTTGTCGCTCGTTGACGCTCCCGTAGACGAACTTGACTGTTGACGAATTCCGTAGTCGACCGCGCCACTGTTACGTCCGAAGGTTTAGCCGGGAGACGAGTGTCGACGTGCACAATAATAACAGTTTATCCAAAGAGAAATGACAATGTAGGCGAAGGGATTGAGATGGAACAGACGAAGGAGATCAGGGACTAGCCGGGCTAGTATGATCCAATTAGACTGACGCTTACAGTGGCTTTTATAGTAGTGTCACCACTACCCAACAAAATTGTGTATTGCTGTTGTTGTTTACGGATAACTAACAACACAATACACAAAAAATTAATTAATACACTAAAGAAAAGAATATAAGGGGGTTCAAAAATCAAAAAAACCCCAAAAATTGGCACTAAAAAAATCCAGAAATTGGCCAAAAAAATTTTTTCCCGAAAAAGAAAAATTACAAAAAAAATTTCTAACAGTTAAGCAAATAAACATAAAAAATTTTTAAATTTCCACGTTGATTTATTTTAATTTTTTGGTGGTAAATAGGTGCAATAAAAAAAAAGAGCCACAAAAATTATTCATCTCTCATAGAAATAAATTCTATTCCCCACCAATAAATTTTATTTATAATTTCTCTCTTTTATTTAAATAAAAAAAATTGATTTGGCCAATTTTTTGGGCCAATTCAGAATTTATATTAGTAAAAATTATTCCAAAAAAATATTTTTTTTTAATTGTGGGAGGAAAAAAAGGATGACTAACCCCAAAAAAAATTTAAAAAATACACAAAAATCAGAAATTTTTTAAATTAAAAAAATAAAAAAATTTTAAAAACAACCTTACCATTTGATTATTTTCGTCCAGTTCAAATTTTGAATTTTGCCTAAATTTTTTAAAAATTGGTGGTGAAGGCAGTCGTTGTCTATGAGGCATTTCAACAACATTTTCAGTCAAAGAATTCCACCAAATTAAAAATAAAAAAGCCAAAATAAATAATAATAAATAAAATAGTGGCCTTGAAATTTTATTTTGATGGCGATAATAATGACGTAAGTGCATTTTGAATTTTTTTTCAATTTTATTAAATTATTAAGAGGATGTGTGTTCACAAAAAATTAAAGTTCTTTTTATTTACATGCCTAAAAAAGCTGAAAATTTTTTTTTAATATTTTAAAAATTATAAAGCAATAAAATCATCTCGATTTTACATAATCCAGTGAGATGATCTAGCCGACCTGATTCCTAAACATCTCTCTCCCCCTTCCAATATTAAATAAAAACCCTTAGATTTTAAATAAACAAATTTTTAAAAAATGTTTGACTATAAGATGGAGGGAGAGGGACAAATTTTAAAAGCTTGGCGAAGGATTACACCTCCATCCCTAAAATAGATGTTATGTAAAATCGAGACATTCTCACTATCTATTTAAAAAAAAAGAAAAAAATTAAGTACAGGAAATATGAAAAAAAAATAATTTTTTTTTCTATTTGTATTTATTCTTTATACAATTCCCAAAAATAATTTAATATAAGAAGCTTTTTTTAAATAACATAAAAATACATGTACCTATTCACAAATTGGCTAGAAGACGGAAAAAACTAGTCCTATAAAAATAAATAAATTTGTAGAAAGAAAAGGAGGGGATGTTTTTTTAAAAATAATATTTAAGTATTAAATTGAAAATCGATAGTGAAATAAATGTTTAAAAATCAAGGGGAAAATGGGGTACAGCTAGGCGCGCGGCCATAAAGGCGCAGAACCATAACTTTCTTCAAGATTTCCGTTTCTTTCCAAATTTAGTATTAAACGATTCCTCTCATTAAGCTAAAGAGATTGGTACCAAAATTGATAAGGTCCAGAAATTTTCCATCAGGTTATGGCTTTGCGCCGTTATGGCTGCGCGCCTAATTGGGTGTGTCCCGGGAAAATGATATAACTCTAATAATCGTTAGCGCGCATTTTATAAAATAATGTTAAATGAAAAATGATTAATTAGAAAACTAAATAAAATGATTAATTAATTTTTAGAATTTTTAAAAAAAGGGAAAAAGAGAAAATTAAAGAGAAAATTTTATCAATAAAAAAAGGGAAAACATAGCAGAAAAAAGGAAAAAGTCTGCGCAAGAAAGAAAGAAACCAAAAAAATACAATTTAAAAGCTTAGAAAGGGAATGGGATATATAAAATCCGCGACCTTAATCCTTTCGGTTAATTATAATTTTCAAGTTGATGGGTTTGGCGAAATGTTTATTTTTAATTAAATGACAAGAAATCCAAAAATGACATTTGATCCCAGAAAATTTTTTGGAAATTTTTTCGATTTGTCTAAAATTTTTTTTAGATTTTTGGGAGCCCTAATGATTTTTTTTTAATTTAGGAATGTGACAGACACCTTTAGAAAGGTGTATAAAAGCTTCCCCATAATTTTCTATTTAACACAAACCAAGAAAAGAAATTCATCATGCCATTCTTTTTAGTTATTGGTGCATCGATTATTGTTCAATCTCTTCCATTTTTTCTTCTTCTTGTTCCTAGTGTGTTAACAAATTGTTGCAAACGAAAAAAGGTTAGTTTTAGAGACCGTGTAGGGACAAAGTTCTGTCCGGACAAAATACCGTTCGCACAGAGTAAAAAAATGCCGTCTGTTTTTCTCTTAAAGTAAACAGAGTCTAGTCCCGACGGTATTTTGGTCGGACGGTGTTTTGCCCCATGCCCCATCAAAGTTTTTAGAAAAAAATATTTTTTCAGAGATTTAATGGCCACAGCTATTCAACAACAATTTCTTCAATTTCAAATTCCGAAGAACATCCAAATGGATCTGATTCTACTCCTATAGAAAAAGTAGCAAAAGTGTCAAAGACGCCAAAAAATGTGAACACCAAAAAGGGTCTTGTGGAAGTTAAGAATCAGTCAAAGAAGACCACAAAATCTGGCCAAGCCATTAAGGATGCTGAAAAACCTTTAAAAATTAAACAAATCAAAATCAAACCAAAAAAGAAGAAAGTTAAAGAGCCTACACCTCCTTCAGTAAAATTAACGTTTGTTTTTTCAATTTTTTGGGTAAAGGTGGGGAGGTTTTAAGAAATGTAGGATATTTTTGAGAATTTTTCGATATTCTTTTGGGTTTGCCAGTCGAATTTTTTGTTTCAAATCCAAACCCGGATCGATCAAATCGAATTCCGAATTCGACTAGGTCGAAGCAGAGACGATTAACTGTCAAATCTTGAAGATATCGAGAAAGCACTTCATTCTCATTTTTTCTAGGGACCACTTAAAGTTAACCATTTTTATCGTTTTTTTAAATTTTCCCTAATTTCCCGCTTTTCAGTGCTAACAAGCCATTAATTCAACAACGTATAATCGCTCTTAATACCTCTGGTTCAAGAATAACTCCAGTTTCTTCAAGTTCTTCCTCAGGCTCAAAATCAAACAAATCACTTAAACCTAGCTTGATTAAACTTAAAGAACAGAGACGTGAAAAGTTTGCTTCAATTATGGAAGTGGATGAAGATTGGGATGTATCCAAGGATGCTAAGGTTTTATAAAATACAAGTCACTATAAGTAAACACTCCGAAATCGAGTAATTATTCGTTCGTTTTTTATCTGGTTGGCCATTGGGGTAGGAGAGTAGGGTGCGGCACGATTTGGAATCCTGTACGGAATTTTAATGAATCCCGCCCTGAAATTCCTTGAGATTCTGTCCCGAAATCCCGTGTTTGAGTGACAAACAGATTCTTGGGATTAATCCCGCGCGATCATTCCCGTTCGATTTTTTAAACTCAATCCCCTACTGGATCCCGGGACAATATTTTGTTGCGTCCTCTTCTGGAGAGCTGAATAAGTACATCCATTATTTGAGTTGACCCCTCGGTATAATATACATACCGAAGTCTCATATTCCTAGGGTATATCTGAAAGTGAGGTCCGGCTCCAATTTTTTAAAAATTCGAGACATTTTATCCCCCATACATTTTTTAAGCCTCATTGTCTCGCATCAGCTGCTTCTCATCTTGGCAATCAGCAATCATATCCAAATTTATGGAAGCCAGTACATCATGAAAGTTATAGGGCAATGCAACATTAAAAAGGATAAATAAAGTATATTTTATTATTGTATAAATAAAAATATTTTGTTGTGATTTTTCACAATTTAATTTTTTAAATAAAGAGCTTAAAGAAGAATTTTCTTTTTTTTTAATTAGATTGTTGATTTTTTCATTTTAAATATTTTTTTAAATTAATTTTGTAAGGAATTGAGAGGGTCTTTTTTCAAGAGAAAAGAGCCTCACAGAAGCCCTTGAAATACCAAACCAGACATGAGGGAAACTCCAAAAAATTCTTTTCGAACTAAACGCAACGAAAATAAAAAAAATTTTTTGTTAACTAAGGACTGTTCAAGCTATTTATTAATAGTATTTCAAGCTTTTGGTATTATAAGATGACCGAATCATTTTAGACTTTTTTAAAAGTTAATTTTTATTTAGAAAATGAATTCGTCAAAAATTTTAAATTTAAAAAATGAAATTGGAGATGACGAAGAAGAAGAAGATCTAGAAGAGGATGAAGATATTGAGGAAGAAGAGGAGTACGAGGAGGAAGAATGGTCATTAAATGATGAAAAAGATTTTTTAAGAACTTTGGGCGCATTAAAATCTCGTGATCCTGAAATTTATCAAACTGAAGTTAAATTTTTTAAAGAGAAGGAAAAAGAACACGAGAAGATAAAGAGGTTTTTAATTTAAAAAATATTTAATAAATTTTGGGATTGGGAGTTGTAGTAAGATTTTAGGCATGATTTTTTTAATTGATATGGGGTAGTTTGCAAATTAAAAATTTTTTGGATAATTTTTTCTGCTTTTGAAATTTTAACTTTTCATGTTGTACTCGAAAAATTTACACATTTTTTAATTTAATTCCTAAAAATCTGAATTTTTATGGACTTTATTGGCATAACGTAACGGGTGTCAGGTTCGAATCCGCTCAGGGCCCAAATATTTTTTTTTGATTTTATCAATTATTTTTTTAATTTCCAGTAATGACTCATCCAAAAATAATTCAACAAAAAATTTACAACAATCAAAAATGACTTTAAAAGAATTTGAACAAAAATTAATAATTGAAAGAGGAGGTAAATTAAGTGAAGATGAGGAGGAGGAAGAAAATGGAGAAATTTATGAGGAAGAATTAACTAATGGATTGAATAAAAGTGATTGGGAATTGAAAAATGAGTATTATTTTTAATTTTTTTTTATTAAAAAGAATTTTTTGTTAGATTTAAGAAGGCTTTAATTTCTGATGATGAAAGTGACGATAATGGGGATTTGTTAAAAAAGAGAATAAAAACTGAGAAAGAAAAGGTTTTATTTTTTTAATTTTATTTTTATGTATTTTTGGATTTCTTTTTGAAAATTTAAATATCAATCCATTCAATATTTTAAATAAAATCGTTGAGGTAGACCTAGATAGCCATTAGCCGGGTTTCTCTGTAGGGACACGCCCAAAAGGGCGCGCGGCCATAACGGCGCAAAGCCATAACTTGCTTCAAGATTTCCCAATCTTACCAAATTTAGTATTAAAAGATTCCTCTCATCGAGCTAAGGAGAATGGTATCAAAATTGATAAGGGTCAGAAATTTTCAAGCAAGTTATGGCTTTGCGCCGTTATGGCCGCGCGCCGTTTTGGGCTGTACCCTTCTCTGTACTCTTCTTTGGTCCTCTTACGCTTATAGACGTTTTGACGGTCAACCTTTTTCAGAGTGTGGCACTGAACGGATATTTTGGGTTTTAAGAAGTACGAGATTTCCTGGATTTATGGAATTAATCCCATCATGGGAGCTCGTCCCGTTCGACTTTTTGAAAATTTTTTCGAGTTTGCCGTACCCTTTTTGAGTATACAAAAGAAAATAATAATCTTTTTAAGGCAAAAGAAGATGAAGATTTTTATGAATGGATTAAAGGGTCAAATCAAATGGAAGTTGAAGATAAACATTTGGTATAGATTTTTTTTTTCTTAAAGATTAATTTTTTCAGAAAAAATTAAAAGAAAGATGGACAAAAAATGACCAAGAATTGGGTGAAGATGAACGTTTTTTGAGAGATTTTTTATTAAATAAAAAATATTTGGGAGACTCGAAGGAAGAGGAAAAGGGGAAAGAAGAGAGGTTTTTTAAAGATATTTTTTATTAAAAAAATTTTTTGAAGAATTCCAACATATGAAGAAATTATTAAAGATGAACAAGAAGAGGATCTTGCTGACCAATTTGAACAAAAATATAATTTTAGATTTGAGGAACCTGATCAAGAATTTGTAAGAGATTTTTTAAATTTAATACTTGAAGGGTTCTTTTTGGAAATTTTTTGGAATTTTTTAAATAAAATTTGGCAAAATATGGGGAGTCAGGTTCGAACCCGCTCGGGGCCCATATATTTAATTTTGACTTGTTCACTGTTCATTTTTTATTGAAAACGGAGAAAAGAGAAAAAAAGGAAAACGGAGAAAAAAAATTAAAAATAATATTTTTTATCCATCGTCTTTTTATTAAAAAAATTTTTTCTGAGCAACTTAGGGGGTGTCAGGTTCGAACACGCTCGGAGTCCAAATAATTTTTTTGGACTTTTTTAAAAATATTTTTATTAATTTAATAGTTAAAACAATATCCACGTACAATAAATGAAGCATTAAGAAAAAAGGAATCAAAAAGACATAAAAAATTGGAAGACGAAAAAGAAGCTAAAAAACGTAAAAGAACGCATATTGAAATGGTTGAAGTGCCTTTTCGTTATAGACAAGTTGCTCCAAATTCTTTTGGATTGAGTACTGATGAGGTTTTTTTTAGTTTTTTTTCTAAGGTTAAAAAATTTTTCCCTTGATGGGTATCGAACCTTTACCTATTTGGCGTTGGTGGCTAAACGTAACCCACTACACCACACGAACTAGGGAAGGAAAATTTTTCAAGAAATTTTCTTTGTCGTTTCGAATGTTTTTTAATAATTAAATTTTTTCCCCTGTTGGGTATCGAACTTTTGCTTATTTGAGGATTGTAGCCTAAACGTCACCCACTACACCATACTAGGTGAAGAAAAAATTTTCAACATAAATTTTCCTTGCCTTTTTAATAACAAAAAATTTCTACAAATTTTTTTTCAAAGATTTTAAATTCCGATGATCGTAGTTTAAATGCATGGGCACCTCTCTCAAAAATTTGTCAATATCGCGATGATACAGAAGAACAAAAACAAATTTTATATTTTGAAAGGAAAGCTAAAAATATTGAAAAGAAGAGAAAAATTTTGGAAAAGAAATTGAAGAGGTTTTTTTTAATTTAAAGAAATTAAAAAAATAAATTTTTAGTGAAGAAAAATCTGAGGAAAAACAAGAAGAGAAGGAAGAGGAGAAAATAGAAGAGAATGATGATTTTGGGGAGGATGAAGAAGAAGAGTATCAACAAAATGATGATGATGAAGGGGAAGAGGATCATTTTCTTGATGTTGAGGAAGATGAAGAATCTTCTTCAAATATTCCGAGTACTTCAAATAATATTGTTGGAATTAAGTCAAAAACAATACTTAAAGGACAAGAACAAATAAAGAAAGGTTTTTACGTTTAAAAAATTTTTTAATTAAAAATCGATGAGTGTGAAATAGTTTAGGGATTTAGGTAAAGCTTCTTTTTATTAGCTAATGGATTGTTTGAGTCAAGTTTAGTTTATATCCAACCTCCGGTTGGATATGTTACCTGTTATTTATTGCTAAATGCTTCCCACGTCTAATTCGGCGCTTCACTTTCAAGTATCTTACCGACTGGGCTACTACCCATAGTATGACTCTGCTTCTTATAGATCTTAAATCCCCGTCTAATTGTTTTTAAGCTGGGATCATTAGATAAGAAGGAAAGATTTAGGGGAGATTTTTAACAAATAAAATTTAACATTTTTAGAACCTATGGAATTAAATCAAGAAAAAATTGTTGCAAAATTAAATGAAGAAGAACAACGAAAAAGCAAGAAAAGAAAATTAATAATAAATAAAAAAGAAAATAAAAAGAAGCATAAAAAACAATTTAATGTAACAGAATTAAATAAGGAGAGGCTTAGAGCTTATGGAGTTGGAACAATAAAAAAATTAAAAAGTATTCAATTTTGTAAAAAGATGGACGAGAAAGAGAAGTTGAAGAAGAGTAAAATTGAAGAAATGAAGATGGTGGGAGGAGAAAATGGAGAGGGAGGAAAAAGGAAGAATAGGAAGAAGAAGAAGAAAATGGAAGAGAAAAATGAGAAGGAAGAAGGAAATTGAGAAAAAAAACTTGAGAAAAAATTAGAAGAGACTTTGGAAGGATTTTTTTAACAATTAAGGTTTGTTTTGTTTTTGGCTTATTTCTGATGCTAGAGAAGAGGAAAAAAAAGGTTAGTTTAATTTTTAAAATAATCTTTAGAAAAATTTTGGGAATAAAATTTAAAAACAAATTTTCCATTTGAATATTTTAAAATCTCTCAATATATTTAAGTTGTTGTTCTTTTTTTGTCTTGTTATAATTTTTATAAAAAGATTTCTAAACAAAAGAATTTTCTAATGGGGAAATTTTTAAAAATTGGTTGCCTACTCTGTCAGATTTAAAAAAAACTCGTTAGCAATTTTTTTATTTTTTGAAATAAGTTAATTTTTGTCAAAAAATATAAAGAAAATAAATTAAAGCAAAACTTTTTTAAAAATACGTAGAGTATCAATCAATTTTTTCGTGATCTTTTTGGTTTTGGATTTCCATACTTTTGTTCGAGATGAGCAAGAAAATCGTCCTTAAGAAAAAAATCTTTTTAGGCTTAAAAAATTTTTTGGTCTAAAATAACCTGTTGTTTCTCTCTTTTCTTTTGATTAGCCAAAATTAAAGATCCCAAATCTCCTTTTTCTTCTTCATCATCCTTACTTCCTCCAGCACTTCCCAAAGCACGCATTTCTTCAACAACTTTTTCTGCTCGTTTAGCCTCGTATGCAGCTCTTTTCATTCGTCTAACACGTGAAATTGGTTTTTCATTTTTATATTTTGGAAGTGAAGGTAATTCTCCAAGTTCAATAAAATGACGAATAATTTCGCGAATTCCTTTAAAAGGGAAAATTTTAGGGGGGATTTTTTAAAACAAAATTTTAGTTCAGTTGAAAAACTTTGTTTTAAGATACCCCTAAAAATTGGGGGTACCTCTATTTTAAAGTTAGGTGTTTTTAAATTTTGGTTAGCCGTTGGGTGAAGGGGAGCTGTCCAATTATAAACAATATCCCTCCCCCTCTCTTTAAGGGGGGGAGGGATATATATATATTTCTTATAATAAAATACTCTCATTATAAGAAACAATTTTTCTGTCCCAAGTCGTATATAAAAAT
Organism: Meloidogyne arenaria; assembly: GCA_036172955.1. Classification (NCBI taxonomy): domain Eukaryota; kingdom Metazoa; phylum Nematoda; class Chromadorea; order Rhabditida; family Meloidogynidae; genus Meloidogyne; species Meloidogyne arenaria. The sequence goes on from JARQAB010000026.1 coordinate 4,339,338, forward strand.
TAACTTTAAAAAATGAACTAAACTGTCTTCATTTTGAACATCAGCTCCAATAACCGTTTCCAATATTTTGTCCATATCTCCTTTATATTTAACATAAGCATTTTTAACGTCATTCATTTCTTGTTGAGATCCTCTAAATTTTTTTAAATATTCTTCTATATCTTCCTTTGTAACTTTTTTGAACATTCCACGCCAAACAGAAAACCAATCTTTGGAATTTTCTTCGTCATCGTCATCAAAGTCAAATTTTCCTTGAAAATTTTTTTAATTCTTTAAATGGTCGGGCCTCACTATAAGATATCCTAGGGAACAGAACTAGAATTCCTTAATTCAAGACCCGTTTTTTTATTTGGTAGGTCATTAGGTGGAGCGGAGCTAGAGCTAGATAAGTGATACTCTCTCGCACTTCGAGGGACCTCTCATTATAAGATACAATTTTAAGGGTATTACTTACAAGCCAATGGGGGTATGAGGTTCAACGATTTTTATATCCCAGGGGGGGGGGGTATGAGGTCTGACTAAATTTTTATTTGAAAAAAACCTGTTTCCATATAAATTGAACGCTTCTCAGAGTCACTCAAAATATTATATGCCTTGCTAAGTATTTGAAATTTTTTTGTAGCCACTTCTCTTTCTTCATCACTATAAATATCTGAAGCAGCAAAACGATCAGGATGCCAAAGAATTGATTGTTGATAATAAGCTTTCTTGACTAGAAACGAAAAAAATTTTTTGAATAAGAGAGAAGAGTCTTCAGAGCTTACTTTTGGCTGAAGTCAAATTTGTAGTAGTTCTTTCCAAATTTAAAATAATGAAGAGATCTTTGGTACCAAATATACGTAGACAATCGTTAGAAAAAGTCATTTCTTTTTTTCAATTAAAATTTAAATAATAATGAAGCTCGACTGATAAAGCTTTAAAAAGGTTATATTTATTAAAAACAAGAAACAAAACAATAAAAAGAAAATTTGCAAGATAAAATTCGAAGCCAAGCGACTTAAAAAATGCCCATTTAAATAATTTTTAAAATAAATTTATTTTAGAAAATATTTGGCATTATGTTTTTCTTAATATTGGTTAGAGTGAAAAAATAGGGAAATAGTACAGAAGTGAGAGAAAATATGTGCGAGAAAATTTATTATGTCTCTCCATATTTTGCCAAAACATATTTTGCCAATGAGGGTAAAATTCGCGTTTGGCACTTAAATGTGTCGGCAAGATGTCGATTTTTGGCCGTATTGTCAAAATATGGTATTGGCAAAATGTTGATCTTGGAAGTTTTTTAAAGAATTTCTTAAATTTTCAGGGTTTTCTTAATTTTTTTTCGACTTTAAAAATTTTTTTTTAATTTATAGAAAATTTTATCTATTCTGTCTTAATTTTTATTCTCTACAATGTATACACCAAGATTTCCCAAATCTGTCAAAGAAAATATTAAACCACGTGGAGTTATAGGTATTTTTTTATAAAGGGATTTTCAACGAAATTTTCTATATTTACTCAGTTCGTGAAATTAATTCTTTAAATAATGAATGGAGAGAAGCATCTACTTCCAATGAAACTCAAATTACTCAAATTTTAAAATTTCGTGACCAAGTGAAGCAAATTTCTAAAGAAGAATTGAAGAAACAACTTGATGATCGTTTTTATCGTTTGGTTAGTTTAAAAAAATTTTTTCATGGCCGGGCAAATTTTTCTTAGTTATTAGATTTATTAAAGTTAAAATTGGATTTGGGCTTCTTTTCACTATGTTTTTAATTTTAATCAAAACAAATTTTTAGACCCATGCCGATATCGAATTTGTTGATGATAAAATGGAGTTGTGAAAAGATGTAAATGTAATTTTTTAATCTCAAGGCTATATTAGTGTTGTCGATTCTTGGAAAAAATAATTTTTTTTCCTATATAAAATGTAGTATGAATAATTTTTTTCATTATTTTTTTTGCACAGTTTTTATTAAAACTTTTGATATTTTGTTGAATTTTTTTTGATTTTTTTAGTTAATTTTTATTTTTTTTTTTTGAAAAAATGGATAATTTGCTTTCAACTCCTTCAACAATTATTGATGCAACAACAAATTCAGCTGTTAATGGGCAAGAGGGAAAAACATTTTCTGAATTGATCAGTTCAAATCCTTTATTTACTGGAGGTGCTGGATTAGTTGGTGTCGGTATTATTCTTTCATATTTTCGAAGATTATCTTTAATTGGGAAAGAATTGTTAAAAAGAAAATTTATTTCAAGATTGGAATTGGATAATACTGACATGTTTGTTTTTTTTAGTTTTTTTTTTAATTTTTGGGGTCGGTTTGAATAGGCTTGTCAAGGTTTTGGGTTAGTCCTTGCAAACTAGGGGCTTTTAAGGAAGGTAAAATCCAAATGGGAATATTTAAGAAAACTTAGGAAGGCTTAAGATTTTTATGAGGAAGCAGAGATCGCTTTGTTTGCACGTGGTGTACAAACCCGGGGGTACAGGCTCGATTTCCGTAGCTTAACGCTAGAGAGACCGGACTGAGAGATATGAAATTTTTCGAAAGATCTAGATTTTTCGATAGCCTGGATTTTTTTATAATTTTTTTCTCTTCCGTCTCTCTTATTTTCCTTAAATATTTGTTTTTCACTTCAATTGCCCTCTAGAGAAAAAAATATAAAGTAAAAAATTTCTTTTATTTTTTAGAGCCTTTCAATGGGTTTTGGATTATATAAACAAAAATAGTAAAAGACGTACAAGCATTTTAACAGTCAATACTTCACAATTATCTGATGATTCTGGACGTTTAAAAACAAGTTTTATGTTTACACCTGGAAGAGGAACACATTATTTATTTTTTAAAAATCGTTGGGTACAAGTTAATAGAGAAAGACAAAACCAAACGATAAAAAAAGATGGAATGACTCGGACAGCATTAGAAGTTGTTTCTTTAACTACTTTTGGTAATTTTTTTTCTTATTTTTCATACAACTTGTGGGCAGGGAGTAATGTTTGGATTTGTTGACCATTTTTATGCTGGCGGGGACCTAACTTTAAGGGACAAATAAAGCTAGAGATACACCAGAATTTAATTGAGATACTTTAAAATCACACCAGGGATGGGTAGGGTTACCTGTGGGTTTAAACCAAAGGCGTAGCCAGATTGCTGAAGACCCCCTCCCTCGAAATCGACCCCCTGGCTATGCCCACGATCTACGCCCGGCCTTTTTTCTGACCAAACCACGAACCGAAGAAACTTTTTGAAAAACCGATCCTAGACTCAATCAACCTTTTCCTCAACCTGAGTTATCCTTGCACTGCATTTTTTTCAGTCCCTACGGGTATTTGCTATTGGTCCGACTCTTTTTTTTTCTATTTTATTTAAGGTGGAAATCCAACATTTTGGAAAAGTTTTCTCGAAAATGCTGCTAAAGATGCTCTTTCTCAAGTATTTTTTAGCTATAATTTTTTATGTTTACACAAAATTTTTTTTTCAAGTTAGAAACAGGGCTTTGTGTTTATATTCCTCATGGAAATACTTGGCAACGTTTGGGTGCTCCCAGAAATAAGAGGCCAATAGATTCGGTTATTTTGGATATTGGTGTGAAAGAAAGATTGCTTGATGATATTTCTAATTTTTTTACTTCACAGCAATGGTAATTTAAAAATTTTTTAAATTTAATTTTTAATCAAATAAAAATAAATATTTCCGGACGGGTTCGAACCTCCGACCCCTTGTTTTCCTATTTACTTGTGAATTTTCTACGTGGGTTGGTATTTTTCTCAATTGTATTGTTTCTTGAGTCCTATGTTCTTTAATTTAACAAATAAAAATAAATTCCACCAAGTGGACTCGAACCCGTACCCCCCTTTTCATGGTGCTATACCACTTAACCAAAATGCCTAAAATCTTTGTTTATATTTTTTAATAAGCTTATTTTTTCAATATTTCCAGGTATATTGATCGAGGCATTCCTTATCGTCGGTATTTCTAAATTTTATTCTTTATTAAATTTTTTTTCAAGTGGTTATCTTTTACATGGCCCACCAGGAACAGGCAAAAGTAGTTTCATTTCAGCTTTAGCAGCTCTTTATGGACACAATATTTGTATGTTGAGTTTAAGTGATAGATTAATTGATGATGCGATGCTTAATCATTTAATGCATAATGCACCCTTAAATGTTAGTAAAACAAGGTTTTTTCTTTAAATTTTTTTAGTTATTGTCAGCTTTTAGGGTTTATTTACTTGAATCCTTTCGAAAGGATTTGATAATTGAATCTGCTAAGGAAACATACTTGAATAAAAAAATGGTATCTATTAGAATTATTCACTATACCGATTATTAACTGATACCCGGGTTCTTCGTTTACTGCCTGCTTTCGTCCTCCAATTTTTCGGTTATGGCTTGGGTTTTGGAGTTTTAAACTAAAGACGGTTTTTTGTTTATGATCTGTTAGTTGGGTTCCCCTAAAGAAAAATAGGCGTAAAATTGACGTTGGATAACCAAGACTTATTTTGATTAATTGACAAGTTATATATTTTTCAGAGTTTTCTAGTCATTGAAGATGTTGACAGCGCATTCGGAGGTCGACATGATGGTGTAATTCAACATAATCCTGTTTATGATGGTCTTAGTCGTGTTACAATGTCTGGATTATTAAATGCAGTTGATGGGGTTTTTGAATTTTTTTGAATATTTTTAAAATTTCTGTTTGAAGGTAGCTAGTGCAGAAGGCGGTAGAGTCCTTTTTATGACTACAAATCATGTGGAAAGGTTAGATGCTGCATTAATTAGACCTGGACGTGTAGATGTTTCACAACATTTTGGAAATTGTACTCCTATTATGTTTGAACAGGTTTTTTTCAGATTTTTCTTTTTAATTTGTGTGGAAGTAATTTCTTGGTTGGTGACGATGGGGGTGGGGGGGGGGGGGGACGTGTTTAAAAATTTTTGAGAGGAAGGATCTAGCGGGTATCGTTTTGGGCCGGTACAGGGGGTATTTGGTGGATTAAGAGTGCCAACAGGTGTTTTTTCCTATTGTCTCGGGTAACCTTGGTTATGTAGCCATTACCTCGCTGTCCTTGGATGTTATGGGAGATATTTAATTGCTTCATTAAAAGATTTTTTTCATCCTCTTAAAAAATTTTTTTTAAAGATGTTTAAACGTTTCTTCGAAAATGTGCCAAATACTCTTTGCTCAAAATTCTGTGATAAAATGCTTTCTATTGGTATTGAATGTTCACCAGCTACAATACAAGGACATTTACTTAATTTTAAAAAACAACCTGAATTGGCAATTGAAAATATTGAGAAATTAAAGGATTAGATTTTTTGGGAAATTTTGTTGAATTTTTATAATTTATTGGTTAGAATTTTTTGTTATTTTTTTTTAGATTTTTAATTTTTTTCCTAGGCAACTTATAAACATTTTTGTTTTAATAATTTGTCTAATTTACTTTTCAAAAAAATTTTTTATTTTTTGAATAGATACTTTTAAACCTAAAAACATGCATACCAGGGATGTCACGGGTTACCCGATGCCTGAAACCTCGGACTTCGATCCTAAGAAAACTTTAAATCACCACCCAAACCTCGGCCCGATTTTTTCTCAACCCATGTCATCCCCTATATGCATACCTAATTTATTTTTTTTTTACTTTTATTAGTTTTAAAAGTAAAATGACAAGTATTGTTCAATCAGCACAACCTTTATCTGAAGTAAAAAAGCTTAAAACGTTTGATTTGGCAACAAATTTTGAAACTTCAATTGTTGGAAGTCAAAATATCAAAACGGATGATGAAGTTTATGATACTGCTTATCTTACAGAAAATGATGGTTTAATTGCTGTTGGTTTTAATACAGAAAATTTGTTAATATTAAATGTGAAGAATGGGAAGAGGAATTATGGAAAAGGTTTTTAAATTTTTGTTTAAAAATTTAATTTTTGGGAGAAACGGACTCCTTTATGTAAACTGATACTTGACTCGTTTCTACTTGACTCGACTTGACTCGTTTCGAGTCAAGTCTGGAAAATCGCCCGGAAAATCTTTTTTCCTCCCCAATTTTTTCTTATGAACAAACCTTTCATTCCTGAATGAACAACCTTTCATTCCTTCCCAATTTCTCTATTTGTATTATATTTTCTTAATAGGCGCTCAAAAAGGATTAATTTTTATCATTTTGGAAGGAAGGAAGGAAATCTGGTACATTAATAGGGAGAAACTTGGGGAGGAATAAAGGGGCCCGTAAACGATAATTCTATCTTATTTTTTTAAATAAAAGGACATTCCCAAAGCATTTTATGTGTCGATTCTCCAATTTGGAGCAGTTCTATATTAGCCTCTGGTTCAAAAGATAATTCAATTATCGTTTGGAATATTCAAAAAAATGAAAAAGAAGAAGATTTAATGGAAGTGGATGATGAAGAAAATGAGGTGGAGGATGAAGAGAAGTCTAAAAATAATATTTTGGTTAGACAAATGGCTATAGCTTCTGGACATACACATTCAGTTTCAAGGTTTTGTTATTTTGTTAAATTTCTGTTGGGAAATAGAATTGCCAGTTCTGAACCGAATCACAAAAAACGATCATTTCTCGTTAATGTTTCCTGGAAGAGTATTTTCTAAACATCGGATCCCTAAAAGCTTTTTAAGCATTGAAGAATCTGTCCTGAATATTTATGATGTAGGTTTGGACTGATTCTTTTCTTGGAATAACTTTTCTAGTCAGTGGCCAAATAAAAAAATTTTAAACATTTAAAAAAAATTTTTTTAGTATTTCATTTTCCCATTCAAACAAGCTACCATTCCTCGTTAGTGTTTCTCATGATACTACACTAAAGTTGTGGCCTCTTGTCGATTTAATGGTTAAACAAGAAAAATTGCAAGAAAATGAAGAAAATAAATTGTAAGACTTTTTTAAAGAAAAATTCTTCAAAATTTTTTTCTTTTAAAAAGACTTAAACTTTCTGCTTCAACAACAATTGTTGCCCACACAAAAGATTTAAATAGTGTTGATGTTAGCCAAAATGATAAACTTTGTGTTACTGCTTCAATGGATAAAACAGCAAAATTGTGGCATATAAATCTTAAAACTATGGAATTGGCAAATGCTGGAATATTGAGTGGGCATAAACGAGGAGTTTGGTGTGCAAGATTTTCAAAAAATTTACAGGTTTTTATTTATTTTTTTCTTTGTTAAGAGAATATGGTGGGTGAAATTTTTTATTTCTTGTTTTCTTGGATACATTAAGATTGGCCGGGAAAAGTCGGGATGGATTTCTGGTTTTCAAGATTTTTTTCGGAACGAGTTTCGGAATGAAAAAATCCGGTAAAAAACCTGCGATACATATTTAAATTTTTTGATCTTTTGTTGGTAGTGATGTGAGCAGTTGAGTAAATTTATTGGAGGTTTAGGATTGGGAAGTATATGATGTAAAAGATCCTTCGGGATCCTTCACTTACAATGAAGATGTCTGGGATGGAATTAAGTAAAGAGAATAAATTCACAAGTTTTTAAGGAGATAAAAATGACCCCAATTCTTTAAAATTAACTAATTCTCCTTTATAGTTTTTATTAAAATTTTATTATTTTTTTTTTCAAGTTAGTAGCAACATGTAGCGGTGATTGTACAATAAAAATATTTTCATTGTTAGACAAAAGTTGTATTAAAACACTTGAAGGACATCAATTTGCTGTTTTATCAATTCTTTTTATTGAAAATTCATCAAAATTAATTTCTGTTGATGGAGGGGGAATTTTAAGATTATGGAATGTTAAAAAAGGGATTTGTGAATGTGTGAAAGAAGGACATAATGAAAAGATTTGGTCTTTGAGAGAATTACCTAATGATATAAATTTACAACAAAAAAGCGAGGTTTTAATTTTAATATTTGATTTTAAGTCGGACATTAGTCAAATTTAAATTAATTTCCCTGAGCGGGGTCGAACCCACGACCCTCCTTTTTTTCAATGACTCTCCTTTTTTCACATGCTATTTTATTTTCAATAATTCAAAATTTAATTTTGTATTTATTTTACCATTTCTTGATTATTAGATTCCGAAAATTGATCAAATAAAAAATATTTTCCCCTGAGCGGGTTCGAACCCATGACCCCCCCCCCCCCATTTAAAAATTTTTATTTTTTCCAGGATAATGAAGAAGAGAATGATTTAAATAAATTATCCGATTCATATTGGATTACTGGTGCTGCTGATGGTTTACTTACTATTTGGAGGGATAATACAAAAATTATGAAAGCTTTAACACAAAAAGAGGCAACTAAGAAAATTACTGATCAACAAACACTTTCCAATTTATTACAACAAAATCATCTTTTTGAAGCATTGCTTTATACGTTGGATTTGGATTTGCCTTTTCAGTTAGTTTTTTTAAAATCGATAATTCTTTGGTTCATACCCTCCCCCTTTTTCTTTCCATTTTGAGCGTTTACCATTTTTGTTTTGACCATTTTTAAACTTTAAAAATTCCAAAAAATTTATTTTTTCCCCTAATTTTTCCTCTATTTTTTTTTCTTCATATTCCAGATGTCTAAAAATATTGCAACGACTATCTTCTGATATTGTAGCCACCTCAGAAAATGATCAATTACAAAAATTAATTAATATAATTAAAAGATTGTCAAAAATTCAATTATCTGCATTACTTGGATATTCAACACAATGGAATACAAATAGCAGAACATATTCTGTAAAGATTTTAAAAATTTTCAAAAAAATTTTCAATTTTTTAAGGTAGCCCAATTAGTCTTAAATTGTGTTTTGAGGGCTATACCCCCAGAAGAGTTGATTGAATTACCTAATATAGAAAATATTGTTCAACGATTTTTGCCTTATTCATTAAGGTTTATTTTTTAATTTTAAAATTTTTCTTTAAAATTTTTTTTCAGACACCATGAACGAATAAAAAATTTTCGGAAAAGTGCTGCTCATATAGATTATATGTTTTCTTCTATGCGTTTAAATGAAATTTAAAAGTTTTTGATTAATGTTGTTCGTTGGCTAAGTGCATACGTGTTGGATTATTTAGGGGATTTTTTATTTAATAGTTCTGGGTTCGAATCCACCTGGGTCAGAATAATTTTTATTTTGTTTTGTATGCACTTTTTTCTCAAAAATTGATTATATTTTATGTTGTTATTGTTATATAAATTTTTATTTTTTTTTCAAAGCATTATTTTATTTGCTATAATATTTATTTAATTTTAGCCTTTAATTTAAAAAATTTTTTTCTTTTGAAAAATGACTTCTAGAAAGAACGAGAAAAATGTTCAAGATCAACCTGTCGATGAAGAAATGCCTCCTTTGGAAGATATTGATGATGAGTTGATTGAAGAGCCACAAATAAATGAGGAGGATGATGAGGATGGATTTATTTTGGCTAAAAAGGTTTTTTTTAATTTTTTTTTAATTTTTTTGAGAGTTTTTTGAAAGAATTTTCTATTTTTAGACCAACAAGAAACGCAAACTTCCCAAGCTTTCTACTGATGCTGACCAACCTGATGCTAAAAAAGGAAAGGATAATGTCAACTGGGAGATGAGGAAAGTTTCTGTACCTCCACATCGTTATACTCCGTTAAAGAAGAATTGGTCTAAACTTGTAGCGCCGATTATTAATGAATTGAAAATGCAAATTCGGTTAGTTTATTTTTTTAATATCTGACCCAAAAGAAAAATATTCTTCTCAAAAGAGCCTTCGCTGTGCGTTAAGCAATTTTAAGACCCTGTAGATTATGGACGAGGAAATAAATCACGCCGGGCGGGTTCGGACCCATCGAACAATTTTTTAGATTTCCTAGAGATGAATAAGATCAACCTTGTGGTGAAGAAAGAAAAATAATAATAAAACAAATTGCCCTAGAACGGGGTCGAACCCGCGATTCCCATTTCTTCATTTTACCATCAAAAATCCCTATTTATTCATTAAAAAAACAATTTTTTCAAGTTACAATCTCCGAACCCGAAATGTAGAAATTCGATGTCCAAATGCTGATGGAAACAAAACGCATTTACAAAAAGCTGCTGATTTTGTACAAGCATTTTTGTTAGGGTTTACTATTGAAGATGCTGTTGCTTTAATTCGTTTTGATCATATGTTTATGGAAAGCTTTGAAATTAATGACGGTTTTCTTTTCTTTTAATTAAAAATTTTTTTTCCTCAAACGGGCTCGAACCCGCGACCCTTCTTCCTTAAACCACTTAACCAAAAAATCTTTAAGAAGTTATTTTTTAAAGTCAAAACCCTTCGTGGCGACCACCTCAGTCGAGCAATTGGCAGAATTGCTGGAAAGGATGGCCGTGTTAAAACAACAATTGAAAGTGTTACACAAACGAGAATTGTTTTGGCAGATGACAAAATTCATTTACTTGGAGCTTTTAATAATTTAAAAATTGCGAGACACACAATATGTTCTTTAATTATGGGTATATTTTTTAAAATTTAATTTTTAAAAATTAAATTTTCTCAAACGGATTCGAACCCTCGACCTCCACAACCTCCATTTTCTGCTTTTATTTTTTTCTGAATTTTTGACATAAATTTTTAAATTTATTTTTGGATCCATTCTTGAAATTTCTAATCGAAATTTAATAATTTTCAAAATAAAAATTAAATTTCCTCAAACGGATTCGAACCCTACACCCATTTCCCTTAATTTTCTTAATTAAACCACTTAACCAAAATACTTAATAATTATTTTTTCTAATATTTAGGTACTCCAATAAACAAGATTCATGGAAATTTGAGAAGTTTGGCAAGTAGATTGGCAGAACAACTTTAAAAAATAAAAAAAATTTTATGTTGATGATTGTTTTGTTAAAAAATATTGTTGAATAAATTAAAAAGGTTTAATTTAAGCACTAATAAAAATATTTATTTTCACACAGAAATTAAATTAAATAATAATTTTAAAATTCTAAAAATACATTTTTTTAAAAATAGAAAAAAATTACAGGCCAAAAATAATTTTAAAAATAAAATTTGCGTATTTTATGAAAAATATAACTTTTAAGTGTTTTCTAAACAACAAGAAAGAAAGAAAAAATTATCTAGAGAAATAACCGGATTTTAATTAAAAAATAGGGAGAATAAAAAGAGATCTAAATAATATATTTTTTTAGTAATTTATAGAGAGAAAGGAAAAAATTTTTTGTGAATATTTTTGATTAAACTAATCCATTACCAGTAGAAATTTTTTGTAAAAATTGAAAGAAAAAAATAATAAATTTAAAAATAATATGTATACCATAGTACCTCCAATAGAATGCCCCTCTCTAATTAAAAGCCCCCTCCTAATTGACTGCCCCCCTCTAAAGAATGATTGATAAATAGAATTTTTTTAATCAAAGTATACTTGTTAAAAAAAACTCTTAATAAACTGCCCCCTCTGCCCCTCTCTAATTAAAAGCCCCCTCTCTCTAATAGACTGTCCCTCTAAAGAATTAAATAGCTCCCTCTCTCCCTTCTTACAATAGAGTGTCCCTCCTTCTAAAAATCATTGGGAAAGTGACTGAAAAATAGAATGGCCAGGCATTCTATTGGAGGTAATACGGTACATTTTATAATTTTTTAGAGTAAAAGGAATGATTTTTAATTTAAAAAAATTAAAAATTTTTTTTAATGGCCACATACCGTATTTACTCTAATTAAATGACATCTCTAATTGAATGACATCTCTAATTGAATGACACTTTTTTGGGGTATATGAAAAATAGAATGACAATCTCCAGTTGAATGACATCTCTAATTGAATGACATTTTTTAAATATAACTATCTAACTCTTATATCTCTATCCCCTTTATTAACTAGTTTATATTCCTTTTTAGTATGGATAAATGTGATATTTTTGAAGGGATTAAGAGGGATATTAAGCGGATTAAGAGGGATATCAGGGGATTTGGGAGGAAAAAGAGATATATCAAGAGATTAAAGGATTTGGGGAAAATATCGAGAGATTGAAATGATTAGAGGAGGGACAAAAATTAAAAAAAAAAAATTGCGGGACAAAAATTAAAGATTTTTGCGGGACCCCAATTATCAAAAATCATAAAGGGCAAGCTCATACATATTTGTAGGAAAATTCAAGTATACGAATTAGAATAGCTTGAGCTGAAACACATGGGATCAATCATCGTGATAAAACAATTTGGGCAATTTTGTTTTGATGAAATAGAGATGATTCCATGTGCGGAAGGCGAAAATTTTGGAAGGCCAAATATCCAAATTCCTAAATTTTCAGCGCCGCAGGCATGTGTTTTCCATGTGTTTTTGGCTCCTAACCTTCTAAACTCAAAAAAAAATTTCAATTTTAGAAAAATTTAGGTTTTCAGAAGAGTTAGGAAAATTTCATTTAGTATACTAATCCTTTTTAGTATACTAATCTCATTTAGTGATATTCTCCAACTCCTTCAATATCCCTCCGAATCCCAACAAATTTCCTGATGTCCATCATAACCTAATATAATCCTTCAAAATAACTCTAAATGGCTGATCACTCTATATCATGACCAAATTCCTCAATGGCACAAATATAGAAACCTAAATATCGGTAAAATTTTGAAAACCTGAAACCGAAAATTTCGAAAACCAAACTATAGAAAACCAAAAAATAGGTAAAATTTCGAATTCAGGAATATTAGATAGGATATTCTATTCATCCAATCTGTATTTCTGACCTATGAAAAATAAAATGACAGTCTCCATTTGAATGACATCTCTAATTGAATGACACTTTTTTGGGGTATATGAAAAATAGAATGACTGTCATTCTATTAGAGAAAATACGGTATTCATTTTTTCATTGTTGTTGTTGTGAAACTTGATTAAATAATGAAAGTAATGAATTTATACAAAATGGATTTGAAGAAGAATTATTCAAATTATTTGAAGAAGAAGACAATTCTTGTGAAGGAATAATTGTTTGTTGTTGTTGGAGAATTAATGGATTAATTAAATTGGTTGGAGTGACATTGTTTGTTAATGTTTGTTGTGTTAATGGTGGTGTGGAGAATAGCACTGGAGTTCTGAAAAAATGGAGAGTGGGTTTGCATTTTTAAAGTTTTTGGACGTTTTGTAATTGTGACATTTTGAGTTTTCTTTAATTAAAAGCCCCCCCCCCTAATAGACGGCCCTCTAAAGAATTTTGAGTTTTGGACATTTTTAACTTTTGACATTTCGTAATTGGCGTTTTGTAATTGTGACATTTTGGGTTCTGAACATTTTAAAATTTGACATTTTGAAATTTTGGCATTTTGAAGTCAGAAAAATTTTTCAAAAATTTTTCAAAAATTCTCAAAAAATTTCTCTCTACCTGTCACTTAATTGTTGAATCCCTTCAGAAGCGGTAGCCCTTTTCCTGTTATCATCCTCATTTTCTTCTTCAGTTTCCATAGCTTTTGAATTTTCTGCCAAATTATTAAGTCTCATGAAATTTAAAGTTTGAAGGGTTGACTGTAAATTTGTTTGTTGTGCTGTGTCGAATGGTTGTTGTGGAGGTTGAATTAAATTAATAGGAGGGATTTGGGCTAATAAAGAAGTTGGTAATGAATAAAGCCATTCATAAATTAAATTGGAAGAGGAGGAAGAAGGAGGGGATGAAGAAGGAAGAGGAAGAGATGAAGGAAGAGGAAATGGAAGAGGAAGAAGAGAAGCATTTTGTGAAGGGGGTGAAGAGGAGTTGATGGTGGAAGATGAAGGAAGAGGAAAGGATGAAGAAATAGGAAGAGGAGGAAGATTGGAGGGAAGATTGGGAAGAGGAAGAGAAGGATTTGTAGTTGTTGTTGAAGTAAGAAGAGAAGGAAGAGTTGGAAGGAGGGGAAGTTGTTGGTGTTGCTGTTTTTGTTGTGTATTATTAACTAAAGTAGCTATTTGTAAAGAAGTTAATGGTTGTTGTTGTAAAGGTATAGGTTGGGAAGCAACAAAAATTTGTTGTGAATTAATTGACTGCTGTTGGTGTTGTTGGGAAGCTATAGAATTTAAATAGGCAGAAATTAAATTGGACGTAATCTGTGGTTGAGTGGGTTGTGTTTGAGGCTGCTGGGGGAGAAGTTGATTAAATTGACGTGGAGTAGAATTATTTAAAAATAAATTTAAAGAAGCTTGTTGTTTTTGTTGTAAATTTATTTTTGAAGAAATTTGTTCTTGAAAATGTTGAAAATTTGTTGATTGTTGGTGTTTTTCGAGACTCAAACGTCCCCCTCCAAAATTTAATTCTTTTCTTGATTCAATTAAAAAATTGTTTGAATTATTCCATTGTTTTCTAGGTTTGTATTGTTGTCGAGGCTTTTTCTGTTTGTTTAAAATTATTTTTGAATTATTCAATTCTTTGTTTATTCCAATTAGAGGACTTGAGGAGGAATTTAATATTTCACAAAATTCTTCATCGTCAATACTTCCGTCATCTGTTCCCCCTTCACGTGCCTTCTTTTGACGACGTCTTAGTTTGATTTGGGCGGCCATTAGACGACGTCTAAAAAATATTTTGGAATTTTAAATTGAAATTTAGGCTAAAGGGACATTTGAGTCTGAGAAAATTTTTTGTTTCCGTGGGCCATAACTGCCTTAATTCTTAACCGATTTGAACGATTTTTGTGTCAATTGAAAGCTGTGAATGTAGGGATTATTTTTTATAACAGGATTGATCTGATCAGATCAATGTAAAAAAAGTTATGGCCGAATAAGTGATCGAAATCGCGATTTTTGATAGTTTTTTGATTACAACTTTTTATTAGATGATCTGATCGGATTGATCCTGTTAGGAAAAATAATCTACAGAACCAGAGCTTTCGAATGATATAAAAATTATTCAAATCGGTTAAGAATGAAAAAAGTTATGACCCAAAATAGGGCCTCCACTACCACAATTTTAACTAAAAAACCCACCTTTCCTCCACTAAGCCACACTTTTCACACTCACAAATTCGAAAAGGACAGACTGCCTAAAATTCAAAAATTTTTATGAAATTTTCAAAATTTCCCTCCCTATACCTTTTTGTGTCCTCTCAAAGCACTTTCTTTTCCGTGTGCTGTACATCTCGCACACATTGGATTTCTTGCTTTAGGCCCTAAATTAATTCCTGCCATTAATCCTTTTAATTTTCCTTCTCCAGGTTTTCGAGTATTTAAAGCGTTGTTTAAACGACGACGTTTTTCAACCATTTGACATTCTGCACATTGACAATCTCTGTAGCGGCAAAATGGTTTGTGGCCTTTACGTGGATGTTCCTGAAAATTTTTTGGGATTTTAATTTTTGGTGTTTCGTATATTTTCGAGGGAAATTCCTCAGAAAACCAAATTTTCTCAAAAATGGACATTTGAGTCTCAAGAAAAATTTTTGTTTCAAAGGCCATAACTTTTTTAATACTTGGCTGATTTGAACAATTTATATATCAATCGAAAGCTTTTGATCTGTAGATTATTTTTTCTGACAGAATCGATCTGATCAGACCAACGAATGAAAAGCTAGAGACAGAAAACTATCGAAAATTACGATTACGCATACTTATCAGGCTGTAACTTTTTATTCCTTCATCTGACCGGATCAAACCTGCTAGGAAAAATGATCCTTACATTCAGAGCTTTCGATTGATATAAAAATCAAAGAGGAAAGTTCAGAATAAATAAAGTTATGGCCCAAAATAAGGCCCCAGAACCGATCATTCCTCTTCAAAATTACCTCTTTATGATTCAAACATCTTTGACAAAAATATTTTTTATCTTTGGGATCATCAAAATCAGCACAACTGCTACCTCCAGAACTTAAAGCTGTTGTTGTTGTTTCAGACAAAACATTTTCAAATTGTTTATTAGTTAAAGGTGTTGGAGTATATGATAATATATCTATTAAATTTTTATTTTTTTCTTCTTCTTCATTTTCTTCTAAAGAGGATAATAATGTCTGTTGTTGTGGGGGTATTGTATAAATATTATTTATATTTTTTGTTGCCGTTGTGGTAGTAGTTGGTGGTTGGGGTGATGAAAATGTTGAGGAAGTTGGTGAGGAATCTGAAATTTTTAAAATATTTTTGTCAGTTTTTTGACTATAACTTTTTGTTAAGTGGGCCTAAAATTTTGATCTTTATTTCTAAAGATAGAGGAGGATGTGGGCTACAAACTTAACTTGAGAAAAAATTTTAATCTATAAAATACAAAGAGATATAAGACTTTAAATGAGGCTTACTCATGCAATTTTTACCCATTTTTGTTAGTTTTTTGACTATAACATTTTTAAAATAATAAATCATTTTGTAGCCCAAAATCTCCTCTATCTTATAGCAAAAAATCAAATTTATAACATTATCCAAAGAAAAGTTATGGGCTTTTAAATGGGCCCATGTCAGGCTTAAAATCTTTAAAAATGTCCTTGTGGTTAAGTTGGAAAATTCTTTTATTTTTCCCTAAATTCTCCCAAAAATGTTAAAGGTTCGAATCCACTTGAGGAAAAATATTTTTAAAATTACTATTTGAGTAAAAAAAAAATTTTAAGAAATGTTTTTAATCTTTTGGCATTCTGTTATTTTTTTATAAAATTAATGTTTCATGAAAAGTAAAATATTCTTTTAAAGAAGAGATAAAATTAAATTGAAAACCCTCCAATTTTAACTAAAAATTTATTTGATTGGTTTTGTTGCCGCCCATTAAAAAAAGAATAAAGAAAAGAGGCGAGATTGGCTTTTCAGATACGGTAATGAATTCTCGAGAGAATAAATAAATGTGCAGGTGTTGCTATAAAAATTAAAAGAGAGAGGGAAATGATTGGGTAAAAATTAAAGACAGTAAAACCTGACTGACGTTTTAAGTCATAACTTTTTTTAAAAATAAGATACAAATATAAACTAAACTTGAAAAAATAGAGAAAAGTAAGAGCTTTAAACTTCCCTAAAGAAAAAATTAAATCTTTTAAAACAAAAAAGTTATGAATTTTTAACCTAATTATTTTGACATTTTTGTCAGATTTTTGACCTAACTTTTTGTTAAGTGGGCCTAAAATTTTGAACTTTATATCAAAAGATAGCGGGGGATGTGGGCTACAATCTTATCTAGAGATGAAATTTTTATCTTTATAATCCAATAAGATATGATACTTTAAATGAGGCTTACTCATGAATTTTCACCCATTTCTGTCAGTTTTTTGACCATAACTTTATTTAAATAAAAGCTAAAATAAAGGATTATATATCAATTTGTAGCCCTAAATCTCCTCTATTTTATAGGAAAAAATCAAGTTTATAACTTTCTCTAGGGAAAAGTTATGAGCCTTAAACTAGACCCATGTCAGCCTTAAATTTCAAAAAATGCCCTTGTGATTAAGTTGGAAAATTCTTTTATTTTTCCCCTAAATTCCCCCAAAAGGTTAAAGGTTTGAATCCACTCAAGGTAAAATATTTTTAAAATTACTATTTGAGTAGAAATGAATGAAACAAAAATAAAATACGAAAAAATAAGTGGAGAATAAAAAAAATAAAAAGGGCGGGCAGACTGAAAAGAGTGCAACAACAAAAAAACCAATTTTGCTACTTCCGCGATGAAAAATTTTTTTGCCGACTAAAAGTACACAACTGTCAGTTATTATTATTTTGTTTGTTGCCTATACTCTTTTCGTTAAAAAAATTTGTGTTGCAAAACTTTTTGAAGGTTCTACTGTCAGAAAAAAATTTTTTTATTTTTACCTTCAATTCCCTCCACCAATTTCCTCTTGTTCTCTAACCCCTCCTTCTTCCCATTTTCTTCATTTTCTGTATCCATTCTAGGAGGAATAAATTCAGCAACAATATACGGTGAACTAGTTTCTTTTGTAATTGTTGTTGCGCTTTTTCTCATTTCTTTTTGATTGTTGTGTAACAATGAATTACCCAATGGAGGGATCCATTGATGACAGTGTTGGGGAAGGTGATTATTGTTGTGGTGATGAAGTAATAGATGCTGTTGTTGTTGATCAATCATTTCTTTTTTGTTTTTTTATATGGCCTAGAAAAAATTTAAAAAATTTTTCCCTTCAGAAAAAAATTTTTGAGTCTCAGAATATACACTTTGCGAATATATGGGCTGTTGCGAGAACAAGAATTACAGTGATGATTAGAGAAAAAGAAATAGAAAAATAGTCTGTTATTTTCAAGTTTTAATTAACACGGTCCCATATTTTGCCAATAACACATTTCACCAACTAAGGTAAAAATTCATGTTTTGTCAATAAGCTTGTTGACAAAATGCGGGATTTTAGCCTTACTGGCAAAATGTGCGGAAACTGTTTTGATTAGAAAAAGAAACTCGAAGTAAACTTTTTCGATAAAAGCCGGTTTGGTGCCAAAAATTAATTGCGAATTTAATACGGTAATTTTTCTAAAAAAATTTTTGAACATTTTTTTGAAATTTTTTTAAAATTCTAATAATTGTCAAAAAAGATAAAGGCCAAGTTTTCTATAAGCTTTATATATATACATTTATTTATCTTAAAAAAGGGGCGTGTCTTGTCAGGTGACTTAACTTTTCTTTTTTTTCTTTAAAGACCACCCGCATTTTTATAAAAAAAATATATTTTCAAACGAGAACCTAAAATGGATTATACCGTTGAAAAAAGAAAGAAAAAAATGGGAGGGTTGAGAAATAAATTTTTTTCTTTTTTTTTCTTGAAGCAGGAGGGGAAAGAAAGGAGAAAATGTCCAAAAATGGGTTGCAAAAATAAAAATTTTTTTTAAAGAAAAAAAAGAAAATTGGCAAAAGATTAAAATAAAAGTAGAAACTAAGAAAGAAAATATACCTATATTAAATTTATTTTTAAAAAAAGAAAAAAAGAAAATTTAATTTTTTAATCTTTAAGTGTGATAAAAATAGAGAAGGAAAAGGAAAGGGAAATGTGGGTGTTTAAGTACAACAGATTTTCTCTTATTTTTTCTTTAACTCTTACTTAGATCTATTTTTAAAAGAAGCTAAGTATACCATCTAATTCCTTAAATCTTAACGGATCTTAACTTAAATTTGCCCCTTTTTAGTCAGTGCTTTTTGTTCGCGAATATATGGGCTGTTTGCGAATATGTGGACTTTTAGAGATGATTAGAGAAAAATAAATAGTAAATATATAAATTCTGTTAAATGCCGTTTCAGTGCCGAAATTTAAGTGTGAATTTAATTATTAAATAATCTTTAAAATATATTTGTGCCCTGAGGCGATTTAAAAAATTTTCAAAAAATTTACAAAAAATTTCAAAAATTTTTGAAAAAATTTTTGCCCGAGGCAACATTGAAATATTTTTAAAGCAAGAATGTGTAAGCTTATATAAAAATTAAAAGAATGGCCAATTTTCCTTTATTTTTGCCATATATTAATAGTCTAGTAAAATAACACACACAAAGGGTTTTAAAACAAAAATGTAAATTTTTCATTTTAAGCCCCGCCTCTTTCCCCATACTTTAACACAGCCCATTCCTGTCTAGTGAATATTTTTAAGGTCAGCTGCCATATTTCACCAATTCCATATTTTGCCAATAAGGCAAAAAATCGCATTTGTCATAAGGCTTCGTTGACGAAATGAGGGGTTTTAGTCTTATTGGCAAAATGTGAGATTGGTGAAATGTGAAGACTTGCTTTAAGTCAACATTTCCTTTCTTCTCGGTGTGTGTTCATTGGCCTTTTCTCTTTCCTTTCTTTTTTCCCCTACCAGCCCCTTCCCCAGCCAACCCATTTTTTTGTTGCCTATTTTTTCCCAACCAACCGCCACATAATAGGCCACCCACATTGGATAAGCAAAACGATGAAAAAAAATAAAATAAAAGGGGTGTGTGTGCCATGAATGTGTGGTATAATGTTCATTGATGCTTTGGACATTTGACATTTTTTAAATAATAAATTATTTTTTTTTGTCTTTCTTTTGGTTGCCAAGGATAGAGGAGACTTTTGGGGGACATTTAAGGTAATTAAGGGGTTGGCTACAGTATCCAAGGGTATCCCTTACCTAACAGTATTTTACCGTTTTAAAAGTTACCATTTTGAAAAATTACCCTTTTGTACCCTTTTGAGGAGTTACCATTTTGACATTTTTATTTTAAAAACATCTGGATAATGGAAGGTAAACAAAAAAAATTTTTTTTGAATTTAATTTAAAAAAAAGAAAAGGCGTGCCAAAAAATGTAAACGAAAAATGAAACCAAAAAGAAACCAAGTTCTTCAGTTTCTTTTAATTTGTCCCAAGTGGAGAAGGAAAAAAATGAAAGGAAAAATGGGGACAAAAAAGAGAATTTTCTGGGTGGTCTTAAAAAATGTTTTTTTTGTTTAAAACAAGATGAGAGGTTATCTATAAATTATTTTAAAAAATTAAAAAAAAATTTTTCTGTCTGTTAGAGAAAAAAGAAGAAATATTTTTAATTGGACAAAGAAACATTATTAAAAGGTTTCTATTTTGCGAATATATGGGCTGTTGCGAATATGTGGATTTTAAGTGTTTCAGTGTTAATTAGAGAAAAATAAATTAGAAACAGCCTGTTTATTTCAAGTTTTATTAAAGAACAATAAGTTTTTGTATTTTAAAATTGTGTTTTCTTTGTGTTTTTTGTGTTTTAGCGTGTTTGAATGAGTCTCAATTTTTATGTTAAATATTTGTGACTCTAATAAACCTCTCCTTGGGAGGATATAAGGGAAAAAGGGGCTATTTGAGTCTCGTTTCTATTTTACATATTTTTGGTTGTGTTTTTAATGTGTTTCACTCTAAATCACGTTTAAACCAAACCCATTTTAAGGCCAATAAATTCTAGGATTTTTAGATTAAAAAAAAATAGAAAAAAGAGAGAGGGTTATAAAAGACGAAAGAGCAAATAAAAGAAACGATGTTAGAGTCAGTTGCATTTGCACAAACACAGCCATTTTTTTGTTTACTTTTATACAAAGTGAAATACACTAGGAGTGGAGGACCACCCAAGTTGTGTGACAAAAATAGCTGCGGCTGGCTGCTCTCTACCGGAGCGAAAAAATGAAGAAAAGGGAGTTGGAGGGGGAGAAAGGGAGTGAAGAGGAAAGTGGGCTATTAGAGTCTTTTCTATTTTAAAGGTAAAAGACTCTAATAGGCCTCTTGTTGAGGTGGATAGAAGGGTTAAGGGTCTATTTGAGTCATGAAAATATAATAAGGTTTGAGACTCCAAAAGACCTCTTGTTGAGGAGAAAAGAAGGGAGAGGGCACTGTTAGAGTCCCAATATAATTTAAAAAGTTGGAGACTCTAATAGGCCTCTTATTGAGGAGCATAGGAAGGAAAAATGGCTATTCGAGTCTGGTAAATAACCTGAGGTTTGGGATTCTAAGAGACCTCTGATAAAGAAGGATAGAAGGAAGAGGGAGCTGTTAGAGTCCCTTAAAGGTGGGAGACTAATAGGACCTCCCATAAAGGAGGATAGACGAGAGGGGGGATGTTAGAGTCCCTTAAAGGTTTGAGACTCTAAAAGACCTCTTATAAAGGAGGAAAAAAGGAGAGCGGGCTGTTAGAGTCCCAATTTAAGGTTGGAGACTCTTAATAGGCTTCTTGTTGAGGAGAATATAAGGGGAAAAGAGGGTAGAAGGGTATAGAAGGGAGAGCGGGCTGTTAGAGTCCCAATTTAAATTTTAAAGGTTGGAGACTCCAATGGACTCCAATTCACTTTATTCTCTCTCTCCACCCATAACTTCAAAAAAAAGACTAGGGCCGTAAAACCAGCGTGTGTGGCCTTCCATTTAACAAAAAATAACTGACAACGTTTTCCTTCCCTTCCCTATTCTCGAACAGGCAACATAAAATATTAGAGAAAGGCCTGTGAGTGGCCATAAAAAATAGTCAAGTACTTAAAAGACCGATGATGAGAACGAATGTGCAAAAATAAATAAATAAATTTATATTTTATTTTTTATAATTTTTTTTTATAAAATGCTTGGCGGGAAAGAAACTAAAGATTATTTTTATTTTTTTTTTAAGAAAAAAAGGGAACAGCCAATAAACAGTAAAAATGTGTAAAATAAAGGGAAGAAAATTTTTTTTTTACTATTTTTTGAAAAATTTTTTATTTCCAATTTGGGAATAAAATGAAGAATGAGATAGAGGGGATGAAATAAAAAGGGAAGAAAATTTTTTTAGAAATTTTTAAAAATTTTTAGAAATAATTTTAGAGGGGTTTTCAAGGATTTTTGATGATTTTGGGTGCTTTTGAGGATTTAAAAATTATTTTCTTACTTTTAAAGCTTTTAAAAAATTAAAAAATAATCCTTTTTTAATCAATTTTTGATTTAATTTATTTTATTTAACAAAAAATATGTTTTTAAAAATATTTTACCCGGAAAGGATTCGAACCTTCTACCTATCTTGAGAGACTATGAATTGTAGGCAAAGCACTTAACCATTAGACCACAAAACTTAACTGAAACAAAAAGTTGTTGAACTTTGAAATTACATAACTTTTGGTCATGTGGGCCAAAAAATTTGATTTTAATGCCAAAATATAGAGCATATCTAGGGCTACAAAATAAGCATAAAAGCAAATTTATAGCTTAAAAATGAATAAAGTTATGGACAACAAACTAACAAAGATTGGTAAAAATGCATGAGTAAGCCCCATTTAAAGTGTTATAACTCTTTAAGTTTTGGTTATAAAAATTTTATCTCAAGAAAGTTTTGTAGCCCACATCCACCGCTACGTTTTGATATAAAGATCAGAATTTTAGGCCCAATTGAAGAAAAGTTGTGGTCAAAAAACTTACAAAAATGGGTGAAAATCCAAGATAAGCTCACTTAAACGGGTATATCTCTTTGAATTCTAAGGATAAAAATTCTAGCTTTAGATAATTTTGCAGCTCACATCTTCCTCTACATTATAATATAAAGAAGAAAATTTTAGGCCCACTTAATAAAAAGTTATGAACAAAAAGCCAACAGAAACAGCCTATAAACAGCCTAAACCCTTACCCTCCAAACTTTAAAAATTCATAACCTAATTTAAATTAAAGCTATAAAAATTATTTTTAGCTAATTTTGTAGCCCCAATTCTCCCCTATCTAATGATATATAAAGATATTAGATCAGCTTAAATAATAATCAAGATATTTTTAAAAAACTAACACTCATTCGTGTTTATAGCGACGACTACCCCTTTCAGAAAAAAAATAAAAAGAGAGTGGAGGTATTTTTTGTTTAAATTTTTTTATAATTTTTTGGGTCGTTCAGATCCTCTTTATTGTCTAAAAAACAAAAAAAAATAAAATTTAACAATAAAAAAGCAAATAAAAATTGGGGCAACACTAACAACTACTATTTACTTGTTGCGCGCGAGAACGCTCCAAAAAATAAATAAAAGAGAAAGGAAAAATAAAAAAAAATTAAAAAAATATTAAAAACTAGCTGCCTAATTATTTAAAAATATTTAAAAAATACTTGTTTAATTTAGGGCACTTAGGTAATTTTTTAATCCTCCAATAATCACTCATTCCCCCATGGAAAAGTAGAGGGGAGGAGAGGGAGAGTAAGGGAGACAAGGGAGAGGACGAGGACTACAATTAGAATACTAAACAGAGGTAATTTATTTTTTTAATCCTCCAAAAGTCACTCACCCACCCCACCCCCCTCCCATGGAAAAATAGGAGGAGGAGGAGTAAGGGAGACAAGGGAAGGGAAGTCAGGGGGGCTACAATTAGAATAAAAATCAGAAATTAAATAAAATAATTGTTTATATTGGAAAAATAGAGGACAAAAATTTATAAAAATAAAAAAATCTGTCAGCAAAAGGAGAGGGCAGAAAAAAGTGTTGCGAATAAATAAATAAATATATTTTTATTTGTCTATAAGAGTTTAAATAAACCAACTGTTTTCCCTCAAGGTTGGATGTTTTTGTTGTCTCTTTTTTTCTCCCAGAAAATAATAAACAATTGTTGTTATTAATAGAACCTCCCTTCTAAAAATTGGGAAAAATTTTTTTGGGCATTTTGGGCTTTTGACATTTTGAAATTTATTTTTCTTTTAACCATTTTGACGTCTGGGCGTTTTGAAAATTTTTATTTTTGGACGTTTTACAACATTTTTGGTCATTTAAAGGCATTTTTCAATCCCAGACTCTAATGTCCCCTCTAATGTATCTTTTCCTTCTCTTCAATTTTTCGTAGCTGACAGCCGTTCCGCCACTCCTTGTTGCCTTTCTCTGTCATTTTAATCTTTTTTGGGATCATTTTTTAGTGACTGGCGCGGAGACCACCCACAAAACATTGGTGGTTGTGTGTCGACACCGCCCACCCAGAAAAGTAAAGGGAAAGGAAAGAGAGGGGGAAAAGACAGCCGGACATTTTTATTTAAAGGACCACCCAGTTCGCAACAAACAGACTTTATTTTTTTAAATAAAAATGTCTCTTTCGTTGTTTTGTTGCCTCTCTGTGTCCGTGCTGGGTGATGCCGACTGGGAGAAGAAAAAAAATTAGGGGAGAATAATGAAAAATTGAGGGGAAGAAAATAATAAAAATAAGTAAAAAATAAAATAATTTTTTTTTTGAAAAAATATATAGGGTAAAAAATAAATAAATAATTAAAAATTGTATAGAATGTAAAAATATATATGGAGTAAAATAAAAATAAAGTTTAATAGTTCATTAGAGTAAACAAAACTTGAAATATTAAACTGAGTTTATTAAGTTGAGTTTATAAACTTGAAACATTCTTAATAGAACTTGAATAAGGGAGAGAGTCAAACTTGAATAAAAATAAAAATTGGATTAAAACTTGAGAGTACAAACTTGAAACATTTTAATAAAAATGATTTGTAAATTTATGAACTTAAATTTGTAAACCTAAAACCTGAATGAAAAAGAGAGAAATCAACTTGAATACAAACAAGTTTTAAACTTATTAAAGCTAGAACTTGAATTTACAAACTTGAAACATTTTTAATAAAACTTGAATAAGAGAGAGAGTCAAACTTGAATAATTACAAGCTTAAACTTGACTTTATAAACTTGAAAACTTATTTTTTAAATTAATAAAACTTGAAATAATTAAACTTGAAGGAGAAAGAGTATATGTTTTGAAGATACCAACAAAGTATTTCTTTAAGAAATAATTAAACTTTAAGTTTAACATAAACATTTGCACTTTACACGATCTTTGCTTCAATATAAAATAAAATTAAAAATAAGCAAATCGTTCCATCTTATTTTTTTGATTTTTCCCCTTTATGTCCTTTATATATATAATAAATTACCACCCCTAAATTAACAAAATAAATTGCTAATTTTCTCTTTTTGTCACAGTGCAGAAAGTAAAAAAAAAGATACATTACTAAAAATATATAAATTGCAAATTAAATAGTATAAACAGAAAAAATGTGAAAAAGACCAAGAAACAAAAAATATTAAATGAGGAAGTTGCGTTTATTAGAGAATTGCAAACTTTGTTTTAATAGAAGAAAATGTTTTTAAGATTAAACTTGATGTTTATAGTTTAAAAACTTCAAGGTCTAGTTGCAAGTTTTAATTTTGAAGTTTTTAAGTTTAAGCATGAATTGAATGAAAACTTGTTGTAGAATTGCAAACTTAAAAGTTTTTAAGTTTAGACTTGAATTTTAAACCTAAGTTTTAAAATTCCGCCTGTTTTAGAAGCAGGCGTTAAAATACGGTTGAATGTATTTTCAAAAGAATACAAAACTTGAAAAAAGTTTTAAAACAAAAAATTTTAATAAAACATATAAAACACATTTTTGTATTTTTAAAACACAAAAAAGTTTTAAAGTTTTAATATAAATCAAAATACACACCTTTTTAAAAGAAATAATCCGCCTGCTTCAAATAAAATAGGTTTATTTAAAAAGTATCACAATTTAAATTCAACCTGTTGCAAGCAAGGAAAAAAATAAAACAACTTAAAACTAACTAAAATAAAAAAAAGGGTTAACACAACAATGCTTCAAAATTTCATAAAAATGTTTATAAGGCAAACACTTTTTAACGATAAAAAGCCTAATAAAAACTAAGAGGAGAGAAACACAACGGAATTTTTTTGCACAAATAAAAAAAGAAAAGTGAAAAGTGCAAAATTTTTGGGAGAAAAAAGCGCAACTTTTGCTCTTTTTTCTCTCTCTTCTTCTCTAAATTCTTCTCTTTAAAAAATTATTTTTACAATAAAAAAAATATTTTTTTTATTGTAAAATTTTTTTTTCTCTTCTCTCTCGTATCAACGACCTTTAACTAATAAATATTTTTATATATATTTACTTGAACGGGTAGAAAAAAAAAGAAAAGAATTGTTGTTGCTGATAATCGATTTGGAAAGAAAAATCAGAAAAAAAGTTTTAAAATTTAAATTTGTGTTTTTGTATTTATTAGAATGTATTTTTGTATTTTCTTTTAAATAAATCCACCTGTTTCAAGAAAAATTGTATTTTTTAAAATACGCCTGCTTCAACTACTTTTGTGTATTTTTTAAATAAATCCGCCTGGTTCCAGAAGAGAGAAGTAAAGCAGGCGTTTAGAAAATTTGTAAAATTGAAGCAGGCGTATTTTTTTAAATTAATTTAATAAAATCCGCCTGCTTCAATTTAAAAAAAGTTGTTAAGTTTAAACTTGAAAACTTGTTATTTAATTCTTATTTCTTTAAACAAGCAAAACTTTTTAATTTAAATGAAAAATTCACCTGTCTAAAAAGAAAAATTATAATTCTTTTAATGCCACACACATAACTAAAAATTATTTAGTCTTTTTTTTAAATTAAAATAACAACCTTTCTAAATAATTATTAAAATTTCGTATTTAATTTTTTAACTATTTTTTAAATTAAAAAATTAAAAAAATAGCTGCCAACACGCAAACTTATTATTATTATTTAACCCAGTCACGCGTAAAAAAATTAAAAAAAAATAAATAAATTCAAAGAATTGAATTTTTAACTTTAAAAAATTCTTAACATTATTACAGTAATCTTATTAACAAAAAACTTTTTTTTTAAATTATTATTTTCTAATTAATTATTACCTTTTATTCAACAAACACCAACCAACCAACCACCCCTCTTCCCACACTCTCATAATTCTCTAAGCAACAACAAAAACAAAAATTACCAAAAAAAAAATTACCTAATATTTAAATAAAATATATATTGTACTCTCTTATGGGAGCTCATTCCAAGAAGTAAACAAAAAAAATGCCTATAAAGCAGAGATTTTTTATTCCCACAAAAAAAAAATTTTTTTTTGCTTATACTAGTAGTAGCGCAAAACAAAAAGAATAGGGAAACTTAGAATGGTTGGCAAAATTCTATATTAAAGAGAAATTTTTTTAAAAAATGTGTGTAAAATGTATATATTATAGTTGAATTAATGAGCCCCCAAAGGCTCTCCATACATTCTCAACTATATCTACTGCTGGGTGGTCCATGGTATATTAAAGAAAAATAATAATAGTAGTTAGTAACTGTTGTAGCAAGAAAAACAAAAAGGGGAAATTACAAAAAAAATCCCCAACTTTTAATTTCTAATTAAACAATATTCTGAATCTAAATTCAAAAAAATTTTTAACTTAATAATTTTTTACATTCATATTTACTAGAAACCTGACTGGGGAGTGTCGTACGAGAATCGAGAATTCTCTCGAAAAATTCTCGAACTCGATAAAAGAGATTTTCTACCATCTCTTTATCTGTACTATTTTTTTTAAATAAAAATATTTTAATTAAAAAATAGTAAGTACATTAAAATGTAACTATTCGGAAGATATAGAAATTTATTCTCACATTAGAAAAAAAATAATATATAATAAAAATGAAAATTTTAGAAAAAACACTGAAGCAAAAAAAATTTTTTTTTGAATTTTTGAAATTCTTAAAATTAAAAAAAATTTTTTTGAATCCTTAAATTTCAGAAAAAATTTTTCTTTTCTTGCTTCAATTACAAAGGCTTTTATGTATTTAATGTAATTTTAATTAATTTTATTTTTTTTGGGCAAAGGGCACAAACACAAAAACCGGTGTATAATAATAATAATAATAATTAGTATATTTATAATATTTTTTAAGGATTAAAAAAATTACAAAATTATAAAATATAGAATTGTTTTGACTAAA
Organism: Meloidogyne arenaria; assembly: GCA_036172955.1. NCBI lineage: Eukaryota > Metazoa > Nematoda > Chromadorea > Rhabditida > Meloidogynidae > Meloidogyne > Meloidogyne arenaria. Next base: position 4,367,373 of record JARQAB010000026.1, read on the forward strand.
TATATATAATAAAAATTTTTGTGTAGATTTTTTTAAAAAAAATTGAACTAGATAAAATAAAATTAGAGGACCGGGAATGAAAAAAAAACAAAAAAAAAAAGAAAACATTAATTTAGTGGAAAAAAGGGGTAAAAGCGAAAAAATTGGCCCTATCCCTAAAAAAGGAGGGTCGAATCATTTTCTCATTACTTCATTGAAATTGTCAATTTTTCCTTAATAGTTGATGGTTATTGATGTTGACCCTTCTCTTTAGGGATAGGGTCAAAAAAAAATTCAAGATTTGAGACAAAATTATAAAACTTAAAAAATATTTATTAAGGTAAATAAGGGGGAGAGATAAAGGCACAAAAAATAAATTTTAAGGAGTTGGGATAAAAATATTATCGGGAAGCCTAGAAGGAAAAAAAATTTTTTAATTTTTTGTGCTCCTTTAAAGAAAAGAATTTTTTGTTTGAATTTTAAAATTAAATTAATTAATTTAAAGGCACAAAAGATTTAAATAAAATTACAAAAAAAATATATTTAGAAAAGTAAAGGAGCAAGCTTAAAAAAATATATATTATATTTATATATATATAATCTGCGTAGATTAGACAAAAAAAAGATAAAAAATATATAAAAAAACAAATTAATAATATAAAAAAAAAGTCTAAATTTTGTACAACAACTAGAAAAAAAAAAGAAAAAAAATAACTAGATTAATGACTGAAATTATAGATAATATTATAATAAAATATACACAAAAGGGATATCTCACCGGATAAAATATAGTTTTTGAAGGGAGAAAGAGTGAAAATAAAAGAGAGAGAATTAAAAGAAGGTTTTGAAGAATAAAGATAAAAAGGAAAAAATTAGACAGTCTTCCGGAAAAGTTTGTTACAAAAATTATTAATTGAAAACAAGATTTCCGGAAAGTATTAGAGAGTAAGATAAACTTTTCCGGAAAATAATTAAGACATATTTTCCGGACTGTACTTAATTTAAAACAGGATTTCCGGAAGGGAATCCGGAAAGTATTTAATAAAAATAAATTTTTCGGAAAATAATTTAAAAAAGTTTTACGGAAAATACTTAAGTTTTCCGAAATGTATTTAAATTAAAAACTAACTTTCCGGAAAATACATAAAAGAAAACAATATTTCCGGAAGGTATATTTAATTATAAGCTTCCGAAAAGTTACTCACAAAAATAAATTCATTAAAAAACTTTCCGGAAATATATATTTATATTTACATATTTTTCTTTTGTAAACCTTCCGGAAAGCTTTTCTCTATTCCGGAACAAATTATATTTTTACCTCTCTCTCCAATTTTTATTTACTATTTCCATTTTTTCCCTCCAAAAGAAGTTGAAGGCCTAGACATTGAATAATAGTCTACAACATTGTTAGAAGCAGAAGCAGCATTATTTCTATTATTATTTAAATTGAAATTGTTGTTGTTTGTTGTTGATGAAATGTTTGAAATATCCAAAACATTATTATAAACATTACTGTTATTATTATTATTATTATTGTTATTCCTTCTCCTTAACCTCTGCAATTCTTCTTGCCTTAAATTTTCTTCCCTTTTTTTCTTCATACTATTTTCTTCATCTTCTACACCTCCTCCCCTTCTATTATTATTATCCATTTGAATATATATTAATGACGATGATTGTTTTTGTTGTTTATTTTTTAGATCCTCCTCTTCATCTTCTACTCCATTACGTATTGAAAGTGTAGAAAATGCTTTAGTATTATTATTGGCATCACAAGAAGGCATTGGTGCTTGTGTTATTATTGAAGAAGGGCTTGTTGTACTCGTTGTTGTTGTTGATTGATAATAAGGGGAAGAATACTTTAAAAAAATTTTTTAAATAAAAAAATTGATAAAAATGATCCGACTGTAGCAGGGAGGAAGGCAAAACGAGGAATGCTCAACAGAAGGCGAATTCTGTAAAAGCGATAGAGGGAAAAATGCGGAAACAAAAAATACGAAAGCGGAACGCGGAAGGGTAAAAAAACAGAATTTTTCGGAAGTGGAGGGCAGCCATTCTTGGTCGGTAGTACAATACGAAAAATTATTTTACAAAATTTTTTTTACTTGTTGTTGAAGTCGTTGTTGTTGCTGCTGCTGTTGATAACGTTGTTGTTGTTGTAACGAGGGAAGAGACGAAGGAAAATTACCAATTAAAGAATAAATATCTTCTACTCTTGCCAGTTCTTCTAGTATAGGTAAAAGATCCAAAAGTTCAGTATCATCTGGATCATCAAACCAAGTACGGATTGGTAACTGGAATATGTATGGGGCAATAAAAAATTTAAAAAATTTTAAAAAATTTTCAAAAATTTCAAAAAAATTTTCAAAAATTAAAAAAAAAAAAATTTTTTTTTCCTTACAGAATTATTTGGATGGAAGGCATAACTAGCTGGTGAATTATCAATAATAACAACTTTGCGTAAATCTCTTCCCAATTTTTCCAAATCCTAAAAAAAAAATAAATAGAAAAAAATTTCAACAAAACCAAAATTCCAACCTTAACATAATTACCCTCAAAAAATACACAAGCTTCACGAAAAAGACGAAAGCGAAATACTTGACGTCTATCCAATAAATCTGCTACAGGATCAGCATACTTTAAAAATTACAAAAATTATTTTAATTATTAAATGTAGCTTCAGGTCTTTAAAATTTTTTAAAAATCAAAAACTAGGGCAATCCTGTAGAAAATGGTCCTAGACAATTATATAAAAAATTTGTTTTTAAATAAAATGAAGCTCCGAGTCTTTCAGATTTTTTAAAATCAGAAACTAGGGTAAGGCCGTAGAACAGTGGATCCTAGAAAAAATTCACAAGTGCACATTGGCACACATCTTTAAGGCGTGTGCCAGTATGCTAATGCGAGACTGATCTAAACTCAAATTTTATTTATTTCAAACCCCGAACCAGACTACCTATGCTTGTTTAAAAAATTGATATTGATAAAACTGATAAAAATTTGATAAATTAAACGAAATATAGCACCTTAGCCAACGATGCAGTAAAGAGAACACATTCAAAAAGAGCACCAACTCTCTCCAAAAAATGATCTGTATGTGGTCTTTTTAAAACATAAACTTGATGGACAACGTTGTCTATTTCTATAGGAATAACAAAATCGGCATTTTTGACAGGCTTAAATTTTTTTTTGAAAATTTTTAAAATTCAAATTTCTTTTACTTTAAATGAAGAATGAACCAATGTTTCGTCCAAATCCAAAATTAGGCACTTTTTATTTCTATCTCGATGTGTTGGACTAGATAAAAGAGGTGCTGCTGCTAATGGCCATTGTACCCGTGAATTTATTGGAGAAGAGCAATTATTTTGTTGTTGTTGTTGAACACCTTGTGATGATGACCAATTACTTTTTGAATGCTTTAAATTAATTTTAGAATTAACAAAGAATTTTTCAAAATTTTTGGTGTAATTAAATCAACCACAAGTACAATTGAACAAAATATGGAGGGGATTTGTTTATACAACGTGGAGGGGGATTTTGTTTAGTAGGTATGTATATCCATACCTTGCTGCCTCGGGAGTTACAAGACCCCATTGCCTGCCCTCGAGGCCGATTGCCACCTGCTCAAGTGCTATACAGAGTCTACGCTAAAGCAACCAACAACATATTTTGTTCAACTGTACCTCATTTTGTTGTTTATTATCACTTCCAAGAAAAGGTCCATCAATAGAAATATTGCTAGTATTATTGTTGTTATTGTTGTTTGAGCAATTATTACTTGAAGCAATTATATTAGAATTTCCATCAACTGTAATTTGTGTTGCCATTCTTTTTTGTTGTTGATGGCTTTTACCTCCTCCTCCAATAATAAAACTAAATCCATGTTTAGTTTTGCTTTTTCCACCACTTTTTGTTGTTGGTGTTGTTGTTGGGTCGAGCCTTTGACGCAAATCACCTGCTAATCTAACTGATGTTTTGTTAACTATAGGCGATCCTGTCTTTGAAATTGGTTGTAATATTCCTCTAGAAGAATCGTAAACATTGTTGTTAGTATTGACACAAGTAGAGCGAGAGTCGTTTTCTAAAAAAATTTAATATTTTTTTTATATTAAAATGATAATATTCTCCAAATTAATATACGGGATATGTCGAAATAAATTCTGAAAAGTAATTTAAAAAAGATAAACTGCGTTTGCACCAGGATCTTAAGTAACGACCCCAAAGGCCACAACCACCCCGGCGTTATTTCAATTCAACACTTGCACATTTTCAGCCTTTTCACCTTTTCTCCACATTTCCCCGGTGTATTCCAATAACACAATCGTAACTAACAATAATTTTGTATTTTTAAATTCTTATAAATTTTCCTAATCACTTGCAACAATTAATTAATAACCCTATTTTAACCATACATAAAATCCCCCCCCCCTTACTTTCATTCAAAGGATTAGGCCTTAAACAACAACACAAAGCATGCAAAAGTTTTGGCATTTGTGACGCTGTTGTTGTTGTATTAGTTGTTTGATGACGACGTATTTGAGGTGATGATGTCATTAAAGAAGGGGAGGAAGTTGTTGTTGTTGTTCCTCCTCCAATCCTTTTATTTTTGTTACACCGAACGCCCACAGATGGCGCGTTGTTGTTGGTGTTGTTGACGGTTACCGCCAGATTTTAATAAGAAGCTTAATTTTGTTAGAATTTAAGGAAATATTCGTATAAGAATATTTTGAAAATTAAAAATAATAAATTATTATTTTCACTAAAAATAGAGAGGGAAATTTTAAATATTAATTTAATAGGATTTTTTAAAAAATTAACAAAAAAAAGGATACACAACAAAAATAAGTAGGGTTAAGAAAAAAGTCAGGTTAGATGGGGTTTCAAAATTTTATTATAGGATTTCTGGATAAAAAGGACAGAGTTTTACGGGCAATCCGACCAATCCCTGCCAATCCCTGACATCCCCTATAATTTATTTTTTTTTATAATTTAATTTCAAAACCAGTCTTTTTAGAAGGGGGATAAGCAAGATTGGGGTTTTTCGAGATATCTCGTACAATTCTCATATGACAAAAATTTCAGTTTTTCGAGATTTCTTGAGATATCTCATACGACACCTCTCGTGTGTAACCTCCCACAGTCCAATCTCTAATCCAACCAAAATTAAATTTAAAAATAATTTAATTAAAAAAAATAACCAGTTTTTAGAAGAATTTAAAAAAAAGTAAAAAAGGAACCCATAACGATTTAATAATTAAAAAAATTTAAAATAAGAGAAAAAAAAGAAAAGTAAAAAAAAATAAAAATTCCAATTAAAAAATTTTTACAAATACACCCCCCAAAAATATTATTTATCGCGCATGTTTGTTTACTTTTTTTTTTAAAAGTTTTGTCTCTAAAAATTAATATAGAAAAAAATATTTTTTATTTTGCGGTGTTCTCGACCTAAACTAAAGAATTAATAAAAAAAATAAAATAAACAAACATAATTTTTTTTGTATTTGCTGCTTTATAGATAAATTTTTAAAACGATTAAAAATTAAATTTAAAAAAATTGATTGAAAGAGAGGGAAGAAAATGAGAGTAAAATAAAATTTAGAGTAATTAAAAAATTATTCCCTTCACCTTCTTTAAGGAAGGAAGCAAGAAGATTATTATATAGTAAAAGGTTTATTAAAAATAGAAACAATTTTCTTTTAAGAGCTCAAAAAACACTCTCGAGTTTGTAAATATAAAAAAAAATTTTAAAAGATTTCCAAAATAAATAAAAATTGAAGTTTCAAACAGTCAAATCAAATAAAATTTACAATAAATTTTAAAACGTATTTAAAGTGATCAATAAAACAAATTTTTTTAAAAAAAAGGTCTGGAGAAACAGCCAGTCACAAAAATAATTTTTTTTTATTTTATGAAAGAAGCCATGAAACGAGCATTATACATATTTTGTGGTAAAACGAGAAAAAAGGAAGGGGAAAAAAGAGAAAACGTTATATATATATAAAAAGAATGTGAACAACATAACAAATCAATGGCCGTAGCGGAAACAAACATTAAAAAATATAGGGGTGGTAAAAGAAAAGTAGTAGCAAAAATTGCTGAGATTAAAATATAAGAAATAAAAAAATTGCGGACAAATTGCTACAAATTATAATAGGAAATGTTTTTGGAAGGAGATTGTAAAGCTTGATTATTTAAGAATTGAAACAAGTTTGCTTCAAGTTTTTATGTGTTTTTAAATAAAAAATGTATTTTTTTGTGTTTTCTTTTGTTGTTAATTTCAAGTTTTGTTTAGTGAAAATACACAACTTGTTTAGAAACACAAGTTGTTTCAAGTTTTAATTAATTCAAGTTTTAAACAATTCAAACAGTAAAATACAAAACTTGAAACAAGTTTATTAAAAACAAGTTCAAAATCAAGTTTATTTAATTTAAAAGAGTTTTAAAAAAACCCCAACCTTTCTGCAAAACATTTGTCCGCAATTTTTTAACACTTATTTATTGTGGGTGGTTGGGTGGATGTTTGGAGGAAAGAATAAGACGAAAAATGCACACATTTGCGTGTGTAATCATTTTATATATATTTTTGATGGAGAAACGAGAAGAAAAGAAAAGAACGCACCAGCCGGCCTTTCCATCGGTTTTTTTCCTTCTTCTTCTATCACTCAACTAAAAATATATTTATTGTTATATAACATTTTGCACGCATTCTTTCCTTCGTTTCCTTTTTATTCAGACAAAAAAAAACGGGGGAGAAAATGTTGGAATTTACCACAAAAAAGGTTGCTAGAGGGTAAAAAGGAAGTATTTATAAAAAGAAAAAATATAATAATAATACATAATAGTGACCAGAAACACAAAAAAAATTAAAAAAAAAATCGAGAATAAAAGGGAAAATTTTTAGAAATTATTTAGGAAAAAATTCAACATTTTTTGAAGGTAATATAATTTTTTAACGAAGCAAATCACCAAAACATCGACCCCCAAAAATTTAAAAAATGAAAGCGACAATGAATCAATGCCAAAAATGATGATGATTCAAAAATTGCGAAACACTCACAACCCCCAACTTTCATTTTTTGCTGCCAAATATTGTGAAATCAAAGGCGGTGTGTATAGACAAAAATAAAAAAATAAAAGAGAAAAAAGACGGGAAAAGAAAAAGATTAAGACTTTAGAGTCAGCCATTAAAAAAATATAAATGTTTTGCTAAAAAATAAAAAAAAGTTTTTAAAAAAGGAAAATGTAAGTGAAAATTTTGTTACAAAAATATAAGAAAAAATATTCCAAAAAAACATGTATATTTCCGGAAAAAAAATTTTTTTTAACACGCGGGAAGCTATAGTTCTACGGGTTGTAATTCGAGAGGATTAGTTAGTGGTGGAAATTAAAAAAAATTTTTTTTTAATAGTTTGAGAATTGAATAAGAAAAATATAAGAGAAAACCAACCATCCCTCTCCCTACAAATCTAATAAAAAAGTTACGCAACAATGCGAGATTAAATAATATTGAAAAATAAAAAGGGGTGACAATAGCAGTAGAGAGAAAAGGTGTGAAGAAAAGGTGTGAAAAATTGAGAAGATTAAAACTTAAAAATACTAATATAAGAAAAAAATACAAGGAAAATACAACATGTAAAAATACATTAAATTGAATAGAAAAAATTAAAAATATTAGTGTATTTTCCGTTTATCAAAAATTAAAGTTTGTATTTTCCGGAAAACACATTTCTAACTATAATATTTTTTCGAGAAAACACATTTAAACAAATCCGGAAAAGTTTGTATTTTTCATTATACATCCGGAAAAGTTTATTTAAATTTATGTAGTTCCGGAAAATACATTTCTAACTAAAAAAAATACAAGGAAAATACACATGAACTGAAAAAATATAATTTATTTTACATTATACACATCCGGAAAAGTTTATGTTATATATTTTCCTTCAAAAATTAAATAATTTTTTTATTTCCGGAAAACACACTTACAACTAAATAAATAAAATAATAGAATAAATAAAAATAAATAAAAATGGGAAAATTAATGGATTATACATAGAGTAATGGTTCCACCCAAGGTCGACAGAAAAAAAACAATGCAAAGGTCGATTACTACGCTAATGTATTACACAGCAGTAACACGCTCTAATCGCATAAATTTACACGTGTGAATGAATTATTGTGTAAATATATTAACTAACAAAAATTTTTATTTAAAGTATTTTTAGACTCTAATAAACCCTAAAATTAAAAGGTTAATCTGTGTTGCTTATACTTTTTTGTGCTGCTTATATCTTATTGACAGCAGATTGCTACTAATGCATAAAACCTTATATATAGGGTTGTCGATTCCTAGAAAATCTTCAGATATCCAAAACCGAATCGAAGAAACAAACCGAAAAATCATCAATTCTTTGGTTTGGTCCAGACCGACAACCCTAATTATTTATCTTTTTGACAAGTTTAAACAACTAACATGGCAAGTTAAAAAAGCTTCTACAGACGATCAGACTTAAACAACTTTTTCAGAAAATTTTTTTGCTTCCAAAAAATTTTTTTTCCTTGCCAAATAAACAAATAATTCATTCAAAACACGTTATATATATATATATATATTAAATTACAAATTTAAAAACTAATTCATTATAATATTATTTTTTTATTTAATTTGGAATGCTAATTAATTGACTTTAAAGGAATGCTAATTAACAACAAAAAAATGTGCAGATAAAAATAAAAATGTACTCTCGCCGAAAAAAAAATAAAATAAAAATAAAAAGATGGAAGGAAAGGATAAAGTGCGCGACAATATAAGAATTAATTGAGCGAAAAAAATTAGCAGGAAAAAAAATTAAAAAGAATAGACATGTTATTATAAATAAATAAAATAATATACTACTACATATCTTGATGCCCTTATTTTAAAAAAATGTGAAGAAAAAAAATTTATTTTTTATATCAATTTAATTTAAATAATTTCTTGTTTGTGTATCTGAAAAAAGGATTAAAATTCCTAAAAATATTTTTCAAAAAATTAAAAAGTGCAAATATTACAGTTTATTAGTCCAATAAAAATAATAAAGGTCCAAACAAATTTACATAAGTATAATTTGATACAAATAAAATATATCCCTCCCTCTAAAATATGACATAAAAATTGATAAAAATTGTATCAATCTGAATGGATTTACAGACATTGATTTTTTAGTCAACTAAATAATTACCTTAATCTGACTTAACTTTTCTGATTAGACTATAAATATTTTTTAGAATCTTGATTAGACACTCGTATATTTTGATTGAACTAATCAACTGAAATAGAATCGAAAAGAACCTAGTTCCCCCATTAAAAATAGAGATATTTTTTAACAGAGATTATTAGTTAACATTTTAAAAAATATTTGAAATCTAATATTATAGTTAATAAATTTTTTAAAAATTGTGTTTGGAAAATTAAGCTACTAAATTTCACTTTTTTAAAAAAATTCGGAACACAAAAAATATATTTTAGAGTATTTAAGTGAATATATAAATAAAGGTTAAAAAAAAAAGAAATATAATAATCTATATAGAAAAATTGAAAAAAATAGGAACGATTTGTCGGTCTTTTTTTATTTTTTTACTTTTTGGCTGTCATATACATACACTCTACTACTCCTACAAGTGTTTGGCCGGCTGTCAGATAAAAAAAAAGAGAAGATAAAAAAGAGAAAGTCAAAAGAAATAGGAAAAAAAGAGATCTTCTCTTTTAGTCAGTCAGTGTGGGCAAATAAAAAAAATGAAAAGGAGAAAAGAAAAGAGGGAAAGAAAAAGATATATATAAATTTATGAAAGGGATGTGTTGGAAAATGAATAATGGCGCACTTTTTTTGGGTGAAAAGTAAAAAAAAATAAGGAAGGAAGAAGAAAAATCTTTTTTTCAGATGAATGCAAAAAAATTAGAGAAAACAATATAAACGATTGAGCATTTGATAAAAGAAAGAAAAATTATTTAAAAAAAGAGAGAAAAAAATTAATAAATGGCTGACTTATTGACAGACGATAGACATAAGTTAATAAGAATATTATTAAGTTGCTTCAAAATTAGTGGAAACTTTTGATTTTTAAAAAAAGCCTTTTTTCTTTTAAACAAAATTGCTAAACACCTTTTAAACTTAAAATTGTTCAAAACAAAGTTTCAAGTTTATACAAAGTTTAAATTCTTCACAAACTTGAATTATTCGCAAACTTAAATTTATTTTATATAAAACTTGTTTGAAAACACAAAAACTTGAATAAAATACAAAACTTCGAAATTTAAGTATAAACTTAAAACATGCTGAATAAAACTTAAAAGTCTAATCAGAAAATAAAAAATGTTTCTAAAAATATTAAAAACTTGAATAAAATATAAAACTAACAAAAAGTATAAACTTAAGCATAAACTTGAAACATGCTGGAATAATTCAGAATAAGTTTTACAAACTTAAAACCTTAATTAGAAACTTAAAACTTGTTCACAAACTTAAAAATTTTTTTGATCACTTAAAATTTCCAAGTTTTTAAAATTTTTTAAAAAATGTAACAAATTTCGCCTTATGAATAAATAAAAATAAGAATTAGTATTATTATCACACCACATGTTTTTATCTTACTTTTAAAACTTTCCCTCTTTCCCCCTTTTTTTAACACCAACTAAATATACATACAATTATTAAGTACATTGTAAAAATTTATATATAATTTTTTGGTTAGTTTTAAATTCATTTTTTTATCAAAAATTTTATTTAAAGAGAGAAGATAAGAGAGGAGAGAATATATAAAATAAAATTAAATATTTATTTTAATTTTTTATTACCGAAAAAAATTTTTTTTTAATTCTTACACATGATTAAAATTTAAAAATTAAAAAAAAAATAAATATTTACTTAAATTTGGTTAATTATTAGTGTATTAAAATAGAATTAAAAAATAAAATTAATTTTTTAACTGATAAAAAGATAAAAAAGAATTTTAAAAAAATTTTAAATGTTGCTATATTTAGATGATTAATAAATATAAAAAAAATATAAACAAAAACTTAAAAAAAAGCAAAAAAAAAATTTAGAAAAATTAATTTAAAAGATGAGATTAAAAAGACCCGCGAAATGAGAAAAAAAAATAGGAAGATATAAATTGGAAAAAAATTTGTTTAATGTAAATAAAAAATTATTTAGCGGGAAAAGAAGGCGGGGTCTTAAACAGATTTAAAAAATTGTTTAAAAAAATCTAAAAAAATTAAATGAGAAAAATAAAAAAATATTGCTAATAAAAAATTCCTAAACAGACATTTTTTGCGGACACAAAATTGGATACAGAAATCTTTAAAATAAGAAATTGGACTCAAAAGTGGGAAGAAAAAAGTAGTTTTGGGAAGAAAAAGCGCATAAAAAATTTCAAAAAAAATTTTTTTTTAAATTGTTTTCCACAAAACCAAAAAAATGTCCACCAAAAATGTCTGTCAAAATTAATAAAAAAAAAAATAAACCAACCTCTTCTCCTTTGCAACAATTTCCACATATTATCAAGTTCTTTTGTTGTTGTTGTTGACAATCAAAAATATTCCAAATTCCATCATTATTGCTCACCAGTTTTTTGACCATTTAATTTTTTTGTTGCTGTTGAGAGAAGCCTTCCAACAATCATCATCTTTTATTTTTCCATAAATTTAAATTTCCTAATATAATAAAATTTAAATTAATTAAAAAAAATCTCTCTCCTCTCAAAAAGTATTATTAAAAGAAAATATAAAATCCTTCAAAAAACACAAAAAAAATTTTCAAAATTTTTTTTCCCACTTTTTAATCAAACAACAACAACATCTCCACAATTAAATAACAATTTATTTTTAATAATATACTTTTTTCATTCTTCTCTCCTTCCTTTCAATAATTACTTCTTACTTTTCTTAACAGTAGTAAATGAATGTCTTGGCTCAGATTCTGAAGCTTTTGATTGTGAAGCAGAAGAATGACGACGTGCAGCTTTTTCAGCTATTTTCTCCTTAACAAAAAAAAATTTTTTTTAATACTTGTAGGTTATTCAAGGTCCGTTCCTATACGCTCAAACACTAAAAACCAAAAATTGTTGACAAGAAAGGCAATTAAAGCAAGGATGTCACAGGTTACCCGTAATCAGGTACTCGGTCTTTTGGGACGGACTCACTCCGAAGAAAATTTCTAAAACCCCGGCCAAACCTTCTTCTCAACCCGTGACACTCCTGATTTACTCAGAGAACCATTTTGTTTATAAGTTAAAGTGGATAGAAATCAACTCTCCAAAGAATTTATATTTATGAGTAAGGCAATAAATTCTAGAAAAATTTTCGGATATTCGAAAACGAACAGAAGAATCGAAATGAAAAATTCCTGGTTTTTCGGTCCTGACCCAAAACTATATTGTTATCAACTATTTTCACCTAACACTAATAGTTTTAGGTATAGCCACAAAAATTCATCAAAATTTTCCTCAAAAAACTCATTTGTCTCCTACTAATAAAATCCCAAAAAATAACAAAAACCCAAACCTTTGCATATTTAGCCAACGTTTGATGGTAAATTGCAGATTCTTCACGACGCTTTTGACGGCGTTTGTTTTTGAGAGCAATACGGCGGCGTTTGCGTTGAAGAGTTATTGGAGTTACCAAACGTTGAATTTTTGGCATTTTAACACGTGGCTTCTTTCCTACAAAAAATTTTTTTGAAAATTTTTCCTGGTCAAAAACTTAAAAAAAACCTTCTTTTGCCGGAAGTGTACGTCGAATAACATATTTACGAACATCATCTTCTTTGGTTAAATTGAAGAGACGACGAATTTTTGTTGCCCGTTTAGGTCCAAGACGGCGAGGAACAATTTTGTCAGTCAATCCTTCAATCTCGTTATCTCCTAAATTATATAATGAAATTTAAGTTGATTTCGATGGATTCTTCCTAACGCCAGTACGGATTCCCAAAGACATATCAAAAGCGTAACAATACCTGACCTTCCCCAAACTTGCATTCTACGACGATTTCAACGTATTGTCTTTAGTGTGTTTGATTTATTGACCAGGGATTTTATTGACATGACCAAGGTCTCTCTTGACCAAAGGTTATCCGAAATTACGTACAGTCAGGATTCCAATAAGCCTTACTTAACAATTAAGTATTGAAACCAAAATCAACAGACTCTGGGAATAAACAGAAGATAAAACCATAACAGGGAACTCCTCAACCATCAAAAATTCAAAAAGCTTACCTAAAGAAAGCCTACTCTAAAAAGTCTCATCCCAAATCCTCATTAGACTTATAAAAAAATACAAACCTTTCCGAACAATAATGCAAGCCAAAGCACTCAAGTTTGCATCAACAATACATCCTCTAACAGATTTTCGTTTACGTTCACCCTTTCTACGTTGACGATAACAAGATTGTCCTTTGGATAGAAGTAAGCGAACACGTCCATTTGTAATAACTCCTTGCTTCATTGGAAATCCTTGTTTGTCATTTCCTCCAGTTATACGCAAAATATAACCCTTTAAAATGACAAAAGAATAAGAGGTGAAGGGCAACTCAAGGAATTCCAAATCACGGAACAGACAACTCAAGGAATTACAAATCACGGAGAAAACAAGTCAAGGAACGACAAGTTATAGAAAAGACAAGTCAAGTTGACCGTTCTTGACCTGTATGTCCTTGGCTTTTCTGTTCCATGATATTGTCGTTCTTTGGTTTGTCTTTTCCTTAAGTTGCCGTTCCTTGTCTTGTCCGTTCCTCGAGTTAGCCCTACACGAAAATAAGCAAACCTCGCCCCGTAAAATTTAAGAAAAAAAACCTTCCATTCATCCCCCAAAGGGTCAGCTTCAACTTCCTGAGCCATACGCTTCTCAAAGAAGATTCGATATTTCTTCTCATCTTCCAACTCAAAAGTTTTTTGTGCGCCAGTTGCTGGATACGCAACGTTTAATTTCATTGTTTAAATCTCTGGAAAAATGATTTATTAAATAAAAGCCAATAAAATAGGTAAAAAGGAACTCTAAAAGATGTAGAAAACAAAAGGTAAAACAAAAAAAACTACAAAAACAACCCCAAACAAAAAAAAGTTTACCAAAACTTAATCACAGAAAATCTAAAATTCCACGACATAATGGTACAACAGGTAAAATAAAACAAAATGGTAAAATAACACAATTTAGCACATAACGACAAAAAGGTACATCAGGTAAAATTCGACAAAATGGTACAAACACTTTTCTCTCACAATCTCTCCTATACTATTTTCTCATCTATTTCTCTAACTCTTAGAAAATTAATGTTCTTTAAAAATTTAACAAAAACACAACGCAAAAACCATAATATAGGCAAATTTATAAACCTAAAACCCTTTACTTTTGCAAAAATCAATAAAACAAAGCTTAAGCTAAAACTGTAAATTTAAATTTTTTAAGGTTATCTACTTAAAAATAAATTTAAAATTTCCTTTATTTTTATGAATATACATGACTTTTCAATGGCCATGGCAATATGATTTTCCACCTTTTTTTACGTAACATAATTTTCTTTAAAAATTTTCAATTTCATTTTTTCTTTCACAGATTACAACCAAATTTACAAACAAGAGATAAACAATTAAAATCTTGGAGTAGACTTGTACTTGATTATTGTCAATTTAATAAAATTTATTCTGCCAATTTTGAAGAAATTTCAAATTCTGAACTTTTTAATAATCGACGACTTAATAGTTTGTTTTTTTCTTTTTTTCTTAAAAAATTATAGGAAAAAAGCTGAGGGTTCGAACACTCACCCAGATCAATTTGTACCTTTTTGAATTTTTGGTGTAGTGGGAAAATGCTAGGTTCACCCTATAAAAGGTTGAGGGTTCGATCCCACTAGCGGTAAACTATTTTCTAGGCACTTTAAATTAATTTAAAGAATTTTAGGAATATTTCTAAACCTTTTAACCACTAAAAATATTTTTAAAAATCTTTTAAACCTCTAAAAATTTCCCCTCTTATTTTTTAAAAGGACGTTTAGACGATTTTGGCATTCGCGCAGTTTTTGATCATTTAGAAAATTTAAAGCATATAGAGTGGTGTGATAAACAAAAAACTCGTTGTAATATTTATTGGAGACGTCCAGAAGAGTGGGCAATACAAATTTACGAGTGGGCAAATTCTATTGGTTTATTAAACAGTGTTGTTACTTTGTTTGAATTGACACAAGGGGAAGACGCTATTCAAGAATGTAAAAATTTTATTATTTTTTTAAAATAAATTCTTTATTCAAAAAATTATTAGAAAAAATCAGATTTGAAAAACAGAATTTTCTAACCAATTTTTATCATTTTTAAATTTTTGGTGTAGTGGGAAAATCTTGTGTCTACCCATTGGGAGGGTTGAGGGTTCGAACCCCACCGACGGTAAAACAATTTTTCTTTCTCTTTTAATTCATTTAAATAATTTTATAAATATTTCTAGTCCTTTTAAACATTCAAACAATTTCTTTTTTAGCCTTCTACGGTCTGGAGAAAGAGATTTTATTAAAAGGTTTAACCCATTTGGAGAAACAAGGAAAAGCAGTTTTAATTGATATTGACGGAGAGAAAGGAGGAGTTAAATTTATTTAAAAATGGAGGAAGAAAAGAACAAAGAAACTGCTACTTTACTGGATGATTGTAATAATAAAAAAGGTTTTTACGTTTTTAAATTTTTGGTGTAGTGGGATAATTTTATGTTTACCCAGTTGGAAGGTTGAGGAAGGTTGAAATTTTTTCTTTCCTAAATTTATTCTTAAAAATTCCTAGAAATTTTTTTTTCTAAAGGTTCTCATTTCTTAAAATATAAAAATTTTGTTGAAGAAGGCGATACAGTTATTATTTATGTTAATCCTGGTACTAAATATTCTATTGTTGTTAAAAGAGGCAAAACTATACACATGAAATATGGTGCTTTAAGACATGAATTTTTAATTGGAAAACGGTTAGAAAATTTTTTAAAAATTTTTTATTCGTCCCTTAAACCAATCCTAAACATTTTTGACTTTTTGGTGTAGTGGGAAAATGTTAGGTTTACCCAGTGGAAGGGTTGAGGGTTCGAACCCCACTAGCTGTAAAATTTTTTTCTTCCTCTTTTTAATTTTTTTCTTCTAGTTATGGAACTCCAATATCTGCCACAGCCGGTTATGTTCACATTTTACGCCCTTCCCCACATTTATGGACTCAAACATGCCCAAAACGTACCCAAATTTTGTATACTCCAGATATTGGAACAATTATTTTACTTTTGGATATTAAACCAGGTTCTATTGTTTGTGAGACGGGGACAGGTTTTTTTCAATTTAAAAATTAATAAAAATATTTAAAAAAGGAAGTGGTTCTCTAACTCATGCTTTAGCAACAACTGTTGGGCCGAAAGGAAAAGTTTATTCTTATGATATTGAAGCTGAACGTGTTGAGGCCGTTAAAGCAGAAATTGAGGTTTTCTCTTTAAAAAATATTTTTTTTTGGTAGACTAGTCTCAAGTTATCTTTACTTTTTGGAAAGGCGAACGGTCTTTAACCGGGGCGCCACCTAGATAATTGTCCAGGGGGTTGAGGGTTAGAACTCCTTCAGGAAACCATTAAATTATATCCCTAAGCTTGGGGGACCAATGCTTGTCCAAAATACCCATTATACCTTTTCTCCCCTTCTTTTTGGGGTCAGCAATTGGGGCTCCACCTCAAATAATCTGAGTCTTATTTGTCAACCCGCATAAAAAAATCCACCTCCTCTACTTTAAAATTTTTTAAAGACTCACGGCCTCTCCTCAATCGTCACCATAAATTGCCACAACAGTTGCTCCAACAATGGTTTCCCTCCTGAAATTTCTAATAAATGTGATGCTTTATTTCTTGATTTACCTTCTCCATGGTTGGCTGTGCAAGCTTGTGTTGAAGCTTTAAATCCAAATAAATTTGGCCGTCTAGTTTCTTTTTCTCCATGTATTGAACAAGTCCAACAAATGGTACAAACATTGGAGAAGAATGGATTTATTAGTATTGAAACTATTGAAATTGTTCCAAGGAAATTAAAGGTTTGTTTAGAGTTTAAAATTAAGAAGGTTTAGGTTTTAACTGGGATCGCCGTCTTCGGGATCTTAACTCTTCTATAATCAAGAACCACAGTCCTCGGGTTCTTGACTCCTCTACTAGTCAAAAGCACCAGTCTTCTAGTTCTTGATTATAAAAGAGATCAAAAACTCCATCAGATTGATTAATGAGATTTTTCTTATCCATAACCTACCCCATATCAGAACACCTTTAGAAACCTTTAATATCTACTTCCCTTAAAAATTGGACATTTTGTCCTGCTTTTCTTCTAAACTAAAGAATTTTCTTTATACAGGTAATCAATGTTGAATCTGAAACCTTGGCTGAAACAGCATTACTTGGATCCAATTTACCTATAAACTATAAAGGAATTGAAGAAAACACTTTAAAACAAAATAAAAATCGAAGAAATAATAAAAGAAAACGTCCAAAATGGGCAACAGAAGGAATTGAGGAAGTCGAAAAAGACGGAGGAGAAGAAAATTCAAAAAAAGAAGTAATATTTGATACAATTCCATTTCCAACAAATCAACCTACACATACAGGATATTTAACTTCTGCTACTTTATTACCTAAACAACAACGTGTTTAGTTAAGCTGTTTCCCCCTCGCTTCCACCATCCTCTTCCTTTTTTTATTTTTAGTTACTTTGTTTTTTTTGCCTACCTATTTCAACAACCTAAAAAAGTTTTTTAAAGTTGTTCCCCCCTTTCACCTACATTTTTACTTATGTTAGTTGTTTTTTGCCCACTCAAAAAATACACAATAAAATTTTAGTTTATTTTAAGTCTTTTTGATTTTTTCAAAAAGAGAAGTTTCAAATTATTCCCCATCAGTGCTACTTTTTTTCAGAAATTATTTGAGAATATAACTCCTTGAGTTGCTCGTATTTTATGTCAAGTATACGAGTTACGAGTATGAATTTTGATACGAGCGCTCAAGCACTGTTCAAGCCCCTTAAACCTTTGAAAGAGAACAATATCTAATTGGACGTTCTCCCCTAAAAACAACCTCTCAACAAATTAGAGTTATTCGAGCTAGACTTTTTCTTAAAAACAATTATTTTAGAAATTCAAATACCAAAAAAAAAATTAAAATTGAGGTAAGTGACTTATAGTAATAAAAAGGCCTCAAAAATTTTTTACAAAAATATTCTTTTTAAAAAATATAAAATATACTTTTGACACACCAAAATTTCACATCTCAACTCTTTTCTTTTGTCACAATTTGAGTAACACTTGTCTTGGTTTCAGTTTGTGTCCCCATGCCTTGTACAATTTGTAGCCCAGCTTTTCTAGCCATCCTTCCAGCTATTGAACGAGGACCAAATTCATAAATCTGAAAACTTGCAAGTGTTGTATGTCCCAAAGCATGTAAAGCGTGATGGGTTGTTTGAGAAGCTTCTGGGCCATAACTTTAAAAAATTTTTTTGGAAAAATTTTAAAAAATAATTTAAAAAACTGTAAATTAACGGTTTGAACAGTTTCATCAGAAATACATCTAATTAGAGTTTTGGATGCTTCTTCAAGTGAAATCCAAATTGTTGAGAATGCTAATTTAAAAAATTGAAAGAAATTTAAAGAAAATTTCTAGAAATTCAAAATGTCAACTCCCCAAATTTTTTAAAAATGACAGATGTCAACTAGAGCTCGGCAAGGGACGGGACCCCGTACGGGATCACGTCCAGGAATCCCAGGTTTTTAGCGACAAACGGGATTTACGGGATTAATCCCGCGGGATCCCGTCCCGTTCAAAATTTTTAAACTCAATCCCGTTCCGGGATCCTGGGAATGCGATTTTGCCGACCTCTAATGTCAACTACTCCTAAAAATTTTCTAAAAACGTCAAAGTGTCAATTAATCCAGAAATTTTTAGAAATGTCAAAATGTCAACTACCCAAAAATTTTTTTAATTTCAACTACTCGGAAAATTCTTTCAAATTATCCAAAAAAACCTGTAATTCCTCCCCCAACAACAGTAGCAGTTGACCTAAAAGCCCTTCCTCCAGTCCCATCTCCACTTAAACCATCTGCCACTTTTTGGCCTATAGCAACGCCAACATCTCCAATTTTATCAAGAACAAAACGAGTAACTTTAGCAACAACTTTACTGCCTTTATGTAAAATTACAACACCATTTTGAATTAATGGATGAATATTTGTTGGTTGTTCTGTTGGTTCCTTAGATTGAAGGAAAATTTGTTTGTAAAATATTGGGCACAAAGACTTGGGTTTCGAATTTCGTGACGGGTACCGAATGTCGAATTAGGTTTTGGATTTCGTGTCGGGTTTCGTATTTCGTTTCGAAAAAAGACCAGGGTTCGTGTACTAGGTAACCCATCCCACCCCTGACACTAATACAAAAACAAAAAAAAAATAAACCAAATTAGCTCTATATTCTTCTCCTTTATCAGCCATATATTTTCCAGTTTTTGTAGCAGCACTAGTAGCCCCAACAGCCAATTTATCCCCAACATCAATCAAAAATTTTGCTATTCGTTCAGATGTTCGTTGTTTTTGTTCTTGAGACATTTCAGAAATTACTTGGCTTTCTTTAATTGTTGAAAATTGATTTAAGGCATAAACAAATTCCTTTTCAAGTTGAGAAGAAATATTACGAGGTAAAATAATTCCAACAAACATTTGTGGATGTTCTCTTGTTGGGTTTGGAAGGACATAAATACCTTTGAATTTATAAATTTAATAAAAAACAAAGAAAAAAAAGTCATACTAAGAAGATTCTTAATCAGTTCTAGGTATGGCTTCGGGAGCCAGAAGCCGGCTCTGGTCCGGCTTTGGTCGGAACTGGCTTCTAACTGGAGCCAGAGTTGATTTTAAAAAAATATTCCGAGTCTGGGAGCTATATCGAGCCCAGCTCCGAAGCCAAAAATGCCCAATACCCCATCACTGTTCACAAACACACTCCCAAATTCAAATTATCTAACCACCTCCAAGGTCAAATTCCCCGAAATCCTAGGAAAGGGTACAAGAGAAGACTACCATAAAATTTAAAATATATTTTCCTCTTACAAACCCCCCAAAAAATAACAAAAAATACCCAATTCATTTTTCATAACAGTAGTAAGTTGAGGTCCACGTAAAGGATATACCCATGTTCCAACTTGAATAAATGCTGGAGGTAGAGGAGCATTTTTTGAACAAGTTTCGTCTTGTTTGAGTTCAACAAATATGGCGAGTGAAGATGGAGGTGTTGGAGCAGTTGTTTTATCACCCTATAAAAACTATTTACAGTAAATGTTCCAATAGAAGCCTTGGAAGTTTATTCCTCAAAGGGCCCCATTGAGTGGACGACTAACAGGGCATGGACTTCTGTTATGTCCGCACTTGCAGAAAGAATAAAAATAAAGTCATAGGGTGGGATGACGGCACAGTCGGTTGTGCTTGGTTTTCCATCTCCTGTATAATGAATTTCTCCACAATATGAACAGCTTATATTGGAGAAGTGTTTATATTAGAACATTTATGGTATTTAAATACCTGTTAAAAAATCGAAAAATTTTCGGTTACCGGAGCAGCACGCAGATAATGTCCGAAACTCGGTTTTTGGGTCTGCTGACTGTCCCCAAAAATTTTTTAATTTAAGACTATAGAACTAAAAAAAATAACCTCAATAATAACTAACTGTACACCATCAGGTAACCAATAATATAATTGAGCATTAGGTTCAAATGTTGTATTCAAATTCCCTCTAATCTCAGAAATTCTTTCTTTTGAGATCTCATCATTTTTTGTATTTTTGATTTCTTCAATTCTTTGTTGAACCAATTCTTTAACTCTCGATAGGCCTTGAGAGGTTTTTGACAAGTTTTCTTTCTTCTCAGAATTTGGTTCTTTTTCCAATTCAAATGCTTGTTGAGACAAGTCCAATCCTTTCTGGTACATTAACAAGGCGTTTTGCTGTAAAAATAGTGTAAAAAGCAAGGGCGTATCCAGGAGTTCAAAAGGGGGAGGTAGGCTAAAATGGGGTATGCGCCTCCAGTTAGGTCAATGGATACGCCCTTGTTAGTAATATGTCTTGAACCCATTCTACAAACGGACCCATTCATTTTTTAGAAATTCGGGACTTAACCTCAGTCAAAATTCTCAAAAAACACTTAAAAATCTCAAGGCACCATATTATAGTAAAATAAAATTCAATAAACAACCTTATCATTAACTTCATCGTAGCATAATCCTTGCTCAATAAGTGCATATGCTTCAGAAAATAAACAATCAATTGTATCAGAATTTGACATTTTTCGAATAAATTAGAATAAAAAACTGAAAAATAAAAAAATTTAACAAAATTAAAACTAAAAATAAACCAGTCAGTCGTTAACAAAAAACGACTTAACCAACAGAAATGACTCACTCACGCTCCAAATTAAATTTTTGAAATTTCGAAGTCTCAAAACGCCTCCTTTCTCTCTCTCTTTTTCCTCTGCGACTTTTAAAGAACCTTTTCTACATCGACAAAATGCCCATGTACCAAAATGTCACAAATAAATAAAAAAAAAAGTAAGTATAAATGTTAAAAACATTTTTAAAAAATAAAAAAACCTTAAAACAACAAAAAGTACTTTATTAAACTCAAAAAATAAATAAAAGTATTTGTCAAATTTTGTATAGTCAACCGGTATTTTTAGCGATCCTCTTCAAATCTCTTCTCAAAAAAGTCTACAACCAACAATGGCCAACGTTTCGAAACGATTCGCGATGGAAGAAACTCAGAATAGTCCGTCCCAGCATATTGAACACAGTAAAAGATCTATAAAATTATATGGTTTTATATATGTTAAGGACACAAATGGTTTCCTACCCCTCCTCCCTCCCTTCCCAGATTTTTTATTGATGTACAAAATGGTCAGTCACTTTTTACTTGCATAATTTCAAAAAATTTACACGTGGTCACACTCATTCACTCACTCTACCTTCAATCCAGGCATATTTCTTTGCCTTTGATTGCCTTTCTCACTCATTTGCCCTTGTTATTTGTAAATGACTGATGTGAGTAAATCGTAAATGACTGAGTAATCCAATTTGGCTTTTGAGAGTTTGGTATTATGACGTTTCGAACGAATATAAGTACTCTTTATTTTACTATTAGGTGAGGAAAGCTGCTGAAATGAATCCCCTTTCTCACACCCTCAAGGGCATATATAAAATATAGGTCAAACTGTATTGCTCAGCGCACTTTCGAATTTTCCCCCATCCCATTTTTACTATTCCCACTCTATTTAATTCGTAATTAAAAAATTAATACCTTTAGTAACATTAGAGAATTAACTTAAAAAATACCTCATTGTCACAACGCGCAGAGCCAATAATTTCCTCAACTTGTCCTAAAGGCTTGGCCTCAAGCATTCGCTTCTGGAAACAGTTGAACTTCTCAATCAATTCCGGGCAATTCAAGTTCTCCTCTGGCTCCCTAAAAATATATTTAAATAAAATAAAAACATTTTTCGTTCATAACTTAAATAATACTATCCATTATAAAAATACTAGAGGGTAATAGTAAGTTTGGGTTGTGTGTCACCTTTTTTCCCATTCTTCCATGTCCTAGAAAGAAGTGCTTTTTCGATATTTTAGAGCTTTGTTAGAGGTGTATCGCCTACCATACAGCTAAAATCATGTTTTTCTAATGTGATAAAATGTATCGAGTTCAAAAATCGCTATAAAGGTATTCAAAATGGTCTACACTTTCGACTGATTTTTTTAAGCGGCTGATTTTTTAAGCCCAATTCACCTCGCGTGAGAAAATTGGGTAATAGTCGGTGTAGTACCCCAACCCCCATCTTTTTCTGACCATTTTTTCATTTTTCCTTCCCTTTCTCCCTTATTTTTCATGAGGCAAAGTATTATAAAGGATTTATGAGAAATATTTATTTTTCCTCACCAGTATTTCCCTCACCAGTATACCCTCTTACCAGATTCCTTTTATTTACAAAATATTTACCAAGATTTTTCACTCTCCGGATGTCCTTCCCATTTGAGCAAGTATTCAACACGGCCATTTGACAACACGCGCTTATTACAAATTGCCTCGACGACGTATTGCTTCTTCGGCTTTAAAGTCGGAATGGATCCATCAGACGATGAACTATCCTCGCGTTTCAGTCCCATATCGCTTTCTTTATTGTAAACGTCCTAAAAGAAAATTTTTTATTATACAAGATTAATCAGGTTATCGGGTAACTTGATAATTTAAGGAGAGTTGGCTATCACCAAGTTGTAAAGGAAAAAAATATACAAAAGTTGGTAGTTTGAATGATAAAATGATAAAATATTCAAAGTATATGCCTAAACGCGAATATTGATAAAGAAAAGTTGCGAAATGGACTCATATATGGGTCTACATGTGGACATGAATTTAATAAAAAATGAGTGGAGAAACGAAAAATAAGAATACAATAGAGTCAACCCTGAATACCACTACTCTCCACTTCGTAATTATCGACAAAGGGGAGACATTTATCGTGTTATTGCATACTCGTGCTAATCGATAAAAAACTACATACCCTGCACCTCTAGATTATCGATTGACGAGAGAGTATGCAATAAGAGGAGAGACTACTCCATTTATAAAAAAGACTACATACTCTCCACTTAGTAGTTATCGATTAGGAGAGAGTGTAATATTAGGAGAGACAATGTTCTCGTAGTATACCATCTCTCACTAATCAATAGACTACATACTCACCACTTTTTAATTATCGATTAGTGGAAGAGTATACAATACTCCTTGCATCACTACTAATCGATAAAGACTAAATACTCCACTTCTAATACATACTGTTGTAGAATACTACACACCTTTTTTATCGATTAGCACGAAAATCGATATTTGTTAAATGTCTAGGTAAAAATGCCTAGGTACACAAAATGGCTAGGCACTTAATACCATAAAAAGTATTAAGTACGCAAGCATTCGGGGTTGACTTTACAATGTAACAAAAATAATTCAGCGCACACCAAATAAATTATTAATTTAGAGTTTATTTCTCCGCATTAAGATAAAATGAATGCATAGTAGTAAGCAGAATTGAATGCTACTGGAGGACCGTCACCGTATGAGTAAAATAGACCACCAATCAATATTATCGATTTTTCTAATGGAGTAGAAAAGACATGAATTGTGATGTCGAAATGGTAGCCTACGCAAAGACATAGTAGCCTAAACAGACAACTACATGTCAGAGAAAAGAAAAGTTTATAGATGTCACGGAGACATGTCTGCCTGCAGTGAGGAGCAGGCAGACGCTATAGGCGCATAAGAAAAAGAAATACAACAGCAGGCACGCGTACCTCAGACAATGATAGAAAGAACACCTTACGTTACACAAATTTTACCATTTTAAACCCTGACCGTTTTTTACTGAAGACAAAAGAATTTGTGAACCAACATAAACTAGTTATGAGACATGTGTCCGTACTTACAGAAAGAATATAAATGAATAAAAATAACCCATCATAAGAGAAGTAATGCTGTGATGATCTGAAAGTTGACATTGTGAAATGAGAAAAAAATAAAGAAAAATTGCCCAGCTGTGTGGGGGCTTGGAGCGAAAGATGCAATAACAAAAGACGCAACGTGCGCGACGTAAGCCGACAACATACTCCAAAAATCAAAGGAATTGATAGTCATTGAAGACAAGCAACAGGCAGGACATGAAATTCCGCAAGGAATTGTGCATTATTGATCGAAATGGTGTAACTTTGGACAAAATGGTCAGAAAATTTTAGAAAAGATATTTTACGTTCAGCTCGATAAAAGCTTTCGATTGATATAACATTTGCCATATTTATCTCATTTGCGAAAAATATTTTTTCCTTATGGAAATTCTGTCCGAAAAGATCACCAAAATTTAAAAAAAATCATAACTTTTCCAACTATTTGAAATTGTGCGAGATTCCTCGTAAGTATTCAACAACAATGCCCAGTTCGTAGCATAGAAACCAGGTTCTGACTCATAGCGGCTTTAGTCAAATGGTATTACCTGTGACCAATCGAAGAAACTCTATTCTGGCACGACTGAGAAAAACAAATTATATAAAAGAAAAATCATTCCAGTGACCAATATTTCCCCCAAGCAATCATAATTTCCTCAAAAACGTCTCTTTCCCCAAGCATTTTCCTCCACATAAACTCTGCAAAATAACTCTCCAAATGATGACGTGCTGTACCACGATGCTTTTTATTCCTCCATTTTGCACTCCCCCACATCCTTTCCACTTTTTGAGTATTACATCCTGTCTCTGGGTCGATAAAGTTGTACCTAAAGTTAAATGTCACTAATAACTATTATTATTTCATACCTATGATTGACTTTGAAGTGTTCAAAGCCAGCTTCTTTAATTTCATTGGTCTTCGCGCCATAGTGGGCTTGCGCCATAGTGGCCCGCGCCATAGTGTCCGTGTCCCAACAATTATAAATGTAAAAAGAAATGCGAGGATATGAATTTGCGGACAAAAAATGAGTGGATTATCCTCATAAAAAAGTAATCAAATCAGTTGGTAATTTGATAAATAAAAATATCCTTGTTCACTTCAGGTTATGCACCCAAAATTGAGGCATTTCATTAAGAGAACCAGACTAGTTGAGCCTTGCAGCGGCTGTGCAAATCAGATGAATCAAGATGATGAGATAATTTAAATTTTTTCTAATTTTTGAATTAATGTATCTAATTATATTTTAAATTGAATTATATTTTAATAAGCGCTTTTATTTTTTTATAGATTATTATAATCCCAAAATAAACATTTGTTGCCAGAGGCAAACAAACGATAAATTTAAAAGCTTTATAGAAATTTAAAGTTGAACCTTGAAGTAGTAATAGTGAGAAAGTAGGGGATTAACGAAAGAGATGGAAAACTGCCAGAAGTATCAAGTATTTATGTTGCAGCAGAATACTCCACCCCTGCTAAGATAAGGCAATCTTTACGTTGTTTAATTTTCCACGTCTTTTGGCTTATGCTCCGAAGAGCAGAACAACATCTATCATGTTTGTAATTTATGTTGGAAAATAAAGGATTTAACTGGGAAGATACCCCTTTTCCCTTCACAGAGGCTGCAGAAATTAATAATATAAGATTATGAGGCAAAAATCAACATTGATTCGCTGAATGAATAACAATGAAAGGATATTAGGATTTAAAACAAGAAAGTCATTGGATCATCCACATTTCTCAAAAAAAGCTCAAAGAGCCGTATGAGATTTGGAATTCCCGTTCCCATACCCAAAATTCTTCTGCTGCTTTACACAATGGTATAAGCAGAAATGTTGAATTATCAAATTAATTTGACGTGTAGATATACCTTTCCTATATAACATTATAAGAAAACTTTCTTATAAAGATTAAAATACCAAAGGAATTTTGAACTTTATTGTTCCATTTAGCTTTCGTTATTTGCTCTTTTATCTCTGGGAATTAAATTGATAAAAAAGGGATTATAATTCAAGGTACTATAAGAAATAAAATAAAGGAAGCTAACACGAGTTAAAACAACAGAACATAGAGAAAAAATGATAGAACCAAAAGTCCAAAATTTGTAAAACCCAGCCCTAGAAACATCCCGTCAATAAAATCCCAAATTTAAAAAAGTTCAAACCTCATTCGTTTCACAATTAAATTCATCAACCATATCAGTTTCACAAGTGGACTCCACACCATCCGTTTCATAAGCAGACTCATTGTCACCACCATCAGTCCCATCAGACTCCACCACATCAACAATATCAGGCAATTCACCGCTTGAAACCGATCCATCAGAAATTGACATTTTGAAAAATTTTTGAATAAATTTCAGGAAATTTTAATTTAAATCTGCAACGAGTAAATAAGTTTAGGTATAACTAGGGCGTATACAGAGGTCGGAATATAAGGAAGATTGAGGATGTCAGATCCCAAAGAGGAATTTCCAGGTTGGCAATTAAGCCGTCAAAATCCCCTAGAAAAATTATAGAAGAAGGAAATGTTAGATTCCAAAGAGGAATTCCCCTGTTAATAAGCCAACTGTTTGGCTGGATCTGGGGGAAAGGCGAGTCCATAAAATCCTCAAAAAATTGAGTAGATCGTACGTGTATTGACTCCCAAGAGGAGTCAAATCGGGTAAAGATAACCAAATCCCCCAAATAAATTTCTAAATAGGAAGGAACAAGCCACTGCCTCACCTCTGTATACGCCCTGTTAAGAAAGCATAAAATAAGCAAAAATAAAAAACCAGATATTAAATTGAAAAAGAACAAAATGGCACAATCAAAAAAATAAAAATTTGTCATAATTTTACATATAGAAAAAAATAAATTTAACACAAAAAAACCTATATTATCATTCAAAACAACTCCAAACTAAATATATTTCAAATTCAAGTCCTCGTATCCATCCATTATTCCTCCTCTTTGAAACGCTGATTGTAGACAGGAATCAATTTTGCAAAACGCTTCCAATCACAAATATAAACTGTCAACAAAAACAGAGAGGCTAAAAAAGTGAATTATTACATTTAATAAAAGGAAAAAATGTTGGGGAGGAGTCAGAGAATTAATGAAGATGACTCAGAAATGGCGGGAAGGTCGATACAAGCGAGGCGACAATGGAGTCTGGAATCAAAAAAATTACGGCATAAATAAGGTCAAATAGAGTAAGAAAGAGGTAAAAGTTTAGACCCCGCAAAGGCTGAAAAAGTGAAGGAGATCCAGGCGCTTTCCCTAAAATATACAGGTGTTTTGCCGACTAAAGCTTAAGCCCCTCGCCCAATTTTTTCTGCCAACAAGGCTAGAACCCTACATTTTGCCAACAAGTCTTATTGCCAAAAAGTGGGCCTTACCCTTGTCAAAATACAACCTCCTTGGGAGAACACGGGGGACCTTTCCCCCTAAAGAATCAACCCTCTCCCATTCCAAACTTATTAAAAATAGTCATTCCTATTTGTTCTGATTTTGTCCTACTACCATTGTCACATGTTGCAAATATGCCTTCTGTTAAAATTCTTTGCAATTTTTACAGAAAGCACGTGAATTCATGAAAGTAACCATTTTGCACTTAAAGTAGCTAATAAATTGTAAAAATCATTTCAACAATTTATCCACAACTTTTGTGCAATTTCAAAAAAATTCTAGTCGGGAAAGGAGAAAAATTTAAAAGAAAACAAACCTCCATAAGCTGTATAAGACGAATAGCTTTAAAAAATAAAAATTAATTTTTACTCTAAAATAGGTCAAAAAATACAAAGATTTGTTGGTTGCAGCACGTTTCAAGAGAGGCTGCATTTTCACATATGGAAACATCAAAGTCTTTGAACGATTAAACATCTTTATCTGATGAATTTAAAGAAAACCTGAAATAAATTGAGAAGTAAAATCGAAAAATCGGAAAAAGAAAGCCGGAAAATGATGAAAAACTGACTGAAAAACGTCTCAAAAATGAAGAGTTAATGAGCTGAAGAAAAAAGAGATTAATATGTGAAGAAATAGTAGGTAGGTTAGAGAAAAATTGTAAGCGAGAATCTTTTTGTGTCGAATTTCAAAATGTCAACTATTTTAGGATTTTTCAAAATATCTAAAAGTTAGGAAGGACAAAACGTTCAACAGGGGAGAATGTTCAGAGTAAGCGGATGCCTTCGGGTTTTTGAAATTTTCTTGAAAATTTTTTGAATTTTTTTGAAATTTTTTTTAAAATTTCTCAATATTTTTAGAGATCCTCTAAAAAATTCTATCAATTTCTCCGAATGAAGCGGAAACAAAACGACAGCGAATCATCCTCAACTTCTCAACATCCTCAAGGTAAAACGACAAAAAAGGCAGAGATTGTAGACTTTGATGAAGCTTTTGGACTTCTTGAAGATCCATTGGAGGATATTGTGACGGAAACTTTACAACCTGAGGTTTAATTTTTTTATTTTTTGCTAGATTTAAGCAGGACAACGATCGAGTCGTTGAATTAGGAAAGTTCCACAAAAATAGGATTTAGGAGAATCTTCGGTTCCTCAGTGGTTGATAGTCTCTTCTTTCTCTCTGGGAGTTTCCCTAGTTTCTTTTGATTAACTAACGATCCGAGTTGGTCTTAGGAATTTTTTCAAGAAGGATCTGTGTCCTTTTTTTTACTAAAGGTGCCTCTAAACGGAATTATGGGTTCCAAAGACTAGAACATAAAATTAGTTTAAACTGAAGTCCATTTTGGACGTTCCCCCGGCTACCTATACAAGACTTTATTTTAGAAATTCCAATCAAGTTGTTGTTTGTGGGAATCATTTTAGAGACGAGATCTTTAATCAAAAATCAATTTTTTTAGGTCCCCCAACCTTCCGACATCCAAATTCAACCACCACTAGAACAACAACCAACATCTGTTCATTCAATTGAAGAAGAAAAATCGGCAAAAAAGGACGACGTCGACAATGCAGAAAAATGTGAAGAAATATTAAAGCAATTGATGCCGTCGACAAGTAAACCCAGAAAAAGTTTGGAGGAGGAAGACGATTTGTTGCCTCCTAAAAAGATTAATGAAGAGGATGAATTGGCACGGCTTAAATTGCAGTTAATCTTTTTAATTTTTTAAATTATTTTTAGGGGTTATCCCTGTAGACCTACACTCTGAAGACCTATTCTCCGAGTACCTACACCTGAAAGGTTGTCAGGGGATTAAGGGGAAAAAGTGCCCAGCTCCATGGAGATAATAACCAGTTATGTATTTTAGAACCTATGATCCAGTATTGTGAATAACTTTGGGTGAGTGGAGATCTCTATCCCCTCGATATCTCCTTTCACTTCAGAAGTTAAAGGTCTTCAGGGTCAATATATATTGAGGGTGTAAGTCTTCCGGGTGTTGGTTTTCACATGGATCCGTTTTTTCTCTTTAACTTTTCCTATTTTAGAATCCTTCTCGCCAACTTTACCCAAGAACAGCTTGAACGCTATGAAACGATGAGACGTGCCAGTTTTCCAAAATCGGCGATTCGACGGGTTTGCTTTATTTTTTTTAATTTTAAATTAAATATTTTAGTTGATTAGTCAATTTGCTGGTGTTTCTGTTGGTCAAAACGTGGTTATTGCGATTGCCGGTATGGCGAAGGTGTTCACTGGAGAGTTGATTGAAGAAGGTTATTTTTATTTTTTGGTGTTATTTTTGGGTCCCCCCCAATCTCATCGAACCTTTCAAAACCCTAAACAACCGGGATAGGGTTTTTCGGGTTCCCTTGGAGTAGTGGGCTTTTTCTTGTTTATTGGGTTCTGCCAATCTCATCGAACTTTTTTTTAGACAAAATAGGATTGAGGATTAGTGGCTCACGTAGATTTTTTTTTAAGTCTGCCTCCGTTCTTCCAATGAAAAAGCAAACGGACATGGGGGGGGGGGGGGTAGAGGAACACTCTCTGGGGAAAATATCCTTGCCTTGGTCATAGGAATTTTTTCAAATTAAAAAAACTTTTTTCAGCACTAGACATCCAAAAAGCTGAGCGTGAAACCAACAAAGACGCTTCAACATCCTCTGAGCCTTTAACACCTCGACATTTGCAATTGGCTCTAGACAAGCTTGACAAGCAAGGGAAGCTGTTTCCGGCAAGACCTAGAAGATGTACATTTTTAGAAAGAAGATTCTTTTGAGATAATTTTGATTTTTTGGAAATTATTGTTTCATAAATTTTTTGATTTTTAAATAAATAAAGTTTTTAAAGAAGCGTTGTAATAATGTTGATCAAATTCAAGCAGAAATTCTGTCTAATAAGTGGGAATTTTTGGGGATTTCTTCACAGTTTGAGGGACTTTTGGGGATTTTCCAAGTTTTCCAAGTATTCTTGATGGTATATCTTCCGGAAAAAATTTTATTTCCCAAAAATTTTCTTTAAAATTCCAGAGGCTTTGAAATTTCTAATTTTCTTCGCTTTTTTTGAGTTATCGACAAAATATCAACTAGTTTACACTTTGACATTCTCCAAATTAAAAATTAACATAATGAATTGCGTTATTTTCCAGTTCAAATTTATTTGGCTTCACTTTTTTCTGAAATCTGGATTTTTACAGATTCTTGTTAATCTCCGGAGATTACGCGTTTATGTTGTTTTTTTTCATTTTTTCTATTATCTCATCTGTTTTTTTTATCTTTTTATTCGTTTATTCGTTGACCCCAATGCTGCGCGCGCTTAAAATTGCTAAAAAATAATTTTTAAAATTTTTTGAAAAATCTAAATTTTTTTAAATTGAAGGCCAGTCTCGACAACTGGACATGCTTCCTTTGGATGGCTGGCCGGTTAAATTTGTTTTTTTTCTTTTTTTAAATTTGAGTTTGAAATTTTTTAATTTGTTAGGCGCTTCGACCGTGCTTGGTGGTGGTCTGTGGTGGCCTTGGTCTTGCTGGATGGCTTCGACTAAACGGTGGGTTTTTTCTTAGTTTATTTTGATTTTTTAAATTTAAAAATGAAATTTTTTTATTTTTATATAATGTTCTTCGTGTGGTGGCCTTTGGAGAATATGCTTGTGGTCTTCATGGTGGTGGTCTGGTGGCCAGTTTTTTTTATAAATTTTTTTTTATTTTTTTAAAAAAGTTATGCTTGTGGTGGTGGTCGGTGGCTCTCTTCATGCTCTTGGTGGTTGGTGGCTCTCAACATGCTTTTGGTGGTTGGTGGCTCTCTTCATGCTCTTGGTGGCCTGCTGATGTGATGTTGGAATATGGTTGGGGTGTGGTTTTTTATTAAAAAATTTAAAAAAATAAAATTTATAATGGGAGGGGATGATTTTCAGCCAGGTTCTGCTCCATGCACTGGTGGTGGTGGCTCGTCTACATGCTCATCTCGTCTACATGTCCCTCCTGATCAACCATTGGCCCGGTAAATCTTCAAATTTTTTAAATGAAAAATCGCTTGCTAAAAATGCGCGAGCGAATGGCCCCACCCTTTCTTCATTTTCTTGTTGTTTTGTCCTTGTCTTTTTTGTCTTTGTTTTTTTTACATTTTCTTTCAAGAAATTTTTGAAAGTTTTAGCTCAACCAGTGGTATGGATGGTATGGACAGAATGTGCTACAAATGGATGAAATCAGTTTTTGGAGGTTTTGTTCATTGGGGAAGGGGGGGGGGTTTTACGGGGAAAACCATGGGAGGGTAGAGGGGTGTTTATTGATTTTCGTTACCTTACGCTCTCTGTATTTTTATCGATTTTATTTTTGGCATTCTGTTTAATGTCAATTCATCCCATTTAAATTTTGTCCATTTGAGTCTTAACAACTTCATCCTCAACAACTTTATCTTCGTTTACCTTGACCCATTTTTTACTCCGATCGAGATCATTTTTCTTTAATTTGCGCGTATTTCCTTCTTTTTCAACAGATTTTGATTGATTTTTAATGTTGCGCATTTTTAATTAAATACTTTTCAGATTTTAACATTAACTTCTTTTAATTATTCTAATGACTACTCTTCTAATTACTCCAACTTTAAATTCAACTAATCAATTTGCTACCAGTTTTGCCCTTCATTTACTGAAATCTGGTCGATCTACTAAGAGACAACTTTTTGCTTTGGTTTCGCCTAAAGATGGAACAAAAATTTCAAAATCGCTGGAACCTTATCTTGAGGGAGGTCAACTCAACATTTTGTTTGGCTTTGCTAAATCTCAAAAGATTGTTAAGAGAGTTGTTGAGGTTAATGAGGTTTGTGATTTAAGTTTGATATTGTCAAAGGTTCATAAACCTGTCCGGGATTACCCTCTTTGTCTCTGGCTAGCATTATGACACAGGATTTAAGACCGTGTACTTCAGGTTCCGGGATTGGCCCGTGTGTCTCTGGTTAGTCTTATGACATGAAATTAAAGACTGTTACTTCACGGTCTTGAATCCTGCTTGACTCAGGTTCTGGGATTGCCCTGTTTGTTTTTGGTTAGCCTTATTTTATAGGATTCAAGGCCTTATTGCTTCAGATTTAGGGGACGGCCCTGTTTGTCTTCTCTGGTTTCTCTTTGAGATAAGATTCAAGACCGTGTACTTCAGGTTCCGGAATTGGCCCGTTTGTCTTCTCTTGTTTCTCTGTGAGATAAAGTTCAAGACCAGGTACTTCAGGGTCCGGAATTGGCCCGTTTGTCTTCTCTTGTTTCTCTGTGAGATAAAGTTCAAGACCAGGTACTTCAGGGTCCGGAATTGGCCCGTTTGTCTTCTCTTGTTTCTCTGTGAGATAAAGTTCAAGACCAGGTACTTCAGGGTCCGTAATTGGTCCGTTTGTCTTCTGTGGGGTTTCTCTGTGAGATAGCTTCAAGAGCTTTACTTTAGTTGATTAGCTTTACTTGTTCCTTTATTTATCTTAATCAGACTTATACTATTTTTGCAGATTCGCTCAGTTTTTGTCATAATAGACGAGGAAAGCAACATTCCTGACGAGGAAACCAATCAAGGCCTCGCCTCAAAGACTCGTTTATTCCTAACATCGTTGTGTTCACTACTTGACTGTCTTAGGCAAACTAATGTAATTCCTTCAATTGTTGTTCTTTTCCATTCTTTTGGTACTGTGAAGGAGGAGTTTCTTCTTCCGCATCTTGGTATTTTTATTATTTTATAAACCTTCGCTTTTCTGTTTCGCCTTATGTCTTCGGAGAGCACCATCTCTATATTCGCTCCAATTCGTCCAAATTTATTCCTTACCTTTTGCAGTGGCTTGTGGGAAGACTGTAGGGTATAGGGTTAATTTATTATTGTTCATTATCCTTTTTGATGAAATTTTTTAGCTGATGTGAAGCCGTTGATTTTTTAGGGTTAACAGTAGGGTAGGACGAGACCGTTTAATTCCTCGTTTATTTTTCCTAGTGGCGGACTTTTCCCTTCTCTCTTCTTTTTTTGACCTGCCACAGTGGTCTAAAAGTCTCGTTTTAAACTGTCTAAACAGGTTCAGGAACTTATTTCTTCCAATTTTGGATGTTGAGTGTCTTTTGGTTTATTTGGGCAATTTTCCAACCCCCCCCTTCCTCACAACATTTCTCCTTATAGGCTGAAGGTTCAAATCCTTTTAAGTGTTATTATTTTTTTAAACTATTTTTATATTCAATTTTTAACTAATTTTTGTTGCAGATATTTGTCTACCTCTTCACCCAATTGTTCAATGTAAAACTGAAAAATCTGCTCGTTTTTCTTCTCTTTACGCTTTATGTCATGCTTTTGCTGTTAGCTACAAGATGAATATACAAATCGGACTTGTTATGGAGACAATTGAATTAATTTGTAATCAGCATGTGTTTTTTGAGTTTGAAGCTTTGGCAAGTCTTAAAAGTGAAGAAAAGGCGGAAATAAATTTTTTTGAAATTGGAAGAATTGGAGGGGATGAAGAGGTTTTTATTTATTTTTTTTTCTTTTTTTTTTGGTCTACTTTGCCCGGTTGGTTGTAAAAATTAGCGAAAGATAAATAAATCTTTCGCTTTATTTATCCTTTGTCTCGGCAAGATGACTGAGTCGACTGGTACCACTCTCTATTGAGAATACAGGTCTTTGAAAGTCGCAGAATTACAGGGGGCCAAGCTAAATTTTAGGAGACGACTGGTATCACTCTCTAATGACGGAATTGTCTGTGGATCGTGACACAGGCCTTTTAACGTCGCAAAACTATAGGGGGACTAACAATAAGCTCATTTTTGCGAGTAAAAAATTCAAATAAAGCGAAGGGTATGATTTTTTTCATAAGAGAAATAGTTTATTTTTTGGAACTGTCCACACTGGCTAAAGTATAGCCGAGCTTTTTTTGGAACATTTTAATAAAAAATTTTATTTTTTCAGATTTTTGATTTTACTCGTTTACTTTTATTTTCAAATGTTAAATTGGAAGAACAACAAAAACAACAAGCAATTCAATCGTTGCCTCTTCTTCAAAATGATTTTTTCGTTTTAAATGAAAATACAAAATGTGCTTGGTCTAAAATGTCTTCTGAAGAGATTAATGATGATAAAATTGAAAAAGAAATTTTTGAAAATTGGCCAAGTCATTTAATATTTTTTCAAAGGGAGAAAGGTTTTGAACTTTTTCAAATTAAAAGGAAAAGGATTCATTTTTTTTTAAATTTTAGAAAACAAGGAAGAAGAAAAACTGCCGGAAGATGGTGGCGGCCCATCAAATTTAAAAAACAATATTTGTTCAAATTTGTTTTCTCCTTGGCTTCTTAAACAAATTTGTAATGAATTTGGTTTAAATTTTGTGAAGTTTCCTCAACAAAAAAGTTTTGAAGAATTGAAGAAAAATTCGGAAGAAGAAAAAAATCGAAAAGAAATTGTAGACTTTTTTGAGAAGAAATTGGAAAATTTAATGAAGATGGATGGATGAAGAGAAACGTAAAAAATGATGATGGGTGAAGACAAAATAAATAAATATTTGGTGGTGGGAAAAACAAAAAAATCAAAATAAATGTGGTGATGGTTTTACTATTTTTCTAAGTTTTTGTGTTTTTTGATGGGGTTTTGTCTTTATTTCATTGCTGAGTTTTAACAGGTTTATATTTTGTAATTTATTATTTTTTAATATGTAAAAATATTAGGTGTGAAATGAGATAAAAAAATTTTAAACTAAAAATTCCTCTGGGTTTTTTCGTTTCTTCTCATATTTTTTTTCTCTTTATTTTTCTCAAGATTTTTACTCTGTTATTTTTTTTTCTCATTATTAATCATCACACTTCCGGAAAGTTTTTAAAATCTTTTTGCTCTTTTTTACTTTCCTTAAAGTATTTTCTACTACTAATATATAAGAGAGAAAAATATTTTCTTTCTTTTTGCCCTTTTTCTTCCTTCCTCCCAATAAATATAGAAATTCTTTCGTGTGGTAGTGTTTCTGCTGGGAGTGAAAGATGAACGGGAAAGACTTTATTTTCTTATTCTTCTACCACAACAACTTGTTGACCGATTCACTCGTTTCTTTCTTGTTATTTTCTTTGAAAAGTTTAATTGAACTAATTGAACTTGTGTGTTTTGGAATTTTTTCATGTTATTGTTGAGAGAGTTTTGCTTTTGTTTCTGAACGACTTCTGAATGAAATAAGTGAAGGATTTTTTCTTCATTTTTAGACTTTGTATTGCTTTTGAATTTTCTTGAAGGTTTTTCTTTTCCAAAAAAAATGGTACTATGCGTTTATATCCCCCCATGTCCGCAAATGTTTGTCCGCACTTTTCTTTCTTTTCCTTTCCCCTCTCATGGATTATAAATGGTCAAGTAAGAATAAAACTAAAGAATTTTCACATGAATATTAAAAAACATCAAATACGCTAAAGCATCATTCGTATAAAATGGAAGTCAAAATGAGAAATATGTCGTTTAATATTCTCATTTTTCGAAATTATTTTCAGATCTATGAATTTTTTGAAGCTTCCTCAATCTGAAGAAACAGCCATATTATTTTTACAATCAAAGAACATTCTACCGACAAATAAAATTTGTGTAAATGGACTCGAAATGAAGCTAAGCATTGGGAAGCAAATTAGATGGCGATGTCGTAAATTTACTTGTCGTTCTGAAGTCCAGCTGCGAGTCGGAACATGGTTAGGCTTTTAGAAAGCGTAAAAACAACAGTGGTAGGGGTCTTACCTCAGCAGTGGATTTTTGCTTTTATATTTTTTATAAATGAATATTTGTCTGTACTAAGTTTTTACTTGACCATTTTAATCTTTATGAGAGGAGAAAGGAGAAGTGAAGGAAAATAAGAGTTTTTAATACTTGACCATTTATAATCCATATGAGAGGGGAAAGGAAAAGAAAGAAAAGTGCGGACAAACATTTGCGGACATGGGGGGATATAAACGCATAGTACCAAAAAAATTTTTTTTTCTTTTGTCTTATAATTAATTGTCTCCTTCCAATTATCCAAGTCATCACTATCTTCAAAAATCATTTTTTATTTTTTTCCAATTTACATTAACAAATGAACAGAAAAAACAACTACCTATGTTTGTCTTTGCTTTTTTTTCTACTTGAAAATTTCGCGCAAAGCTCAAGAAGTTAGCTTTTAAAAGCAAATAATTTCTTGTAAAATACTAATAAATAATTCGCACTCTACTTTGGTTATTTTTTCTTCTTATTTTTCTTTCAAAAATTTTTTTTCTTCATCTTCTTCGAAGAATAACTTTTTGTGTCGTTTGTCGCTATAAAACAGAATCAATATTGAATGAAGAAGAAAATTTGAAGAGATTGGAATATATTGGACGAATGTGTGTGTGTGTAGTGTAGTAGTGTGCGAAAATAAATATATTTGTAGGCTAAAAAGAGAGAAAAATATTTTAGCTTTTTGAGTGTTTTGTGTTTATTTGTGTGTGTGAATTTATTTTTTTATTTTTTTGCTTCAATTTTTGAAGTGATGTTGAAAAATGAAGAGAGGGAATGAAGAGATAACAACAGCATGTGTGTTTTCTAATTAAGAAATCTTGAAAAAAAAATTTTTTTGAAATTTTTTTTTTGAGGTCTCTTAGAATCCTTGTAATTTTGTAGCTGTGCTTTCGAATCAATTTCTCTTCACTAAAATTTTTTAATCTTTACAGAAAAATTTTGGAATTTTTTTAAGTCCAGGAAATTTGGCTTTTCAACCAAAAGTTTTTTTTTCAGTTGTAAAAAATTTTTTCTCCTCTTCAGATTTTGGCTTGCCACATTCTTTTTAGATTTTCAATAAAAGCATAAGCTTTTTTTATCTGTCAAGCTTTTTTTGCTAGATAAAAAATATATAGAAGGAAGGGAATAGGGGGAATATATAGGTGGTGCTGTTGATGGTGTTAGTGAGGCATTATATACACACACGACGTATTTTTTAGAGCGTGGCTGTTGTGTGTGTTCATATTTATTTTTTTTTCTATTTATTTATGTAAATATTTTTATTTTTTCTCTTATTTTTTACAAACCTTTTTCTTCTCTCTAAAAATGCTTTTTCTCTTACGAAACCAAAAAAAATTTTTTGTCGATTTGTTTGTCTAAACTTCAATTTAGCAACCAGAGTCAATCAGCCATTAATTATTTTTATATATAAAAAGCTATCTAAAAAATATTTATAATTTTGTTTTGTGTGTGTTAGAAAATAATGCTTTTTCAAAATCACTCATTATTTTTTTTAATGATTTGGGATTTAAAAATATATTTTATAAAATCTTTAAAGTCTTCAAAAATATTCTTTCTTAAATATTCTTTTTTTTCCTTCAAAAAATTTTACTCTCTTAAGTCCGGTTTTATTTTTTTTCTTCAAAGGTCTTCAAAGTATTTTTCATTTTATTGATATAAAGTGTCTTTAGAATATTTTTTTAATTCAAAAATTTTGTTAAAGCCGTTGACCCTCTTTTAATGTTAATTCATTCATCAATGCTTCTTCTTTAGCCTATTTTTTTTTCTTCAAAAAAATTTTTTCCTTCAAAAAATTTTTTGAAGACATTTTTTAAATTCTTTTATCTCTTCCTTTTAAAAATATTTTAATCTCTTTTTCCTTTTTTTTTCTTATAAAAAATAATATTTTATGTAATAATCGGAAATTCTTCTTATTTTTCTTCTTCTCTTTCCCTTCTTTTCATAAATACTTAATAACAACAAATACTACTACTACTAACCACCACTACCACATTACTAAAACTAATTCACAATTAAAAAAAAAATACTAATCCGCTTATATATAAATATATTTTTTTTATTTATATTTATGTGTAAGCGAATATTTGTGCTTATGTGTGTGTGTGTGTTTAAAATAAATATTTATTAATGTGTGTGTGATTAGACTTCTGCAATAACACCTCTTGTCTATTAAATATTTTTAAAAGCATATTCTTTCTTCCTTTTTTTCCTTTTGATATTTGACATCATCCATATTTTTTATTAATACATAATTAATTTCATAATTAAAAAAAATTTTTTTTTCAGAAAAACACAAAATGATGAAAATTTAAAATTTTTATTTAAACCAATTTTCTTGTATGCGTGTGGTGTGTGGGGCTAATGGCGCCGCTGCCGCCATATACTACTACTACTACATCAGACTAAAATCAATATATTCAACAATTATATTTTATATATTACGAAAGTGAAGCAAAAAAGCTATTATTTAGGTTTGGTTTTGTTTAAATTTTTTTTATAATTTTCAAGTTTGGGTGTTTTATAGGCTGATTGTGTTTTTAGATTCTGAAGGGGTTTAAGTTCTTAATTTTCTGAAAAAAAATTTTTTTTTAATTTTTTGGAAATGGGGATTTTTTAAATTTTGTTGGAATTAAGTAATTGGAAGTTGGAAATTTCAAAAAAATTAAAAAAAAATTTTTTTTCTAAAAAACTTAATTGGAAATTAAGTCTGTTCTTTAAGTTCCTTGGATTAGTAATTTTTTTTAAATTTTTTGATTTGGGGTTTCGTGTTTCTGTAGGTTTCGTTGGATGGGGGTTTTTCTATAATTTTTTAAAATTTTTAAAATTTTTTTTTCTATTTTTTTTTCAGATGATTTTGTCACCAATTTTATCAATTTTCTTCTTTTCCATCAGTCAATTATTATCATTTATTTTTTGTTCATCATCATCTTCTTTTCGTTTAATTAGCCATAAAACAAATCTTGGTGTTGCTGCTGTTGTTGCTGCTTCAAAACAACATCAAAAAGAAGAAGAAGAATTAATAATGGATGAATGGGCTCCATATCGAATGGCTTTTTTATTAATTTTGGTGGCGTCGTCAGTAGCTTTATGGGCTTCTTATAAATTGTTATGGTATTTTTTTTAATTTTTTTAAAATTTTTTTTTAATTTTTGAGAAATTTAGAATTTCTCCTTTGGGGTTTTATACTCCCTCCAATTTTATAATTTTTTTTTTAAAAATTTTTGGGTAACCACTGGGTCTTGGGAGAATATCTCTAAAAATAATTTAAGTTATCCGTCAGTGCTTCCCAAATTCAAAAGAAAATTTGCGCTCCTGCCGTTTAAAGGGGGCCGCCAGTCTCTTACCATTATGAGACCAATGTAGTTGAGGAGAAAAATGTTGGGTTTTTTTTAATTTGACATTTAAAAAAAATTTTTTTTCTATAAAATAATCTCAAAATTATTTTTTTATAAAGTGAACATCCAGATGATAATGAAGAGTTACAACAACGTGTAATTGCATACCAACCTTTACGTCAAAATTGTAATCAAATTGTTTTATCACTTGAAGGAGCTGAAGGAGGAGGAAGAGGTGGAGGAGGACATAAAGATGATCAATTAATAACAAAAAATTCTTTGTCATTTTCTTCTTCATTTGATGATGATGAGGGTGATGATTTGACTTGTCTTTTAGTTGATGGTGGGGAAATAACTCGAACAAAATTGACAGCAGCATCACCAACAGCAGCTTCAACAAGATTAAAAAAAGGTTTATTATCAACTGGTAATATTTAAATGACTAATAATATTGAAAAATTGTGAAAGAGGTTTCTTTTTTAATTATTAATGTTCCCGTGGTATATTAGAGAAAAAATAAAGCTTTGATCTTTAACCTTTATTTTTTTTTATTTGGTTCGGAGTCATTTTCTGACATTGATTTTTTCATAATGTGTCAAGAGTTTGATCTTGACTTTTTTTTTGATTCGGGGCTAAAATTAATTTGGTTAAAGTGTCGCTTAATTAAATTAAGGATCTCTAGATCGAGG
This sequence comes from Meloidogyne arenaria, assembly GCA_036172955.1. Lineage (NCBI taxonomy): Eukaryota > Metazoa > Nematoda > Chromadorea > Rhabditida > Meloidogynidae > Meloidogyne > Meloidogyne arenaria. Next base: position 4,408,003 of record JARQAB010000026.1, read on the forward strand.
CTTTGTTTTAAATTCTTAATTTTCTAATTCCCTTTTAAATAAAATAAATATCTAATTTAAATTTTTATATATAATTATCTAATTTTTTTGTTCTCAAAATTGACCCCCCCCCCTTTCTCTTTTTAGGAAAAATTTTCAAATAGTATTTTTATAAGTAGGGTTTTTTCGGTTCTTGTGTAAGAATTTTTGCTAACTTCAATATTATCAAATTTTTTGATATCCAAAAAAAAAAATTTTTTTTTGTTTCCGAATCGAAGAGAAAACCCTATTTATATAAAAGCTTTTGCGCTCTCTCATCTCTCTTCCCTCCCTTATTTATCTCTCTTTCTCATTAAAGTTTTCTGCGATATTCATATAATTAAAATTATATATATAATTATAAAGCGAAAGCATCTCAATTATTATTATTATTTTCTTAAGCCAAGAATTGGGACAAAGTTAAAAAAAAATTTTTTTTTTTGGTCCAGAAAATAAATTGTCTTCAATTCTTTGGTTTTCCCCCTCCCCTTTTCTATTCCTTAATGTGCCAAGAAGGTTTTGTAATTTTTCGATCTAAAGTGCCTTGCTGATCTCTCACAAAAGTTGAAAAGCAAAAACAAACTGAAAATGTTCTCTCTCTCTCTTTTTTTTTATTTTTTTTTTATTAAATATATTTTTGGGGGGAATTTCAACAAGTAATTTTGTCTTTTTTTTAAGAAAACCAAAAAAAAATTTAATATTTAAAATTTTTTTTATAAATGTTGAAATTCCTTGTAATATACAGTCAAACCTCTCATTACTGTAAAATATACTTTTAAAAAAACCCCTCTCAAAATTAGATATATACACTTGTGCCAAAATTTTTTTTTCGCTTACGGCCTTCCAAAATTTTCAAAAAAAAATTTTTTTTTGCGCTTCTAAAAGGAAGGAAAAAAAAAGAAGTGCTACAAAATTGTTAAGTAGCATTATATATGTATTTTATAGCTCGAGGTTTGAAATGTATATAAATTGTAGTATGTAGTAGTAGTAGTAGGAGGAGAGAGAGAGGGTTATATTGGTTTTTGGAGAAACTGAACAGAAAAATTGACAAAAAAAAATTTTTTTTTTATTCCCAAGAACCGATTAATCCTCTTCTCTACATAATATATCTTAGAGAATTTGTAGAATTTTTTTTTTAATTTTTTTTTGTACTTTTCCATAAAAACCAGGCTCGAGAAATTACAAAATAAAAAAATGAGCACACATCAACACCACCAAATTATAACATCAACAACAACCAACAACAACCAACAAGAAAAACGATCTTTATATAAAGAATTTAAAAAAATATATATAAAATATTTTTTAAATAATATTTGTGTTGTTATGAATAAAAATTTTAATCAAATTTAATGAATTTATTTTTTTTAATTGGAGTATTTAATTAAATTAAACTCTTTTTAAATATTTTTTTTTAAATTTTTTTTTGAGGGCTTTTCGTGGTTTAAAGTTTTTTAGACTCTAGTGGAGTCGAAAAAGATTTTTTTAATTGTGGGACTCTAATGAGAGGATTATGGGGGGACTCTACTGGTCTTAAAAAAATTTTTTTGGGACTCTACTTGATTTGGAGTTTACAGCTTTTTGAGACTCTATTGGTGTCTCAAAAAAATTTATCATTTTTTTCTTCAGTTTTTAATTAGACAACAACAGAAGCAGCAATAATAGGCTTGTTTGTTTTTTTTTAATAATCTATTGACCACAAAAGAAAAAATTTTTTTTTATAAGCCCCCTACATTCTATTATTGTTGTTGTTGTTGTTGTTCTCTGAATAATTATTTTTTTAAATTTTTTCCTCCTTTGTTGTGGGTTGGGGACATTGTCCTAATCGGCCGGCGCCTAATCGCTCGGCACCTAACTTTTTTTGTTTGAATTTTTAAAAAATCCTTCTTTTTTTAATGCTTTTTTTTTTATTTTTTTAGTTGCTTAATTATTAAATTTATATTAAAAAAATGTTTTTAATTAATTTCTTCAATTTCTTCAAAAATTTTATTTATTATTTTTTTGTGAACATAAAAACATGAAGACGACAAGAAGGGGAGGAGGACGAAGAAGAGTATGAATCTGGTGTGGTATATAAATTGTGCAAAAGGACTATGGCATTGTTAGTTTAGATTTTTTATCAGAGGTGAGTCGGAATTCCGAGTTCCGACTTTAGAGCCAGTTCCGATTTCCGACACCTCTGACTGTTTCGACCCACCTCTAGTTTTTTTTATTTCAAAATTAATTTAAAATAATTTTTTTTCAATTTTTTTTCCTAAAAATATTTTTTTAACCTTTCCGAATTTTTTTTAACATAAAATAAAAACTCGTCATATTTTTACTAGAGGCATATTAATATATTTAAATATTGTTTTCTTTATTTGGCCACCTTTTTTCTTTTATTTTTTTCTTTCCTCAATTTCCTCTTTCTTCAGCCGAAGCTTTTTTTTGTCCATTTTTACTTTTATTTTTTGCATGCGTGTGGTCTCCTACTAGTTACTACTTGCTTCTACTACAACTACCTCCTTTTTATACTATTTGTAACAGCTAGTTTTTTTCGTAACCCCCACCCAAGTATAATATTTATAAATGTTTTGTTTGTGTGTGTTTGTGAGATGTTTTATTCTAATTCTGGTGTTTTGTTTCCAAACAATTCGGGTGTGTTTCAAACAAATTCTGATTTGTTTCTCCTATTTGTTCCTATAAAATTCTGATTTTTCTAAAAAAATTCTGATTTTTTTCCCAACAAATTCTGATTCTTTCCAATTTGTTTTCCTCAAACATTCTGAATTTGTTTGTAAAAAATTCTGATTTTTATTAATTTGTTTTTACCAACAAAAACATCATTTAATTTAATTATTTGTTTCTTATTTACACCTTTTATTTCTTTTAAAATTCTATACCAATAATTTAAAAAAAAATCCTTTTCCCCGCTCTCGATATGTACTTTTTGCTTCATCTATTTTTTAGATATTCTACTACTTACCTATAGCTAGTTTTTTTAACTCAAAAATATTTTTATAAAAGAGTTGTGTATGTTTACACTTTTTTGACACTATTTGGGTGGTCTTTTTTGTTTTTGAGAGGGAAAAAAATTTTTTTCCCTCTCTATTATTTAAAAAACTTCCTTTTTTGTGTGTGAATATATGGTATATATTAATAGAGTAGTTTTTTGTTTAAAAAATAATTTTTTTAAATGTTTGTTTACTTGAAAAAATATTTGTTATGTGTGACGAGCTTTTTGCTTCATTTTGTTTTAAATTTTTAAATTTTAATTTATTTTGAAAAAATATAAACTTTGTTTTACAATTGTGTTTTATAAGTTTGTTTTAATGCTTGGTTGTTTTTTTTGTTTATTTTATTTAAAAATGTTGTGTTTATGAGATGTTCTGGTTTTGTTTGTTTTAATGTTTAATTTGTGTTGGAAGTTTCTTGTTAAATGTTCTGGTTTCTTTTAATTTTACAAATGTTTTGTTTACTAGCTGTTCTGATTTTTTAGCGTTCTATTTGTTTGTTTTGTTTACTAAATATTCTGGTTTTAAATATTATTAAGGCTAAATTTGTTTGTGTATTTTTAGTAACACTCAAAAGTTTGTTTTTGTTGTTTTTCTTGGCAGAGCATTTTGTGCCATGGTTTTTATATTATTTAATCTATTATTACTTAAAGGATTATTTTTTAGTTTTAGACAAGTAAATAAATAAATTCTACAATTTTTTGAATTTTTTCAAGAATTTTTTTCAAAAATAAATTTTTTTTTTAAATTTTTAATCTCAAAATTTAACAGTTTTTCCTGTTTTGTTTCTATTAAATTCTGATTTGTTTGTGATCCTTCTGATTTATAATTATTTTTATTTATTTTTTTCTGTGTTTTTACTTGGGAATATTTTTACATTTGTTCTGATTTTTAAAAACAATTTTTCTGATATTTTTTTTAAATATTAAAATGTTTTCAAGTTTTGTTTATATTCTCTCAAACAATCCATCATTCTCCTCCTAACTTTGCACTTGTTGTTGAATTCTTTTTTTGTTTGTTAAAAAACAGCTTTGGTATTTAATAACGAGTTTTTTTTTCAAGCTTTTCCCCCAATTTTTATTTTTCTTCTATTTTTCTTTTTTTATTTTTCCATCCATCAAAAAAAATTTTTTTCAATTCTTTTCTTTTAAAATTCTAAAGAAAAAACGGCTGAAATGGATTTTTTGATTTTTCTTTTATTTCTTAAGAGCGGCTTTTCGGTTAAAAAATGAGGGCATCCGTTCCTATTTTTGTTAAATTTGCGACCCGAAAAAATAATAAAAAAAATGAATTAGTACACTTAATTTGTTGAGAAAAAGAGCTGTAAGAGGAAGTGGAAAAAGCAGGTCAACCACAAATAAAAACACAGACAAGTTTTGTTTTGTGTTTTTATTTTCTAGAGGATGTTGTGATGTTTTGTGTATAAATGTTTTTATTTTTGTTTTTCTCTGTTTTTCTCATGTTTTTCTGGTTTTCAAGTATATGTTTGGGTGCTTGTTTGTTTAGTCTTCAATGTTTTTCTTAAAATCAGAAGAGTTTTTCTGATCTTGTTTTTACTAAATTATGATTTTTGTTGTTATCGAATTCTGATTCATGTTGTTATCAAATTCTGATTTTATTTTTATTTAATTCTGATTTTGTTGTTATTAAATTCTGTTTTTGTTTTTATTTTATTCTGATTTTATTAAATTCTGATTTATTTTCTCATCTTTCTCTGTCGTGTGTTTTAATTGTTTTATAACTGTCTATATTTATTTCAGGTCTAGACTTATAAATTCCTCCATATTTACTATTAGTGGACTTTAGTCTTAAAATAGTGGACATTTTCTTCAACTAAATTCTCGACACTCACACATGACCACTACACACACACAATTTTATTTATTTTTTAGTAATTTTTTCCTCCCATTTTTTCTCCTCTCTATTTTTTTCTTCCCTCCTCACATCTTCCCTCATTCGTAAAAAACAAACAGCAACCACCGGCTGGCACCAATATATAAAATAAAAGTAAAAAAGCGCAAGCGAACAAGTCTCTATATTTTTTTAAATATTTTTTTAGTAAAGAAAAAAATTTTTTAAAAAGAGTGAAAATAAATTGTTTTTATGAAGCTGAAGTTAAAAAAAATTTTTTTTTATTAAAATTATTTGTTGAAGGGGGTTTATTTGGGAAATTATTTGGGGAATATTTTTGTAATTTTTTTTTGTTTAAAAGATTTTATATTTGAGCTTAATTTTTTTAAATATTTTTTATTTTAAACTTAAAAATTTTTTTTTCCTTTTTTAAATATTATTTTATCTCATTTCCAAGCTAAACTTCGAAAAATTAAAAAATATTATAATTTCAAAACGATTCGAACGAGGAATATTTTTAAAAAATTGCTAGTTGTTGTGGGATGAAACTCAGTTAATTTTTAGAGAAGGAAAAATTAAATCTTTTTTTTTGAGAGGTGAGGGGAAGGGGAAGATAAGGAGGTAGAGGGGGTCCGAAAAAAGCACAAAGAATATTTGAAAAAGCGGATGGACACTAACTATTCACAACCATTTTTTTGTGAGAACTATCCATCCAAGAAAATTAAGGGAAAAATATATAGGTCGACCCAGTCGTTCTTTTTTTTTTTTGTAAAAAAATTTTTTTCGTTCGTCGGTTGGCATATTGCCCATTGTCTGGATATATTTTGAGTGTGTGACTGGAAATAAATAGGAAAAAATGACCATTGCACACATAAAAAAATTAAAAAAATAATGAGACAGCCAGACGAAATAAAAATGGAACGGGGGGAGGGGGGGATAGATAGACGAGGAAATTTATTTTTTTTTAGTTTTTTTATATAAATTTATTGCTTTCGAGAGAGAGATAGATTAATGAGTTGATGATGGGAAATTTGGAAAGGAAAAAAAATTTTTTTTTTGAAATGAGCTATTAGAATCTGTAAGCTTTATAAATTCTAAAGTGTGAAAATTTATTTTTTTTTCTAAATTAAGGCTATCCTATTTTTATTTTTTTTAAATTTAATTATATCCGCCCACTACTTTTTTATTTTTTTTTATTTTTGCCTCTCGAATATTTTTATTAAATTTTATTCTTTTTTTTTAAACTTAAAAAAAAATTTTTTTCCTAAATAGAAATCTAAAGGATAGCACCAAGTCTTCCTTTTATTTATTTCAAAAAAAATTTTTTTTCCAGTCGTTTTTTTTGTTTATTTAAAAAAATATATAGTCGTTGACCATGGGGCTGTCTTTATAATATAGGCAAGCAGTGTCCGCCCACTACTTTTTTTTTTTAATTTTTGCCTCTCGGATAGTGAATGTAGAAAGGGAGAGTATATTTTAGTATTTAGTTTTAGTATATTTATATTTTTTAGTTTTATAGAGAATCCGACTAATCTAAATGTTTACTAGTATTTAAAAATTTTTTTTTATTTTAAATTAATTTTTAAAAAATATTTTTTTAATTTTTATTGCCGAAATTTAAAAAAAATTTATGCTTGAAATTTATTTTTTCTTAATGGGTTTTCGGTTACTTTTCTTTTTGGGTCTTTTTACGTACCCACATTCTTGAGGAAAATATTAATTGAAAAATTTTTTTTTTAAATTAATTATTTTTTTAATCTTCAGGATAGGAAAAAAACTTTTTTAAATTCAGAAAAAAAATTAAAAAAAAATTTTTTTTAACATAATAATAGTATCATACTTAAAATAATTTTTCTTATCTCTCTATCATTCCTACAATATTTTAAAAAATATAATTTAATTTTAATATAAAAAAATTTAAAAAAAAATAAAATAAATAAAATGTGTGTCACAAGGCTAATTATTTTTATTTGGCAACAAAATTATTTTTTTCCTAAATATTTTTTTAAACAACACAAAAATAAAATGATAAGTAGCATGTGGTGGTTGTTGTTCTTAACATTAAGACCGCCCTAAATTAGAATGAAAAAGAAACAAAACAACAATAAAAACAACAACAAGGAAGAGAGTTAATAAAAACTAGCCAATCAACATTACAGAAAAAAAGGCGGCCATTTAATAAAGAAAAATTTTTATCTCTAACATGTTAAAATACTGTTTGTTTTATAATGTTAGAGAAAAAAAGTAAAAACATTTTTCTCAACAAAAACAACAAAAAGTTTACAACAAATGGTTAGTTTTTGGTTATGTTTTAAATAAATTTTGATGAAAAAATGTTTGTGTTTTTAAATGTAGGGAATTTTTCAGAATTTATAGATTAGAAAAACATCAAATATTTTGTTTTTTGTTTGATGTTTGTTTGATGTTGTATTTTGATGTTTTTGTTGACATAACAAAAACATCCAAACAACATGTTCTTCTGATTTTTTGTTTTGTTTTGTAAATATTCTGAAATTTTTCCTGTGTATTTTCTCAATGTTTTTTCTTTAACTAATCTGAACTTTTAAACAAAAAGTACATATAGGTTATATATAGTAGCAGCGCCACGCCCTCCTTTATATTATTTTAAATTATCGGAAAAGCGACGCGCTTTGAGTGCTTCTAAAAAAATTTCTTTGTTCTTTTTCTAATTTTTTTTTAAATTTTGAACTGAAATATATATTTTTTAGAAATATTTCTTTGTCTGTTTTTTATATTAATTTTTGGGACAAAGGGAAATTGGGTTTAAAAAATAATTTATTTAAATTAACATAATATTTATTTTTTGTTAGCAATTTCAAACAATTTTAAAAAATTATTCTTCTTTATTTCTTTTTTAAACATGTTTTTCTGATTTTTCTTTTAAATAATGTTTTTCTGATTTCTTCAAAACATGTTTCAAAACATTTTTCTGATTTGTTCACAACACAAACAATTCTGATGTTTCTCTTGGTTTTCTTGCAAAACATGTTCTTCTGATTTTTTCACTTCATGTTTTTCTGATTTTCTCCGCTAAACATGTTCTTCTGATTTTTTCACTTCATGTTTTTCTGATTTTCTCCGCTAAACATGTTTTTCTGATTTTTTATTTAAGCTCGTTTTCTTCACTGTTTTGTAAATTTCTTTTCTGGAAACATTTTCAGAATTTCATTTCAACATTGTTTCTAAATCATTTTTAAATATTTTTCTGAATCCGAACTTATTTAGTCTGAAGCTTATTTTTGCTACATTTCTATTCTTTTTACTTTAAATTTTTTTCTAAATTTTTTTTCAAAATTTTTTCCAATTTTTTTAAAATTTTCTTATTTTCCAATATATACTCAAGTAATTTTCATATATTTTTTTATTTTTTAAAAAAAAGTCTGTGCGCTACTAATCAATACTTTTAGTCGTCGTAGTTGTTAGTTAGTTTTGCTTCGAGGGGAATTTTTTGTCAGTGACATGACAGACTTTTCTCTTAAAAATCTATGAGAGAACACGACGAAGAAAAAAACGGCTGTCAGCAAAAAAAGGGGCGAAAAATGGGGAAAAAAACATCTCTAACTACTATTTTTTGAATTTTTCTCTCTCTATATCGTATATTTTGAGTGTTATTGTGTGTATAACCAGCCAGTTTTTATTTGTTTGAGTGTGTGTGTGACAATAAGGGGAAGAACCCAAACTAACCAACCAACCCTTCCTCCAACCAACCACTATTTAATAAAAAAAATAATGGAAAGCAGAGGAGGCAAAGTAAGTAAGGACGACAGCGAAGACGGACGACGACGACCTTTCTTCTATTTTTTTCTTCTCTACACTATTTTCTCTTGAAAAAAAATTTTTTTTTTATTTTTATTTCCACCGTTCTTTCCATCATCCTCCTTTTCTATATATTTCTATTTTTTTTTATCTCCTCCCATTTTTTTGTTTGGGTAGATGGATACTTTTTTTTCAATGAAACAAGAAAAGAAAGCTGCTTCTACTCTAAAGCTGCTTGCTAGCCATTTTTTATTTTATTTTTCTCCAGTTTTTTTCAAAAAAAACTGGATAGATAAAACAACTAATATTTTTTTTGAGAGTTTTTTGGTAAAAGTTCCGGGTTTATATAATTTTTTTGTAAAATTAATTAACCTTGGAGAAAATATATAAATTTATATACTTAACTGGTTAATGAAGCAATTAAATGATAATTTTTTTTTATTTTTTTATTATTTTTTTTTGTCTAGAGGGGAATATTTATTTAATTGTTGCAACAACGTTTAAAAAAATATTTCTATTTTATTTATTTTTCAGAAAAATTTTTTAAAATTTTTTTTCTAAATTTTCTATTTTTATATTTTTATTTTATAAATTCATTCGTTCAATTACTTCCGTTCTTATTTAAGGAAAAAAAATTTTTTTTTGACTATTAAAAATAAAATTTTTTTCTGGTTATATAAAAATTGTCAAATGTTTCTTCCCCTACTTTAAAGCTTTTATAAAAATTGCCTTTTTCCTTATTTTTTTTTCTTATTTTAAAAAACAGCTACCATGTTGGGGATATTAAAAAAATGTTTTTTCTGTTTCAAAACCATTTGAAATTTTTTTTTTAATTTTTTTATTTCTATAAAAGACTAAAATGGATATATATTTCAGGCATATTATTAAATATTATCTTATTAGTCTGCTGCCATATATAAAAATATTTTTTTTAAAAGAATGCGCGAACATTTTCCAATTAATGCATTATTAATATATCTTCAACTAGCTGAAGGGCGTGTAGCTGAATGGGATTAAAATGCTATGGCGGTAAGGTTACGGTGGGGGGAGCCTTTGGTACCATACTTTTTGATTTTGGAAAGCCTGACGGCTTTGGGGCGCGCTTCGCGCGCTGCTAGTGCTCTGGGGCGCGTCCAGGGACGCGCGTGGAAAGCCTGCGGCTTTAAAAGGACGCTGATTTTCTTTTTTGCTTGGCGATTTACGTTAAATATATTTAGAATCCTTGGCTTTGGATTTTGGGGGCCTTCGGCCCCGATTCGTTTCGAGTGCCTTTTGGTAGCTTTGGTGGGTTGATTCGGGGGCGTTTGGGGGGCCTTCGGCCCCCCAAACCCAGCGTTTAGTTGGATACTTTGCTTTTTGGTAACTGTTGTTGGTTGATTCGGGGCGTTTGGGGGGCCTTCGGCCCCCCAAACCCAGCGTTTAGTTGGATACTTGCCTTTTGGCAGCTATGGTGGGTTGACTCGGGGCGTTTGGGGGGCCTTCGGCCCCCCAAACCCAGCGTTTAGTTGGATACTTTGCCTTTTGGTAGCTGTGATGGGTTGAATCGGGGTGTTTGGGGGGCCTTCGGCCCCCAAACCCAGCGTTTAGTTGGATACTTTGCCTTTTGGTAGCTGTTGTGGGTTGATTCGGGGCGTTTGGGGGGCCTTCGGCCCCCCAAACCCAGCGTTTAGTTGGATACTTTGCCTTTTGGTAGCTGTTGTGGGTTGATTCGGGGTGTTTGGGGGGCCTTCGGCCCCCCAAACCCAGCGTTTAGTTGGATACTTTGCCTGTTGGTAGCTGTTGTGGGTTGATTCGGGGCGTTTGGGGGGCCTTCGGCCCCCAAACCCAGCGTTTAGTTGGATGCTGTGCCTTTAAATAACTGTGGTGGGTCGACTCGGGGCGTTTGGGGGGCCTTCGGCCCCCCAAACCCACCGTTTAGACGGATACTTTGCCTTTTCGTAGCGTTGGTGGGTCGACTCGGGGCGTTTGGGGGGCCTTCGGCCCCCCAAACCCACCGTTTAGACGGATACTTTGCCTTTTGGTACCTGTGGTGGGTTTATCCGGGGCGTTTGGAGGGCCTTCGGCCCCCCAAACGCGGCGTTTAGACGGATACTTTGCCTTTAAATTGCTGTGGTGTGTTGACTCGGGGCGTTTGGGGGGCCTTCGGCCCCCCAAACGCAGCGTTTAAATCCCCCTCGGCCTTCTGCCTCGGTTTTGGGGCCTTCGGCCCCAAAAACCCCCACTCTCGAAACTCTGACCCCCATAATTTTGTCAGACTCAAGTGACCCCCTAAACAGAGTATATATTTTTTGATGGATTTTATGCTGCTCTACAATATAACGTAAGTCTTTTTTATTAATTACCACTCTTTCGGTACCCTACTGGGTATGGTACCGCCCACCCCCAAAATTTCGACCGACTCTAACTTTGCCAAAATGGTCAGAAAATTTTGGAAAAAATATTTTTAGACTCAGCTTGATAAGAGCTTTCGATTGATATAACATTCGGCCCATTTATGGCCATTTTGAAAAAATTATTTTTTTGGCCGAAAATTTTGGCCGGAAAAATCGCTGAATTTTTTAAAAATTCGTAACTTTCTCAAAGTATACCTTTTTTGAAAGTTTTAAAGGGCTATTCTATGTAGAAAAATCTGCTCTACATAGGAAAAATACCTGCGCCCCGAACCGCCGGCAAAAATCCCGAAATTTTTTCGAAAAACCGAAAATTTTTCGGGTTTTCGAAATTCGACCCCTACGGGTTCAATTTCGACTTTTTTCGAAATTTTCTTATCTCTAAAAATACCTAATTTTTTACTCGATTTTATGAAGGAAACCACATCCCAAACCGTCCACCCCAAAAAAAGTTAAGGTCCCCTAAAAAATCCCGAAAATCCCCCAAAAGGGGTCCCCCTTTGGATTTGGGGGTGGGGACAAAATTTTCGAATTTTGACCCAAAATTCGACTTATATGGTGCTCTGACACCCTCTGAGTACGAATCCGGCGTCAGAAATATTTAAAAAAATTTCCCCGGGACGTTAGAGTCTCAAAAAGTTTCACGACATTTGCGTACATTGGCTATAACTTTTTGAGACTCAAGTGGACCCCCGACATATTATACCTTTTTCTGACCGCCAGGGGACGCTCTACAATATAGGCTATCTCAAATGGGTGAAACGACACTTTTCCGAAAATCGACTCGAGTCGCACCGACTCTTTGACTCATAACTCCCCAGGATTTGATCTCAGACTCAAACGTCCTTCAACTTAAATATCCCTAACAATCTCCCCTACAAATAACCCAATACACCCAAAGTCAATCCCCAGCAAGACTTTTCAGATATAAACATTTTCCCCACTCAGACTGAAATATCCTACCCCCAGACTCAAGTGACCGCCACCAAACAAACATCACAAAACGCGCATTAAATTACTCTATAATACCCCCCAGGTCCCATCCAAAAACACCTCTCCAAAAAAAGTTACACTCAAAAAACCATTTGAGTACGGGCCGGACATTTCAGTCTCACGGGGTTTTCTACCCCGGGACTTGAGTTTTTTGACCCGATTTTTTTTCCATTATGATCTACTAATTGTGGGATGCGTGCCTCCCAGCAAGACCTTCCCCCCTTTCTATTGGACTTTTTCGAGATAGGAAATGACCCGATGCCGTTTGAGACTCAAGCGACCCCCGTAAAATTTCGGCTATATTTTTCCTGAATGCGCCGTAAAAAGTTGCCCCCAGGATGTCAGGCTTCGGGGAAGCGGCCGGCCTTCGGCCGGCCGATATTAGTTTTTAAATTTAATTGAGCTTAATATTTTATATAATATAACGGATAAAAGGAAAATTATTTTCTTGCTGCTTTACAGTATTTTTGCTTCTAAATTTTTAAAAACTTGAAGCAAACATTTTGTGTTTAATACAAATTTTCTTTTAAAACAAAAGGAGAATGTAAAAACAACAGAGAATTGTAAAAACAAGTTGGAAAAACAAAAAAAAACAACATTTTACAATTAAACAACTTTTCTGTTTAAAAACAGAATTTTGTTGTGTTTTCAAACACTGTTTTTATTTTAAAATTGTAAAACTTGTTCAAAACTTGTTGTTTTTGATGTTGTTATTGTTGTTTTGGTTGTTTTGGTACCCTTTATCTTCCTATTAATTTACATTTTATTTATTCATTTATTAATTAACATTCTTATTATTTTCTTGTAATTTCTTTTATTAAAAACACTCACCATAATTTTTTCTTCTCTTCATTGCTTAGTTTTTTTTCGTGCCATTGTTCGTGCCATTGCTTCTGTGTTTTTTTAAAATTTCTTTTACTTTTAAATAGGTAATAATAATAACCACTAACTAACCACGAACGTGTCTCTCTTTCTACTTTAATAATAATAATTTTTTGTTTTTTCCTCCTCTGCTGCCAGCCTTGATAAAAATATAAATAAATGTCTTGTGTCGCGCACACATATATATTTACAAAAAAGGAGGGGAAATAACAACAACTTCCCCCTTTCCTTCTCTTTATTTTTTTCATTTCATTGAAGCTTTCCTCTCTAATTTACCGTAGTTTTTTTTGAAAATATATTAGTGGTTGGTGTTTATCACCGTTACACTCTACCCCCTTACTACCACTACTGCTACACGACTTTAATTATTTTTTTTGTTTGTGTGCCCCCTATAATTTTTTAGATAAATATTTTTTTCTAAAGTTTGCCTTTTTTTGTTTGTTCAAGCACTTTTTTTTGTTAAATTGTGAATTTTTTAAAATATTTTATCTTTGAGGTACTTGGTAGCTTTTAAAAAATTTATCTGTCTCTCTCTTGCCGCTTGTATTTTCTTTTGTATTTTTTCTGTATTTTTTTGTATTTCTTTTTGTATTTCAGCTTTTTCACTTTTGTATTTTTTCAATTTGTTTTACAATTTATTTTTACAATTTGTACTTTTAATCCAACTTGTTTTTCATCTTGTTTTTATTGAATGTTTTTCCGATATTTTTTCAACTTGTTTTGCAACTTGTTTTACAACTTGCTTTTAATTCAACTTGTTTCTTGTTTTTATCAAATGTTTGTACTATTTGTTTTACAACTCTCTTTTATTGTTTTAAAAACTTTCCAACACGTTTTACAATTTGTATTTTCTTTTGTATTTTCTTCTGTAGTTTTTATCGTTGCGCCTAATTACCCTACTACTTTATACTAATCTTTTGACCAAAAATTAAAGTTTATCTTTCTCTTTTGAAAAATTAATTTTTGAACTATTTTCATAGCATCAAATGTTTTTTTCTTTAATTTATCAACAGTTGGTAGGGGTTTTTTTTTAAAAAGTTTTACGTTAATCTTTTTTTTCTAAAATTTTTTTGGTGATTTAAAAATTTTTTTTTCCTCTATACATACATTTTAAATCTCAAAAATCGTTTTTTCTGCTGTCGATTCATTGTTGATTTCAACTTTTTCTCGGAGATAAAAAAAATTCACAAATCCAACTCTACTTGATTACAAAGAAAAACGTCTTGCACACCAATCTAAATTTATTTTTATTAATTTTTTGTTTAATTTTTCTTTTTTTTCTTTAAAAAAAATTTTTTTCATTCTATGGTCCATCTTTTTTTCTTGCTATAATTTTTAGTTTTATTAAAAGCAAAAATATTTATCAATTTTTGCGTTAATATATATTCGCAAAATTTTTTAATTTTTTTTCTTGCTTCACATATTAAAAATGATAAAAAATATATAAAACTGGTTGTGTGATTAGAAAAATTATTTTTTAAATAAAAAAATATTTGGGGAAAAAATATATATTTTCTTTTAAAGAAAAGTGATTTGAGGAGAGAAAAGTTGGGAGGGGGGAAGCGGGAGGAGGGAGGGAGAGGGGGAGGGATTGGTTGTTGCTTGCCTCTCTTTATTTAATTTTATTAGTTATTTTTTTCTAAATTATCATTTTTTTGGTTTTAAAGACATACGAAAAAAAATGTTTTTTTTTGTGATGCGGAAGTATTTTTAATAGAGAGAGAAAAATTTTTTTGTAGGCTTTAGATTAAAGATTGGAAAAGAAATTTTTTGTTATTGAGAGAGGATAACATATAGATATATTAAAAATTATTTAGTTAAATAAAAAATAATTTTGATTCAAAAAAAATTTTTTTAATAATTTTATTTTTGTATTTTGCAGCAAATTATTATGTACTGAAAAAAATTTTTTTTGAAAATCCTTTGGTTTTCTCGGGTTTTAGGTTTTTATTTTTATTGGTTTAATAGTTACATCCTTCTTTTCTTTTTTTTTATTTTTTTTCTTTCTTTCTCTCTTGTATATCTACATCCTTTTCATGGCAGCCAGTGATTTTGGGCGTAAACTTTTCTAAAATTTTAAATACCCTTAATTTTAGACCTTTGCTTTAAGACTGTTTTTAATTATGAAAAAATTGATTTTTTTTAAATATTTTTATTAAATAATTTTTTTTTAATTTTGGTACAATTAAAAATATCATAAGGAAAGTATATATTTTAGTGACTTTTTTAAAAAGGTAATAAAAATTTTAAAACAACGTTTTATTAGTGTCATACAGTTATAAACATTTTTATTTATATAAACACCCAACAAGGCAACATAAATTTGTGTGTTTGTTGTTTTTATTGGTGTTTTTATTGTTGTTTTTACAAGAACAAATGTGTGTGTGTGTGTTTCCCTCTATTTTATTAAATGTTTCTCTCTCTTTCTCTCTTTGTATTTTTTTGTGTTTTTTTAAATTTAAACTTTTGAAACTCCGCCTACTTTTCTACCTCTTTAAATATTTTTTACTTCCTTGACTATTTTTTCATTAAAAATTTTTTTTTAATTTATTAAAAATGTTTTAAAATTCAGTTTAAGCATTAGATTATTTTTTGGCCTAATTTTTCTTGTATTTATTTTCAAATTTTTGTATTTTTGAGATTTTTTAAAATTAGAACACCAACAACAATTAAGTTTATATGTGTTTTTGTATTTCTTTTCTTGTGTTTTTGTATTTCTTTTCTTATTGTTGTTGTTTTAATTTTATGTTTTAATTGTTCTTGTTTTATTTTGTGTTTTACTTATTGTTTTTGGTTGTTGTTTTTGTTGTTGCTAATTTTTGTTGTTTTGATTTGTTGCTAGTTTTTGTTTTGTTGCTATTGTTTTTGTTTTAATCTGTTGTTATTTGTTGTTTTGTCTTGTGTTTGTGTTTTTCTTGCTGTTTTAATTGTGTCTTACTTGTTATTGTTGTTGCTAATTTTAGCAGCGCCGAAGTGGCCTGATTTTTCTGTTTGTGTGGACGAAATGTCTCTATAAATTTTTTTTTATAAATTTTGATTAAAAAATATTGCGAATTTTATTATCTATATATTTATTAATTAATCTTTTCTTTCTCTTTATTTTTTTAAAAATATATTTTGTCAATTTTTTTATTTTCTTAAATCAAAAACCAACCAATCGCCCACCACTTATGTGTGTGTATATATCGGCTGCTCTACACACACACACGCCTCTTTTTTTCCTTCATATATAAATTTTTTTTAAATTTCTCCTTTTTTCATTTCTTGTTTCTTTTTATTCGCTCTATCAACATTTATATATATTTTTTAATTGTTTAAAATTTATCTTTTAGTCTATCTATTTTTTTTTAAATTTTTTTAATAGATTTAAAATTTAATTTTTGATTTTTGTGTTGTTTTGTTAAATTCTTTTTCCATTTTATTTTTATTTACTATATTTTTTTCGCAATTTCAGTGTATTTTATGTTTTTTAATTTGCAACAAAAATAGGTATTTTTTAATAGGTTGAAGTGAGAGTGTATGGAGAAATGTTCTTTTGTAATGAACTCTGTTGGGACTTTAAAATTTAGAAATTAAATTGGGGAAAATTTAATTGTTATTTTAAATATTAAAAAAGATTGTGAGTGAAAAAAAAACAAAAATATTCTTTTGGTTAATTTATATAAAAATATATTTTTTTTATTTTTTATCATCAATCTTCTTCTTTTTTTACCCCATCACCTCCCCCCATCCTTCACCCCCTCCCCTTCTCCTCCTTTTTCATTTTCTTCTTTTTACCTTATTAAACCAATGAAAAAAAAGGACGAAAAAGTTAACCCCTCTAAAAAATTCTTTTTTTTCCTCCAATAAAAAAATTTTTTTTCTTCGTATTTTTTGTATACGGTCCTTTGGGCAGAAAATGGGGAAGAACATATCTAAGGAAGAAAAAAAATTTTTTAAGAAATAAAAAAAAAAGAATTTTTTCCAAGGACAAACAAAGATAAAAATGACAGAGAGAAAAGAGAGCCACTTGTTTTTTTTAAATTTCTGTCACAAATCTTTTAGTGATTTGACGAAAAAATAAAGCGACGATTGCTAGCTATATTGATGAATATAATTTATAAAAAGTTTGGGAAAAAAGTTTTAGGTTTAAAATATACTTTAAGTTCAAGCTTAATCTTTGAAAATGTGTTTTTTTTGTTAGTTTGATGTTTTTGTGTTTTGTTTTTATTTTCTTTGTTTTGAATGTTTTTCTGTTTTTGTTTGTAACTTAATATCAAGCTTAAGTTTTGGCAAAGTATTTTTGTTAGTTGGGTGTTTTTGTGTTTTTTGTATTTTAAGTTCAAGCTTAAGTTTTTAGAAAATGTGTTTTGTTATTTCAATGTTTTGTGTTTTTTGTTTTAATTTTATTTTGAACGTTTTTAGTTTTGTTTGTATTTTTTGATTCCATAATGTTTCTGTTTGTTTGTTTGTTTTGGTTGTTTTTCAGATTTTGTTTCTGTGTGTTTTTTTTCAAATTTTTGTTGATATGTCAGAATGACCATGGTAGGGTAAAAATAAATAAATAAATAAATAAATAAATTGACCTCGATTAAGCGATTACATTAAAAATACCATATACATTTTATAATTAAAAAAAATGCGCGAAAAAATAAATTATCATTAAATAAAATTTTTGATCAAGGTTGTATTTCATATCATAAATATATATTTATTTTTTAGTTTAGTGACTGTTTTATTTTACTATAAAACATTAATCAAAACTTGTGTTTTTTCTCCATTGGTTGTTGTATTTTCTTTTTTAGTTTGTTAGTTAGCCGAACATTTTGTATTTTCTTTTAAAAACACTCAAACACGAAACACATCTTTTGTGTATGTTTTTAAAAATATACTAAACTTTAATTTTCCGGAAAACACACAAACAACACACAAACAACCCAATGTTTTTGACTATTTTTATTTAACCCAACTCAAATTTTCAATTCTATTTTTTTCTTTTTTTAAATACCTAACTGAATTCTTAAGTGTAAATTCGTGTAAATATTTCGTGTAAATATAAGAATTTTTGATTTTAATATGCGCTCTTCTAGAAGCTTTTTTCTAAATTCATATTATTTTTTAAATTAATGAGTAAATTCCAATTAAATTAAAAAATTAAAAAAAAATATAGAGAGAAGAAAGTCATCAAATTAAAAAAAAATTAAAAAAATTAAAAACTTTTCTTAAATAAAAAAATGTTTCCCCATTCGCTGCTACAGGCTGCTTCTTCTTTTGCTGCTAACAACACATGTTCGGTGCCACAATCAGGTTCTTCATCATCCTCCTCATCTGAATCTCCAAGGTCACAACATCATCAACAACATCACCATCAACAACAGCAACAACAACATCACCATAATAATAAACAAAGGCAGCAAGCAATGTCTGCTGCTGAAGCTTTGCAAGCACAACTTTTGGAGCATCAACAACAGCAACAGGTTTTTTAAATGTTTTTATTAAATTATGGTCTATTAAAAATGTTTTTGTAATTTTCTAATCGCTAAACAACCTAAACATCATTAAAAACATGTTTCAAAACAAGCATTAAAAACATTCTTCCAAACAAACACTTAAAAACATTAAAACAAACATTAAAACATTTTTTCAACCAAACATTGTCTAAACATTTTTCTAAACATTTTCTAAAACATTTTTCCAGCCAAACATCGTCTAAACAAAACATTGTCTAAACTCAAACAAAAACATAATCAAAACATTCTTTTTAAACAAACAAATAATTATTTTTTAGCAACTTGCTGCAGCGGTTGGACAATTAAGTGGAGGTAGCAGTGTTATTAGTAGCAGCATTGGTCAATCAGCATCTTCTGTTGATGAAGCCGTTGTTTGTAGTTCTTCTGGTACAGGTGGTGGTGGGGGTGGAAATCAAAGAGAACCAAAACCATTTAAATGTCCTCATTGTCCAAAAGCTTTTGCTAATAATTCTTATTTGAGTCAACATATGCGAATTCATTTGGGTATTCGAGCTTTTGGTCCATGCCAATTTTGTGGAAAGAAGGTTTTTATTTTTTGTATTTGACTTAAAAAAATTTTTTTCTCTCTAGTTTACACAACTTTCTCATTTACAACAACATATACGTACACATACGGGTGAAAAACCTTATAAATGTAAATATGCTAATTGTGAGAAGGCATTTTCTCAAGTTTGTTCGATTGTTTTTATTATTAAACAATGTTTGTTTGGTTGTTTTAATTTAAGAATAAGTTGGAACAAAACAAAAAATCCCTAAACAAAACATTAGTTTAGGGTTTTGTTTTTACAATTGTTGTTTTCAAAGTTCAGTACAATCAAAATGTTTGAAACAAACATTAACGAAACAAACATACAAAACATAAACAAAAAACAAACAACAACTTAAAACATAAGTAAAACAAAAAACAAGTTGTTTATCTTAAACAAACATAAACAACAACCGTGTTTTGTTCGTTTACAATTAATTTAAAAACTTGTTTTACAATTTAATTGTTGTTTATAAGTTTTGTAAAAACAAACATGTATTTTTCAAACAATGTTTTTAATGTTTTACAATTTGTAATTTTTTTTTAGTTATCTAATTTACAATCCCATTCTCGTTGTCATCAATCTGATAGGCCATACAAGTGTAACAGGTTTTTAATGTTTTACAAACATTCGAAACTTTAAAAAAATTATTAAAGTTGTTACAAATGTTTTGCTGACGAACAAACACTTCTTGAACATATTCCACGACATAAGGAGAGCAAGCATTTGAAGGCAAGTTCGAAGGTGATTAATATGTAAATATAAATATAAAAATTTTTTAAATTAAAAAAAAAATTTTTGGGAAAATTTTTTCGAATTTTATTAAATAATATTCTTTTTCTTTTTTTAAAGGTTCACATTTGTCCTTTTTGTGGAAAATCTTATTCACAAGCCCTTTATCTTGACAAACACATGACTAAACATACTGATCGTAGGAGTGATATGCGATTTCCGTTTGTTTTTTAATCAAAAAATTATCAAAAATTAATTTTTTTTAAAGAAAAAATGTTGGAAATGTTGGTTATTGTTCATCTTCAAATGGTTCTACAACAGCAGCTGCTGCGCAGCAACTGGCGGCTGTAGCAGGGAATGCTGCAATGATGGCTGTTTCGGGTTTAGATTCTGCTTTTGATCCCTTTGATGGGCTAGGACAACATTTGGGTCAATTAGGGTGTGGTAGTGGTGGAAATCAAAATAATAATAGTACTGCAAATGCTGCTGATCAACAACAGCAACAACAAGATTTTTCGCTTAGTAAGCAATTTGCTTCAGAAAAAATTTTTGCTTCAGAAATTTTTTTGCTTCAGAAATTTTTTTGCTTCAGAAATTAAAAAAAATTTTTTAAGTAGCCGAGCAATTCCAAATGGCAGCAGCTAATGCAATGCAGCAACAACAACAACAACATTCTGCTCAACAACAACAACAATCTCAGCAGCAGCAACAACAACAACAATTAGCAGCAAGTACAGCAGCAGCTTTAAGTTCATATGGATGCTATCCATTTTCAGGAGGTACTAGTAGTAGTAGTAGTGGTGGAAATGCTGGGAACGGTGGGTGGTAAGAAAACAGTTGTTTTGTTGAGGGCTTTCTTTAAGAGAATTTAAAAGAAAACAGAATCTTCATTTTTTAGAATTGAAAGATTTTTTTTGTATTTTTGCTTCAAGTTTGCTTCAAGAAATTTTTGTATTTTGCTTCAAGTCCCTAAAATGTTTAGAGAAAATTCTGTTTTTTTTTCTGAATTTTCTGAATTTCCAAAAATATATTTCCAAAAAAATCTCTTCCTTTTACTATCTTTTTCCTTTACTCAATTTTAATTAAAAAAAAATTTTTTTCTACACTTAGGAAACTCAGGTAACGCCTCAAATAATAATGGAGCAATGGCAACAGCAAACGTGGTTAATCAAATGTCAATAGGAAATTCTGCTTTAAATTTTTTTCAACGTTCATTTCAACAAAATGGAGGAAGTGCTGCTGCTTCTTCCATTGCTGCTGCTAGAGGGTAAATGGATTTTTTTGAAAAAAAATTTTTTTGAAAATTTTTGAAAATTTTTTCGAAATTTTTTTTGAAAAAATTTTTGAAATTTTTTTTGAAATTTTAAAAAATTTTCTTAGCCTTAGAAATCTTTTTTAATTTTTTTAAATTAAAGATTCAACATGATTACCCCATTAGAAAATATTAAACATTTTAATAGTAGTCAACAACTACAGGGAAGTAGTAGTGGTGGTAGTGGAGGAGGGAATAGTGGTCACCAATCATCTAATAATAATAGCAACAATTTTTAAACAATTTTTAGACGAGAAAACATTTAGAAAAAAATTAAAATTTTACTTAAAGAATTTATTTAAAAATTCACACTTTTTATTTGCCCAATTTTCTTGCCTACAAAAAATCCTTAAGTTGCAAAAAAAAATTATTAAAATTAAATTTTTGCCAGTTTTTAAAAACACTCTCACCTCCTTCCAACAAAATTTTCATATTATTACGCGTAGCTCTTTTTTTCCTTCTCAATATATTTACACTTCTATTTTATTATTTTAAAAACTTTTTCATTTTCTTTTTTTTTTATCCGTCCACCAAAATGTTTGTGTGTCATTTTTAGATTTTTATTTATTATTTTTTCCGACTTAATTAACTAATTTGGACACTCTCTCATTTTTCTTTCCTTGATATTTCTTTTTTTTTAATTTTTTTACAAAGGTGGCTTCTCTCAAATCTTCTTTTTCATCACTCTCGGTCGGTCTCTCTTTAAAATTTTTTTTTCTTTTTTATTTGCCACAAAAAGCATTGTTTTTCGTAAAATTACATTGATATGTTCATCTTATTTTAATTTTTACTCTATTATCTCTGCTAACCTCTCTTTTCATTCCCAACTCTATATATAATGTTTATTGTGTTTTACTTTTTAAATTCTTTTAAATTTTCCGGAAAATACATGCGTGTTGTAAAAACATTTTTAACAACATGTATTTTTGTATTTTTCCTTAACCATTCAAACAAAACATTTGTAAAAACATCTTTGTTTTTCCGGAAAACACATCCGGAAATACATGTTTCCAAAACATTTATTGTAAAACCATTTGTAAAAACATGTTTTTGTATTTTCCATAACCATTCAACAAACAAAACACTTTTTTGTATTTTCCGGAAAACACACATTTTCCTTTAAAAACTCAACATTAAATGAATATTAAAAATAAAGTTTTTCTTTTGTATTTTTCATTTTTCAAATTTGTATTTTTTCAATTCTTCTTTTTCCTGTTAATTTTATTATATTTTATTCTCTTTTATGGACGCCCATTATTAATTTAATATTATTATATATTTAATTGCGCAACATGTTTTACCTTTTATTTTATTTTTTTTTGTTTTCCGCCATTTTAATGTTTTTATTTTATTATAAAGATTAAATAGAGAAAAAAAAATTTTTTTTTAATTTTAATTAATTTGAATTAATGATATTTAAAAAAAATAAAAGATTTTATAAAATATTATTTTTTAATAGATTAATTAATAAAAATAATAATGTTGTTGTTGCAAGCAGAAGTTTGTTGTGGATTGGTTTGATGGATATGGAACCTGATGTTTGGGTGTTGCATCGGTCGCCTAAACAGCTGCAGGCCTGTTGTGAATTTAAAAAAATTTTTTTTTCAAAAAATTTCAAAAAATTTTTTTAGAAAATCCAAAAATTTCTCGACTTTCTGTGAGTGATTAAAAAATATGACCACTTGGCACAATGTGATGGGCAAAAAAACAAAAAATTTCTTTTACCAAAATTGGTTGAGAATCCATAAGCCCGCCAGCACCACTACCACCACCTACTGAAGAAGAAGAAGCTCCTCCATGAAAATGTTCAACAGACCTTCCACCAATTTTATTATTTGAAGAAAGCCGGAATAATTCAGAAGCTAAAACTTCCCGGCACATGTCAAATTCAGCAAAGAAGGCTATAGTTCTATTAATATATCCATGTCTAGATAATGAATGGGCACATCCTCTCATCCATAAACGTTTTCCTGTTTTCCTTCCTAATTCGGAAAAAAAATTTTGGCGCTTGTCCAGTTTATGCGTCCAATGAAAGTTTATGCGTCCAATAAACAAAAATTGGATTTTTCTTAGTATTGCAAAGTTAGGGTATGGCTCCAAAACATTTCTTCATGTTTGGAACCTACGGCCACCTGGTCTGGGACCGTCCCTTGCCCAATCCCTCGAAATTTCGGAAAGTTATAGCCAATTTTTTAAAATTTCGGAAAAACAATTATAACTTTCCGAAATTTCGAGGGATTGGGCAAGGGACGGTCCCAGACCCAGTGGGCGTAGGTCCCGAACATGAAAAAATGCTTTGGAACCATATTCCAACTTTGCAACACCAAGAAAAAACCAATTTTTTGTTTATTGGACGCATAAACTTTCATTGGACGCATAAACTGGACAAGAGCCAAAATTTTTTTTGGAAATTTCTGAAATTTTCCGAAAATTTCGAAAAAAAATTTTTCAAAGAATTTTCAAAATTTTTTCAAAAAAAAATTATTTTCCCCTACCCATAATAACAAATTCTTGGGCTAAAGAAAGGCAAATTCCTCTACATGGAACTAATCCAATTCCATGAGTATTCATTGGTTGTTCATCGCATTGTGCAGTAAAATTGCGTGGTTCAAAAAAGAAACTTGAAAGAAGATTTTTTGAAGAAATTTGTTAATTTAACAAACTTTCCTAGATCGCCTTCTTTGAATAATTGTTCATAGACGGCGGACATACAACTAGATGGAGAGGGGAGATAAGTTTATTGTTAATTGAAAAAATAGTTGAACCTTATTTTTAGATAAATATAGGGGAGCTGTTTAGGTGAGCTACTTAAGCGATACCTCCAATTTAATGTACAAGCTCATTATAAGGTAGGGGTGTATTTAAAAATTCGGTTCGACTGTTAAAAAAATTTTCTTTTAAATTATATTACGAATAGCATCGGTTATGCCTCTGTGTTTGATGAGCTGCTGCTAGCAAAAGTGCTGCTGATGCGTGTCCTGTTCCAGCACTTCTGGAAGAAACACCAACACCACCCATGGCGCGTTCGGGCTCGTTGCGGCGGTGGAAAAAAAGGGTGGGGGCTCCAAGGGAAGTTTCTTCTAGAAAATTTTTGATTTTTTAAAATTCTTTTTTAAGAAATACCAGATAAGGTTTTAGTTATTGAGAAGGCAAAGATTATATAAAATAATAAAAATAATCTGTCAGTAATTAAAGAAAATAATACTAGGGAAGAGATAATAGGTTTATTAATTTTGTTGTTATTAATGTTGTTTAATTGTGAAACAAACAATGTTTTAATAATTAAATGTGTTTGGTTAAGAGAATGTTTTAAACAATGTTTGTTTGGGAAAATGTTGTGTAAATAATGTTTTTGTTGTTGTTTTTGTTGTTGAAGCATTGATGTTTCCCATCAAAATTAATAGGAATGTTTTTAAAGATTACAAAACATTTTGTGTTTTTCTGAAATGTATTTCTGAATGTTTTAATGTTTTTCTGAATTTTTATTTTTTTCTGTATGTTTGTGTTTTCCAGAATTTTTGTGTGTTTTTTTGTTTTTCTAATTGTTTGTGTTTTCTGAACTTGAATATTTATTTGAAATGTGTTTTACGGAATTTTTGTGTTTTCCCTGAATTTATTGTTGTGTGTAATTTTTAAATAAGCATAGGTATATTTCTGTTTTGAAAAAATACTGAAAAATACAATATTTGTTTGTAATATTAAATTTTAGGTTTATTTATAAAGGTTTTTTCGGCATTTTTTAAGGTCATTTATCAAGCTAACTACTAGTTATTTATAACAGGAAAGAAAAATTGAAGGAAGAAAATTTTATTTATTTTTTTTGAAAAATTAAGGAATGTAAGTAAAAGTAAAAAGCAGAAAAAAATATTATTTTGAATGAATGTGCTTTTAATTGGAAGAAAAAAATTTTTTTCTTGTATAATTTTGAAGCAGAAGCAAAAAAAACTTCATTACTAAAAAATATTTTTTTGCTTCAGGTAAAAATATTTTTTTATTTTTTTTTTGAAAAAAAACAAGCTTTTATACCTAAAAGTAAAAATTGGCAAAGGTAAAAAATAAATAAGTGAAATTGAGAGTAGGTAGTATATTACATATTATTTATGAACAAGGTAAACACTAAGAGAGAAAATTTTATTAGCAAAAAAAGATGAAGCATAAGGAAAAGAATATTTATTTAAGGAAGGATCAAATATCTTTTTATTCCAAACACCAGTCGTCAGTTTTTTCCCATTTTTAGGATGAAGAAAAAAAATTTTTTTGAAAAAAATATAGTGAGTCAGGGATGAAGCAGTTAAGAAAAAATTAAAAAAATTTTTTTAGAAATTTTTTGGAAGGAATATTCGTGACAAATAGCGCGTCGTCGATTTTTGGCACATTTTTGTGTGTCTTTTAAAAGAAAAAAATAAAGAAAGATTTTTGAACTGATGAGAGGGAAGACACACTTTAAATAAATATAAACATTTAAGAAAGCTTTTTGCTAATAGTTGGTATTTGGCAAAATTCATAAGTGCCTGGAAATTTTGGACTGAAGTTTTGTAGAGGGGAGAGACTTGAAAGTTTTGCAATAAATATATTTTTAAGGGGATTATAAAAACATTGTGTTTTTGGAATGTTTTAAACAAAAGAAACAATAAAGAGAAAAATCTAAAAATTGATTTGTAAAATGTTTGATGAAAATAAAACATGTTTTTGAAGGGATTTATACAATTGTAAAACATGTTCCGGAATTTGTAAAATGTTTTCCGGAAATTACTAGAAGGCTTGTCTATAGCTAGAAATAATTGTAAAACATTATAAACATGTTTCCTAATTGTAAAACATGTTCCGGAATTTGTTATGAGTTTGTTTTGTGTGAAATGTGTTTGTGTTTTATGTGAATTTATTTGTCTGTTTTTCCGGAATTTATATAAGAGAATATAATATACTTACCTTTAGCTTTATTCAACTAAAAAACACAGAGCGCCTTCCTGCAATTGACACAAGATAAATTATTTTTTGTTAGCGCATATAAAGGCTTATATTATGTCTCCATTTGTCAATACAATTGTTAACTAGGATTATTTATTTTTATTTTGTTTATATATAATTTATTGGCCTTAAAAATACACACAAATGTTTTAAAGCATTTTTAAGAGAGAAGGGAAATTAATTTAATTTTTGTCTAATATAAAGGCCAAATTTGATTAATTTTTCTTTAAAAAAATTTATTTATATGCTGGGGTTTAATTATTATATCGGGTAAAAAAATTCTTTTTTAGTATTATTTGAATTAAAATTAAAAGAAAATAAATTAAAGAGATATTCAAGTTTTACTTGAAACATTCAAGTTGCTTCATGTTTTTAATTTTATAACTCTCAAGATGTTTGATTTACCAAAAACATGTTTTACAAAACATTTGTAAAGTTTGATTGTAAAACTTGAAATTGTAAAACACAAGTTTAATTAAAATTGTATTTATCTGTGTTTTCCGGAAAATAAATTGTGTTTTTGTTTCAAGTTTAATTTTATTTGTTTATTTATTTTTAAGTTTGTCAAGTGTTTTATTGTTGTTATTGTGAAGTGTTTCAAGTTTAATTAGTGTTTGTGTATATTATGAGAGAGAAAGGAAGTTAATAATAATAGAGAGTTAATTAAAGTTGAATTAAATAATTTAATGCTTGTTTCAAGTTTTTGCTTCATTAAAGAAAAAAGTTTTGTTTCAGAGGAATGTTTCTGTAACCTGCGCGCATTTTCTAACTAATATACTAACCTAGTCAAAAATAAAAGGAAAAAAATTTTTTTTCTATTTTTGCGCACTAATTTATGCAAAATTATGTGTGTGCCCCTTTATAAAACACAAGAATATAAAAGTTTATGTAAAGTGGTGGCTTTTTAACAAAGTTTTTTTTCTTCTATAAAGTACTTTATATAGGTGGTCATGAATTATTAAAAACAAAAATAGTTTTGATTGATGAAGCCGTATATTAATAAATAGAGAGGAGAATTAGCATAAAAAATTAAATATTATTTAAAAATATAGTTTTTTAGCATGAAATGAATAAATTAATGAATAAAAAAGGGAAATTTTACGATTTTTGATAGTAAAAGACCTTTCTAAAATTTTTATTTTTCTAAAGAATAATTGTAGACAAATCGGCCCACTGGTTTTAGACACTGTTTTTAATGCTCTTTTGAATGAGCTATTGAACATCCAGATCGGTCTTGAATTCAACGTGCCACAAAAGTTTAGAATTTACTTGTAGTACCAAATAAAATACCCCTCTTTCCAGGTATTTGTTTCAGGTTTTTGATTTTTTTTTTAATTTTCTTTTCCTTTTTCAAAGGCTTTGTTCTTTGTTCAAAAGTTCAAAAAAGTTCAAAAAAAATTAAATTTTTTCACGTGATTTTCCTTGAATTATAAAAATGATCTGTCTTTAAAATTTTTTTCCTTGTCTGATCATTGACTTCCCTTTCTTCTTTTAAAGCTTTGAATTAAAAAAAAGACAAATGACGATTGAACTTTAGAGCTTTTACTTTTTTCTTTGCTTCAATTTTTTTCACTTAATTTTACTGTGTATTTAACAAAGTTATTCTTTCGTAAGCAAACACACAGACAAACTTTTGTTCTCTCACACTTTTTAATTTTTAAATAAAATTTTTAAAAATTTTGAATCATTCATTGAACAAAATCCGACAGCAGCAGGGAACGTTGTTCCAAAGACGGGGGAAAATCAACCAACAGGACTCAACTGACCAGGGATTCAAACGGCGGGACTCAAACGGTGGCGCTCCAAAACGAGACTCTAAAGGTCGCGTTCCGAAAGTTTCTCGATCCTTCTTTAACCAGACTCTAATGTCACTCTAAATTTTTCCAGTCTCATCATTTCCGTGCTCCACTCTATCCCTATACTCAAGTGTCCACTTTCTTGTATTTTGTACTCTCTCCCCATAGTTACACGCAATTTTGTCTAGATATTTTTTCTCTTTTTCTTTATCATTCATTGTCTCTCATCAAAAATCAATTTTATATATATTTGTCCTTCTCTTAAGTTAATAGTGTTCGTTGTTCAAAAAAATTTTTTTTTATTGCATTTTTAAAAGAATCTCTTCCCACTTTTTTTTTGATGAGAGATCACATTAGGAGGAACATTTTTATAAAATTTTTTTGTTCTTTTCATTTTTATAAGAAGAGAGACGAGGAATTTACTTGGAGTTTAGTTAGTTTAGAATTTTTTAAAGCTTTTAGGGAGATCAAAAAGAGGTCTTTGATTAATTCACAGACTTTGTGTATTTTGTTGTGACTTTGACAACAAAAAATTTTTATCTATTTTTTAGTGAAATTCAGTGAGAGGGGTTGTTTATTTTTTGAAATATCGATTGAAGTTTAAACTTTGATCTTCGAAGAATTTGTCTTTTAATTTTAGGCAAATTTCTTTTCTTAATGGTTTCGACATTTTATTTTTCGATTAATTGAATTCGACATTTTGAAATTCCCTTAGTTTTACACTTTAAAGTTCCTCTACTTTTCTATAAAAGCCGATACCGAGCTGCAAACTTTCCTTTTTTACGTCAAGTTAATCGTCTGTCTTTTAGGTGCTATTCGCATTTTTTCTTTTCTTTTTCGAAACTTTTGTTCCTTTTTTCATATTCGCGCTTACCATTCCTCGTTAATTCAACTTAAAAATCCCTTTTTTCAGATTATAAAGACAAGTTTAACCTTGTGTGACTTTATCTATATTCTTGTCTAAATAATTCTAACAAATTGTAACAACAAACAAAAATGGGCGAGCAAGACAAAAAGAAAGCTGGCGGCGCCGATGGTGGCAAAAAGAAGGATGGCTTTGATGCCAAAAAGTTTGCGATTGATTTGGCTTCTGGAGGGACTGCTGCTGCGGTTTCTAAGACGGCTGTGGCGCCTATTGAACGTGTCAAGTTGTTGCTACAGGTTTTCTTGAGTTTCAACTAAGTTTAAATTTCAATCATCTAAAGGTTCAAGACGCTTCTCAACACATCGCTGCCGATAAACGCTATAAAGGAATAATTGATGTGCTTGTTCGTGTGCCCAAAGAACAGGGAGTCCTTGCTTTTTGGCGTGGTAATCTGGCTAACGTGATCCGTTACTTTCCAACGCAAGCTCTCAACTTTGCGTTCAAGGACACTTACAAAAGGATCTTCATGGAAGGGTTTGTTTGTTAGTGATGTTCTGGGTTGGGAATTATGTCCGGCTTTAAGTTTCGATTTTGTTTTCAAATTTTCTTAGGATCGGGTTTTGGTTTGAGAAAGTTTTTGTACCGGTTTTGGGCTAACTTGTGCCTTCCCTGTTGCCCATTAGTCAGGGGGAGGGACCCTTCTAACCTTTCCGGCTACGTTTTAACTTAACTTATTTTCCAGTGTTGACAAGAACAAACAGTTTGGCAAATTCTTTTTGATGAACTTGGCTTCTGGTGGTGCTGCTGGTGCTACTTCTTTGGCTTTTGTCTATCCTTTGGATTTTGCTCGTACTCGTTTGGCTGCGGACGTTGGAAAGTATAAAAAACTGTCATGAATATTGATAGAAAAACTTTTTTTCAAAATTTATTTTTAAGGGCCGGAGCTCGGGAGTTCAACGGACTTGCTGATTGTCTCGTCAAAATATTCAAATCTGATGGTCCTATTGGTTTGTATCGTGGATTCTTCGTCTCTGTTCAGGGCATTATCATCTATCGTGCGGCATATTTTGGCTGTTTTGACACTGCAAAGATGTATTTTGCTAAAGATGGACAGAAATTGAACTTCTTTGTGAGCTGGGCTATTGCTCAGGTTTTGTTTGTTAAGTTTTTGGGTCGTAAATTGGGTTTGAGGTTTGAAACTGAAAGGAGCGTGGTTATCTCAATAGCTTAAGCAAGGGTGTGGCCGGGGGTCAAATTGCGGAAAGTCATATAGAGTCGGTATCGTCAATCATCGAATTTCAGCGTGCGTTTACTGGAGGTGGTATAATGTGGGTCTACTTTCTGCCTTATCTCGAAATCTTTTGGGTGTCCGAAACTTTTCTTTACCTTGTTTTATCTTTATTATTTCAACTTTAAGGTTGTAACCGTCTCTTCTGGAATTCTTTCCTATCCTTGGGACACCGTTCGTCGACGTATGATGATGCAATCTGGACGCAAGGATATTCTCTACAAGAGTTTGTGTTTTCAATCTATAAATTTATTTAACTTTAATTTAGACACTTTGGACTGCGCCATCAAGATCGTCAAGAATGAGGGTCCTAAGGCTTTGTTCAAAGGAGCGCTTTCCAATGTTTGATTTTTAAGCCTTTTTTTGAAATTGGAAATCTTTTTCTTTTTTAAAGGTCTTCCGTGGTACTGGTGGTGCATTAGTGCTCGCCTTCTACGAGGAGATTCAAAAGTATGTTCATCTAATCTAGAGAAAGAGGAAGAAGTAAAGGAGAAGAAGGATGATGAGAGAGATGGATATTAAATTTGTGTGTTTTGATGCTGCCCTTTTTTCTCAAACAGGAAGTTTAAAAATTAAAAATAGGAAGGAAAAATTATTTAAAAAAAAGTTTTTTTTTGTTTCCTTCAAAAATATCATTAAAAAAATTTTGTTGTCTCTTCCCCTTATTTTTTCTATAAATAATACCCTTTATATAGTTAATGTTTGTCTCTCTTCTTTAAAAAGAAAATTCTCTCTCTCAAAATATTTTTCTAAAAAAATATTATTATTTGTTCTATTCCTCAAACTATTATAGAGACCTTTTTTGAGTGAAAAAAATAAATGGATTGTTAGGTTGTTTTTTGTAAATTTTTGGTTTTAATTAGTGGATTTTAACCATTTTAAAATTTTTTAAAGAAAATTTTATGTTTAAAGTTAGTAAAATGGAAGGAGGAGAATTTAGGAGATGGGCAGATGTATTTAACAACGGTAAACGATTTGCTGACAGAATTTTCTGAAAAAATTTATAGGATAGTCTGCTTGCCCATCCCCTTTGTGTTGAATATATTAATTTAATTGTTTTGATTTTAGATTCTTAGAAGATTGTGATTATATGAAGAGTTTAGAATTTGGCTGTTGTTGTTCACGTTGTTCTTTTTAATTGAGAAGTTACCTTTGAATAAAGGAAGATGTTTCTGGCTACTTGAAATAATATTTTTTAATGAAGGTTTAATTTTAACTTTTAATTTATTTTTAGATTTTTTTTGCGTTATTCCCTGTCTGTCATAATTTTTTAAATTCCGCCAAGTATGGAAAATATTTCTTCAAGTCAATTACCTCAAAGTATTTATGGGTTTACAACTTCAAAAGAAACAACAGCAAAATTGCCTTCAAGTCAATATCAAAGCACAGAATGTATTTTATATGGAAGCATTACAAATTTGGAGAAGGGACAATTTATTGAAAGATTAAAAGGTTTATGTGATCCTGGTGGACCTGTTGCTTTTTTTGAACATAATATGGTTTTTAAATTAAGTAAGGAGAGGTTTATTTTGAATTTTGGGGGAGTGAGAGGGTAAGGTTTTTGAGAGGTTTGGATAGGTTCGCTCCCTAATGAGTTCTTGGTTCCGTTGACCCACCAAATTTTTCAGAGAACCGCCAAAATTTTCGAGCCAATAGGGATTGAAACTGGGACATCCAACTGGGAAAAACAACCGCTAAACTTGTCTTTTTTTGCATTTGGTCTTTCTTTTGTACTTGCGGAGAGGGAGATTTTCAGACAAGCCCTGCTCTTTCTACTCCCTTACTACGCCCTTTCAACGTCTTAGAAAGTATTTCTTATTTTTAGAAACAGGCACAGATTCTCCAGTTCAAGTCCAAATGCGCCGTCGTTTCAAAACTGATAATCTTCATTGGCATTGTCGTTATATTGCTATACCAGAAACTGCTGTTAAAGATGTTATTGTTCGCAAAGTTATTGATTCTTTAATTTATTCAAATGATATGATGAGTTTTGTAAAGTCATTGGGATTGAGGTTTTTTAATTTTTTAATTTTGGGAAACGAAAAGTAAAAAAAAACATCAGAAAACAGTGACGGATTTTTTCTTATAAGACATTTTTTATAAGACATTCTAAAAATTATCCCACTTAACCAAAGATTCAAATTTACCCGAGAAATTATAATTTTAAACGAAAATGTTGTTTTAGTTAAGCGGGATAACTTCTCAAAAATTATCCCTGATAATTTTCCGTTTTAGTAAATTTTTGTATTAGCTTTGACTTAAAAAATTTTCCTAGGCTCGTGAAAAATTTTTAAAATAATTTAAAAATATTTAAATGTATAAGAATATTTTTTAGAATGGAATATGAGTACATTGCTAATGGATTTCTTTTTACAAAGCGAGATATTCGAGTTTATTTTTCCTTAAAATTGCAAAAAAAAAATATTTTTTTCAGGTAATAATGTATCAAGTAATGTGTTCTGACACAATTGGAAATTACAACAAATTAAAACAATTTGGAGAATCTTTTTTGGTTGAAGCTTCAATATTAGTTCCTGATGGACAACCTTATGATGGGGCAATAAAAAATTTGAAGGAATTTGCTGATCAATTACTTCCTATATGCAAATTGGAATATTTGGATTATATTAATAAATAGAGATTGGAGAAAAATGGAGAGAGAGTTAAAGGGTTTATTTTTTAATTTTTTTGGTATTTTCCCTGGCATTCGGACATATCGGGATGGATATAACGGGA
This sequence comes from Meloidogyne arenaria, assembly GCA_036172955.1. Lineage (NCBI taxonomy): Eukaryota > Metazoa > Nematoda > Chromadorea > Rhabditida > Meloidogynidae > Meloidogyne > Meloidogyne arenaria. Next base: position 4,440,641 of record JARQAB010000026.1, read on the forward strand.
TGTTTCAATTTACGATCAGTTACCCTACTGATTTCGGGACCTACGACCACTGGGTCTTGGGTAGTGCATGATCTGTCCACCCGTCATTTTTTAAGCAATTTTTGGCCTCAAAGTCTCATTCCATTTTTTTAATTATTATTTTTTAACAAAAATTAATTAAAATAATTTAATAAAAAAATATTCTCTTAAAAATATTTTTGTTTCTTCAAGAATTATTTTCTTGCTTATTCTTAATCAAAAGCTTCATCCATTTCTTCTTCCAATTCTGTTTTTGTGATTTTTCCTTTTTTAAATTTTTTAAGCAATTTTTGGCCTTTTTGTAATTGTTCCCATTCTGGTTGTTTTCTCTTCCTTTTATTTGATGTTGGTTTTCCTGGTAATTTTCTTCCTCCATTTTGATGTTTGTTGTTGTTATTATTATCTTCTACGCTTGATTGATCGTCTTCTTCGTCTTCATTGTTTGTATTATTAAGCTCTTCCATACTTGTCATTTTTCCTGAAATAAGAAAAAATATTTTCGGAAAAATTTTTTTTATTTCTTAGGTCGGAATTTGAAATTTTTTTCTTTATAGGGTTTTTAAAAATACCAAAAAAGAATATCCCATTAATCTTACGAGTCCATTAAACTCAAATATTAATATTTAGAGAATGGGACAAAATATTTAGAGATTCGGCCTTACCTAACCCGCCCCCTGGCTATGGGTCTTCTAAGGGTTCGTTAAACTCTTAAGAATTAATATTTTTAAAAAGAAATTCTCAAAAAAACCTTTTATCATTTTTCCACTTTTAAACTTTTGCTGCTTTGGTTGTCCTCCCCCATCACTTGCAGCCATTCTTCTCATTTTTCTTCTTTCATGTTTTTCCATTTTCTTTTTATTTTTTTCTTCCATTTCCAATCTCTTCTGTTCTAATTTATCATCTTTATATTTTATTTCATTAATTTTTATATCTAATCTTGACTGAAATTTTGTAATTAATTCTTGTCGTCCAACCAATTCACGAATTTTTGGAAAGCGTATAAGGCCAAAAGAATTTGCTAAACCAACAATATCCAAATCTTGAAAATTTTTAAAAATAATTAAAAAAAAAAAACAAAAAAGAAAACCTTTAACTTTACAAACAATTTGGGTGTCGTGTCTGTTGTATGATTCAATGAATGAAACAAATGCAGCAGTTCCAAGTTCGAGAAACTTTCTAGAAAAAAATAAATTAAAATTATATTAGAAAAATATTTTTCTGGGTTTTTTTTTTTTCAAATTTTACGCCCTAGTAGGATGCTCTAGTATGGGAGGTTCTAAGTTTTACGAGGATTTGGATGTTGGTGTTCGTAGTATCGATTTTAGTCTTTCGTTAAAAAATCTTTTCCCGAAATTTCTTTACTAAGGCCTTCTAGGTTCCTGTTATTGCCAGGCTTTAATAACAATAAGTCTTCCATTAAAAAAAGGAAAATATTTCTTCAAGTCAATTACCTCAAAGTATTTATGGGTTTACAACTTCAAAAGAAACAACAGCAAAATTGCCTTCAAGTCAATATCAAAGCACAGAATGTATTTTATATGGAAGCATTACAAATTTGGAGAAGGGACAATTTATTGAAAGATTAAAAGGTTTATGTGATCCTGGTGGACCTGTTGCTTTTTTTGAACATAATATGGTTTTTAAATTAAGTAAGGAGAGGTTTATTTTGAATTTTGGGGGAGTGAGAGGGTAAGGTTTTTGAGAGGTTTGGATAGGTTCGCTCCCTAATGAGTTCTTGGTTCCGTTGACCCACCAAATTTTTCAGAGAACCGCCAAAATTTTCGAGCCAATAGGGATTGAAACTGGGACATCCAACTGGGAAAAACAACCGCTAAACTTGTCTTTTTTTGCATTTGGTCTTTCTTTTGTACTTGCGGAGAGGGAGATTTTCAGACAAGCCCTGCTCTTTCTACTCCCTTACTACGCCCTTTCAACGTCTTAGAAAGTATTTCTTATTTTTAGAAACAGGCACAGATTCTCCAGTTCAAGTCCAAATGCGCCGTCGTTTCAAAACTGATAATCTTCATTGGCATTGTCGTTATATTGCTATACCAGAAACTGCTGTTAAAGATGTTATTGTTCGCAAAGTTATTGATTCTTTAATTTATTCAAATGATATGATGAGTTTTGTAAAGTCATTGGGATTGAGGTTTTTTAATTTTTTAATTTTGGGAAACGAAAAGTAAAAAAAAACATCAGAAAACAGTGACGGATTTTTTCTTATAAGACATTTTTTATAAGACATTCTAAAAATTATCCCACTTAACCAAAGATTCAAATTTACCCGAGAAATTATAATTTTAAACGAAAATGTTGTTTTAGTTAAGCGGGATAACTTCTCAAAAATTATCCCTGATAATTTTCCGTTTTAGTAAATTTTTGTATTAGCTTTGACTTAAAAAATTTTCCTAGGCTCGTGAAAAATTTTTAAAATAATTTAAAAATATTTAAATGTATAAGAATATTTTTTAGAATGGAATATGAGTACATTGCTAATGGATTTCTTTTTACAAAGCGAGATATTCGAGTTTATTTTTCCTTAAAATTGCAAAAAAAAATATTTTTTTCAGGTAATAATGTATCAAGTAATGTGTTCTGACACAATTGGAAATTACAACAAATTAAAACAATTTGGAGAATCTTTTTTGGTTGAAGCTTCAATATTAGTTCCTGATGGACAACCTTATGATGGGGCAATAAAAAATTTGAAGGAATTTGCTGATCAATTACTTCCTATATGCAAATTGGAATATTTGGATTATATTAATAAATAGAGATTGGAGAAAAATGGAGAGAGAGTTAAAGGGTTTATTTTTTAATTTTTTTGGTATTTTCCCTGGCATTCGGACATATCGGGATGGATATAACGGGATGTTTCAATTTACGATCAGTTACCCTACTGATTTCGGGACCTACGACCACTGGGTCTTGGGTAGTGCATGATCTGTCCACCCGTCATTTTTTAAGCAATTTTTGGCCTCAAAGTCTCATTCCATTTTTTTAATTATTATTTTTTAACAAAAATTAATTAAAATAATTTAATAAAAAAATATTCTCTTAAAAATATTTTTGTTTCTTCAAGAATTATTTTCTTGCTTATTCTTAATCAAAAGCTTCATCCATTTCTTCTTCCAATTCTGTTTTTGTGATTTTTCCTTTTTTAAATTTTTTAAGCAATTTTTGGCCTTTTTGTAATTGTTCCCATTCTGGTTGTTTTCTCTTCCTTTTATTTGATGTTGGTTTTCCTGGTAATTTTCTTCCTCCATTTTGATGTTTGTTGTTGTTATTATTATCTTCTACGCTTGATTGATCGTCTTCTTCGTCTTCATTGTTTGTATTATTAAGCTCTTCCATACTTGTCATTTTTCCTGAAATAAGAAAAAATATTTTCGGAAAAATTTTTTTTATTTCTTAGGTCGGAATTTGAAATTTTTTTCTTTATAGGGTTTTTAAAAATACCAAAAAAGAATATCCCATTAATCTTACGAGTCCATTAAACTCAAATATTAATATTTAGAGAATGGGACAAAATATTTAGAGATTCGGCCTTACCTAACCCGCCCCCTGGCTATGGGTCTTCTAAGGGTTCGTTAAACTCTTAAGAATTAATATTTTTAAAAAGAAATTCTCAAAAAAACCTTTTATCATTTTTCCACTTTTAAACTTTTGCTGCTTTGGTTGTCCTCCCCCATCACTTGCAGCCATTCTTCTCATTTTTCTTCTTTCATGTTTTTCCATTTTCTTTTTATTTTTTTCTTCCATTTCCAATCTCTTCTGTTCTAATTTATCATCTTTATATTTTATTTCATTAATTTTTATATCTAATCTTGACTGAAATTTTGTAATTAATTCTTGTCGTCCAACCAATTCACGAATTTTTGGAAAGCGTATAAGGCCAAAAGAATTTGCTAAACCAACAATATCCAAATCTTGAAAATTTTTAAAAATAATTAAAAAAAAAAACAAAAAAGAAAACCTTTAACTTTACAAACAATTTGGGTGTCGTGTCTGTTGTATGATTCAATGAATGAAACAAATGCAGCAGTTCCAAGTTCGAGAAACTTTCTAGAAAAAAATAAATTAAAATTATATTAGAAAAATATTTTTCTGGGTTTTTTTTTTTTCAAATTTTACGCCCTAGTAGGATGCTCTAGTATGGGAGGTTCTAAGTTTTACGAGGATTTGGATGTTGGTGTTCGTAGTATCGATTTTAGTCTTTCGTTAAAAAATCTTTTCCCGAAATTTCTTTACTAAGGCCTTCTAGGTTCCTGTTATTGCCAGGCTTTAATAACAATAAGTCTTCCATTAAGCAAAAAAAAACCTGTCTTCACTTGCCATTTGTTGTATTTTTTCCTTAATTTTGAGTGCTCTCTCCATAGTTAAACCTCCAAATTCACTTTCTTCTAAAACAACTTTTTCTTGATTTTCTAAAAATTGTATATAAGCAGATTCTTCATTAGTTAATAATATTAAAGATTTTCCAATTCTTCCCATTCTTCCAGCTCTTCCACTTCGATGAACATAAAGTTTTGATAATTTTGGAAAATCGTATTGTAATACCCAGTCAATATCTAATACATCAATTCCACGAGCTAAGACATCTGTTGAGAATAATATTGCTCTTTTTGTACTACGAAATACGTCTAACTGTTGAAAAAAATTTTTTTTTAATTTTTATAGTAGAGATGAATTTAAAATTGAAATTTTTTGAAAGTAAAGAAATTGTAGGGACCCGAGCGGATTCGAACCCGAGACCCCAGAGTCTGCCTCGTAAGTCTATATCAAGTATCAAGCATGGCGCGCTTAAATTCTTTTTGGGTCTCTCTGACCTTATAGTATTTTGTCTGATCCAGATCGTATTAAAACAAACCAAAAAAATTTTTGGGGACCCGAACGGATTTGAGCCGCTAAGGTGAAAAAACTACCCTAATTAAAAATTTCTTACCACTTTTTGTCTTTTTCCTTCCATTTTTCTATGCATTTCCATTACAACTCTTTCATCATCTTCTAAAAGTGAACGTACAATTATTCCAAAATATTCACATTGTGCCGAAGTTGAACAAAATACAAGTATCTTTTCATTATGTTGAGATTTTAAGAATTTGATCAAAGCCAAAAATTTGAATTCTGCTGGGACACACTTAAGAAAAATTCTTTATATTTTTATAAAAAAAAATCAGCATTTTTTGGATGCCCCTCTCCTTTCGAATCTCAGTCCCCGTAAGATGTATTTATCAGATTTCCTTCTTTTTCCTTATTAATGTATCTCATTTGAATAAGCCATAGGGAATTACAGAAGGAAGAAAATCTGACTATTATGTCATCTTAAAAAAATTCTGAGACAAAGGGGGAGGGGATATCCAAAAAATACGAGATAAGTCCAAACCGCATAATAATTAATTAGTTCTTTTGGTGTAACAATTGAACCGTCTTCTTGTTTTATTTCCTTCTTTTCGTCTTCCTCTTGATCTTCATCACCTTCTTTTTCATCTTTATTCATTTGTATTATATCATCCGAACCAATAGTTAATTTTATCGGATTTCTAAGTCCAAAACGAGCTAATTCATTAACTTTTGTTTCAAATTTGTCGGCCATTTCTGTAGCAGAAAAAAGAGCAGAACGTCGCTGTTTTGGTAAAATTGAGAGTACTGAACAAATGCTAGAAGGAAAAAAATATGACCTTATAAAAATATTTTGGACCTTTAAGGAACGTTTTTAAGGGTTTTTGGGGATACGGGATGAACTTGAATGAAGAAAAAATTCGAGGGACCCGAACGGGTTCGAACCCCCGAACCCCCCCCCCCCAGAAATGGAGTCCATTTTTATTCTTTTAGTGATTCTCTTTTTTAAAAAGTTTGTAAATGATTAAAGGGGCTATTTTAATGAGAATTTAAATCTCTGTCCTAATATCAAAAAAGAATTTTTAAAAACAAAAAAGAAAACCTTTTTCTTGTATCTTGATCCTTAAATTTATCTGCTTCATCAATTATCAAAACTTCTAAAAACTTTAAATATTCTTTTAATTGATTGTGCTGGCTAATAAATGAATCAAAACGTCCAGGTGTTGTAACGACAATGCTTTAATTGAAAATAAATTTTAAAATTTTTTAAAAAAGATTCCAAAAAAACCAATTTCCTTTAAAGTAATCAACGTCAAGTTTCATTCTCTTTTTTCGTGCTCCACTCGAACCAAATAAACGAATTATTCGAAATTCAAGTGTTGAACATATTGGTTTACATAATTGAAATATTTGATTAACTAATTCTCTGCTGGGGACAATAATTAGACCAATAATTTTGCATGGAGCTTCTTTGCTTTGTTCAATCTAAAGGATTAAACTAAAAGTTCAGTAAAATGAGGAGTATGGTTGACAAGGAGAAAAAAAATTTCGGCTTTTTGGCTAGGAATATGAAACTAAAAAGTTATGGGGCTTCAAAGTTTGCAATAATTAGGTCCCTAGAAATTTTTAAAAAATCCCTAGAAAATTTTTTTAATGAAAAATGAAAACCTTTTCCTTCTTTTTAAGTAAAATATGCATCATAGGTAATATGAAAGCCAAACTTTTACCAGACCCCGTTGGTGATTGAACAATACAATCAAAATTTGAAAGCATTTTTTCAATTGTACATTTCTTTAAGGGAAAAAAATTTTTTAATTTTAAATTAAAAAAAACCTGCACAGAAGTTAGTTGAGTATGTCCCAACTCTTTTTTAAAATAATTTTGAATTTGGGGATCCAAAAGTTGAAGTACTTCTTCCTGTTGTTGTTGTTGTTGAATTTCTTGTTTATCATCAGTTGCAGCCATTTTTTAAAAGAGAAAAAAATTTTTTTAAATTAAATTTCTGAAAAGATGGAAAAAATATCTAAATTGCTCCACGTACAATTCTTATTCTATTAATAGAAGTTAAAAAATCTTCATTTTATTAACGAAAAGAAAAAATTTTTGAGGGCTTTTGTGGGTGAGCGCCATTTTAAATTCATTAAATTTGGACATTTTGATGCATGGACATTTTTCTATCTAGGACATTAAGAGAAATTCCGAAAGAATGGATTTTAGAATTTTAAGACAGAAAATGGCGCTAAAATAAAATTAGAAGAAAGGGAAAAAATTTTCAGAAAATTTTTGAGGTTTTTCAAAAACAATTCTAATTGTAAGGCATCACAACAACAAAGATATCTCTATAAAATACCTTCCTACAATAAAATTCAAAGATATAATCGACCAGTCTCCTTATTATCCTTCTCAGTCACTCGACCAGTCCCCTTATCCTTCTTATTATCCTTCTCAGGCCAAATCTTCTTCATATTATTAAAAGTATATTCTTTGTCATTCATCTTCGTTTTAAGATCAGAAAAAAGAGACATTTTAAAGGTTTCCGTCTGAATACATTCACAAATGTCTGCATGCTCATGTGGAGTCAATTGACTTACAGGATGGTAATAGGCAGAATACAGAAGCGAGTCGACAGCGGGGGGAGCACCTTCCTTTTTATCCGGTCCAAGATCGCACTAAAAAAATTTTTTTTGAATCGGTAATGAATTGGGGGGATATGAACGGTTAGCCTAACTGGAACAGAAGATCGGGGACCGAAAAAAACTAGGGGTCGAAAACAGAGCCATAGCCAGGATTTTTTCGGGGGGAGGGAGGCACGTGGAATCGGGAACGAGAACCGGTGATAACCGAAAAACGGAGGCTCGGTTAATAACCGGTTATGTCCAATCCTGGTAAAGAGAATCAGTTCTCTGGCCATTTATCAGCCCAAAAAGGATCCTGGGACCTCAAAAAATAAATTTTAGAAACCTGCACTTCCTTTGAATCCACAAACACCATTTTCTTCTTTTTAACTTTTTTATCAGTTGTCACTTTTGTTAATGATAAATCCTCCACTTCAACTGCAGTCTTAACTTCTTTATCATTCTCTCCAATATCTGGAATTTCATCGACTATAACAATTGGTGCTGGTTCAATTTTTGGTTTTTCATTTTTCTTTTCTTCTTGTTTAACATCAATTGACGAATTTACCTTTTTTGCTGACATTTTTGTTCTAAAAATAAGAGGGAATTAGAAAATTTCGTCAAAAAAATTCTCAGATCAAGCAAAATAAATTGTCAAAGATACAGTAAAAATGAAGAGATACTCGAACAAAAGTTCAAAAAAAATTTTTTCAGAATGCCAACTTTTTCTTCTCAAAAATTCGAGAAAATTCCACAAAGTTGGAGAAAAATGATAATTTAGCCCATTTTAAGTTTCTTTACTTCACGACAAAAGGTATCATTTACAAAATGCCACAAAGAAGAAAAATTTGTAAAATGTCACAAATTCTCCACTGACATTTTCTTATAAATTGGCATTTTGTAAAAAGTTAAATCTCAAAGTACAAGTTGGGAGCAAATTTTATCTTGCAATTTGCTTCTATTTTTATTTGTTTTATCCATTTATTTTGCTTAAATCATTTGATATTCTTTTTTTACTTTAATTAATCTCCCTCTTTTTTTAGATTTTACAAAGCAAATTTATATTCTCGATCTCTTTTGATTATTTAATTTTATTTTGCAATCAATATAATGGGCAAAGATTACTACAGAATTTTGGGAATTTCCAAAGGCGCTTCTGAAGATGAAATCAAAAAGGCTTATAGAAAGATGGCATTGAAATATCATCCTGATAAAAATAAGGAAGCTGGTGCTGAAGCTAAATTTAAGGTTTTTTTGAGTTTTTAAAGTTTGGTGGTTATCACATTTCCGTAAAGGACTCGGATTACGAATTTTTTGTGGTAAAATTTCCGTTTACTGTCCCTTTTTTTATGCCAAAGTTTTTTTCCTTTGAATAGACAGAAATGTCAGACTTTCCTTCGATTCTTTTCCAACCCCTTTTTGCATTTTGCCAACATGTAATCAAAGAATTTTACATTTATTTGAAGGAAGAAGTCCGACCCTTCTGGACCTGTAAACGACAATTTTATCAATTTCAATTGCACCCCATATTTCTAAAAATGCTGGGATGGGTTTGTTAAAACGATTAGTGTCTCATACGGAATTCAGTCCCGTTTTCCTGGCTTTACCTGAATAATTGTTAAAAATTTAATAGGAAATAGCTGAAGCTTACGACGTCTTGTCTGATTCCAAAAAGAAGGAAGTTTACGATAAATTTGGTGAGGAAGGCCTGGCTAATGGTGGAGCTGGTGCCGGTCCTGCTGGACCTGGCGGCGTTCCTGGAGGTTTTCATTACACATTCCAGTGAGTTTTTTTGATCAGTTTTACATCTAATTTTTGTAAATTTCTTTAGGGGAGACCCTATGCGTATGTTCCAACAAGCTTTTGGAAATGGAATGTTTACTGAATTCACTTTTGGTGATAATGGCAATGCTGATGTATTTTTTCTTATAGAAAATTTTTGATTGTAAAATTCCAAAATTTTAGGTAGTTTTTGGAGATGGCCTCTTTAGTGGTTTCCCTGGTGGTTTTGGAGGGTTGGGTGGACATGGCGGTGGAATGCCTAGACGGCCTAAACAAGATACTGCAATAGTCCATGAATTGCCTGTCAGTCTAGAAGATTTGTGTAAAGGATGTACAAAAAAGATGAAGATTACGAGGTTTTCTGTTTTTCGTTATGGTTTTTTGGTTGGGTTGAAACACTAGCTTACTGCCCAGAATAATTTTGGAAACTAGGAACGTGAAAAATATTGCCGGGTAATACTTGCTTATAAATATTGTTGATTCCGAGCTTCTTTTTACCCCCTTTTTTCTTCTTCGATTTTCATCCTATTTTTATTCTTTAAACATTATTGACTTGAGGAAGGAAAAAGGTGGCCTGAAACTTGGAATTATAGTACCTAAATATTTGTTATTATATGTTCACTGAAGTATTATCTGCTATTAGATTTTCTCTAGTCTTCTGTTCGGTATTTTAGTTAGATGAAGTGTACTCTATTGATTTTAAGAAAATGATTTAACTTTAATTTTTTTAGAAAGATTGTAAATCCAGATGGCACTTCTAGGACTGAAGACAAATATTTAACAATTAATGTCAAGCCTGGATGGAAGAATGGAACAAAAATAACTTTTCCAAAGGAAGGCGATGTTTATCCAAATCGTGTGCCGGCTGACATTATTTTTGTTATTAAAGACAAACCGCATCCAAAATTTAAACGTGAAGATTCGGACATTCGGTTATTTTTTTGAATTTTATTTTTAATAAATTTAAAAAATTTTTTAGTTATAAACACACAATTCCATTGAGAGATGCCCTCTGTGGTCTTTCTTTACGAATTCCTACATTAGAAGGTGATCAAATTCCTCTGAAGATTGCAAATATAGTCAAGCCTGGTTCTACTCATCGGTATAAAATTTTAAATTTTTTTATTAAAAATTTTCTGGATTTTGGGAATCTTTTGGTTTTAGAGGAGTGAACCTCCCAAGGGGGCTGTCTTCCGCTTTTTTACCCTTCCACATTCAGCTTTACCTTTCTACGTTTAAAATGCGTGAGTGCCCATCCTGATACCTATTATGTTTTTTTACTTTCCACAGTAAAAAACAAAAGATTTATTTTTTAAAATCCTTTATAAAATTAACAATAATTCCATTTCTAGGGTCAGAGCGCGTGGCCTTCCAAATCCACGTACAAACGTTCGTGGTGATTTAATTGTTGAATTTGATGTTCGCTTTCCTGATTCAATATCTCCAGCAGCAAAAGAACTTATTCAAAATGCTTTGCCGCCAAATTGAGAAGAAAAATTTAAAAGAATAAGAAATATATGTAAAATGAATTTTTGTTTTATTTTTTGAAAAATTTTTTTATGTATTTGAAGTAAAATTTGACTATTTTTAACTATTTTTCTCCTTTAAATGCTTTGAAGCGTATTTTAAATTATCTTTTTTTGATTAGAAAAAATAATTAAATAATTTAGCATGTTAAAATCATACGTAATACAGTCGAATTTCAGTGGGATATCTCGTTTGTGGGACCAAATTTTGAGGCGTTTTAGGGAGTAGGGTTGTTGCCTGACGGGGCAAGGGCCACGGAAAAAAATTTAGGAAAAACGGAAATTTAAAAAAAAAACGGAAATTTAGGCCTCGGGGTAGTGGGGACTCAAATTCCCTGACTTTCGGGGACAAGGTAAATCCCTAATAGGGACGAATAATGTACAAGTATTGAGTAGAGACGTGTGAACTGAGGCGGTTATTGAAATTCGACTGTGTTTTTATACCTTTACGGAACTTGCAAAGAAACCAAAATTTTAAAATAAAAATTTTCGGGTTGCTTTGGTTATTAAAAAATTTTCATTTGTTTTAGGGACAAATTCTACTACATAGCTATATTTAATATTTGTGACTTTATTATAATATTATTTTACTTTTATTGGCACATACTCACTGGAAATGGCTAAAGCAGCGGCAATATTCAATAGAGTAAGGTTACTTTTTATTTGCATTATTTTTTTATTTTATATTTTTTATATGCAGCTACTTTTGCTGTGTAGATGGTGACTTATTCTTTACCTTTTTTTCTTTAGGGTAGGGTATTCTAGGGGCTTAACATAGGGAGTTACAGAAATCCTGAAAAAAATTTTTCTGTTCTTTTTCATTCTAAGCGGTTCTCTACTCTCGTAAGCTAACTCGGGACTTAAAAAATTTCTAAGAAAAATTTTTCTTTTATTTTTTGTTCTAGCTAGATGGTTCTAGATTCTCGTAGGAAGCTTGGGGTTCTACAAAAATTTTTTAAAAATTCTTTAAAAAAATTTTTCTGTTATATTTTTTAGGCTTTCGTAGTTAGGACTTAAAACGGCTACTTGAGATTTTACAAAATTCTAAAAAAATTTTTGTTTACTTTAAAAAATATTTTTCTTCTTTCTATTAATAGCTAATCCCTCGTGTATTTTTTAAAAATTAAAAAAAAATTTTTTTGCTACGCATGACGCAGATTGTCCTTTATATTTTTCATAAAAAGGGTATTAAAAGAAACGCATTTTAGTTTAATGGTTTTAAAATGAACACACTTTTTTTATATTTTCTTTAAGTGGGGAAAGGGGAGAGAGAAATGTGGCAGCTTTTCTTAAGCTTTTTTTATTTTTGAAAAAAAATCCTGTGATTTTGTAGTGTCCTTATGATTAGCAAAATGAGGGAGAGAGGGGAGGTTATTAGCACAAGAATATTTATCTCGTGGATTTATTTTATTTAAAAATTTTTTGGAATAGTCTTGGGGAATTTTTAGGAGTAGTCTATCCGCAAATCTATTTTTTAAAAATAAAAAAATTTTTTTTAGAAATATGAAGCAAAGCGCAACAACAACCCCAACATGTTTACCTCATTCTGTAGCTTTTGTAGTTGGTGATCGACAAAATTCTCCTGAAGATTTGGTTTTTGATCTTTTTAAAATTACTCATCGAGATGAGGCACATGTTGGCAGACTTCTTTATGTAAGAGAAATTTAAGGTTTTTTAAATTAATTTTTTAAATTTATTTTTAGACTCTCAGAGGCTTTGGACTTACGTCTGATGATCAACGGTAATTTTCAAAAAAAAATTTTTTTTTTAAATTTCAAAAAATTTTTTTCAGTCTAGCCCCAATGCTTGAAAAAATGAGGCAATGTTTAGATATTGAAAATAATGCAGAAGCAACAACAACTACTGTTGATGGAATGCACAAAGTAACCAATAAAGCTGGCGAGGAAGTGCATGGGGAAGAACTTCATTTTGGTAGACATTTGGGCCGTGAACAATTTAAAGCGTTAGTTTTTATTTTTTGAATATTTAAGTGTAATTTAAAAGGGTTTTTGAGTTGTAAATGTGTTTGTAGAAACGGTCTCACTTGGAATACCTCCAAAAAATTTTAAACCGGTTGGCCATTGTGTAGTGTAACTGCCTAACCGGTACCTCTCTATTTGGGATCCTCTCATAAATTTTTTAGAACTCCAAGGGCTATGCTTACAGGTGAGGTCTGATTTGACGAGATTTTCCTGGCGGATCTCACTTTTAGATGCCTCTAAAAATTTTAAATCTGTTTAGTCATAAGTGTCTTCCTGCTTGAAAAAAAAAGAAAAAATAATCCAAAAAATTTAAAGTTGCGTCCGTCCATGCATTGATTTGGTTTCTCGTGCACTTCGTAATCAATTAATTATACCTAATTGGACAGAATTTACTGCTAAAATTAGAGAAATTTTTGAAGAGGTTTTTTTTATTTTTTGAATTTTTTCAAATTATTTTTATTTTTTCAGTGTCGGTCAGAGGAAGGTGGAGATGTTGCAACTTATATTCCTCAATTGGCTAGAGCAGATCCTAATCGAGTATTAAAATTAATTTTTTTCTTAAGTTTTAGTCGGACTTCATTTTTAGATACATACCACCAAATTTAGGTTATATATTCATATTAGGATAAGTTTTTAAACCTAGTTGACCATTAGGTGGAGAGTGATGTGGGGGAGGTTGTTTGTGTGGAGGATATGGGGGAGCTGCTTGGTTAGGTATTGGGGAGTTGTCTGTGTAGAGGTGCATGTGAGGAAGAATTGCCTTTGTAGAGCGAGCTTTGCTTGTATAGAGGGAGAAGTGGGGGGAGTTGCCTCCCAAATTTAAGATATGCCTCATTCTAAGAGATTTTTCGACCTTAAGGTGGTATTTATTAGTTCAAAAATTGAATTCAAAAAATTTTCTTTTCCTCCTTTTTCAGTGGGGACTTTCAATTTGCACAATAGATGGACAACGCTTTTCTCTAGGCGATTCTCTTTTTCCTTGGTGTTTTCAATCAGTTTCAAAAGCATTCAATTATGCAATTGTTGCTTCAATTTTGGGTGATTATGTTCATTCTTTTGTTGGACATGAACCCTCTGGAAGGCTTTTTAATGAAATTTGTCTTGATTCTAGCGGAAAACCTCACAATCCAATGATTAATTCTGGGGCTATTATTGTCACGTCTTTAATGAAGAAAGGCTTGCCTATGGCTGATAGATACGATTTTGTATGAATTTTCTTAAAAGAAATTAAAAAAAATTTTTCATTAGGCATTGAATGAATATAAAAAATTGGCTGGTGGAGGGTATATTGGCTTCAACAATGCAACGTATTTATTTTTTTATTTTTTGTAGGCTTTTTTTAAACTATTGTGTTGAAGAATTTAGGATACACCTTACTATAAGCTAAAGGCTGGGGGCTGAAAATTTTTTTTTAATGAGGGGCGTCTGGGAGGCTTTTCTCCTCTCCTACCAACCTGTCTGTGATCAATTAATTTTTTAAAAAGGCGTATCTTAAGAAGTGTATCTGAAAAGCTTCCCCTTCCCCTCCCCAACTTGTTGACGATCCAATTCCATATCTTTTAAGAACTATCTTAAATTGAGTTGTATTTAATTGTGGAGGTCACCTCAAGATAATAAACAACTCCGGACTCCTTCTAAACATTTCTAAAAGTAATTTTTATTCTATTTTCCAGATTTTTGTCAGAAAAAAAGACTGCAGATAGGAATTATGCATTATCCTACTATATGAAAGAAAATAAATGTTTTCCTTCTGATATAGAAAGTATTCGAGATGAATTAGATTTTTATTTTCAATTGTGTTCTTTGGAAACTAATTGCGAGGCGGCTGCTGTATTTTTTTTTATTAAAAAAATTTTTTTCTGAATTTTTTTTCAAAGGTAATGGCAGCTACTTTAGCTAATGGAGGTGTTTGTTCATTAACTGACCAGCCATGTATTCAAAGTCGAGCATGTCGTGATGTTCTTTCTTTAATGTATTCCTGTGGGATGTATGATTATTCTGGACAATTTGCTTTTGATGTTGGGTTACCTGCAAAATCTGGTGTTTCTGGTGGAATGATTTTGGTTTTTTAAATTTTTTAAATTAAAGTCGGGGTCTCAATATAGGATACCCACACTCCTTTACAAAAAAATCGTAAGTTATAATGTGATGTATTTTGTCTGTCTGTTAAACATCTACTTCCACTGGGACTTCCTAAAACCCTTCCAAAAAGATAGCTCCATCTATTGGGATCTTCCAAACCTTCCCAATAAGTGCCTTGAATTGAGTAGTCCATATAAAGATTAATGAGGTCCAATGACATCTTTCATTATGGCTTCCAGAAACAACTTTATTTTTTAAAGGTAATTCCAAATTTAATGGGTATTTGTTTATTTTCTCCTCGACTAGACAGAATGGGAAATACAACTAGAGGTGTTATATTTTGTCAAAAATTGGTTGATATTTTTAATTTTCACAATTATGACTCGTTATTGCATGCTGATTCAAAGAAAATTGATCCTAGAAGGAGAATTGGAAATAAGGAAACGGATCTGGTTTTTTTTTAATTTTTTTTGAAAAATTTTTTGAAAATTTTTAGGTTGTAAATTTATTATTTGCTTGTAAAAATGGCGACTTGGAGACTGTTAGAAAGTATATATTTATTTTTTTTAATTTTAATCGAACCTCAAAGAAAATTGATCCCCCGCCCAATGTCCAATTAAATAGCTAAAAAAACCTGGGGGGTATCAAAATTAAAATTTTTTTGAAATTTGATTAGCCATTAGGTAGAAAGAGAGCAAGGCACCCCTTCCAATTTAAGGTACACTTCATTATAAGGTCTTATTTTTCCACTCATAAAGGGGGGGGATATCTAAAAGCGAGCTCGTCTGTCTCTATTAACTCTTCAAAAAAAACTTTATTCCTTCAGACTTCACCTTCAAGGAATGAATTTAAATATTGTTGATTATGATGGACGTACAGCCCTCCACTTAGCTGCTTCTGAAGGACAAACAGTTATTTTAAGATTTCTTTTACAAATTGCAAAAGTTGACCAAACTATTCGTGATCGTTGGGGGCGAACAGCTTTGGATGATGCTAGAACTTTTCATCGAACAGCTTGTATGGCTCTTTTATTGAAAGCAGCACAGAGGAAACAACAAAAACAGCAAACACAATCATCAAAAAATACTAAAGGGTTTAAATTTAAAATTTTATAATTTTCTCTGACCATTATGAGTCTTTGGCCATTTGTAAATTTTTATAAGAAATGAGGGTAACTGAAAGGGGAATTTTTAGGGCTATAGGGTAATTTAAGGAAATTTAAGTAAGAGTAGCACGGCTAACTAAACCTCAAAAGAATTTCTTGAGAAAAATTAAAAAGAATATGACTTGCGGACAATAAGTTGCATATTTTTGGAAATTTCAAAAAATCTTCAAAAAAATTTTTCCTTTTTTTAAAGTTTGATTGGATTAGCGGCAAACAACAATAATAATGGTAGTGGACATTTACCAATAACAACAAATACATCAACAACAATAGAAAGTAGTGGAGGTGAAGAAGAAGGAGAATTAGAGGAAGACGAGGATGAAGAATTGTTACGGTCAGAAGAAGGAGGAAGTATGTGGGATGATGATCAACCTTTATCTACTAATAATAATAAACATCATAAAGGAGGAGGAGGAGGAATTGTTAGTGGAAGAAGTTCAAAAGCAGCAGCAACAGCAAAATGGATGATTGAACATTGTGTTGATAGACTTTCTTTGGGAGGTAATGATGAGGCTTTGGAGAATGGTAAATAAATTTTGAGAAAATTTTTTTAAAAATTTTGAAAATGTTAGGAGAAAAGAGTCGTCGTTTGGACAATAATAAAAATGTTGTGGGTCATCAACATAAACAAGCAGCAATTATTGCTAGCAGTAAATTTCATACGAGTACGGGAGACTAATAAATAAACTAAAAATAGGACTAATACATATTTAAAACCTTAAACGCTCTAATTAAAGCCCGGGGCTTCTATTTTCGAGAAGTCAATTTGAGCGAGCCTGGGCTTCTATTAGAGAGTGGGCGGCGTTTATTTTTCAATAGACCTCCTTGGGGGGGGGGGCTCTTGTATTAAATATGGGCTATTATTAGAGAGTATGTTTTAATTCTTCAATAGGCGCCACCTTGAGTAGGGCTTATATAGATACGGACTTCTAATAGAGCCGGGCTTTAGTTAGTGTATTCAGGGTTTATTTTTTAATATAAAAAATATTTTTAATGTAAAAAATAATATAGAGATCTCAAAAAATAATGTAAAAATAAATTAAAATAAATAAAATATTTACACAAACTTTTGTTTTTTTCTAAACATTGTTGAACAACGTCTCTTCATTCACTATTGTCTTCCATTCCCTCTTGAGTGCCAAACTTTTTTGAGCTTTTTCAGATTTTGAATGTTTTCCTCCTTTAGTCTTTTTAAGAAATCTTTCTTCGGCTTTACTAAAAAGAAAAATTTAATTTTTAGTTTAAAAATTCATAAATAAACTATCTATCGTCGTCATTTAATTCATAATAATTGTCCATATCAGTTTTGGAAATTGATCTTTTTGCCTTCATTTTTTCAAATTTTTGTTGTAAATTGATGTAAATAATATACAATAATATAATTTCAGAGATTTGATTAACTAAAGGCTGAAATGATTAAAAACCGATTTTTGGACAAAGGGTGGGCTAAGTTTTTAAATTTTAGTTTTGAGCAAAATTTGAAAATTAGCTAAGTGTGGTTTACGATATTAATTTAAAAATTAAAAATGTTGGCATTTTGTTTATGCCTTAAAATGACATTTAATCTTTATGTCTTTCACATATTTTGCCAAAAACATATTTCGTCAACAACGCTAAAAACTAACGTTTTGCCAATAATTCTGTTGGCAAAATGTGTATATTTGCCCTTATTTGCAAAATATGTTTTGGCGAAATGTGAAGACTCGCTTTTTTCCTTTTATGAAGAAATACTTCGGTTAGAGAAAAAAAAACAATTTTTTGTTGTTTTCCATTTCGCTTAATTGATTACTTTTCTTTTGTTTATTGTTTTGCTTTCCCTTTGTTTATTCTTTTCACTTCATTTTGTAATTATTTTATCTTGTTATTTTCAGATTTATTACAAAACAAAAGTTTAGATTTTCAAAAATGTCTTCGTCCGCAGCTGATTTAGCTAATGAATATGAACGGTTTTTTAATATTTAATGTATCTAAATGTATTTGTTTTTAGTGGTGAAATCGACGATGTTCCAAAGGGTGCAAAGGGAAAGCGTTCTAAGGCTGAACAGGTTTTTTGATGTTTTTTTTAAATTTGGTGTTAGGTTGGGATTGGTATGAGCCATGAGCATCAATAGCATGGACTCTTGGTTATGTTTGTGAGGCATACAAAAAATCGTTTTCATTAAAACCCCTTATCGTCCTTGTTTTAAATTATTGACAAAATAGTTAAACTTGCACTGGTTCGTTACCAGTGGTCTTGGTCATCTATTTTACAGGAAAAACAGGCTCATAAATGACCCCAGGATATTTTCAATGTTACTGACACATGAGCTTGTCTTGTTTTTTTCGAGAAGATTTTAGAGAAGTTCTGCCTCACTGGATTTCCTTTCAAAATTTAAGGCTTAACAGTATAAATTTTAGGTTGAACATAAACATGCACATCCGGAAGGTGATACTCGCCGTATTGTTGGTATACTTTTTAATTTTTCTTTACGGTTATTAAATTTTATATTTTCCAGAAAATGCCGTAAACGGTGAAGAGAAGCGCAAAGAGAAGGAACGCGAACGAACTACTTCAGGATCTTCAAAGAGTGAGAAATAAATGTTGGAAGAGGATAGCAGGATGATGAACGATATTATACGTTAAAAAGAATATCGTCTTTCTAGAGAAAATACATTTTCGTATTTTTTAAAATGTTGAAAAAAAAATTATTTAAAAAATCTGGTAATTTTATTTGTAAATTATTTATAAATTTTTTAAAAAATTTTTTGATTTTTGACGGGTTTGAAAAAACCTATAAATATTTTTTAAACTAATTTTAACTTGTGGGCTATTCCAACCAGTTTTTGCGGTCATATCTATGCAGACTTATAGTGGTCAGATTTAAGAGGAAAAATCATCATCCAACTTCGAATACTTTATTGAATAGAAGGAGGGAATGGGTGCTCTGACCATTATGAGACCTTTGTGCTTATGAGCTCGCACGAATATGCCCCTAAAACTGGTTTGGGATACCCACAGGTACCACATTCTTTTTTAATTTTTTTAGAAATTTTCTCTTTACTTTTTTAAAGGAAAAATGGAAGAAGAAGGTTATTCAAATGATTGGTTTTTGGATGATATCAATTCAAGCTTAAACACAATTCTCGCCATGATTAAAACTGATACTCAACAATTGCCTCAACTTGAGTTACTTGGACAAATTAGGCAGTGTTTGGAATGTTTGGCGTGCTCTTCTCCTGAAGAAATGGCTTCGCAACGAGCGCGTTTTGTTAGTCTTTCTTGGCCTGCCGATTTGCGTGTTGTACTTCAAAGGATTTTTCGAACTTTTGGAATACGTAAAATTTTCTTTTTAATGAAGCTATTTAACTTCGTTCCATTTATCGCAAAGCATGGGCTCGTGCCAAGCCCTCGCCGATCCCATTATGAGCACTTTGACCGTTTTACGCTTGTGATTAAATCTCGTGTAGTCAAATTAGGGAAAGTTTTAGTGATGGGCCCTTTCGCATTTTAGAGATTAAAAGGCGGAACGCGGAAGGGTCAAAAAAGCAAATTCTGCAGAAACAGCGGATGGTAAATTGCTGAAACGCGAATAAATGGGGTGGATAGTTAAAGACAAATTTGAAAATTTTCAAAAATTTCAGCAGAAGATTATGTTCGGTTAAGTTATGAAATGAGCAATTTTGCTTCTCAAACTCTTGGAAATGATTGGTTACGTTCCGATTTGAAATTTCTCAAACTTCTGGCTAGTCTATCGAGTGGACGTCTTAGAGTAATTTTGGATGAACCCGACAAAGTTCTTTTAATTTTTAAAATTTTAAATTAAAATTTCTTTGAGGTTGATATTGACCAACTTATTGCTTGTCTTCAATTACAAGAATTTTTTATTGGATGTGTGGAAGATGATGCAGAGTGGCTTGGGGATGATGAGTAAGTTTTGTTAATTTTTTTCTTTTTGATAGTGTTGGATTTGGATTCTAGGTCCAAGCAATTTTTGGACTTTCTTGGGTACCTGGTTCTTTATTTAATTTTTGCTCAAGTTGTCCAAGGAATTTTCGAACTTTCTATGAACGTTGTTTTTTCTTAATTTCCTGGACTTAAAACGCTAGGATCCGGCTCATTGTCATGTCAACGGATAAGGAATCTCCTTGTTGGACTTCATTTTCCTGGTCTGCAAACTAGGGGTCCGGCTCATGTCAATCGATTTCTCCAGGGGTTTTTTAAATCCCGATCTCTGCGTTACAATTAGAGTCTTCGTTAAAATTTTATTATTTTTCAGCGCAACATTTTTAAGTAAAAATTGCCAAGAAGCCTGTACATTTATATGCGAATATGTTATTGAATGTGACAAGCAATCTATTGATGCTTCAAAACATGCAAATTTATTTTTGGCCCTTTCTCATTATTTTTACGAATTTTTAAAAATTGGTGGAGCTCAAATATTAGAAAAAAATTTAATGGAAAATGTGACACCTTTATTTGACAGAATTTCGAGTTGGTTATTTTTTAATTAGATTTTTTAGTTAATTATTTAATGGGGTCCTTGGGGGTTTCTATATAGGGATTTTAGTTTTTGATAGGGATTTTGGGAGTTCAGCCGTCCTAAAAATTCCAAAGGATCATTTATAGGGGGTGTACTTTTAAACCCGAAACTGGGCTGTTTTGGTCTCCGTTTTCTACGATTGTCGTCAGTCTTACGACCCTAAGTTTTTGGGTCCGGTTCGGTCCGATAACAATCCTATTGCTTGATCTCAATTTATTTATAGAAATTGACAACACAAAAAGTGAAGAATTGGAACAGATCTCAGTGAAATCTACTTAATTTTTTCTTTTAAAAAGTTTTTAATAAGATTATATAATTTATATTCAAGTTTTTTTATTTTTCTTCTTTTTTTATATTCGTAAATATGCGAATTTACTTTTTCAAACATTACTTTCTCTAAATAATTTTTTTAAACAATTTTTCAGCATCTTAAAAATTATTTATGTTAGACAAGCTCTATTGCTGATTGGCTACTTTTTTTGCACACACACACAAACAATTTAAAAATTAGAGCTGTAAGGGCTGGTGTCCTTCACATTTCCTCCTATTCAATCCCCCTTAGCAAATATAAAAAAAAGATGGTTCTACTTGACTTTATGAGTCCAATCAAACTTTATGAGTCCAATCAAAAAATAGTTGGATTTTTCTTGGTATTGCAAAGTAGGGGTATGGATCCAAAACATTTCTTCATGTTCGGGACCTAAGCCCACTGGGTCTGGGACCATTCCTTACCCTATCCCTCGAAATTTCTGAAAGTTATAATCGTTTTTCTGAAATTTTAAACAATTGGCTATAACTTTAAGAAATTTCGAGGGATAGGGTAAGGAATGGTCCCGGACCCAGTGGGCTTAGGTCCCGAACATGAAGAAATGTTTTGGAACCATACCACAACTTTGCAACACCAAGAAAAATCCAATTTTTTGTTGATTGGACTCATAAAGTTTGATTGGACTCATAAAGTCAAGTAGAACCAAAAAGATTATTTTTCTCTGTTTTATACGACATATTGACTAGGGGAAATGGATGGCTATTTAAAAATATTTTTTTTGAAAGACATTTTTGGCTTGTTATTGAGTGTGTAGGTTTCTTTAGTTGAGCAACTGTACATGTGTGTGTTCAAAAAAAAAACAATAAAAAAACTATTTTTAGAGAAAAAATTTTATTTTTTTAAATATATGGATAACTTGACCATTTCTACAACAAATAAAAATGCTTGTAAACAAAGGGATGATGATGACACCAATAAATGCGTTTCTTCAACACTTTCTTCTATTTTAGACAAAATTTGTTCTTCATCAGAATTAAATACAACAATCAAATCTTCAAATCATTTACCTCTTAGATTTGTTGTTGCAACTGAAAATAATCAATATTTGGCAAGTGATAAAAATCGACAAGGCTTGGAGGTTTATTTTTTAATTAAATGGATATTGAAAAAAAATTGTTTTTTAGTGTTTTGTTCCTTCAAACGCATCAACAGCGTGTGTTGCAAGTACTGCAGTGTCAATTTGTTCTTTTCAGTCTGGTTCAAACAAAAATAGGTTTTTTATTTCCTTATTTGGGATTTTTCCGTCAGGAAAGTATTTTTTAATAGTGGGATAAAATGTCATCTGTCCTAAATCCATATTTTTTCTTGTTCCTGTGCTTGAATAAAATATTAAAATTCTTCTTTTTCCAGTCCTCTTACAACTACAAAAAATATCAATATAACCTATTCTCATCAAGTAACTTTACGAAAAATGAGTATACAACCTCCACCAGTTGCTAGAATTGCTCCAAAATCAGCAAAGCCAAAATTAATTCCTATACATCATCAAGTACCTTCTTTAAATAATGAGGATGGCAAAAATATTATTAATTTACAGCAACAGCAAATTCCTCAAGGTTTTTTTGAAAAATTTTTCTGAAAATTTTTTCACGATTTTTTAATAATGGATCTCACCTAAGTCTATTTTTTGTGTATCCTTGAGATTTTTCTGACAGAAAATCTTGTTTTTAATAATGGGATAAAACGTCATCCTCCCCAAAATTTTTCAAATTTTATATTCTATTTTTTAAGTTTTAATTTTTTTTATTAAAATCGTCCTCTAAAATTTAAAAAGATTCGTTTAGGGGATTTTATCCACTCCAATATCACACTAATAAATTTATTCCCCTTTTATTTATTTAGCAACAATGTCAGGAATTTGCCCCTATTCATTAAACCCAGCTTCAACAAAAGTTTTAATACAAGATAATAAAACAACAAAAACATCTTCAACAATTTTTTCTCCACCTTCAGTTAAAATAAATACATCAAAATTGGTTGAAATGTCTTCAAATCTTGGTGGTTCTTCTTCAAATAATTCATCAAATTCTTCATCTCCAATTATTATACAAACTTCAATTAATTCACAATCATCAAAAAATATTTTAACAACAACTTGTGGGTCGTTAACAACAGCACCAAAAATTGTTTTTACTCTTAAACCTGCTCCAATTTCAAGTGTTGTTGGTGGTGGTGGAATTATGGATAACAATAATAAAAGGTTTGTTTATACTAGGGACCTTATCGAGAAAACTATTATAAGGTAATTCTAAAATTATCCCACTTAACCAAAATATTTAATTTTAACCAAAACTGTAGTCTTGGTTAAGTGGGATATTTTTCTGAAAAATATTTTGTTTTCAGAAAATTCTAAAATTATCCATCCCACTTATAAAACTTCAATGTTGTTCAATTCAATGTTGTTGTGCAAACTTCAATGTTGTTGCGTGTAAAGTTTACTTTATGAAGGAGGGTGAGAGCTGCCTAACTAGGGCATATCCCGTATTTAAGATATCACTTCATTTAAGATAAGATTTTTTCTTCCTCCCGTGGGGGTGTCTTTAAATAAGTTCGGCTGAACTTGAAAAACCCATTTTTACTTAAAAATCAATTTAGCATTAGAACAACAATTTCGTCTTTGTCAGTTTCTTCAGCAATAACCACAGCATCAACAACTCAAATACAACCTCCACCTTTATGTATAACTTCTCCAAAAAATAATAAAAAATCTCCAATAAAAAGGCCTAATCAATTAATTGCTACAACAACAACATCAAATAATAATTCAAATTTATTTGAGGATTCATCAAAAATGTCTTGTTCTTCTTCAATTAATTGTAAGGAATATTTTTTAATTTCCAAAAAATTATTCTTTTGTTCTAGCAAATCAATTTTTCTCATCTTCTCCTCTATTGGATTCTAACGATTTATTGACAAACACAGTAAATAAAGTTGCTTCTGGAGCAGATATTTCTCCAACAAATTTGGAAGAAGGTACTTCAACAAAAACTTTAATGTCCTCAACTTCAACCTCATCAACAACAACAACAAATTTGCCATTAACTAAGCCAAAACAGCCAAAAAAGAAAGCTCCAATAAAACCAAAAATACTTGTTGATGAACAAAGGAAAAATTCTGTTAAAATACAGCCTGCCGTTGCTGTACCTTGTATTTCTCCGCAAATTTTTGGAGCGAGTCCTCCACAGGTTTTTTTGAAAATTTTTTTTTAATATTTTTAAAATTATTTCTTATCTCTGTTAGGCGCAGATTGCATCCATCCCAATGGAAAGTAGTGTTGTTGCTGATACAACACCAACAGCAGCAGCAATTTGTAATTCGAACGGTCAACAAGCTTTTCCTTCGACCGGAATGTTGCTTCCTTTAAATTCTCAATTTGCATCGGTA
Organism: Meloidogyne arenaria; assembly: GCA_036172955.1. Lineage (NCBI taxonomy): Eukaryota > Metazoa > Nematoda > Chromadorea > Rhabditida > Meloidogynidae > Meloidogyne > Meloidogyne arenaria. The sequence continues at coordinate 4,464,885 of JARQAB010000026.1, forward strand.
TTTTTTGGAAATTTTTTTTAATTAAAAAATTTTTATTTTTAGGCGTCTAATGGAAATTTATTTTCTAATTATGGAACTAATTTTGTGATTAGACAGGTTTTTTTTCAATTTTTTTGTTAAGAAAAATTGAAATTTTATAAATTGCAGCAACCTTCTTCTGTTGCACCTATTGCAAATGTTTTCGGACAACAACAGCAACCACAACAATTTGTTCAAATAATGCCTCAACAAATATTTTTTTCTCCAGTGCAACAGATTGATTCATCAGGCCAACTAATACAACAACAACAAACATTGGAACAATCACAACAACAACAAAATCAGCAAGGTATATTATCATCACCAACAAAAGCTGTTGCTCCTTCTCAAACACCAGCAACAGCAAATTTGATGGCAGCAAGAAATTTATTTTTTCATACTGGAAATGGACTTTTTATGCGTATGAATTTTCGAAAATTTTTTTTTAATTTTAAAATCTTTTAAAGCTATTTCAAATCCAAATATTATTGGAATTCCTCAATCCCAACAACAACCACAACAAACTTTTTTGCCTATAACTTCAACTAATTTAACTCCAATTTCTTCTGCTTCATCAAAATATGTTGTTCTTGCATCAAAACCTTCAGGAGGAACAACAACAAATACAATGCCAAATATTTTACCTAAAAGTTCATCAAGAGGGAGGACATCAATAACAACAGCAACAATTGTTTCTTCAATTACTACAAATACAACAGCAACGCCATCATTGGAAACTACGGTTTTTAAATTAATTTTGTAATAAGTAGGGAGTGAATTTCAACTTTTCTGGGTCAGAAATCTTGTTGGCTTTTGTCAAGTTCGGAGTCGGTTCCAATTAAATGTCCGGAGGTTTGGAATGATAAATTTGGGTCGAACCCTGTCCTTTTCTGGGTCGAAAATTTTTGAGGTTTTGTCAATTTTGTTGGGTTCAATAAAATCATCAATGAAAAAATCATTGCCTATTGATAAATAAACGTTTTATTTTTAAAAATTAAAGGTTTCTTCGACTCCTTCCATTCAACAAAATTCCAATATTATGCTTACAAATTCACAAAATCAACAAAATGGCGAAAATGTTTTTTATAGTAATAGCCCACATCAGCAATATCTATACCAATTATTTATTGCACAACAAAAACAACAACAACAAAATTTATATATTTCTAATAATAATTCTGTTGATGTTGGCGAAAAGAAAATTGAATTAGGAAAAGGAGGACAACAACAACAACAAACAAAACCAACAAGAGTTAGAAAAAAGAAAGGAAGTGGTGATACTTTGACTGCTGACAATGGTAAATTCTTAAGAAAAATTTTTTTGAAAATTAAAAAAAATTTTTTCATAAAGAAATTCAAAAACACCCTAAAATACCTCATTTTGATGGAACTATAATACGACAACAGCAACAAGGTCAACAACAACAAGGATTTGATGAAGAAGAAAATGAACCTCCACCAGTGCTTTGTAGAGGAGGAGGTTTTTTTTTAAAAATTTTTAATGATAAAAATTTTAATTCTTAAAGAAATTACTTCTGAACCTCCAACTAGTGGTGGTGGCACAAAATCAATAGAAAATGTTTTTCAAAAAGAAGCAAAAATAATTCGTGAAAAAATGTTTGACTCGAATGGGAAGAAGTATGGGCCACTTGTTCATGATATTGATGGTTTTAAAATTGAGGTTTTTTGAAAGAATTTCTTTTTATAATTTGTATCTCGGGATAAGGTTAAACACAAAAATTTTCCGCAAGGGCAGGAAAATGTAATGGGCAGTCGCAAGGCGTTAGGAGCACTATTGAGGTTCCTGGATATGGTTTCTTTGTAGTTTTTAACCCCTCCTGGATCTTCCCTTCTTTCACTTTCTTTCTTTGAATAAGGTTAATTGTAAGCACAGAAATTTAATCCGAGGACAGGAATTAAACCTGCTTAAGGTTAAACCTGCTCTCCTCTTGGCTTTCCTTCCTTACACTTTTAATTTTTTTAAATTTTCTTTAAAAAATTTTTTAAAGGAAGATGTTGAGCCATTTCCTTGTGAACATCAAAAGTTGTTGGAAAAGTTGATTATAGATGAAAATGTTATTAACCAAAGAAAAAATAAAAATGATGCCACAACAGCGACAACAAATGAGAATGGAAATGAAGGTTTTTGTTTATTAATTTTTTTCTGTAAAAAATTTCAAAATCGATTGATTTTATAAGTGGGGCAAAGAAAGAATTATTGAAATTATTGATTTTTGAATAATGAGTGTTGCCTATTTAAAATTGTCTAATTATTTTTTTTGTTATACATTGGTTTTGACATTTTTAATTAATCACAATTTATTATCAAGACATTTTCTTTTAATTTTTTGGGTAATCCTTAAGAACATTTGGTCCCTGGAAAAAATGAGCTTTTTTGATATTTTCGAGGGTAGCGTGATCCGAAATCTGATTCTTCAATTTTTTAATCTTCTCGTTTGCCTTTTTTTAATCAAAAATTTTTTGCTTTTTCTCCAGAAAGAGAAGAAAAATCGTTATCGACGTCAAATAAAAATATTTCTTCCTCATCAGCAGAATCAAATACTAGCAGCAGCAAATCAAAGAAACGACAAAGAAAACAATCTACATCTTCTTCAGAAGGAGGTGTTGGAAAAGATAATTCTTCAACATTTTCAAAATCACCACCAAATAGAAAATTGAAAAAAATGTCATCATCAAAAGTTGAAGATAAACCACCAAAACAAGGGAGACGTAGAGAATTAGAAAATCTTTTAAAAATGGATTTTGGACCAGGAAAAACACCTTTTCAAACATCTGATCCTGATGAATATGCTGAAGAAGTTTTGGGTGGAAGAAAAAGAACTTTGGCTTTGGCTGCTGGTTTTTTAAAATTTTCTGGAAAGTTTCTTAAGTTTTCTTAATTTTAGAAGAAAAATCAGCAAGAAAGAGTTTGGATAGACCTGGTTCGTCATCAAAAAAGCATGACAAGGAAAAGAGGTTTTTTAATTTTTTAGTAATAGAAAGGGAGGGAGTTTTTCGTTGGTGTTGTCTGACTCTCCCTCTCATTCTGAGTTCGATTCCGGTTGTTACAGGCGTCCACTTCACTTGGTCTTAAATAAAGACTTCTTGAGCGTTTTCTCGGCGTGCGCTTGGGTTTAAGTCTCAGTCTATAATTTTTTAGCTTCCAGTTCTTGGAAAATTTCTAGTGTTTTGGACATCTTTACCAATTGTTTTTTTCTCTCCTTTGGGTTATCAGATATTTGATTTTTCTAACAATAAATTTAGAAATTTTTCATTTTGTTTAGTTTTTCACTCACTTCAACAACTTCTGCTACTTCAAATGAGAAGCCAGATAAAAGTGAACCAAGACGTTCAGATGAATCCCTTGAAGAAGGTTGTTGTTCATATTGCCGTCGACGTTTTAGTGAAGTTGGAAGGGATAAAGAACATGAACAATATTGTAGTAAAGAATGTAGAAGAATGAAAAAATATGCAAAAAAACAGCAGCAGCAACAACAAAAGGCAGCATTATTATTAAATGAAGGAAATAATAATAATAAAGCATCATCTTTAAATGGAAATGAAAAGTTAGTCTTTTTTATTATGAAATTTAGAAGGACCTTACTATAGGAAATACACAAATAATGGATCCTTGACTTAGGATACGTTTTTTAAATTTATCTGAATGTGAGATGCCAAAGCGTTGTCTCCGTGTTCAGGATACCCCTCATTATTTTTTACGATTTTTTCATATAATATGGGATGTCTAAAGATGAAGTTCGAATATATTGAAGAATACATTCGATATTAAATATACTTCAATTTAAGAACTATTTTTAAGATCAGTTGACTTCTTGATGGAATGGGGTATCTCGGGGTAATTAAAGTTGACAGTTTGTTATTTCAAGGGTTTTGAGGGGGGGGGGGTGGGAGGTTGGTGTTTTAAACTTTTGGTATTATAAAACGTTCCGAGGTTCAGAGTAGAATATATCTGATGAATGATTTTTTAAAAAATATTTTACCTTATTTTTTATAGAGATGCTTCTACAACTACTTCTCAAGAAATAAATAATTCAGCAGCATCAAAAATACGTTCATCATCAATTCAATCACCACCCACCACAAATAATAATTCAGCAACACCAGATGCTAATAAAACAAAAACATCAACAGCAAAAATTATGACAAGTCCATTAGGTTCAGCTTTTTCAACATTACAACCTCAAAGTATTGCTACAAATAATACAGCAACAATTTCATTAAATAATAAATGGCCAGGAACAATACCAACAACAAATTTAAATGAACGAATTGCTTGTCTTGCAAAAGGATTTGAAGTATTTTTTGAAATTAAAAAAAAATTTTTTAAATATTTTTTAAAGGTTCAATCTTCTTCTTCATCTGGTGATGAACAACCACAAATACCACGTCCATATGGTGCTCCATTTAATTTTTTTCCAACACATCAAACATTATTTGCTTCACAGTTTCTTCCTCCTCAATCACAAGCATTTTTGACTGGACAAGGTTTTTTTTTGAAAAAATTTTTCTTGGAATGAGCTGACATAACGGAAAACATAAAAACTCTTTTCTTCAATAGGACAAGGTACCTATTCAAGTCCCATTGGTAGGGTTGTCCTAAAAAACGAAAAATCCTTGGTTCTTCGGCTCGGTCCAGACCCGACAACCCTACTCATTGGCCATATGTAGGTCGTGAATCCAAGTAGAGTAGATGTTTGTACATTTAAATCGCTCGATATGCCGTCCCAATATGCCCATCTCTATTTTTCAAAAAAATTTCTTTTTTTTTGTAGATTCAAACAATTTTCCATTTCTTCATTCTCAATCTCCTCCAACACAAATTCCTTCACAACAATTAGTTATGACTCAAAATACAACAATAAATCCATTTTTTACTCCACAACAACAATTTACTAGACAACAAAATCAACCTATATTTTTACAATCTCCAATAAATACACCTACACCTACTGGAAGTGAAGGAGTTGGAGGAAATGGTGGTGGTGAAAAGAATGTTGAAATTGAAACATTGGTAGCAAAAAGTATTTTTACATGGACGGTAATAAAAATTTTTTTTATCTATTTTTAAATTTAAATGAATTTTATTAGAGGGGAAATTCTAAAAAGATTAGATGATCACTGATGTGAGAAATTTACCTTTTGAGAAGCATATCCTGGACCTTTTGGATCACAGGCTTTGAGACCTTAGGGGGAGGATGGGAGGGTTTCCCAGACTTTAGGGAGGAGATGGGAGGTTTCCGAAATTTTCAACATTATTAAGACCAAGTCTCAATTGATTCAGAGAAATTTATTTTGGGCCTAGTTAACTTTAAAAGAACATTTTATCTCTCTAATAAAAACCGACAAACTATAAAAAATATAATAACAAAAAATATACCTTCTAATCTATCAAAAATCATTATTCATCTTCTCATTTCTTGATTTGTAATTGACATTGAATGGAATTATTTTGTTATTCTGGCATGATTGACATTTTAAAACAATTGTTTTTTGTTTTGAAATTTGTTTAATCTTTAAAAGAAATTTTAAGAAAAAAATTTTTTTCTAAAAAACCTTCAACGAAAAGAAATTTTTTCCACTTTCTGGTGCCAACCAACAATTGAAACATCTTTGAAAAAAAAATTTTTTTCATGAATTTTTGGGGGTAAAAAATACATACATTTTACAATAATTTCTTTTAAAATCTTTATGCATTCTTATTTGGTCACCAAAACAAAGTTCACGTACTTCACGTAATGCTAATCTTGCTAATAAATTGTAACTATTATTTTCTTTCTTGTTGTTATCGTTTTGTTTTTCTTCTTTTTGTTGTTGAACAGGAGATGTTATTGAATTTAATAAATAAGCTGCTTGTTCAAGAAATGAATTTCGTAAAGTTTGGGCATTTAATTGTTTTGAAACTTGTTGTTTTTGGCTTTGCTTTTGTTGTTGATTTTGTTTTCTCATTTATTTATTTCTCTAAAATTTCTAAAGAAAATTTTTTTTGTAAAATTCCGTCATACGTTCCATACTCCGATTAAGACCATTAATATGTGTCGTTTGAAAAGAGCTCGCCGAGTTGAGTCGAATGATACACTTTCTTGACCATTACGAACTCATAACTCGACCCATATTTTAGTCCCATGCCTAATTTTTTGGTGTCATTCACCCAGCTCGTTGAGCTCTTTCGAATGATTTATTGATGCTCTGAATAGGTTTTAAGGAACTTATGACAGAATTTTTCCAATATTTTTTTAATTTTTTTTTCAGTCAGAAGATGTTTCAAAATGGGTCAATTTTATTACAAATTCTGAAAGTAATGGAGAACGTTTTATTCAACAAGAAATTGATGGAAGTTCATTAGTTTTATTAACTTGTGAACAATTACAAAATGAATTAAAATTAAAATTGGGACCAGCAGTAAAATTAAATAATGCTTTAAATGCATTAAAAGCAAGACAACCATATATTTGAATTTTTTTTAAAAGAAAGGAAGTTTAAGGAAGAATTTGGCATTTTTTTAAAAACTAATTTTAATACCCAGAGACGAGAGAGTTTGACACAAAAACAAGAAAATATTTGATAATACCGCGTTTTCTCGATTAATTCCACTTGGAGAATTAAATTTCAACTCGTATGTGTGGTTAATGTTTCAACCCATCTCTGGCATGAATTATTCGGGAAAATACGTTATCTGACAAATATTCTTTTATCTTTTTTTCAAGAAGCATAGTATATGTACTTCTTGAATATGATGGCGTCGTTTTTAACTAATTTATTTAATTTAATGTCAATTTAAACTGATGCCACAATTAAATTACTACATAATTTTTTAATGTATTTAATTAATCGATAAATATCTAAATAAAACATGAACAAATAATTGTTTTTGTTGCGACACACGTGAATATTTTTAACGTGAAAATTATGGCAAATTTATTTTTAGCAAAATGGAAGTAAGGATCGCATGGAAGGTCAGTTAATCTAATTTTAAAATGTAAAATTTCGAAATGTTAAATTTCAAAGGGGTAAATCCTAAAATGTAAAATTTCAAATGGGTAAATTCTAAAATGGTAAATTTTAAAAGGGTAAATTCCAAATATCGTATTTCGAAATGTTGAATTTCAAAATGTCAAATTTGACTATTTTCGAAATGTCGAATTTGACCGTTTTGTATGATGGCATTTCTAAATTTGTTTTTGAATTTTTCGATTTATTTTTTTATCAACTCGTGTTGATCTATCGATTGGCTGCGCTTGGTTTCGTCCCCTTTTGTTTCGTCCCCTTTTGTTTCGTCCCCTTTTTGTTTCGTCCCCTTGAACAAAACTTTTGTTTCGTCCCAATGTACAAAACTTTTGTTTCGTCCCCTTTTGTTTCGTCCCCTTGAACAAAAACTTTGGATTCGTCCCACTAAGTTAATAATTGGCAAAAAGCTCTAATAATCATAGGATTTGACTACCGGATATTCTTTATAGCTATTGTCTTTGATTAATTTTAAAAAATTTATAAATAAAACTTTGATTTCTTTATATTTTTAGATTATTTTCTGTATTAAAAATGATTAGAAGCCGGCTTGAACATTTAGCACGAGCTCAGAAACGGCCGCGTTTAGAGGATTTTTCGATTAATCAGACTTCGTCCTCGCATCAAAGCAATTTGGAAAACAACGAAAATCAAGTCAACGTAAGCAGCGAATCTGATAATGATGATTCTGATTCCGAAGCTCAACTTATTTATTTTGAGGTTGGAAAGCCCTCAAATCCACAAAGGAAGCAAGCTAACGAATATATTTAACGAATTCGATAAAAATTTTACTTTTTTCTTTGTGTTTTTGATTGTTTGTAGGCTTTTATTAAGGTTTTGAAGTTTTTTAAAGAATGCTCATGTTTTTATTAAGATTACTCGTTTTTAGTTTATAGTTCTACAAAGTGAGTATTTTTACTCTGTTGGACATTTTGAAAGGGGACGAAACAAAAGGGGACGAAACAAAAGTTTTGTACATTGGGACGAAACAAAAGTTTTGTTCAGGGGGACGAAACAAAAGTTTTGTACATTGGGACGAAACAAAAGTTTTGTTCAGGGGGACGAATCCAAAGTGGGACGAAACCACAGCGCGCCCTATCGATTTAATCTGCCCTTTGTTTTGGGGAGATAAAATATCGATTTTTTCTTAAAAAGGCAATGAATCATTTTTTCATTTAATTTTTTTATTTCTGTTGAGTAAACAAAAAAATTTTTTCTTTAAAGATTTTAACAAAAATTTAAAAGTTTCTATATTTGTTCAGCATCTTTTTTTTTAGTATAAACAGGTGGAACTGTTCTTTCTTTTTTTAATGTGCAATAAATACAACAACAACATAAACAACAAATATTGAACAAACAATAAATATAATATTTGTTTTAATTTATTTTAACAACAGTAAAAAATTGCAATAAAAATTTATTTTTGAACTTTACGTGTTGCAATATTCTCCTACAAAATGCAAGAAAAAGAAGTTGAAGAAGAATGGCCATGTATTGAATTAACTGAACCCAAATTTGGAATTTTATCTCAATTTACAAGGTTTTTTATTGTTTTTTAGAGAATTTAATTTCTTTTTTAGTGGTGCAAGTGAAGCTGTGGCACACATTTTGGTTAAAGAATTGGTGGAAAAAGTTGATAAGCCTTTATCGGCGTCATCAAGTTATGACGAATCCTTCTCTACTGATTCAGATTTGGAATGGATTATGCAGGTCTTTTATTCTTTTCTAATTTTGGTTCAATTCTATTTTTTACCCCGTCCCTTCGGTGTTGTTCCGCGACCTACTGGACTTTTTACCGTTGAGGGTTCCGGTGCCAAAGTTTTCCGGGTCGTGTTCATACTTCTTGGGCGGATTCGTTTGGAGCACGTTATTTGTCGATTAGGGTCTAGTTTAGCCAAAATATGGGTCAGGCTGGACGAGGGTTATAGCTCAATCCTATTTTATTTTCTTTATTTTTTTGTAGGTTACAAACCACAGTTTAACTCTTCCATTTATTCCAAATCAATGCTATGAAACTTTGCGTTCTGCTGTTCGTATTTATATTGCTTGGAGTTCAGCATTAACAACAGATTCTCCTCGTCAATATTGTCCCAAACAAATTTTGTTATACCCAGACAAATATTTTAAGTAGGGTTTTTTTTTTGAATATTTTTGTAGTGTCTTTTAGTTTTGTTTTTGGTATTTCAATGAAAGTTGTTTTTGTTTTAATAATTTTCGTTGTTGACCGTTCGTGGTTGATTGGTTAGTGTTCTAGATTTGTCCAAAAGTTGGGTCGTGGGTTCGAGTTTGTTTGAAGTCGGATTTCAATTTACTTAAAAATTATTAAACAGGAGTGGTCCTTGTTTTATTAAGATTAAATGTTGCCCATTTCTGATCAATTTATTAGCGTTTTATTAGTTCATTCATGTTTGGGTCTTGGGTTCGAGTCCGTTTGCTGGCATCTTTTATGTTATTCCATGATTAATAATTTCTCTTATAATTAACTAAAACTTAAAATTTTTCTATTTTGCAGAAAATTTCTGGAAGCATTTAGACACATTTTTCAAGAAAAATCAACTTTCTCAATATCAGACAATCATTTAATTTTGAGCCGTCAAGGAACACAAATTCAGACAATTTTAACAGCAATTCGACATTTAACAAATCATTCAAAAGACGAATTTAAGGACGAAGTTTGGGCCCGTTGTCTATTATTTTTATTGAATGTAAATGATCAATTAATTACTATTGGATGTTGTAAATCTCAAGGTTTCTTTTGAATTTTTTGAGAAGGATGAGGGGAACCTTGAAGTATTTTGGACTACTTTTCAACCCATTGGTACTCCAAGCCTAGGCCCATTGGCTGTGATAGTGGACCTGAAACATAGGAAAACTCCATGAAGTTCAAACTAAATTTGGACATAGAAAGATTAATTTTTTTCTTTGTCCAGACCCAGTTTAACTTTCCTGGGATTCTTCTAGGATTCAGGCCGAATATCCCGGACAAGAGGCTCGAAAATTAGTTTGTACCTATTTTTAAAAGTACTCCAAGCCTAGGCCTCGGATAAAAGCATATAAAATATTTTAAATTTTTAAAGAATCTATTGGATATTTAATGGCTAAAGATCTTTGTCAAAATCTCTTTGATTGCTGGTTAAAGGCTTCTTTGAATGACTGTATCCCTTCACCAGCATATTGGACAACATTTTCTTGCCTTTCTAATAAATGTGGAGCTCAGGTTTTTTATAGAATTTTTTTTGGAAATTAAGTTTTATCTAGATCCAATTTATTGAATGTTGGGCAAATTCGATACTTCATTCAACTTCACTTTTGCTTAAACACTTGTTTGGACAACAACAACAAATGGAAGTACAAGAAGAAAATGTTGTTTTTGGTTAGTTAAAAATTTTTTCCCTTTTTTAACGTAGGATGATCTCCACTCTATTTGGAGTAAAAATCTAATTGGTGGCATAGGCCTGGGTTTTTCTGTGGCCATCCACGCCTAACCGCAGTCTGAATTTCTTATACTTTTCCTAGGCTCCGATATCCAAAGCAATCGGTTCGAAAATTAATCTAAGCCTTGAACTTTGTTGATTAAACCAGGCTTTTTATTCTTCATTTTCCCCAAGCCTAGGCCTATTTTCAATATTATTTATTATCTAAAAAGGTTACTACCTTTATTTTTTGAAGATGATGACAATATATTTGGACAATTTTCTTCAACATTACCTTCAAATCCTGAAAGAATTTCAACATTAAAAAATGTTTGGTTAAATTTATTTATACTACTTGGACGTCCAACAAAATTTATTGAACAAGGTTTTTTTAATTTAAAAAATTTTTATTAAATTTTTTCTATAGCACTTCCACTGTTGGCTGAAAAATCTTGTCAACTTTCTTCTACTTCGATTAATTTCTTTGTTGAACAAATTAAACTTTCATTTTTCTTAATTATTTTTGGATTGAAAAAGATTGTTGATTTATTTTTTGGTAAGCAAGAAAAAAAATTTTTCTCAAAAGAATTTTGTTTAAAGGCGATGATATTTTGTTGGATTTTAATGAAAGTGAAGAATTACATTCTTTATGGTTGGAAGCTGCTCTAGTTAATAATGCTAGTAATATAAAAGTTTGTTTTTAAATTTTTAAAAATGATTTTTTTTGGATAAAAGTGTTTTCGAAAAAAATTTTCTGATTTTATTAAACAGAAATTTTTTTCTGATTTAAGAAAAATCATAAATTTCCGGACAAGGTTTTTCTGGATTGTTCTTATATGATTCTATTTTTTCTGATTCTGAGTTTTCCAAATTTTCGATTTTATCATTTTTTTGATCAGAAATATTTAACCTCCCAATTTTCTAATTTAGCAAGAACAAAGACTTACGTCTTCTGATTATCAAATGATGACTGTAACTTCAAATAATAATACAGATACAAATACAGAAATGACAGCAATACAAATCTCTGGACAAGTTCTAGCTTCACAACATGTTTGGTTTATTCTTAAAAGTATTTTTTAAAATTCTTTTTTAATTAAAAATTTTTTAAAAAAGATAATCAATTAATTTATGATGAAAAACAACTTTTAATTAATTTTAAAAGAAAAAAATTATTATTAAAACCTTCATCAACCGCATTATTAAATTTATTTTTGGATTGGCTATTTGATGCAGCTATTTTTCAAATTAATAATACATCAATTAATGATGGGGCTGGTAAAGGAGGTTAGTTTTTTTTTTAATTTGGGGAATTATTTTGGAAAATGTTTCTTATCTCTAAACAATTTATTTTTTTTATTAAAAAAAAATTTTTTTTTCTTGTTAGGCAATAAATCTCTCTCTTCTCCTCTCTTCTCGTTTTCTCTTAACAACCCCATTTTTTCCTAAATGCTGACAAACATTTAAAAATAATTTTGTGTTTGTTCACTTTTAATTTTTAAGTAAATATTAAAAATATTCATAATTTTAGACAGATACGAGGGGGGAGGCTGGCCAAATTTTAGCAAAAAAAAAACAAAAAAACGTTGTCAGTATTTTTTCTTATTTTTATTTTTAAATTTTTTGATAAGCCTTTTATTAATATTTTTTGATCATTTTTTTATCTTTTAGGTTATTTTACGACTTTTTTTTATTTTTAAAAATTCTTAACAAAATTATTATTAGTTGCGCAATTTTTTCGTTTTTGTTTGTTTTGTACTTTATTATTTATTTTGTCTCCTCATTTTTTCCCTCTTTTTTCCTCCTTTATTACACGCCTGATCCTTCTCGTAAAAAATTTATTATTTTTCCCCTTCTGATTTATGCTCCGTAAACGTGTTGTTGCTTTTATATGTTGTTTCTGTCTATACTTCCTCTTTTTAATATTATACTAAAATCATTCGCGCGTGCTCAAAAATAATTTTTTACTGAACACGAAAAACGGAAGGAAAAAAGAGGAGAAAATAGGGGAAAGGAGAAAAAGGTTTTTACGTTTTTTTTTGTGGGTTGTGGTTTCCTCTTTTAAAAAAATTTCGGGTCTTTTTAATCGAAAAAAATTATTTTGCCACACAGCTAATATGGAATGAACTATTTTTTGAATTTTTTTGAATTTTTATTTTTGGAAATAGTTTTAAAATTTTTTTTTGTATTCCGAAAGTATTTCTATAAGTACACATATCCATTTTTCTATTTTTTTTTTATTTTTCAAATGCGCGAATGCTTGTGAGGAAGAGGAGAGCAGCATCAAGCATATCACTCTCACATCCATTCACTCATTTTCCCTCAATTTTCTCCCTTTTTCCTTTCCTATTTGTACAGGTTATAACTCTTTTTGGATAGTTTTACAATAATAATTGAGGTGAGGGGAAAAATTTTGTTGAGGGAGATAGTGTGAGATTTTATTTTAGGATGGAAATAAAAATTTAAAATAAAAATGGCGGCGAGGCGCTGTCAAATAAATATTAAACGTGGATTTTTTTCAAGTCAATAAAATTTTCTATTAAAATTTTAAAAAATAATCTTTTTGAATATATTTGTATACATTTTTTATTTTTGAACAACAACATCCTCCTTTCCTTCCTTCCCTTTTAAAATTTTTTGAGTTTGTTTTTTGCTTATTTTTTTCTTAAGATGTTATCAAGCTATTATCGCTTAAGCTGTTATCAATTCATAACCAATGTTGGGTAACACCAATCTTTCGCAATTAGCCTCATACATCCTCAAAGCTTTCAAGAGTGTTTTTTCTTCTTACTTAAATCCCTACACTAATCTCTTTATTTTTTTCCAATTATTTTTTGTCATTTTATAATCAATCACTTGACACTTTTTTCTCTCTTTTTTTTGCACTCGATTTTATATAAAATTTGGAGATATAATATCTAATAATATCCTTTATCTTCAGTCATTTATATTTAATATTTTTTAAATTTATTTGTTTGTTCAGATTGTGGCCAAGCACTTGTCGTCGTCCCTCCTCCTCTTCCTTCTCAACCTCTTCTCCATCCTCCAGCTTCAAACAAATCCTTGTCTTCAGTAGGCGATAGCTGTACTACTAGCAGCACTGGAAGCAATAAGAGTAACAATAACGTTTCTACCAATAATTTTTCTAAACGACAATCAGCACCAATACCATCACATTTTCAACACCAACAACAGCAGCAAATAGTCTCTAATAGTGGTGGAATCAATAATAATAATACAACAATAACAACGACAACAACACTTAGGCGTTCTTTTGGTAAGAAAATTTTTTTAAGAAAAAATTTTTTAAAAAAAAACGTGGAAATTTTTTAAAATGTCAGTTTGGTAATTTTACAAAATGTCAAAACCTCAAAATGCCAATTTCCTGATTTTTTAAAACTCTCTCCTTAAAATTTAAGCAACTTCAATATCTCGTTCTTCCAACACTCAAAGTAGCAGTATGCTAAGCAGTAGTTGTGGAGGGGATTCGTATCATCAACAGCAACCTATAGCAGCAGCAACAACAAATTATTCTTCCCCAACAGAATTTCCAAGTATTGATGGAATATCTTCTGGAAGGTCAGCTGCCCTTTGTGCACTTTGTAGAATTGTTTGTTCAAAACATACAAATGAACAATTAAGAGATGATCAGTTGGCTAGGTTTTTTGCATTGGCACATGAAGCTTTAATTTCGGTAAAACAAATTTTTTTGCGGAAGGATAATGGAAGATTTAAGGAAGGGAAAGGGCTAGGAATTAAAGGCACGAATGGGGATTTAAAATTTATAAGAGATTTAAAATTTGTAAGAGCTTAATCTCGACCTGCCTGCTTGCTTTTCTATCTATAGAGCCACATGTTTATTCCTGCTTCCTAGGGTCGCAGGCTCGATTTTGTTTCCTCGAGATCGCAGGTTCGAATCGATTCCCAAACTGCGATTCCTACGTCTTTAATCTCGCAAACTAGATTCCTGCGCCGGAACTAAAAACTTATTGCCTAGCTCTCTTACAATCCCAAACTGCGATTCCTACGTCTTTAATCTCGCAAACTAGATTCCTGCGCCGGAACTAAAAACTTATTGCCTAGCTCTCTTACAATAAAATTTTTTTTCATTTCAAACAGAATGACAGAATTCTTCTCAGTTCTTTCATCTTCTCTAGTGCTGACAATCTTTTTAAATTGGCATTGAAAGGTGTTCAAATTTTATTACCAAATTATTTGCGTGCAATAGAGCTTGTACATAATGAATCACTTCAAATTTTGTAAAATTTTAATTTCTAATTTAAAATTTATTTTATTTTTTAAGGCTTCATCCTTCTATAAGTCAAATAGAAATGCGTGCAGCTTGTTTAAGAGCCCTTGCTTCAATATTACCTTGGCCTTCATTATTTGGTTATGCTAATATTCTTGGTATTATTTTTTATTACTTTTTGTGTATTGGAAGAGACTCAGCTCGCTGTCATTTAAATCGCCATTTAGGCAGGGGTTTAAGAGATTTATTAGGGGAGAAGGTGAAAGCTGCGGCTCATGTCAACCAGTTATAGCACCTTTACGCCCTATAGTTAATTAATTTTAAAAGATTCCTGACTGAGTCCACAAAATCTTTTATTCACTTTTTACGTGGTAAAAGCTCTCTGCAATAACTGTTAGGAGGACGCAGGACAGATACCTGCTCGAAGCTAACATAATAAGCTTTTACCTCTCTCTTACTCTATTTCTGTTCACCTTTTTTTTAAAGGTAACAACAATCAAAATTCTTCAACTCCCATTAATTCTTCACAAAAAATTAATAAACGTCAAGAAGGTTCATTTTCTTCATCTTCATCATCAAATTTATTGGAATCATTTTCTCGTTATATTGATATTCGTGAACCTATTCAACGTGTACTTTATTGTTCTCTTCGACAAGAAACGGATCCTTTTAATATTCAATATGCACTTGGACTTGCAGCTATTTTTTGTGTTGAGGTAGCTGAACCTGAATTGAAAAGAGCAGCAATGTTGAAAGTTTGGAAGAATGAAAACAACAATAATAAAGAAAGAAATGATGAAGCTGAAACTTGTAAAGATGTTTTTTTACTTGGGCCTATCAGGGAGAACCCGATACCTGAAAATCTGGTATTTTTCGACACAAAATTCGACGCCGGATCCTAACTCGATCCGAAATTCAACACAACTTTTTTCTCACCCGACACTTGCCTGTTGGGCAGATCTTAAATACAGCAACCAAAATCATAATTTAAAAATGTATTACATGGGAGTGTTTGGTTCCAGGGACATCTTATAGTGAAGAATCTACAATAATTTTATTAAAAAAAATTTTTTCAGCTCCATTTTCTACTTCACTTGTTCGTTCATTTATAAGTGCAATTTGTGATAACTTATGTAAACCATTATGGGCAAATGAAACACTTTGTTGTTTAGCAGCATTTGATTGTCTAAATTCTTTTTGTTCACTTCCACAATCTGTTTTGTTTTCTAGAGGTTTTTTTTGAAATTTTTGAACATTTTTTAATTTTATTTGTTAAAGGTGAACTTTCAACCGGCTCTTTAATTGTAACATCTCTTTGCCGTTTTATTGAACAACAATTAAAAAAACCTCCACCTCTTCATTCAAAGGATATGCATTCAACGGTTGTAGCGGCTTATTTCTGTATGAGTGTGTGGTTTTGTTCGGCTCCTAAACTTGCTCGTATTGAGTCATGTTTGGACACGGTTGCATTGGCTATTGAATTGGGAATGACTGGTGGGCATAAATTGGTAAATTTTTATTTTATTTTTTTTGTAAATTAATTCGGGTCTCAATTGTAAGCAGAAGTCTAGTAGACTAACAGTAGAATATTTTTTAGAAGGGTCAAAAGATCAACGGAGGAGGGAGAAGAATTTTTGTTGGCATTTGTATTAAATCTTTTCTTCCTTTCTGGTAGAGTCCAAAATGTCAACAGGAAAGAAAACAGCATTTCAGTGTTGACATTTTGGATAGCGTCCACTCTTCCTTTCCTCTGTTTATTTGCGACCGGTTAATCCTTGCCTATGGCAAAGATTATAATGAGGAAAGGGAGAATCAAAGGGAAGAGGGTGAATTTCTTATAGTGAGGGTATTAAGTGTTAATTTTTTAATTTTTCAAGACTCCAGAACAATACAAACCAGCAAGTCAACGTGTACATGATGCAGCTCAATCTTTATTACATTCCTTATTTTTTACAAAAATTCCATCAACATCAACTTCAAATTTTGTCACTAAAAATTTTTTTTCTTCTTCAATAAATGAATTGGTTTTAATTAAGAAATTTGGATTAAAACTTGACAAATTTGAACATTTTTTATTACGTCAACAAAATGTTTTAATTTCATTTTATGAAGCACAAAATATTCCAACTTTATCAAAAGGTTTTTTTTTATTTTTTTAAGCTTAATTATTTTTAATATATTTTTAGGCCTTCCTTGTGTAGTTGCTATATTTCGTACACCATTTAATGCTCCATGGGCAAGTTTGTTTAGACTTATGCCAAAAGCGACTTTTAACCGAAAGAAGATTTGTAAGCAGAATAATAATGGTTTGTTTGTTTTTCTTTTTTGAGTCTTTGTTGAGCTGACTCAGAGGTGGTTTGGCACATTTTGTGGTGTCGGAAATCGGAAGAGCCGGAACTCGCAACTCTGACCCACCTCTGGGTTAAACTGACAAATGATTTATATATCTATTTTCTGTGTTAGGCACATTTATAAAGTGAAGCCAAATTGCTGAAATCTGGGATTTTTTTTTAGATTTTTCTCCTATATTTCGTAGAAATAGGAGACGATGAAAACCAGATTGAACATTTTTTATATAACTTGACTTGATTTTCTGTTCTCTCTGTTTTTTCAAAAAATTAAAATTTAGTACTTGTCAGTCAACATCAACAATTAATTAAACAACAAACACAAACTAATTCCGAAATCTGTAAAATTCGTGATAGTGAACAACAACAACTACCTTCTAATGACCTTTTAAGTGTACAAACAAAAAATATTTCGGATTGTAATGGTGGTGGTAGTGGAAATACTGCTACAAATACAAGTGGTGCTTCAACTACAAGTAGTGGAGTTTCTTCTTCTGCCCCACCTCCAAATATTACAGCAACAACAGCAACAAAACAATTTAAAATACCAAAAGAAGCGTTTGAACCAGAATGTGAATAGTTGAGTTGTTCTTTATTTTTTTATTTCAAAATTTTAATTTTTTATTTTTTATAGCGACAAAAAATTCCCAAAATTGGAACCTGTTCCACCTCAAGTTTTGGCAATACAATCACAACTTGAACAAATTCAAGCTCGTTTAGCTGCTGGCAATGGAGCTCCAATTGGTGATCGAGATACTAGAAATGTTTGGATTAATAATTCTTTGGGTCCTTTACTTACAAAACCTCCTGTGCCTGAAAGGTTTTTTTTTAAATTTTTTTGAAATAAAAATTAAAAAAATTTTTTTCAGTCCTGTTTCTCATTGTAATTCTCTTCGAGTTTTTCTTTATGATTTGGGATTGATTAATCGAACATCTTTTCTTAATGAACTGACACCTTTGGATAGCTCATCATAGTTTGTTTTTGTTCTTTAATTAAATTATTGGACCTTAATATAAGATACTCTCAAGAATTAAATATTTCATATCTCGGATTAAATTATTTTTACCATGTAATTATCTCTATACCAAGATCTGACAAGGGGACAACATTGTTTACTATGAGTGCTAACTTGTTAAATTTTTGGTACCATTCGATTGGCCCTTTGACTATTGCGACGTGATATCCGTTTTCTTGAAAAATGTTTTTGGGTCAGGGAATGGCCAAACAAATTTCGCACTCATAATAAACTATGTTCCTTTTTGGTTGTGCTTTAATTTAAAATTTTTTAATTTTTTTTCGCAGTGATATTTTCTACGATTCTCTTTATACAACAGTAGATCAACATCCCGTTCATTTAACTGAAACTGTTTCAATATTTTATGTAAAAGAAGGACAAAAGTGCATTGAGGATATTTTACAAAATAATGTACAAGTTTTTTTAAATATTTTTTAAATGTAAAAAAATTTATTTTTAGATTGATCTAAGGCAAACAAGTGCAGAATATTGTCGATTATTAAGTGAATTGGGAAAAGCTTTGGAAATGAGAGAAAAAATTTATAAAAGTAAATATTTAAATTATCGTTTTTAAATAAGCCCTGGACTTCTCTTAGAGACTAGGCTTATAATTTTCAATTGGTCTCCTTGGTTGGAGGGTATTGGTGGTTGGTCTCCTTCTAGGTCTCTTTGGTGGCATTTATCTCCGTGTGGGCTAGAGACGGGCTTATATTAAAGCATTTATGTAATTATTAAATAAATATTTTTTCTATTAGATGGAGGTACTTTTTCAACAAACACAGCAACAAATAAACATGAAAAGAAACAAGAACCCTCTTCTGCTGATCACTTTGTTTTTGATGGTATAGATTATTGTTTAAATTGGAAAGATGATCATGTTGATATTTCTTTTGTAACACCAACTGGAAGAACAATAACAACAAATGCTTCAACAGTAAATGGAGGAAATGGTGGTTCATCCAAAGCAGCATTAAGTGTTCGACGAACAGCAACTTTACGACCCTCTTCTATTGATAGTGTTCAACTACAATTTAGTTGGTTTTTTGAATTTAAATTTATTTGTTTTGCACTTTTCTGTTTCGTTTTTTGTTTGCTTTTTTGCACTTTCACTTTTGCTTTTTACACTAATGTAAGGTTGGCGGATTCTGTGAAATGATAGGATATCCGGATACGATTTCCAAACCGATAATTTCCAGATATCCGGTCTTTTTTCGGGTCCGGATCTAACAACCTTATGCTCTACTAATGCACTCTGCTTTATATATATTCTATCTTCCTTTTTCGAGGAAACAACCTCAGGGATGGGCTTTTTATAATTTTTTTTCAGAATTTCCTTTCTTCTTTTCTGGAACATTTTTCTAGAATTAAGCTTAATATATTTTTAGGCTTAAATGCTAATAACAATAATATTAACGCAAATAATACTAATAACATTATGGGGAAATATTGTATAGATAAACAATCTTATAATAATGACATGAATATTAGAAATATTAATGAATATTATTACAATGATAATAAACAACCTTTAATAAACAACAATATCATGATTAACAATAAATTCGATGAAAAAGAAGAAATCAAAAAAGATGAAAAATATTATTCGACCCTTTTGGGTGATGAATACGAATTTTTTAAAAAGCGTGCAATGCTTATTTGGGCACAAAGTATAGATGAAATTAATGCAATGGAAAGAGATTTAATTATTTCTGGATCAGAAACTCAACGGATTGATGATAGTTTAGATGAAAAGGATAAGGAAGAGGAGGAAGAACCTTGTATTGTTTCAAATGTTGCTCCTTCATCTATAGCTGCAACAACAACACCAGTAGCAACACCACCTTTACCAATTCGTTCTGCTCGTTTTTCAACAAGTAAACCTCTTAGTTTAGAAAAACAACGACGACTTTCTTTAATTTCTGCTCATAATTCATCAAGAGGATCAGCTGAAAGTGGTGGAAGTTTATGTTGCAAGAATATTGCAATGATTAAGGTTTGAGAGATTTCTTTGTGAAAAAAAACTGATGACTTTTTTAGGCAGAAGACGAAGAAATGATGGGCGTACAACAACGGATACGTGCTTCTTCGTCCAATTCTGCAGCATCTATTCAAGTTAGAAAACATGCTGTTACAGCTCAAAGGCGTACAAGTATTCAAAGTGCTAGACATCGACGTTATAATTTAGGAAAAATTGATCTTAGAGACATTAACAACATTCATAGTAGTCCTCCTGCAAGCCCACCACCAATGTCTCATGGACGTCGAACTTCTACAGTTTTTAGAGAAATTCTGCTTGGGAATTTACGTGTTGAAGACGTTACATTTTCTGATAAAGCTTCTACTACAGCAACAGCTGGTTCTTCTACAACACATACTCCTACAAATATGTCTCCAGTAGATTCAAATAATGATAGTTCGAATAATTTTAATCATTTGGAGACATCCTCAGTAGCATCAACATCTACTTCATCTAATAATTATTTTGCTAGGTAAATTTACTTCGTTTATCATAATTCAAAAAAAATTGAAAAAGCTTTAAAAAATTTTTATAGTGACAAAAAGTCCTCTTCTCCAACCTCAAGTAAACAACAAATACCAACATTGATTAAACCACCATTAGAACGTAATGATTCTATAGCCTCAACATCAACAACAACATCAACATTTTCTTATATAAAATCTCTATTTTTTCGAAGAACAAGTAAAGTAACAACATCACAAAATTCTCAAGCTTCTTCAGAATGCGGACGAAGAAAATCTTCTCTTGCAAAAGTTATTGATGAAGAATTGGAAGATTTGAGGGAAGAGGAAGAAAATGAAAAGAAAAAGATGAGTTTTGATAGGAAAGGAGAAAAGGAAGGAATTATAAGAAGTGATAAATTGGTGGAGAAGGATGTAACGAGGGGTTTGTTCAAAAAATATTTTGAATAAGTAAATTCTAAAAAAATTAAAAATTATAATTTTAATATAATGGTGAAGGAAGATTTTTTTAATTATTGCCACTAATTGTTTGTTTTTTTTTTGCACGCTTATTTACATGTAACTAGTGCTTGTTTTTTGCTTTATTAACTGACACTAACAATATTTTTTGTAGTCTTGTCTCGTCTTTTTTTATTAATTTTTAAGCTATTTTTAATTTGAATTTTATAAATTTAGAATCATTCGCTTCTTCCAACGGCAACCTTTCAAGAATTAAGGATGCAGGTGGAGGACTTGTAATGTCATCTCAACCTACAACATATCCACCACAAGCTTCCTCGTAAGAAAATTTTTTTAATTTTTAAAAATTAAACAAATCGTCTTTTACCAGGATTCAATCTAATAATCGAACATTAAGTTCTGCTTCAGTTGGAAATGAATCATCCACCGTTAATTCAACTAATACAACAGCTACAACAAATATTGGACATTCACAACAACAGCAGAAGACTACAACAAATTTACAAAAATGGTCAAAACGTTCTGCTGATTTGAGGATTTTTATTGTTTGGTTAGAAAGATTAGAAGATTTGTCAACCTTTCCAATTGGTTTGGTTTTTATTTTTTAAATTTTAACTTGTTTTCTATTTTTAAGCTGAAATGTTTCCATTTACAACAAATGATATTAACACCCTTAAACATTCAACAACAATTTTAAATTCAAATATTCAAACACAACAGCACCAACAAACAATAGATCATTTAGTTTTTTATATTTACCCATTTGAGAGAGGATTAAGAAGAATACAAATTACTGGTATTTGGACTAAACAAGGACGTCCTGGGCCTTTGCATAATGGAACTGTTGTATCTACTAGATCATTACCTTTATTATTAAAACAAACAATATGTAATGTAGCAAGAAGAAAAGCTGCTGAAATTGACAAGTAAAGAAATTTTTAAATGTGTGACGAATTGTGTCTGGGACGAAGCGGGGTTTTTTGTTTTGTGGGACGAATTGGGGATTTTCTTCTGTGGGGCGAATCATGTATTTTTCTTCTGTGGGACGAATTGGGGATTTTCTTCTGTGGGGCGAATCATGTAGTTTTCTTCTGGGGGGCGAATCGGGCGGGGATTTTCTTCTGTGGGACGAATCGGTTATTTTTGTTTAGTGGGGCGAATCGGGGGTATTTAGTTTTAAAAAATATATTTTTCAAACTTCAAAGTTATCAAATGACTCATCTAAAAAGAAAACAAGCTATTGCTGAATTTGGTCGTCGTTTTGCCACACGTCAAGATTATACTGAATTTGTTGAACATTTACTTGAAGATAATTCTGCTTTGTTTGGTGGGACTGTGTTTCCTCCATGATGATTTTTTGGTGCTGCTACAATGGGGGTAAGTTTGTATTTTTAAAAAAATTTTGGTGAAGGGATTCTACCTACACCTTTGTTGAATACTTTCGGACTTCACTTATAGTTACGTCCTTCTAAACCAAAAAAATCGTACATCCCAAAATGTCACCGGAGAGAGTAGGGCAGGAATTGAGCGTTGATGTTTTTCTCCTTTATTGTAGTGCCCAAAAGATCACTGGTAAAGGGAGCAGCATTAGACCGTTGATATTTTGGATTAGGCCTTTTCTTCCTTTCTTGTTCCTTCATGTTTGTCGGTTAATCTTTGCCTGCAGCAAAGGTTTTAACTCTTGATATGTTCCTCCTTGATTCATATAAGTGAGGTCCGACTGTATATATTACTAATTTTATTTTAATTATTTTAAAAATTTTAATCGTTCGTTTTGTTTTGTGTCCTTTGTCTTTTAAATATATTAACGCCTCATATACCTATTTATCTTTTATGTGATCATAATTTGTATATGTATTTTTATCATTTTTTAACCAAAAAATATTCACTTAATAATTAAAAGCCACAGCTACTCAAAAATTTATAATTTTTTTTTCTGTTATTTTTACTTATTATTGTTCTTTTTCTGACTATTTTCTTTTTCTGATTTTTTTCTTTTCTTTGCTTATATTATTTTAAAAATTTCATATACCTTTCTTAAATCCTCTAGTACATATTTTTAACTTTTAAAATTTAAAAAAAATTTTTTATTTTTCATGTTTAATCTCTCTACTTTTTTTCTACAAAATTTTGTCTTTTAAATATTTTGTAATTTTTTTCTTCAATTTCTATCAAATAATCTTCTTTTTAAATTTCTCTCTGTTGTATCTAAAGCTCGACTTATCTAGTATTTTAATTTATTTTTTTTAATTTTTGTTTTCGGTGTTTTTTAAATCCCTTTCTCTCTCTCTGTTAATTTGCCACGAACATTCTAAATTTTAATATTTTTTTATATTTTATTTATCTATTTATTTTATTTTTTCTCCTCTCAAAAAGCGCAATTTTTTTATTATTAAAAAAAAGTATTTTTAAATATAAATGTTAATTATATATTTTATACATATTTTTTATATATAAATTATAAAATTCAGGTGTTCTTCGTTTAAATATTCGTTCGTTTTTCGTTAAAAGTTAAAAAAATTTTTTATTTTGGTCTATGTTTAAAAATAAAATTTATTTGTGTATCTATAGTATTGTCCATAACTTGATCGTGTGTTAATCCTTCTTTACGTACATAACCAGTTTCTCCAATAATTGGGGAAACTAGACGGGAACACATTTTGAGACCAATCTTAATAGATTTTTTATGATTTAAAAAATTAAAAAATTACCTTTTCATCAGATGTCGAAAATATACTAAAAATATTTGTTCCTTCATAACCTTTTAATTTATTTATATCAGATAGAAACTCAGATTCACAATGTAGACCATTCTTTTTATTACATGTTCCAACGGGAATTGGTACAAGACAAGGCAATGCCCCATTATTTGTTCCAGCAACACTTAAAAATGTATCAACATGTTCTGTTAGTGGAGGGCCTAATAATTCGCGTGTGTCAACACAAGTTCCGCCAAGGATTGCCTGAAAGAAAATGTTTTTTGGTGGGTTTAAATTTTTAACATTTTAAGTAGAGATTGGACCGAGGCGGGCTCTCAATCAATCAATTTTCGAGAATCAAGATTTTTTTCGAGGTGTCGATTTTCGTACGATCATCCCAGTCCAATCTCTATGTACTTTTCTGGCTATCGGCGATCCCATCGAGTATGCTATAACATCCACTTTTTTGTTTGTATATTCTCGGACTGCGATTAGCATGCTTCTGTAAAAATGTGAATGATTTTTAGGATTTTTTTTGGATTTTTTTTATATTTTCTCTTTTTGTGTTTTAGGTTATTTTTTTATGATGTTTATTTTTAGCCTCTAATTTCCTTATTTTTTGGATTTTTATAATTTTTTTTAATGATTTTTAGGATTTTTCAGATTAGAAAGAATTTCTACCTAATTTGTTTAACATAAGCACATCTAAGTTCTACCAAACCAACGGGTGTAGTCCCTCCATCCCCCCAAGTAGTCCCAAAAACTTGAAACCCTTGAGAATGAAGTTTTTCGATTATTCCCTTTTTAAAAAAATTTTTCTCAATTTTTTTGAAATTTCTTTTACGTTAAATCGAGTAATTTTATTTGTAATTCCATGAACAATAACAACAGCCTCTTCATTTACTACGGGTCCTCCACCTGTACTTGCATCATTACCCAAATCTCTCCTTTCTAGTTGATTTACAATTGGTAGTCCATATCTTTTTTTTTGTAAAAAAATTTTTTTTGAAATATTTTTAAGAATATTTTAAGATTTTTAAAATTGAAAAATTAAAAAAAAAATTTTTTTTTCTGACCTGTTATGAACAAAAGCTCTAAAATCCGGATTAAATTCACAATTGTAAAAGGGAAATTTTAACAAAAATAGAATCAATAAAATTTTTACAAAAATGGATATAAATTGTAAAAAATTAATTTTTGCGCGCATCGTGGGGAGGATTTACATAAGAAAAATGTTTTTTGTGTGGTTATATCTTTTGTTTTCTCTTTTTTTATAGCCTTGTAGTAGAGAAAAACCGGTTGAAGCATTTTTTAATTTTATGATAATTTGATAAAAAAAATTATTAATACGAGAATAAGTGTAGGAAAAAAAGAGAAAATAATGGTAGCTATTTTTTGTAATTTTTTTAAGTTTTTTTTTTGGATTTTTGAATTTCAATTGAATTTTAAATTTTAATTGTTATTTACAAACAAGAAAGTATCTAAATGTTATAGCATATTCTCGAGATCAAAAGGAGTTTTACATTTTATTATTTTTTTCAATCGTCTTCCCCATCTCGAGTTCCGTTTGGTTTCAAACAACGTTCTATAGTCTCTCTCAAACGGCTCGGGACTACAGGGTAAACGAATAAAATTAAAAATTAATAAACGAATATTTCTTTATTAAAAAAATTTTTTAATGGAGGATTAATTTAAAAAAAAATATTTTTTGGGGAATTGTATCTATTTTCAGTCTGATTTTTAAAAATGAGAATGTGAAGAAGAGGTTAGGATGGGAGGAGGGGATTTTTTCTTCCACATTTTTTTTTAAAATAATGGGCAATCAGAAAAAATATGGTTTTTTAATGTCTTTATTTCCATCTGACTAAAATAAAGAAGGTCGTATTTTGCCGCCAAAGAAGAAGAATAAAAATAAAAAACGAAGAGAACAACAACAACAAGACCAAGACGGACAACAACAATAAAAACACATAAATTTTGGCTAAAAAAAGATTTTTTTATTATTTTTTTTTCTCTGTTGAGAGAAAATAATTGTAAGGATTGGTTTTTGAAAGGGAAGGGAAGAAAAGGATTGGAGAAAAAAAATTTTTTTGAATTGGATTTATGATTAGAAAAAAGTTACCCTTCTTCCTCCTCCTCCTCTTCCACCTGATAAAATTTTCCTTAGAATTTCAACTTTCACCTTTCCGATTTAGCGCGACTTAGCATGCCATGTCGCTTTTTTTAGAGGTGACAAATGGCCTTATGAAGTTACTTTTATAATAATTTACAAATTTTTATTTATTTTTCAGTTCCTCTCATTACCTATTTTTTTGCGCAATAAGAACGCTACTAAAAACAATAACAACAAATTATATTTTAATTAGCAATAAAACAACAAGCAGCAACAATGAATAATCAACAAAAAAATTACTTCTTTGCTTCAATTTGTATTTAATTTTGCTGCCGATTTTTATTGTTTAATTATTATTGCCAAGCAAAACAACAACAAAAATATGAAGGAAATGGAAAAACAAAGGAAACGGGCAAAATACGTTTGTTTTTAATTTTTTAAATAATTTAAACTTTTGGTGTGTAACCACTGGGAAGACTTCTTTTAACTGTGGTCGATAAAGGACCTTATAATGTATCCCTTAATTTTATTTTTTAAATTTATTTTTGGTATTTTCTCCCTTTAAAACATTTTTGATATTTTTTTCTTTTAATGTTCCTCCTTTTCTAAAAAAATTTTTTTTTATTGGCCTTGCTCTCGTCACTCAAAATTCATTTAACACAACACAACCTTCTCTCTAGCCGGTTCCACTAATTTTTACCTTTTTATTGCAAAAAAAGAATTAAAAAATAAAAATTTTTGTGCGCAATCGAACCGAACGACCTCTAATATATTTATAAAATTAATATAAAATTTTCTTTTATTCTTTTTTAAAACGTTTTGTGTATATGTAAGCAAGGGGGACACAATAGAAAATAAATTTAGTTGATTATTTTTAAGTAAGCGAGGTGGAGGAGGGGAACAATAGTTGATTATTTTTAACTGAGTCAAGTTCAATAAAAAAAAATATTTTTATTTATTTTTAAGAAAAAATTTTTAGTATTTTTATTTTTCTACTAAATAATAATAGAAACTAAAAAAATTATTTTATATTGGTTTCAGTTTTAAAAATAATAATAAATGGGCTTTAAAGACGTTAAAGCCTTTACCCTTTCTCTCACCTTTTTAGTAAAAGCAATATTTCATTAAAAATATTTTTTGAAAAAAAAAACAATTGTGGGAAAATAGGCTGAAAAAAAAATAAAATTAATAGTTATTTTATATTATTTGCTTAGTTGATTAAAAAATATTTAAGAAAATTTTTAAAAAAATTAAAAAAAAATTTTCAGGCTTCACAACAACAATTTATTTATACTTTTTCCAAATGTTTCGACAACCTTTTTTTCAAAATTTATTTTCAAATTTTCACCGTGTTGTCCATACCTTGTTATTTTTTACAATTATTCCTTTAATTGATTCTCGAAATGCTAGAGGTATTTTTTAATTTAAAAATTTTTTAAATTTTTTTATTAAAGATTATGATGGTTTTCTAGCTCCAGATTCACTTAAACCAATTTCTTGGTATTTTAAAATTTTTTAAAGACTTTCAAAAAATTTTCTTCTAGGCTTTTGGGTGTTTGGCGTTCAGAACATGATGGAAAGGCGGTAAAAAATTTAGAAAAAAATTTTTTAAGAAATTATTTTGAAAAATAAAACCTCAGTAAAAAACACCCCTTGATATTGAAACTTTGTCGCTTTTAATCAGAAGGGTTGTTTTAAATTGAATGTGTTTTAAATTGAACCAGCCAAAATTTTTAATAAGACATGACTTAAATTTGGAAGGTATCTAATAATTTTGTGGGTATCTTATAGTGATGAGCGTATAGTGACTATCTTTTGAAAAACCCACTGAAGACTCCTACCTCTGAAAATAATTTTTTTATTATTTAAAGATGTTCCCCACAATTCCAAAATTTACTTATGGTGAAGAAATTTCTATAAGCCTAACAAATCCAAAATTGCACGCTGAACCAGCTTTTAATTACACGTAATTTTTTTAAATTTTTTTCTTGATTAAAAAAAAAAGAAATTTTTTAAATAGTGCCTTTGCTTGGTCAGCCCATGACAGAGACGAGTTACACAGTGAAAATGGTTACATAACTGTTTATTCTGGTGGTACACGTGTAGCCCTAACTACTGTTATGAATAATGGTGAGAAGAAATTTTCAAAAAAAAATTTCAAATATTTTTAAAGGCTTTGTAACAGTCGAAGAAGGCCCAGTCTCCAATTTCCGTATTCGTTTTAAATTGGTTGATATTGGCAGAATTAGTTTTTCGCGTGATTTGCCAGTTCACGACTTGGTTAGGGAATGGTCTTTAATTGATGGACATCATTTGGAGGCTAGATTGGATATGGAAACGGTAAAAATTAAAAATTTAAAAAGAATTTTCTGGAACAAAATTTTTTTTCAAGTTAACCCACGGAATGCGTGAACACACCACAATAATTTACACAAAAATATTTCCATAAAAAAATTTTTTTTGATTTAAAAAAATTGTAGAATGTGAAATACTGGTAATTTATGAATAAATTAGAGAAAAAAATAAATTAATTAACAGAAAAATTTTTAGTGTGATTTTGTAGGTCTGTGTTTGTAAGTCAAAAAAAATGAGGGGGGGGGGGCTGTCCGCAAATCGAAAAAAATTCTTTTGTTAAGCATCCTCGAACTCCAAAATTAATTTTAGGATCTCTTACCAACTAAAAAATTTTTTTAGAAAATCTTAATTAATTTTTAGAGAAAATGCGGATAGCCCTGAAAAAATTATATAAATTATTGAATATAAAAATTAAGCACCGTGTCTGAGGAGTTTTTTTTTGAGAGAGGGTTTGTTTGTTTGTTTCCCGATTTTCTTGATTTTGCTGTTGATTTGCCTTTCTTCAATCACTTCATTATTTTTTCTTCCTTTTATTACTTGTTATTTTTATTGTGTAACGGTCTAAATGCTCTAGGAGATGAGGATATGGATGAGGAAGGAGGGGTTATTTGTTGTTGTTGGTTTTGTTGACCAGAATTATTTCCTGTAATTCAAAAGTCTTTCCTTTTTTTTTTAATTTTCAAAGAATTACCGTTCAGGTTCTGAATAGTATAACCCAAAATTGACTGGACAGAATGGCGCATATTTATTGGAGGGTTTTTTGATGGAGATTTGTTAGTATTTTGCGAATGTTTTTGTGTTTGTTGTTGTTGTAGTGGTATTAATGAGTAATTTAAAGGAGAAGAATTATTTAAAAATAATTCTGTTGGTGTTGTAAATATATGGGTTTGTTGGGTCTGCAATGGTTGTTGGTGAGGTTGTTGTTGTTGTTGTATTGGCCAACAATAAAATGTTTGTTGAGATGAGGAAGAAGGAAAACTTGAAGGCAACAAAAATATTTGCTGTTGTTGTTGAGGTTGTGGAAGAGAATAAACATTTAATTGTTGAGGACGTAAAGGACGCGGTTTTGGCAAAATAAAATTTTCGTCGTTTTCGTTGTGTTCCTCTTCCTGTTGCTGACAAATTACTCGATTCATTTTTCGACGTTTTACAGAATTTTTAATTTCAATTTCTTCAAAGGAAGGAGAGGTTAATGTTGGAATTGAACAGATATTTCTGCTTTCTTCTTGCTCAATTTTCATCTTTTTTATTATTTTTTTGTTCTTTTTATTTTCATTAAATTCTTCTTTAAAATATTTGGGGGAATTTGAAGTTCCAACAACATCTGGGGAAGGAATTGGTGGATGAGTAGTGGAAGGATGAGGGGTGCAAGGAGGATGGGTGGAAGAAGAAGAAGAAGAAACACTTGAAACAACAGCAATTCTTGTACGAGCTCGAGAAAGAAATTCAGTCATGCGCAATGCTGAGTTGGTAGGTTCTGCTAAAATTGAAATATTTAAATTTTTTAATTCAATTTTATAAAATGGGAGGTGGATCTCAAGAAATTAATTAAAGCTTTAAATTCCCGACAAAATATATCTGAAAAATTTATATTTTTGTTATGTACATCAGTGGCCGAATGGTTTGGTTCTCGGTTACCCGCTTTAACAGCCTGGGTTCGAACCCGCTTGACTCCCTCTTTTTTAATTTCTCCTATTTTTTCTTAAAATTGAATTTAAAAAATTATTTGTATATTTTTTAAATTTTTAAATAATAAAACAAACCATCAGGTTCAGGTCCGCAATATACAAAGAGTGGAATCTTCTTTGTTCCAAACAAATGATGTTTCTTCTCTACTAAACTCATCATTGCCAAAACGTTTGCTTTAAATTTTTTAAATTTAATTTAAAATTTAATTAAAACTTTACCAATGTCGTATAGACGTCGACATCTTGAACGTGAAGGAGGTTCGTAACCCTCAGAATCCAAATCTTTGATTAGCATTGTGCTAAAAAATAAATTATAAGAATTCAGTCTCGACGCCATATTTTGGGCCATAACTTTTCTGTTTCTTAACCGATTTAACTAATTATTATATCAATCGAGAGCCCTTGATGTGATGATTATTTTAGCTAATAGGTTTGAATTAATCAAAACATCCTACAAAAAGTTATAGCCGGAAAACTATCAAAAATCACGATTGCGTATACTTATTCAGCTGTAACTTTCTGGTTGATTATCTGATCAAATCAATCCTTTTAGATAAAATAATCCACACACCCAGAGCTTTCGATTGATATATAAATCATGCTAAGAGAATTTTTTCGATCCCAAATGGTTTCTGACTTTAAATTTATTTTCTGACTTTATTAAAAATTTATTTTAGCTCTACTTACCTAACAACATCTAGACTAACAGCTCTATTTGGATTGCAAAGCAACACCATCAAAAATCTTCTACATAACTGTGCCAAAGAATTCTTTCCACATCTATCTCTACTTGTTAAAGGTCCAAAAGCAGAATCTTCCTCCTCATCTTCTGGCAATTCTTCTATTGAATGCTTCTCCTCTTTCAATTTTATTTTTTCTTCAGTAAAATTGAGATTAAAATTAGTCGTAAAGCTACACATGGCTTTCTCTACTTTTGCTATTTTTATTGGTAATTCTCCTTTTTGGGCGTCCCTTTGCAATGCAAACATTAATTCTGGCAATCTATCAAGCCCATGCCATTTGTAAAACGATTTGTTTGTTTTTTGCATAACTTCTAAGGCTTCCATTACGTTTACCTTTAAATTTAAAAGATTTTTTTTGGGATTTTTTTGAGTCAAATAATGGTCGGACCTCACTAAAAAAGGTGGCCCCCCTCCCCTAAAGGAGGCATTCCCTCCCATTTAAGAGATAGATGTCTTAAATATGGTTCACCACTCAATCGTGGAGAGCTGCCTAAAACGATACTCCCACCAAATAATACACTCCCTCAGGATTCAATATTCCCAGTTCCCAAGGCTTTAAGGGAGGTCCGACTGTTTAAGGGAAGTCTCCTTACAATATCATAGATTCTCCTCTTCTCAACGTTCATACTTCTGGCAACACTTTCCAAATGTACATCACGCCCTTGTGCTGCTTCCAAAGATACACGTTCAAGAAATGGAGCACACAATTTACCCAAAGATTTTTCTTTTCTGGAGGGTCCTCTACGAACTTGGGAGGATGATGAAGTTTCTGAAATGCTTTTAGTTATTTTTATGTATAAATTATGTATAAAGGCTTTATCGTATTTTTTTAATATTTTTAAATTGATGTGATTTATAAAAGTCGGCTAAAATGACTGATTCCTAAGTGTTATGTTCACAGATGTCTGATTCCCAAATGTCTCAAATGCTTTCCCTTTGTCCAGTTTTGTCGTTCTTCCCTATGTTCCCTTTTGTCGTCCCTTCCCTATGTTCTATTTTGTCGCATTGGAATATTAATATAATCGATTCCAGAAGATCACCTCCTTAATATCAAAAGTCAATAGTACCCAAAAGATCACCTCCTTAACAATAAATCTTAGGATCAACACTCAATTACCTTCACTTCCATCTCCTTTGACTGTTCTAATATTTTCTTCTTTAATTTTAATTTTAGCTTGTCTAATATTAAAACAATTTTCTTTATTTTCTTCGTCATAATCACCACAAACGTCTACAAATTTATTTTCTTCATTCATTTTTTAAAAATAATTTAGGAGTCTTAAAAATTTTTTATTTTTCACAAAACTTTTAATAAAAAAATTTAAAGTTTGAATGGGAAAAAAATGAGGGAACTTTCGGTAAAGAATAAAGAAAAATGGATAAATCATTTTTTGTAACGCGCGAATAAAAGGAGAAGAAAAAATACAAATTTACATTTGAAAAATTAAAAAAAATAACAATAAATTGGAGGAAGAAAATAGCTGTCCAGTAGTCCAGATTCCAAGGGTCTAGATTTCTTCCTTCTGCACCACGGGCAAAAATTTTGAGAATTTTGGAAACGCGAGAAGCTCCAAAAACCCTTTCAATATATAAAAGAAATACAAATAAATTAACAAATTATTAGAATTAATTAGAAAGTGTGTTTATTGCCTCAGGCAATCTCTCTAATTGTCACAAAAAGGTGTTATAAAACATTCCTGTTAAATATCCTTGTAAAATGAGGGAAAATGGAGCGTCCATTTTTGTGAAAAGAAAGAAAAGGTTTTATATATTTTTGAAGTTATAATGCGCAATGAGAGGGAGGGAAGAATGGAAGAAAATGAAGGAGGAAAGGAAGGTTCTCTCTTTTTACTGAAGAGCGCGCGACAGAAGGGCGAACAGAGCTTGGAGGGATATATGCAGGGGAAGGACAAAACAGGTGAAGGAAGTAGGAAGGAAAAATGAAGGAGAATGGACTGTAAGGCTTTTTTAGGAAGAGGAAATGGTAGAAGAGGAAATGGTAGCTAAAAACTGAGAGGAAATGTGCTCTGTTGTCCATTCTATATATCCCCCCTCTTCATCAACTCTTCCATTATCTCATTTTTCTAAAACAAATATATTCATTTCCTCCAAAAAATGCCATTCTTCCCTCCCCTTCTGCCGAAGCTTTTTTCCTTCCCCATGGCGCCAAACCCTCCCCCCCCCCCCCCACATTGATCATCCCTTACTTTCTCTCATTTTCACATTTTCCCTCATTTTTGTTGTTTCGATGGCGTCGTTTTTCTGCCATAAACGACCAACTGTTGTTGAGGGTTTTTGTGTGCCAACAGCCCCATACCGTGTCGACCCTGAAAATTTTTTTGTTGAGATGATTGCGCCATTAGGGAAAAATAAGGGGAAGAGAAAACAAGGTTTTCGCACATCTTATCAGTTTTTTGGGTTATTTTTAGAAGGGAGGATCTTTTATTTATTTTTTTTCTAATTTAATGATGACCCCTTCGGTGTTTTTTTAGATTTTAGAATAAACAGAAAGTTATTTATCAGCAAAAAATATTAATGAGAGGAGGATTAACTATAAACTGAGTGAATTTAATATATTTTGTTGAACAAGATAAGCTAAGAATTATTTACCGTATTTTTCAATTAATTCCCCTGAGGAACTAATCTTCATTGAAGAATTATCGTAGGCTTCTAAAGGGATAACAGGAGTTTATTAATTTATTATTAAGTAAAATTAAGCTTATATTACGATACCAGAAATAATAAAAAATATTTTGTGTGGTTATTGCCTCAGGCAATATTTCGCGACTAGGTGAGGATATACAGTATCCCTATAGCTTAAATATCCTAAAATAGTTTGGCCATTCCTAAAATTTTTATTTTCATTCCCTTCCTTTTTAATTAAACAATCCACAGGTAAAATGCCGCCGAAAATTTTTTTCCAAAAAAATGCCGACAATTTTTTATGTCTTTGTATTCGAGAATTTCTTGTGTTTGTTGCTTTATTTACAATTATTGCGCAATACAATTTCTCGAATAATCCGGTCATTTTTGTGATTTTTCTTTTTTTTTTGTTTACCGCTTCTATTTTCTCACACCTTTAAATTCCCCGAGAGCGGTAATCGCGCGCGGCTATCTTTAAAAGGTAAAGAGAGGATCAGAAGGAAAAACCGGAAAAGGGTAGAAAGAGAGTTTAAGAGATATATAGGTCATTTATTAAATTTTAAAAAATTTTTAAAGGAAGTATTTTGTCTATAATTTAGTTTCCTAAAAAGATAATCTCTCTCTTCAACCGGTCAAAAAATTTAAACAGAAAAATCAGAAAAAACCGACTTTTTAGCGGAAATAGGAAGTAAATAAAGGAAAGGATTGAACGTTTGTAAGGCAGGTGGGCAACAAACAAAATTTGAGAAGACTTTAAAAAAATATAAACGATATTTTTTAAATAACTTTTTGATAGAATAAATCTTTAGGATTTAAAAAAGGACAGAAAATGAAGGAAAGTTAGGGCAAATTCTTAAAAGTTAGGGCATTTTATAAGGCATTTTTATGTACAAAAAATCTAAATATCCTTATTAAACCATTAAGTAACCCCTATTTTCCTCCAAAACTCAAAACCCCATCCATTATATTACACAATTTTGTGTTCTAATGCTTATGGCACACATCAACTATAAATGGAAAAAAATAATGAAAATGATCGATGGTCTTAAAAAATAATAATTAAGGCAAAATGAAGAAGTACATCAATCAGTTTAGGAGTTATAAATAGTAGTGGGAAATAGAATTCTAGCAAATAAAAATTTAAAATGCAAAAAAGATTGATTAAAAGTTGTAAAACATGTTAATATATATTAAAAAATAAGTAAAAAGTAACAGGGCGCCAAAGGGATTCGAACACACAAGATTAAAAAACTCGAATCCAACTCGCTAACCATTCGGCCACACTACAACTTACAAGACTTGTAAAATTAAAACATATACAGAAAACAGTAAATTAAAGGCGAGGGATTTAAAGAATTAAGAGAATAAAAAGCAAGGATTTAAAGAATTTAAAAGAAAATTGAAGAAAATTAACGAAAATTTAAAGAAAATGAAAATAAAATATTTATTTGCAAAGAAATTGCCATCTTTTTCTCTTATCGGCACATTTAGATCGCCTTTAAAATGAATGCGGCGTTCTCCGGCGCGTTAGAGGCAGATGTGAAAATAAAAATGAGAAGACAAGGAAGGAAAAATGGGCGGGAGATTGGATAGAAAAATAGGCAAAAATCAGGGAAGAGAAAAAATGCCAAAAAGAGAAGTGGCACACATTGAAAAAAAATTTTTTGCGCGCCATTTATGCCGTAGAATTTTTTTGCTTCTTCCATTTTATTGTCCTCTTCTTCATAAAAATATTCATCTTTTTCTAGTCATCCCTTTTGGCGTCGCTTTTTGTGTCGAAAAACAAGGTTGATGACAACTGTTTTGGAGAATAAAAAACACATCGGCTGACAGCAAAACTCTTCAAAAATATTTTTGATGGCATTTAATTTTATGCCGCTTTTCTCATTTTTCATATTTTAAAAAAGGTGAAATACTAGAAAAATGTTGAAAAATGAATTGTCGAAAGCCGCTTATTCTTTAATGTGCCGAAAACTTTAAACAGGGAAAAAGGATAACAAGGCGGAAAAAATATTTTTTTTTGATGAGAGAAAAATTTAAATTGAAACAGCATTAAATTTTTTGGAAGATTTATTTTTAATTTAAAAAAAGTTGATGTGTGCACTTAAATATTAGGATAGGTAGTTTTTTATTGTACTGCAAGTCCCCAATTTAAAAGAAAACAACAACAAATACTTCTTTACATCATTTCTGGCTTTTACATCATTTCTGGTATGGGGATAAAGTAATTCTTCCTAATTTATCGATAATAGCGACCCCTACTATCCTTCAATTTTAAAGAACAACTATAAAGTTTCGATTTTGACGGGAGTCGCGGGTTCGAACCCGTCCCGGGGAACTTATTTTTAATCCTCTTTCCTCGCCTACTGGTTGACCCATTGGGAGTCAAAAAATTGTTTAATGAACAGTGAAGGGTGCGAGAACCTTCTTGAGGGAAAATACCTTTTCTTTTAGCCAGATACAAAATTTAAAAAAAATATAAAAAGCTAAACGTATTTTCATTTTTAATTCATTAACAATCGTTCTGTTCTGCCATTTTTAACATCAGACTGGCAGCATCAGTTGAAGGTTTGGGAAGTTTGCGTTTCTTGTTGTTCTAAAATTTAAATTCTCTCAAAAAATTCTTCAAAATTCAAAAAAGAAAACCTTTTTAGCTAAAATAAATCCATCATTATTATCCCCATCCTCCTCATTTATTTGTGGCTCTTCAATCAACTCATCATCAATATCTTCCAAAGGAGGCACTCGTCTAACTGCTAAACCAGCTAACAAATTATATCCTATTCTCATATAATCGGCAACGCTACCAACTTAAACAAATGTCAACACGAAAAACTTTCAAATTTTTTCTTATACACAAATGTGAATTTTGAATTTGGGGATCAATTCTAGTCATTAAACTCAAAAGCCCCGTAAAAGAATTAAAAACCTTTCAAACTTAATAAATTGCACATCTACAAGCCAAATAAATGCAAACACGCAATCCTGTCTTCTTGTTGACGCAAATGCACTTTGCCATTTGTCCTGTGTTGAGGAATGTTGTGATTCAACCGTTCAGCCATTTCCTAAAAACAAAAGTTCATTTCATCAGGACAAACAGAAAAAACCTCAATAAACTCTGCAGCTTCTCTTCTTATTTGAGTTCGAATCCATAGACATTCAAGTTGGAAGCCGAGCAAGTTCATCGTTTAAAAACACATCAGTCTGCAGCAGTGTCTTCCAGTTACCCCATACCCACGCAGGTTAGTGATTAATAGGTGAAAACGCTAAGGATTGAGATTGATATCCCAAGGAACCCCTAATAATGGAGAATGTATCTGCGGACAAAACTCGAGGGTGTTTAAAAAATAAAAAAAAACAAACACTACTTGTTGCATCATGAAGAGCAATACCATTGGGGCCCCCAAAGGCGGTCACCGATGAGGGGCCACAAAGGCGCCAACCACCATGAAGAGCAATACAATTGGGGCCCCCAAAGGCGGTCACCGATGAGGGGCCACAAGGCGCCAACCACCATGAAGAGCAATACCATTGGGGCCCCCAAAGGCGGTCACCGATGAGGGGCCACAAGGCGCCAACCACCATGAAGAGCAATACCATTGGGGCCCCCAAAGGCGGTCACCGATGAGGGGCCACAAGGCGCCAACCACCATGAAGAGCAATACCATTGGGGCCCCCAAAGGCGGTCACCGATGAGGGGCCACAAGGCGCCAACCACCATGAAGAGCAATACCATTGGGGCCCCCAAAGGCGGTCACCGATGAGGGGCCACAAAGGCGCCAACCACCATGAAGAGCAATACCATTGGGGCCCCCAAAGGCGGTCACCGATGAGGGGCCACAAGGCGCCAACCACCATGAAGAGCAATACCATTGGGGCCCCCAAAGGCGGTCACCGATGAGGGGCCACAAGGCGCCAACCACCATGAAGAGCAATACCATTGGGGCCCCCAAAGGCGGTCACCGATGAGGGGCCACAAGGCGCCAACCACCATGAAGAGACTGAAGGTAATAAAAAAATTAAATTGATTTAATGGTTGACCGACAAGTTTTGTCCGCAAATACCCCCCCCCCTCCCCCTCAAGGATTAAACCCTTTCTTTTCTTGTCTGTGTTGTTGTAGGAGTGCCAACCAATGTCGCCCCGTCTTTGCTTCCTTCTTGTTTTTTGTGCGCAGTTTCTATAAAAGGAAAAAAAGTAATTTAAAGAAAAATTTTTTTAATTAATTTAAAGAAAAACCCCGTTCACTGATAAACCTGACTCCCCATTTATCCGTTGTGTCAGCAAAAGAAAAAATCAGTGGACAGAGCGAGGGAACATGGACTTTTAAAACATTGATGCACAATCAACAGATGATCAGGTGCATAACAATGTATCAGGTCCCAGGATCGAGACTGAGGATCGATGCTTAAGTGGATGGTTTCTTTTGCAAGTTTTAAAAAAACCACCATCCCAAGAATGGACCACAAAAATAATCAAAAGAAACCTGGAGTCGTTAGCAACAAGTTCCCAACATTTTTACAAATAGCAGATTGTTCCATCATTAGAGCCAGTGAAGGTGTTTTCAAGCAATTTTTGTTGACATTTGAAGAAGGGGAAGACAAGAATCCTTTACATTGTTGTTTTGATGGAGAAATGAATGATTCATTGAATGGAGGGCGTTGAAATAAAATGTTGTTTATTGAAGAACTTGTTAAAGAATTTTGATGAGATAATTCCTCATCGATTTTTGAATTGTTTGTCTCTAAAAAATTGTTTTTAGAATAAAATAAATAAATAGTGATATACAGTTTTGGGTTAGGTCCACAAAAGTGTTTTTCAAAATAGTAAACAAAAAAGTTATTGATAAACGAGAGAGCAAACAAATCAATATAATCTTTTTCTCTATCAAAAGCAAGAAATGAAACTCAAAAACATGTACTAATTAGAGAAGAAAACTATTCTCTCTGAGAGATTATTAGAGTCTTATTTTATATATTTCCTAAAAGAAAGTTAAAGAGAAAACTTAAAAGTACCCAAGCGGAAAAGTCCGCCAGAAAAGTCCAGCCACCAAGTTAAGGGCCATCAATTCAGAATTGTGAAGGGGAAGAAACCCAAGACGGCCAAATCTTTCTTCAATATCAGAAAAACATAAGCAGCAGCTTATGCGGAAATTTTTGCTAGAATAAAAAAAAAGATAAGTTAAAGAGAAAATGTTAGACATTGATTGAAAATCAATAATAACGGAATGCCAAAATAACGCCAACGAGTATTATTTAAAAATTTACTTTATTTCTCTGAAAAACACACTATTTCGCTGAAGTACTTAAAATGTAAACTCAAGCTATTTCAAAGTGTAAAAAAATAAAATGTACAAAAACAATCAAGTCGCTCTCCCAAAGTTCTTTATATTTGACAATTTTCAATGTAAATTTTATAATTTTCAGGGATTTAAACATACTTTAAGTTCTATTTATGTTGCCATTAACAAGTTGGGATTATGCACGTAAATTCTGTGTTTTTCTTGGTGGAGCTATTGTTGGCACGACTGTTATATTTAAAATTTACAATCCATTTGATCTAATGAAAGCAGAAATTGAAGAAGGAAAGGCTGATATTTTAAAAGAATATACGCCTAGATATGAAGAATTGAGGAAACAATTGGCAAGAGAAGTTGCAAAAATTGAAGAAAGGAAGAAAATTGCTTCTAAACTTGGTGTTAATGATAGATAGTATTTTTTAAATTTATTTTTAATAAAAGAATATTAGAGTTTTAATTTGTTTTTTCTTAAAATTTGCTTGGAAGGTTAAACATTCAGAAGATTTTTGACGGTTTTCTGATTGTTCCTTTTCTAATATTTTTAATTTCTCACTTAATTTATTTTTTAAAACATTTTTTAGTCTTATAGAGGCGACAAACACCTTCATGAAATTCTGAAGAATTGAATGCGAAATATTTTACTTCGACTACTCACCAAATTGTCAACAACAGTCGCTTTTCGCTACAAATCTAAAACGAAATTTCTGGCAATGCAAAATCCTTTCGAAGTGCCTACATACCAAGTTGGAAACCAAACGTACCGTCGAAATTGTCCTCTTGAAATGGTAAATACAACAAATCCAGCAGCTGTTTCCGCCCAAAAATTTAATGATATGGAAGAAGAGGAGGAAAGAAGTTGTGAAATGATTGAAGAACCCAACAGCACTTTATTGGAAATAAGAGAAGAACGAGGTTTGTCTTTCATGATTTTGAAGGGTTAAAGATTGGACTGGGGATTTGCTCCGAGGTTCGGGTCCAGCCAAAAGATTTTTCCCAGAACTACCGTGTTTCCTGTCTCTTCTTGTGTTTTGAGAATCTTTGTTCTTTCTCCTGAGGGTTTGACTGTTGGATATGGCCCAGAAGTTTATGTCCAACTGGACTTTTCCCAGAACTTACTTTGCTTTCTACCTTTGAACTTTTTTATTGCAGAAAAGCCAAGTCATTCAAAAGACGTCTTCCCACCAAAAGAAGAATCGTCTTCAACAGCAACAGATGAACCAGAACATTTAAATAAAGAAATTATTGGTCCAACACCTCCAAAAAAGATACAAATTGAAATATTAGAAGAACAACAACAAATAATAAAAAATAATAAACAAACTTTAATTATTGAAAAAGAGGAAAAACAACAAATTAAATTAATTGATTCTATTAAATACGACACAAAAGATTCTTTATATTATGACAAGTTTGTTTTTTGAATTTTTAAAATTAAAAAAATTTTTTCTCTTTAAAGAATTCAAATACCAGGTGCTCTTATTGGTTTAATTAAAGGCAAAGAAGGTTATAAACAAAGAGTAATGGAAAAAGAATTTGGCTGCAAAATACATTACCCCAAGAAGAAGGAAAAAGTTCATGGAAAAATGACTGAAATTAGTTTGGAGTTTTTAATTAAATTCTTTTTTCAAGCAGAAAATTTTCAAATTTTAAAATCAAATTTTTTTATTAGAAATTACCTCTCCACAATCAGCCGAAAACGTTCTAAAATGCCGAGATGCGTTAGAAGTAGCTGTTGAAAAGGCTCGCAAACAGGCAATGCCCACTCATTTTGTTTCTGTCCCTGTTGGATTGACTAGTGTTAAAATTAGAGAGCAATACCAAAATTTTGTTCACAGCATTCGTGCTGATGAGGATTTGCCGGTTTTTTTTCTTTTTTAAATAAAAAATAAATTTTAAATTTTGTTAGGAAGACTGCAAAAATCCAGACCTTTTTATAACTCCAAGCAAGCTTCATTTGACTCTCTGTGTTCTTAGATTATTTACTGAGGAAGATGTCAACTCTGCTAAGCAATTTTTGGATGATTTGTTTCAATCTGAAGCCATCAAGTAAATTTTTCATAAAAATTTAAGTTTCAAAATTTTTTAGAGAAATTTTTACAAATTCTGACCTTGAACATATTCAACTTGAATTTAATGAACTTGAACATTTTGTTGATAGACCTACAGACAAGATTGCTGTTCTTTTTGCCAAATGTGTTTCTGAAAGGTTTTTACTTTGTTTTGAATTTAAAAAAATTTTCTTCTTTTTAGACTACAAAAATTAGCCAATATTGTTGAAGAGTCTCTCTCAGCTTCCTTTTTAACCGAAAAACGAAAATCCAAAGAAGTTGTGTTGCATATGACTATGATGAATACAAAATATTTACGAGAGGTTTAAATTTTGCTATTTTCTCTAAAATCCTCTCTTATTTATTTTTTAAGAAGAAAAGGTCCTTTTTAAATGTATCCAAACTTTTGGAAAAATTTGGCAAATTAAATTTTGATCCTGTCAATGTTACTGAGGTTTCTTTAAAATTTTAAAGTTTTTTGAAAATTTTTCTTTAAAAATTAGCTTCATCTTTGTGAAATGAGCAGCTTAACTGATGCTGAATTGGCTCTTGAAACGTATAAATGTATACATCAATTACAATTTCCAACCAAATAAAAGTATATATTTTCTGTTTAAAATATGTATTTCTTTAAATATTTTTTAATAAACAGAAAAAACTAGTTGAAGAATGTTTTTTTGACAAAATTTTATTTTAAGAATTACTTTCAAGTGGGTGTTTTTGGGGTAATTTGTCGTTTCTCTTCCTCTGTCTCTTCTTTTTCTTCAATCTCTTCCTCCTCCTCCTCCTCACCCCCTTCTTTTTTCTCTTCTTCATGTTCTCCTTCTTCCCCATTTCTTGATTCTTCTAAATTTTTTTTAAATTTTCTTCATTAAAAAAATAATTAATAACCTTCCTCTACTGGTGTGGCTGCTGTTTCCTCATTATGTTCTTCTTCCTTCTCCTCTTCAGGA
Source organism: Meloidogyne arenaria (assembly GCA_036172955.1). NCBI lineage: Eukaryota > Metazoa > Nematoda > Chromadorea > Rhabditida > Meloidogynidae > Meloidogyne > Meloidogyne arenaria. The sequence continues at coordinate 4,506,431 of JARQAB010000026.1, forward strand.
GGTTCAGAAGTTTCTTCCTTTAAAAAGAAATATTGTTGAATTTTATCTACCGTAAATGCCCTAATAAGCTCACCTGGGGAGACCTATCGAAAAATATAAGTAATAATAAAAACCCAATCAAGTGACACATTAGGAGATATAAGCCCACTCTCTAATAGAAACCCACTCATGTGGAAAAATATAAGCCCAGGGCTTTAGAGCTTTACGTTAACTATTAAAACCTAACCTCAGCCTTTTCTTCTTCCTCCACCTTCTCCTCTTCATCATCATGCTGCTCATGTTCTATCACTTCTACTTCTGTTGTTCCCTCTGGTGATTTTACCTCTCCATTTTGATTATTCACCTCTGATTCCTCCTCATTTGTTTCAACATTGTTATCAGCTGTTGGGGGTGCAGCAGGTTCTTCTGGAGGTGGAGGAGCCTTCTCTTTTACTTAAAAATCAAACATAACTTAAAAATTCCCCATAAGTTTAATACCCTTTTTCTTGCTAAGCTTCTTTGTCCTTTGTTTTGGCGCTGATGCCGCCTTTTCACTTGTTCTTTCAGTACTTCTTGTTTGCCTTGTAGCAGAATAGGAAGAGCCCAAAGAATTATTTTCTTGTGTAGATCTAGAGGCACTGTCACGGCGGGGACGGCGTAATGAACCTCCGCTCTGTCCCAGTCGATTTACTCCTGGTTGACCATATGCTACTGGTGTGAATGTGCCAGACGAAGCGACATATTCCTTCAATTTAGTTGAAAAAATTGGTACATCCCAGGAGGTCAAAACCAATAGGAGGTCAAATCCAAATGTTTGGGCGGATAAAGATGACTCAGAATCAAGAATACGTGTGCCTGCTCCCTTTTGCCTTATTCGGCAGTTACATGAGATTTCCTTCTTACGTCTCTTTAATCCCAACAACTTCTTAATCCGCCCAAATCCGCCAAAATCGCCCTTAAATCCTTATTAATCCGCGCAAATATTTAATTTGATCTCCTAGACAATTTGATCCTCTGGATCGATCCCCAGAAATATACAAAAATTAAAAAATACCCCATTATGTTCCAATTCCTCTGCTGAAGTTATTTGAGTTCCATCAGTGGTAAATAAACGTTTTGCTCCCAATACCAACCCAATTCTTTCACTAATAGAATCTAGTAATGTATTGATATCCTGGCCTTGTTTGTAATTTAGTACAACCTGTTTGAATCAAAGGAATTTTTTAAATTAAGAAAAATCCTCTCACATTTAAACCCTTATGATGAGCGTCACCATTTCTGTAAATTTTGACACGTCTAGCCCTGCCAGGTACAAGTCTTGTATAATTGCTAGTCATGCTTTTTCATTGCACCAGGGAGAAAATAAAAACAATGAAGCGATTATCACTAGGTATCCTATTCTCCTTATATTTTCCTCCAGAAAAATTATTTTATTTTCCTCCTAATTTTCCTGTGGATTTTTTAGCTTGGCAGAAAACTTTAAAAAGATTTTCCTAAAAAATAAGCTTTAAACAATTTATTTTTCGTTAAAAAAGAAAAATGTTCTCCTTCCTATTTATTACAACTTTAAACACAACATAACATTATCCCTTTAAACTTGGAAGGATTAACGAAGGGGAAAACGGGAGAAAAAAAACAACAAGTCTGGGGAAGGGCCGAAATAAACAAAAAAAAAATTTTGGACGAAATGAGTGTTGAAAAAAAATTTTTTTAGAGAAGAATATGGGTGGTCTAGAAAAAAAATATAAGTTTTCAAATTAAAATAATTTTGCCAGTTTTTACTCAGATTTAAAGGCAATCAGTCAGAGAGAAAGGCAATCATTTTAAGACAGTCATCCCGCGATTGCTCCTTTACCACACGGAAATAAATACTTGCATGGTTTAAAAAGAAGAATGTGTGACAACAAAATTGAAAGAATTTTTTAATATCATTCTTATTTTAACTATTGTTTTAAAAAAAAGAATGGGCAATATAATGCCTTAAAATGTATGCGGAAATTACGTTTTGAGAGGCATTTCGTTTCCAAGGGAAAAGGAAGAAAAATAATAAAAGAAGACAACAAAATTAAAACCTTTCGGAATAATAAAAAATATTTTTTTGTAATTTATGAGTCAATAAACATATCTTTTTTAAAAAATTCTTTTGTTGACCAGTCTACTCTGCTCTGCTATATCCGGGATCAACCCAGAGGATCTAACCCTAAAATAAAAGAGGTTCTTGTGTTATATGCCCCCATTTTTATAGCTCCATTTCCTATTTTACAAATTGTAAAAACTTTTCCGGAATTTAATAATATATTTTACAATTGTAAAAACTTTTCCGGAATTTGATATATCATTAATATATCAATTTAATATATCATATATCCCTTCAATCAATTTTAACAAAGGAAATACTTGGCCTATTTTACAATTTAATTAATAAACAATTCCAAAATTAAGGGTTTCTCTTTTCAGTATTGCTCAACGGCTAACCTCTCCCATAAAAGAGGAAAAGCTCATCCATGTTATTATTCCCCCTGTTATTATACTTTTGTCGCACGCATGCAATAATGAGAGAATTTAGAGAGAAGGTGGCTGGTTGTTTTGTTATTATTAGCCAGTAGGGTGGACTGGCCAACAAAGAATTTATTTTTAGAGCGGCACAAAAAAGTGGCATTTAGTATATTTTTAGAGAGGATATTAGATAGATATACTAATTTGGCACAAAGTTTTGGGATATAATTGAGAGTTCATTCACATTTGGGACATAGTTTTGGATAGTTTTGGAATTTATAAGCCTTCCTTCAAAAGGCTTAAAATAAAACAATAAACAAAAAAAGGATAAAAATTTGATAAAGGAACAGAAAATGACAAGATTTAAGAAAAATAAAAGAGCAAAACAAAAATTGAAAAATAAATTAGGAAAACTAAACTAATCCCCTCCCAAACAAAAACTTGTTTTTCGAAGTTTATTAAATATTAAGGCTAAAACTATAAATCCTCCACCACTTTATTCTAACCTAAATATATACAAATCCCCCCTAACAACCGCGCAAATATTTCTTTGTTTAGAGTATAAACAAAAGAGAGAAAAAGAAAGCCAAATAAGAGGAAAATATTAAATAAATGTAAAATAATTTTATTTTTTAATAAAATTTTTGATTAAATTATAAGGAAAATTAATTGGACCACACCTAAAGTTGGAGCTAAAAAAATTTTCTGAATCCTATAAATCAATATAAATTGAAAAGCGCAAAGAATATATATTTTTTTGAGCAGATTATTAAAAAATTAACAAAAAAAGAACAACAGATGTTTTTAGAACATATTATTAGAATATTTTTTTTTTCTTTTCCTAATGCCACCCCCACTAATTAAAAATCCTTGAAAAAAATTCGAAAAAAATTCCAAGAGAAAAAGTTGATTTACTTGACGTGTTGTTGTTTTTTTTATAAATCTCCTCCCATTGTATTTGTTGAAGATGTAATTAATGTTGAACAGCTACTACTTCCTCCCCCTTCATTATTATTAGGCTGTAAAAGTTGTTGTCTACTGTCGCTATTTAAGGCACGATAACCAGTTTGTTGTTTAGTTGTTGAATATTGTAAAGGTAAAGGAACAGGAGCAGCAGCAGTTCTTCCTATTGCAATTTGCTCCAAACTAAAAAACATTTTTGTAAAATTTTACAAAAAATTTTAAACCTATTCGAAGTTTTTCCATACAAAGACAATTGTCGACTGTCGCTATTGTTGACGCTTCCATTTCCATTATAAGGAAAAATACCGCTAGGAGATGGAGGTAAAGCACCACTAATTGATTGAGACATTAAACGATGACAAGGATCTTCTATTTCACGACGATTCCAACCAAGTTGCTGTTGATTTTGTTGTTGTCGATAAGGTGATAAGGAATATGGAGATGTTTGAAATTGTTGCTGTAAATTTTCATTATTATTAATTGGACAAAATGCATGAAAAGAATGTTGCATTGGAGATGAAGTTGGTGAAAATGCTGAACAGGAATGGCTTGAAGAGTTTGTATTGAAACTGATGGACGGAGGTTGTAACGAGTTGTTGTTTATTGCACATGGTCGATTAGGGGAAGATCTGTGAAGTAAAAAAGAGCAAATGAGCTATAATTTGTATAATCCCATTTTTGACAACAAAAAATCAGCTTGGCCCCTGTGTTATTTTTGGGGACCTGTATCTCGATCCACAGGCTTTTTCGCACCCTGGGACTTTTAATTTTGAAGGCGTTTGAATGGACCACTGGTTAATGTATATCCAATTAAAATTTTTAAACAAACAATTGAAACGCTCCAGGTCCAGAAATTAAAAATTCCATCCTTCTATCTGTTGAGGTATTATTCTTTTGCTGTTGTTGCAGTTCACGAACACTCAAATTTGATGATTGACCTTTAGTTGTTTTAACTCTGGAACTCAAACAAGAGGGCCTTAAAGTACCGTAACTTGTTAAATATTAATTTTTAAAATAAATTAAGATTTTTTAAACAAACAATTGAAACGCTCCAGGTCCAGAAATTAAAAATTCCATTCGTCTATCTGTTTGATTTTTATTTTTAACCGACTGCACAGCGGGTTAGATCATCTAACAAATGTTAGTTCATTCGAAAGAACTCCTCGAGCTGAGTCGAATAAAACCAAAATCAACGTGATCCGACTTCATAGGGCCGAGTTACAGGCCCCCGAAATTTTAAAATTTTCGGGGTGATTTTCCCTCAACTTCTACTCACTGGGATAGTTCAGAATATGTTGAAGAACAACAACATGAAAACCAGGAAGGAGAAATTGAAGAAGTTGAAAATCAAGAAGAGTCTCGTTTTTATGATAATTTGGCTAGCAGAATTATTCCAATAGGTAGATTAATTAATGGGGAGAAAAATGGGGGGGGGGGAGTTTTGAGTTAAATCAAAATTTTATTAAAATTTTTTAAGAAAAGAAAATTGAAAAACAAAATATAGCTACACAAACTTCTCCTGTTTCATCATCAACCATTGTGGAAAAAAATTCTATCGATGTATGTCCATTCTGTTCATCATCAAGTGACAAAATAAACCGGAGCAGACATTTTTTGGCTAAAACTTGCAAATTTTCTACTTTTTACGATAACAATTCAAAATGGAGCAAAATCTTTCAAAATATTCACAACATCACAATTGATACAACAAACTTCGTAAAAAATTTAAAAAAAAGAAGAGGAAGAGCTCTTGTCTATTTGGTTCGAAATGGAGTCGAAATAAAAAACTTAATTTACGTGGGTGTTTCTAAAGATTTTGAAAAAAGATTCAGTAGAGAGCACAGATGGAATAAAAATTTTGATGGTTATGATAAATTAGAAAAAGCAACTTTAATTGAATCGATCGAGACAGACAAATCTTACCTATTAGGTATTGCCTATTATTTTAAATATATTTTTTACACTCTAATTTTTAGAATCGTTATTAATCCTATCTGACAACAATTCAAATTTAGTCAACAAAAAACATGAGTACAACAACTTTTTAAGATTTATTGAATATAGACCTACTGGGATTGAAGAACAAGTTTTTTTTAAATAAAAACACATTTTTATTTTTTATTCTAGGTTGCACACCTTCACACCCTTGCTGTTAAATTTTTGTTAGAACAATGGAATCTCATTACCTGGGTACCTTTTGAAAGAAATTGATATACTTGTATTAATTTATTTTGTTAATTTAATTTTGATTCAATAAATTTTTAAAAACTCTTCTCCAATTATTGGGTATGTGCTTAGTATAAAAATAAATTTCAAACCAACTTAAAATCAACATTAACATAAGCATGTGTATTTAAACGTCTTTGATCACGTGGAGGTGGTGGAGGGGGAGGACAATTATTATTATTTGATAGAGTTGAGGGAGAACAAGCAGCACAAGAATGGGTTAAACTAAAAAATATTTTTGAAATTTGCTAATTTTTAAAAATTAACCTTTGGTTATTGTAATCAGAAGTTGACTGGACTGGTGGTGGAACTGGCACTCGAAGGGGTAATGTCCCACGTTGTTGTTGTTGATTGGAAGACATATGCCTCCCAGTAACAAGAAGTCGACGTCTTCCACCAGTACTAGCAGAATCTTCATTATTGCCCAAAACATGTTCCATTCTAAAAAAAATTTTTAGAACGATTAAGGCAAAAGAATTTTTATAAAAATACTAACACAATTTCTCCTCGCTCCAATTGTTGTTGACTTGCCCAAGGACTACCACCATTTGTTATTGAACCATTTGCATCAAGTGCAGAATGGAATGAAGCATCCATTAAACAAGAACCGGATGCTGATATTGCCAATGAATGATGCATTTGCGGAGGAATTGAAGGTGTTATATAACTTAAAATTTATTGAATATTAGAAAAAATTAGAGAAAACTTGCCCATGCTGTTGTTGTTGAAGAATATGTTGATTAAGTGTTGAACTACTAGTATTTCCATTTATTGCATGTGGACGCATTGTACGGTGAGGATGAATAGCAGTTCCATGTTCAATATTTGAAACAACTGATCTTGGCCTCTCTACTCTATTTATACAACAATTGGCCCCAGCAACAGTTGTAGAAACTGCTGAAATGACTGAAGGGCACGAAGGAGAAGCATTTTGTTGCGCGCGTCGTACTTCTTGATATAAGGCTGTATAAGGAGGTGGGGCAGTAGGCACAGTAGGTGTAGGGACATTACAAGGTGACGGAGCGCCTTATAATTAGAATTAAAAATAAAAAATTAAAAAATTAAAAAACCTTCACTAGAAAATCTTTGAACAGGATGAATTCGTTGAGATGCCAAAGGGGCTGGAACCAATGAATTCACTCTGACTGGAGTATTATTATTAGTTGTGGTTGTTCCAAGTCGAGAATAACGCGCATATTCTTCAATTTTTATTTTGCTTTGCACCATCTTTAAAAATACTTTTAGATAGGGAGACATATCTGGACAGACATAACTCGGGATCCGGTAACAAAAATACCCCACTTACGTCCATCCAGACATTACAACCTACCAATATTTATAATTTAACAAAAAAACTTTTCTTACATGAAATATTCTTTCTGCTTGATGTGATTGGAATGTGTGTAATCCTTCTCCTGTTGCACAACGCCTTCCACTTTCAAAAAAGAAAACTCCAGAACAAGTATATCCATAACGTCGTAAATGTGCCAAAGACCAACATTGAAAATGGCTACTTCCACGCATAAAAAGTATTTCATCGTCATTTACTTTAAGCCAGCCAGGAATGAATTTATTCTTCTTTTTTATAAATACACGGAATGCTGTAGGATCTTTAAAAATGAAAAAAAGTTAAAAAATTAAGTGAAAACCATTACCATTTGAAAGATTTTCTGGACGAAAAAATCGTCCTCCTTGATGATGATGTTCACTTGCACTATTTCCCATTTTTTGGATTAAAAAAGTCAATAATCAATTTTAAAAATCATATCTAGAAAAATCTTTTGTCAGGCAAATTTGCCTAATTTTTAAAAATTCGGAGAAATAACGAGAGAAAGGGAGAGTTAGTTGAAGGAGAGTGCCCTTTTGGAGCCTCTTAACCTTTAAAAATAAAAGAAAAGTTTTTTGGCTATTATTTTTAGTGTAGTATTTTTGTGTTTGTGCGGACGTCCGAATAATTACTTCTATATTATTTAAGTGGACAACACAACAAATAAAAAATAATAATAAATGCTTCTGTTGTTGTTTTGTTGTTACAATCAATCTACTCTTTTTCGACTGCCTCTTTTATTTTTCCTCTTTCAAAGTAACAAAATGGACCTCATTTTAGTCAAAAAGACTGGCGGCTAGATCGAGATTGTGCTCTTATTATTCCTTTATCTAAATTCAACAAAAGGCGCTTAAAATCAAAGAGAATAAAATTAAAGCCAATTAGAGTTCTAGAATCTAATAATAAGAGTCAAACAAGAAAAGAGGCTCGATGGGTACACCTCACTGCTCCGCAAGAAAAAATAGAGTTAAAAGAGGCTCGATGACCTTCAAAGATAAGAAAGACGGCTCCCATACTCTAATAACATTTTTTGTAATGAGTTAAATGAAATAGGAGGACAAATGATTCATTAGATTTAATCGATTTAATGAGAATGAGGAAAAATAAAAATAGGATAAAAATCAGAAGACAAAAGAGAGAGAGAGTCAAAGTATCGGACAGCTGTCCAAAAAATTCTTTTTTTTTTGTTTTAATTTTCAGCCCCCTTTTTTGCAACTAAACGGTCGCTTTATTTCCCTCATCACTTAATTTTGTTTAATGGGAATGAGGAAAAGGGACTTTGGAGTCTAAAAGGAATTGAAAGGTTTTAAAGAAAAGGAGAAAGAAATCTAAATCTAAGGGCCAATTCTGACTCTAAAAATATTTTCTAAAAAAATTTATAAAAAAGATAAGATTATTTATATATCTAATACCCTCTCCAAGTGCTTAAAAAAGTATCTCTTTTAAAATTAATTACCAAGGACCCCATTTTTCTTTTTGCTCAAAAATCCCTCATGTATTTTAACGTAATAAATGTGATTTTGGATTTTGTCGAAAAAATCTGTTTTTGAAAAGAAAACCAAAAATATTCTTTTCAATTAATTAATCTAATGAGAGGGAATTTTTTGTCCTTATTTTTAAATCAAATTTGGGATATTTTTCGAAAAGAATTTTTTTGAAAATTTTATCCAAAAATTTTTTTTCATAAAAAATCTAATTTTAAAAAGGATATAAATTAAAAAGAAAAAAATTACCACTACATCAAATCACATTAGAAAATATCTTCTTTGATTAAAAAAGAAATGGAGAATCAACAACAGAAGCACCAACAGCAATTCCACCTTCATTAACATTTTCTAATTTTGTTCGAAGTATATGACCACCAACTGAATTGAATTTAACTTCTTCTTTACCATCAATTCCAATTAAAGAACCATAAATTCCAAGTTCGCTAACTACATTTTGTAATTTTTTAGAATTGTCATCATCGAATGGGCGAATTAAGCAATTCTGAAAAGAATTGATAATTGTGATAATAATAAAATAATCCCAAACAAGTTTTTGAGGACTCATTGTGATCAGACATAGAAAACTATTAAAGAAAAACCGAAATATTTCCCATAAGAATAAATCACATTTTGAGAGGGAAAGTATTGATACTCTGACCATTATGAAACCATTATAAGTCCGAGAAAAATGGTTTGGGATTATCCACAATAACCGAAAATTCTTGAAATTATTCACAAAGTATTAAAAAATTTCCCCAAACCTTAACAATTAAAGGCCGAATTCTTTGCATTAATATATGTGAAGCACGCATCTCAAAAGTATAACTTGACAATTTTTCAGTTATTTCTTTGTCAAAATAATTCCCTCCTCCTCCTTCCAATTGAGGTTTTAAAACGTATTTTTGTGGATTTTGTATGGCATCCTTTAAAATTCTTTTAAAAAATTCTAAAAATCCAAAACCTTTATAATTTCTCGTGTTTCATCATCATCACGTTCAAGTCCCCACAATGAAGCGAATGTTGAACGAACATTTTCCAAATCTTTTGTAGATGTCAAGTATTTCTCCAATATACCAGAGCAACTCAAAACCTAAAAAAAGACTATTTAAAATTAAAATATTTTTCAGTAAAAAACCTGCTGAATTTTCTTTGTATTGGCCATTTGTAATCCAATCCAAGGACATTTCTGAAAAAATATAAAAATATATTCTTAAGTAAAAGAGTTTTATTTTTTGATTTTAAAGTTTTTAATATTAACATTTTTAATTTTATTTTTATACAATTGCTGTAGAACGTTCCATCAAAAGTCGAGCATTCCAGGCGTTTTCAGAAACATAATCTTCTGGTAAATATCCAGTACGAAAATAAACAATCCCAACAGTTTTATCACCAAGAAGGAGATTAAAAGTTTTTTCATTAAACACAAGTCTTAAAAATAAGTATTTATGATAATAGAGATGTTAGACTGAAAATTTCCCAAGACACAAGACCAAAACGGAATCCCAAGACCAAGATTTCACCCCAAGACCTGAAAACCCCAATAAAAGTCTTGGAAGACTCACGACCAAGAGTCTTGGATATCTCTAGTATTTAAATAAAACCTTTCAGCACATTCCACAAAAGTCAATCGAATAATAATCATTTTCCCTTCTGAAAGTTCTTCCAATCCATATTCAATAGCACGTTGATCAAATTGATTTTGACTGTTATTTTCAACGACCATTAATAAAACCGCATGAGGATTAGATAAAAGTTTCCTAATTAAATTTACAAAAAAAAATAAATACAAAATAAACCAGGCATTATAAATTCCTTCACAGAGTGTTTTAATTGGTTCATTTAGCGGCATAACATCATTATTTAGCACATTCATTCCCATTTTTTTGAATACACGTCGATGAAGTTTAGTTGTCTTTTCAGCAAGTCCACCCATACTAACCGCTATATTGTTTACTTCAATCTTTAAAATTTTAACGAATCAAAACTTAAAAAAATTAAAAAACCTGTTTTAACTGAAATTTATCAAAATTTATTTCATTCTCTGTAAGTATTCCATCATAATGGCACATATAATCAGCTCTTTGAGTAAGTAAAGTAATTGGTTGTTTTATACCTTCTTTGTAAACAATATCAAGAATTGACATTAAACGACGAGTAAATTCATCTGATTTTATAACTTGTTGATGTGATTGTTTTAAAAATTCATAATCCCATGAGACTTTAAAATAAAGAAGATTTAAGGCCTGAAATTTAAAAAAATCAAGCACTGGTAAAATTCAAGTTCGTTCCCCCTCCTCTTTCCTTCCTCAAAGTCTGGCCATTTTTAATACTTCGAGGAAAAAGGAACGAACTTTAATTCTACCCAAGCAATAAACAATGGTAAAATTTGCCCATTAGAAAGTGTGGAACATTAAAAAATCGACTCGCAAATTTGTGGAACTCATCCGGTTTCCCATTCAGTTATAAAATAACCCCATTTATTTTTTAAACTCTAACCTTTTGTACAGACAATGCTTGATCAAATAATCTTCTCGGAAAAGGTGACGGAAAAAGAGAAAATGGTGCAATTTGGCAAATGTCACTTCTAAAAAAATAAATTTAAAAATCAAAATTTTTGTTTAAATAACCTGTCTTTGTGTTCCTTTGTTCTAAAAATTAATCCATTACAATGTGCCCAATCCATTGAATCTTCAATTATTGATGGTAATTGTTGATAATTTTTTACAAAAATTTCTGATATGTAATCAATATTTTGTTGTTTGTTAAGTGAAGTCATTGAATAAAAATAAGTAATAAAATTTTAAGCAATCAAAGACTAATCTAAAAAATAAATTAAATTTTAAAAATTTGCAAAAAAAGTAAAATCTTTCGATTAAAAAATAAAAAATTTTTATAAAAGAAAAAGAGGCCAAAATGCAAAATTTTTATTAAAAACAAGAACCAAATAAAAAACAAAGACCATTTTTCATTATACTCTCCCTTGTTTAATTTACCTTAAAATTACTACTACCAAATTTAAAAAAAACACGGCAATGCTCGATTGTTTTATGATTCATTTTGCGCATTGCACTAACTTTCTCCCTTATTTTTTGAGTGTTTTTTTCATTTTTTGACAACCACTTCTTTTCGTCCTTCCCCCATCCCCTTCATTGAATTTTACATTCATTCACTACTTATAAATTTCCCTTTTCTTTCAATTGAGTAGATACACACACTGCCAGCGTATATATTTTATCGTCATTTCGTTCATTATTACTACCCCCCCCCCCCATTTCTTTTTATTTTTAATTCATACGCATTTATCTCCGTTTTTGTGTTGTTGTTCGTTGTCCGGTTCTTTTTATTAACTAGCACTTGTATACTTTTACTATTAGTACTGCCACAACCACTACTACTTGTTGTATATTCGCTCCCAGACAATGGTCGTAATCGCCTCAATCAGCGGCAACAATTTTATCGGAGATGACGGCAATGGTGGAAGTTGTTATAGGGCATCAACTGGTGGTGGTAGTGCAAGTTCTGAAGCGCCAGACTTTTTGACTGACGGCAATGAACAAAGTTAGTTGCAAATTTTATTTCACGTTTTTGATTATTTCTGAAAATTCTTGTTAAAATAATTTTTAAAATATAAAATGGATTACCCTTTAGTGGGAATTGACTGTTATGGAATGGACAGAGATGTGCTAAACGACTTCGCAAAGTACTACAATAATGCTCATCTGAGTGATCTAACATTGGTTGTTGGGGAGGAAATGTTAGTGTAAAAAGTGCTCTTTTAAAAAATATTAGAAAATAATCATTGAAAATACCTTGTTTAAAATCCAATCTCTTTTAGTTATCCTGCACATCGGCTTATTCTCTGCAGAAGCAGCGAAGTTTTTGACAGAATGCTCAGCCAGAAATGGCATGGCGAAAAACGGGTACTTTTTAAAGTTGTTGATCCTTTTATTCCATATATTAGGAAATTGAATTGACAGAAGAACCTCAATGTCAAGCTGTTTTTGGCCAATTTTTGCGTTTTCAATACTGCAACCATGTTGTTTTAAATTCAGAAAATGCTCTGCCTATTCTAATATTGGCTGATAAATACAATGTTACATGTCTTAAAAAAGTAAAATTTACAAAAAAATTTCTAAACGCATTCTCCCCAAGATTTGTATTGAATTCGCCATCAAATATGTATTACCTGATATGAAGTTGAAAGAGCTTTTCCATTTTTGGTTTAATTATTCAACAAAAGCTTTTCATCAGTCATTGATCAAAGTTTGCATTGAAATTCTTGCCAAAGAGTTCAAGCAGTTAATGACCAGTGCTGAATGGGAAAGAGAGTGGCTGGATTTGGATAGAGACCAGCTTGTTGAGTTTTTGAGATCAAACGAACTTGTTGTTCCAAATGAATATTTTGTTTGGGAGAGCGTTCTTAAATGGGTATTACTTTTGAAACAAAAAATAGCAAACCAAAAATTCAGTTGAACGCGCCAGCTCATCCAGAGAGAAGAGGGAACACTTGTGCACCCTTGCTTGCTCAAATCTTGCCCTATATTAGGTTATATTTTAAGATAAACCTCTTATCAATTGTTGATTTACAGGTTTCCATTTATGACAGCTGAACAGCTATACGCAATAGAAGTTGAAGAACCATTAATTGTCAAATTGCACGAAAAGCTCTTTAGGCCTTATACACATCTTGCCTTCAAATTTATTTCACTTCCACTTGCCAGTAGAGTTAAATTAATAAAGTAGAAATATTTTTTAAAAATCTGAAAACTCAAAAATTCTTTTCCAGCACTTCCAACGATACAAACGGCACACAATTTCTGCTTAGAAATTATACCGATATTCAATGGGATAAGAAAATGTATATAACATCAGAACAGCTTCGCTTAAAAAACCACGATCATACTTTTAAGGTTGCCTATAATTGTCTTTTAAACCTCACTTTCCTCAGATCTTCACCAAGTCATCTTCTTTAACCTTGCCTAGATGGGAATGGAAATTAGACTTTCAAATTGTACAGAATTTGTCATGCGTTAACGACGAGCTTCGAGTTACCCTTACCGCCGTGGATGTTGATCACACTGGCAGATCTGTCGAATATATGTTAATGATTTGTAGTGAAAGAAAAGTTTTGAGAACAATTACTGACAAAAAATTCTTTTCAAAATCGAGGTAACGAGCTGATACCTCTTCCTGAAAACTTTCCCCTATCCTAACAAAAAATATAACCTTGTCCAATTCTTTACTCTTTACAGATATAGCCAAGAACTGGATATTCGTGGCAAACTTGAAGCTAACGAACTGCTTGATACCAACTCAGCTTTGTTACGCAATGATAAAGCCCTTCAACTCCAATTACTTCTTCGACCTATCATTTAAATAATTTCTTTGTTCATAAACTTGTCGCATAACTACTCCATTTTAGACTATAGAATTCCTTACCCAAAAAATTAGAAACGAAAAATATCATTTCTTTATCTTCACTTATTCTCTAAACTTTCACTTTAAATTGTACATTTTAAAAGTGATTTTAAATAGTTTTAATACTTGTATGCATATAAGGTAAATTTTAAAAATCCTGATAACTTCGAATTAGTTCAGGTTTGAACAGGTGGTCCCCCATCGTGATCATCACCGCCTCCACCACCCTCAGGTTTTTGAGCTTTTCCTTTATGACCGCGGCAATGGTCGCTTTCGCAATCCTTTAATTTATAAATTTTATAAATTTAAAGGGAGAATCCTCTAAAGGGAACCCCTTAAGGAGACCTTACAAATTTTATTTTAAAAATTAAAATTTGCCTCATCCGAGCTATCAGAATCATTCCAATCTCGTTTCTTCTTAAAAATACAACAACATTTTGATTTTCGCTTCCCCAAGTTTTCGTTGTCCACTGTATCCTCAGTCCACTGAACTCTAGGCGAATTTCTTTCTGTTGTGTTTTCTGATGTTGATGGTTGTTCTAATCTCAATAGCAAGTGATTGCCATTTTCCTACAAATAAAAATTTGTTTTTAACGTAAAATTAAAAATTAACCGTATTATCCTCAGGTTGATTAACTTGGGTGATTGTAGTTGTCCCAGAGCCTCGTGATTCAACATCAGTTCTTGCAGAATTATTATCATGTCTTGGACTCGAAGATTGCATATTCTAACAGAAGTTGAACAAATAATTAAAAATTAAGCAAAAAATTAAGTAAAAATCTGAAAAAGAAGAAAACAAATTAGATGTCTGTCAATTAAATGTCGAAAATCAGACATGAATAAATCAAATGTCAACGACGTCCAAAAAATTTACTTTCTGCATTTTGATTTTTAATACTTTGAAAAATTCTAAAAAAAATCCGAAATGTAAAATAGGGGATAGATGTCATTTAGTCAACATTTTTCTCTAACCGTCTCCACCTTTTACACACTATCTATTGGATAAAATGTCATTTTCAATTTACTTTCTGTCTCTAACAAAACTACTCCTTCTATGTACTATCTCTCAAACTCTCAAAATGTGGACTATAGAGGCTAACGATAGCTTATCACTAAAAAGCTTCTAATCCAAAAACTTTCTAATACAGAACTAGTTAAAACTCTTCATAATGAAAAACAACAGGCTCGTGGAATTTCTCAACTCATTACTTTCAAAAATTCCCAAATTTGAAGATGTATTTGACGAGGTTTTCCTTTTATAATTTTAATTTAACTTTAGACTTATTTCAGAAAAGCTTCTATCGCCTAGTCTACCTTGTAATCGCAGCTTCAATTCTATTTGTTTTTCTAATGGTTAAGGTTAATAAATTTTTTCTCCTTCTTATCCAATTTTTAACTTCAAGGTATTCAAAGTTCGCGTTCGTGAATACCCCTTCAATTTACCTGAACGTGCAGGGTGGCGTGATTGGAAACCAGCAAATCCTTTCCATTTACCATGGCAGCAACAAAAGACCAAAAAACGGCATTCAAAGGGAAGAAGACGAATTCGAAGTGACGAATAAATTTGGTTCAAATTAGTCAAGTTTTTTTTCTTAGTTTTTCTTATTTTTCAAATTTAAACGATCTCTCTATAACCCTTTTATGATTCTCTCACATATAAATATTTTTACAACTTTCCTCTTAAATTTGTAGTAAAATTAAGTCAGTCTCAATACGTACCTGCCAGAAGCGCATCGAACCGAACCAGGGTATCCCATACCATCACCGATAATCTTGAGCGAAGTTCTCGCCGAAAACAACAGCAGAAACTACCACCTTCCTAAGTAAATTTCCATGTCCCTCTGTAAATTCCCATATAAAAGCCGTCTCTCTTTTACCCCCACTTAACATATATCAATTATCTTCTCTCTCGTCATATTACAATGCAACAACTTTTCGTCCTTTTCAATCTTCTACTGGTGCTTGCATTTTCGTCTGTTTTTTCGGCGGTTTTATTGATGGCGATATGCTGCGGTAAATCAAAGAAGAATAAGAAAACTACTACTTCACTGAAAAGTGAAATTCGGCAACCGGAGTCAGCGATGATCGCGGGAAAAGAAGCGGCGGCGTCAGAAACGGCTATCCCACCGTCAACAAGAGAAAAGGTGTTTTTTCTATAATTTTCTTTAAAATTTGTTTTAAAAAATCCAAAAATTTTCAGATTTCTGGTAATAAAAGTGTAATCTCGACAAATACCCCAGCTGAAAAAACTACTCAGAAAGCTCCAACAACGACTGGCGCGCCACAAGAAGGTGTTAAGTCAAAAGCAAAGCCTACAACAACTGCTCCTCTTCCTCCTGCTTCTCCTCTTCAACCATCACCACTTAAACCTACACCAGGAAAAACTACTAAAGCTACAAAAACATCAAAGAAAGGCAAAGGATTAGGCAAGATTGCAGAGGTTGGTGGTAAAAAATCTTCTGCTCCAAGTCCAACACCACCGACTACGCCTCCTCCTGTTGCGGGTTCAGACGTTATATCATTGATTCCAATGTCTCCATCAACTCCTACTTCGGTGCCAACAATTTCTTCGAAAGAGAGTGGAACTAGTGGTACATCTAAATTGATTACGGGTAAGCTTTTGGAGTTTTTTTTTTGAAAATTTAAATTTTTTCTTAAGAAACGGCTACAACAGCCACTAGTGATCCAGCTCCCAGTTCCAACATAATCGAGGATATTGACGATAGTGTCAGCAGTGCCAGCAAAAAGAGTGCCAAAAGGAAGAGAAGTGCAGCTATCAGAGCGCATGAGGACGGGCCTGAGGACGAGATGACAGGTAAACCCCGTTGACCTTTCTTGGTTCACTTGCCCAACTGCTAATTTACCCATTTTATAGATCCCGGATCCTATCACACGCTCGCGGATCTAAGCGCCGACAAAGTATTCCAACAGAGGGAATAATCAAACGGAGTAGCATAAACAAGAAGATGAGTGCAGTGACACAATATATAAATATTACTTGATTCTTGTTTCTATATATTTGTTTTCCTTGTTTTCTATATATAATACACTCACATTATGTAATTGTTATAAAATAAAAGTAAAAAACCCCATGTTTGAATTATCATAAATCGTAAAGTTTTGAATTTGACTCGCTCCCCATACTCTCATCTATGGAGATAAGTCCCTGTTCTGTAGTTTAGAACCTATGGTTCGGTATTGCCTCTATCCCCTTCAATCCCTCTAAGTCCCTCCAGATCCCTCGACATTCCCTTTCGAAGGGTGTAGGTCCTCAGGGTTGACAGCCATTAAAATAACTTAAGCTTGAGATACCCGAAACCACATACAAAGCAACTTTAAGATAGAGCTACCTATCGCTACAATAGCTCACTCCACCACCTCTTTTTTAATTAAGACTTCAAATAAATCCCATTAAAATTCTCTCTCGTGTTTACCGCCCTTAAATTACAATTACCTATATAATATTTACATTATTAAGGGGGAGAATAGGTAGATTGTTGAGAGAAGAAATATTGGCAGTCATATCAACTTACCTATTTATATATTTACTAAAAACCTGGCCCAGCTTTGTCCAGTCAATCTCCCGCACAGAACAAAAAATCTTTCCCCTTTACCTTTCTCCGCCCAATTTTAAAATTCTCACTAATTGGCCAATCATTTCCAAAAACCCTCCTTAAATCCCCTATAAAGAACTCTCTAATTAAAACACACAAATGTCACTATCATCCTTAGGCTTTAGTGTTGACAGTATACTTGCATTCAACAACAATATCAAACGAGAAAAAGCATTAAAGAAACAGTTTAAACGGAAAAGTTGTTCAGAACGTTCAACTACAAATTTTGATAACCCTCAAAATGTTTTCATCAAGGAAGATGAGAAACAACAAGAACAGAACATACAAGAACCACCAATTTCTCCTTCAATATCAGCAGCACAACTCTGCTTTTCACATTGGGCTACAACATATTTAGAGCAAAACAATGGTAGTCCCTCAACAACAAAAAATGACAGCAATTTGCAACAATCAACACAAACAACAAATGTTTTTGACCCATTAATTTTACAAACACGTAAGATCGTAATATTTAAAAGTTCGAAATGAAAGTTTAAACTATAGCGTTAGCATTGACAATGGGATCAGGCTTTCCTCTATTCCAACAAATGCAAAAAACAAAAAGAATCAGGTAAGGGAACTGGAGGGGGGGGGTAATTATTTGAGTAAATACAGTAACCTCTTCAAACATTAAAACGTTTAGAACAGCATTCTCACCCCAACAATTATCACATCTCGAACACGCATTCAAAAACAACAAATACATTGTTGGATCAGAAAGAAAACAACTTGCAAAAAAATTATTACTTTCTGAAACACAGGTTACATTCCCTTATCTCATTCAATTTTACCCTCAAAAATTTATTCATATACGCCATGTACCTATTTTTTTGCCAAATAATTGGCCTTCCATTAAAGCACAAATTGGCTATCAATTACAATTTCGGCATAAAAAAGATTGAAAAAAGGACCCAGAAAAGGAGAATTATTTCCCGCTAAAAGGCCAGCATTTTTAGACATTATTAAAAACATACACTCACTAATAGAATACCAACTAAAATCAGTTTTGTATTACATAAACACACACAATTAAACATTAAAAAGAAAACAGGGCAATACCTCAATTATCCTTTAGAGTTAAATTTAAAAAATAAAACAAACGATTTGCGCCTAATATTATGCAAACAACACACAGACAAAAATTTCAGTTAATACCGACAATTTTTCCCCTTAATTGGATTGGAATATGGCTATAAAAAATAGCGTCAAATTTCATATCTTTAAAACTCTAATTTTCACCTTTAATTAAATTAATTACCTCTCCAATACAGGTCAAAGTTTGGTTTCAAAATAGACGAACAAAATCAAAAAGGATTGCTGACGGGTTCTCAAATTCAGAAATGCCTGCAGAATTTTCTCCAACAATGGAAGATGTTTAAGGAATTGTCTGGAGGATTTTTTGAATTTTCGATGATTTTCTCCACAAGCAAACTCTCTAAACACAAAAACTAATTTAAACACAACCTAGTCTACAGTAACGTATCAAAAAATTCTTTCCACTCTTCACAAAAAAAAACTTTTCACTGCGTTATTTGCGCGCATCTTATAAGTATACTCAATTTATTAGTAATTTGATTCGCCTCTTAGTCCTATTTTCTTATAGTAAATGACAGGATTAGCTCTACATTAAGTGGAAATACGTACTAAAAGTTGCGAACAAAAATACCTAACGAGAGCTATCAACCTTTAAAAATATTTAAAAAAACCTTAAAACTTTTAAAAAACCTTGTAAAACTTTCAAATTATTTAACCTTCAATCTTAACAATTTTAATTCCAATTTTAATCTTCTCACACGTCCACCATCTTCCAAGCTTCATCATTGGGACCTGTTACCAGGGGTCGGTCGGAATTCCGATTTCCGAAAAGTTACGCTGAGTTCCAACTTTTAAGCAGTTCCGATTTCCGGAACCTTCGTAGTTCCGACCGACCCCTGCCTGCTTATTGTTAGAATCGAATCAGGTTATAGTGAAATTGGGATATAATGTCACCAAGCGATTAATCCCTTTCTAGGAACTATAACCTGATTCGAGTATAGTTTTTAATCTCCACACGTCTCAAAATCTCTTCAAAAATCTAAACAGATAATTTAAAAAATATTTTCGTATAAAAATAAATATATTTTTAATCTAATTAAGAATCAAGTTTTCATCATTTTTAAAATTTTATACAAATTGCTACACGCATTTTAAAATAATAATACAAATGATTGAGAGAAAAATCAAAATACACATATTTTTTTTCTAAAGCTTTAAAAAAAGCTTATCGTTAATTTAAATATTTTTTTAACTTTTTACCTATGAAATTTTTAACAAATTTGCCAACTAAAAAATTTAAATACTAAAGCAAAGATAAACAAAAAAATATTTTTTAAAAGGTGTCATTTTTGTATTTTGCAACAATTGATAAAACAAAAACAAAAAAAAAAAAACAAAAAAGATGAATTTCTGTATATTTAAGAATTTTTAGAAGGTCCACTTTTCCGGAATTTAATAATATATTCTACAAATTGTAAATACGTTTCCGGAATTTAATAAAATATTTTACAACTTGTAAAAACTTTTCCGGAATTTAATAATATATTTTACAAATTGTAAAAAATTTTTCCGGAATATCAGAAGGGTTAAACTACTAGGTTTTGACCTTCTGTCTCAACCCCATTTTTAAAAATTAAGGATTTAAGCCTATTAAAATTTGATCAAAACCTAACAGAAATTCAACTCAAAAATAAATCAAAGAGGTCAACTGATTAAACTATATATATTTTTAAAATATACACTTATAAATATTTAAATAAAAAAGAAAATTTTCTTTTAGAAAAAATTTCTTTTGCGAACAGGAAAAACAAATCAATCACTAAATAAATTAAAAATAAAATTAAAAATTTTGCGGAGAGTGTCAGAAGATAATAAAACAAAGGGGAATATTTTAGGTTTTGAATTAACAGTGGTATTTAGGGTTGTCGGCTCCTGAAATTTTTTTGGATATTCGGAATTTAACTGAAATTAATTTTTGGATATCTAGGACCGAACTGAAGAACCTTACAATTAGTTATAAATCTCATTTATCTTTACCACTGTTTATTTTCCTAAGAGGTCACATATTACATCTGCAAATAGATAAAAAGAGAGAGATGCTTTCTCATCAATTAAAAATATTTTTAATAAAAATTAAACTCGTATAAATAACTTAAATATTTTGACTAAAACTAAGAAATATATATTCGGGAGGTTTTTATTTACCCAAAAAACTAACAAAAAACCTCTATCATTTTCTTCTAACAAAAAATTTTTTTCTATTGAGCTAGCACAGACATTCCTCCTCCACTATTAGCACCATTAGTAGTTCCATCACTAGTAGCTGAAACCATAGATTTACAAACAATGTTTCCACTATTATTAGTTGATAAATTGTCTTTATAAATGCCCAAGTAAGACCTTTAAAAAATATTAAAAATAAATAAATAATTAAAAAAATAATAAACCGTTTAAATTCATCATTAGTTGTTACATCAAAAGAATTTGTTGTTGTTGTCTCTGATTCATCAGAATTACAACGACGAGTTGCACGACTACGTGCTTTCTTTTCATTTTTCTTACGTTGACTACAAATTTTAAAATTATCAACCCAAAATTATTTTAAAAAATCTACCCAAGAATAGAAGAAGTTGAACGATAAACTCTTGCTTGTACTTGTTCAGAAAATGAGACACGTTTTTGCTGTTTTTGTTGTTGTTGATTTGTTTCATTTTTATTAATATTGCCAGAAGAGCAGTAAAAACAATCAGCAATTCCACTGTCTATTTCTTCTTCTTCTTAAATAAAATAAAAATTAAAACAAGAAAAAAGTAAAAATAAAGAACAGAATACGACAAATAATAACCTAGCAGAATAAAAAGTCATCCAAGAAAATTAACACTTTGGTGTAGTGGGTAAAATTTAGTTAACCTACTCGAGGGTGAAAGGTTCGAGCCCGTTTAGGGAAAACAATTTTATTTTTGCTTTATTTCAAATACACGACAAATAATAACCTAGCAGAATAAAAAATTATTCAACAAAATTACCATTTTGGTGTAGTGGGTAAAATCTCTGTCTACCTACTCGGGGGCAAAAGGTTCGATTCCCTTCAGAGAGAAAAATCTTAAATTAAAGGACATTCCACCTATTTCGATTTTTTTATAAGTATTTACTTAAAAAATTAATTAAAAATTTAAACAAACCAATTGTTCCATTAGAAGAGGATGTTGAGGTAGAAAAGTCTGCTGGAGAAGAAGGAACATTATTGTTTTTGTTGCTGCTTGAAAATAAATTATATTTGTACAAAGGTGGTGATCGTTGACGTTGTTCATCTTGATGATCTTCAGAAATTGAACGGAATGGAACAAATCTTTAAAAGAAAATATTTTTAAATTAATTTTTATAGGTAATAATTTGGTTATTTAGTACTTTTGGGGAGAAATGAGGGGAAAATGGGACAAACACGATGTCCCTTAGGCGAAATATTCAGCAACAAAATGTCAATGTTCACCAGATCCCTTACTCCTAACATTTAAAAATAAAAAAACCTCGAAAACATTCCTCCTTTCCTCTGATTTGAATAACCAAAAGATGTTGGCATTGTTGTTGTTAATGAAGGATTTGAAGCACCAATTGATGATGTTTGTTGCTTCTTTTTTAAAATGCTTTTTAAAGGCGGCATTGTTGCTGAACGTGGAGGTAAACCATCACCTTCTTTTCTTTCTTCTCCAATTCCAGAATTAAATTTTTGTAGTAAAAGTGATGTTGTTGATGACTGATCCAATCGATTAAAACTCTAAAAATTAAAAATTATGACGGATATTTACCAAGTTTTCCAAAAATATCTATTATTTGATTAAAAAACCACTCAATAATTCCCTCTCTAATCCTCTCAATAAATCCTATTATAAAATTTTTTCTCCACTTTCTATTTTTAACTTTCCCCTTTACTTAAATGCTCTCAAAAATATTTTTTTCTTTAAAATCCCTCTTTATAACCTTCTAAAAATAAACTTTTACTCCCAAAAAATATAAAATAAAATATTTAAAGATCTCTCTCCTTAAATTCCTTCTCAAAAGCTTTTAAATACACACGCGCACATTACTTTTAGAAAAAAAACAAAAATATTTATTCCATAAATGGAATTTTATTTATTATGAGGCTAAAAATGGAGTATAAATTATTTAAAAATCCCCTTCTCAATTTGTTAACTAACTAAAAGGAATTTTTTATATCTACATGTGCAATATCTAAAGAGGGAAAAAACCTTCTTAATAAGCTAATCCCTTCTCTCCCCCACTTAATTATTTTAGTTACAAATTTTTAGTAATTTCTTTTTCATTTAAAAAAACAAAAATCACGTCACCTAAAATTTCTTTTGCTAAAAATTTGCTTCACAAAAACCTAAAAAAAAATAATTTACAAAAAACCTAAAAAAATAAAAAATTTCCCCCAAAAAATCTGCTAAAATATCCAGTAATAAATAACAAAAAAAAATAAAAAAAAACCTTTCCAATCGGAGGATTTTGCAACTCAAAAGGTTTGTTGTTGACATTTCCTCCCTTGTTTTTATCTTCTCCTCTATTTGTTTTACACTCTCCTTCTTCATTTATATGAGCACCTGGCAGTAAAGACAAAGCCTCAATTAAAGAAGAAAATCCTCCACCATCACATTTATTTGTTGTTGTCGTTGTAGAAAAATTAAAAACACGTCCTCCTCTAGCTTTTGGAAGAGTTTGGGATTCATATGGACCCAAAGGATTTGGTAAAGAATTTCTATGTTGTCGATTGAGTTGACAAAATGGGCTGTTATTACCGCCAAAAAGTAAAAATTCATCAGCATTTGAACCTGGAGAAGCTACGCCCGAGTCAATTGAGGATGCTGGAGATGAAGCTGATGCTGTTGATTGTTGTGATGTTTGTGGGGGTGGTGGAACAACAATTGAATTTGGAGTTTGAATTTTCTTGTTGTTTTTGTTTTCTTCTCCTTTTTTGCCTTCTTCAAAAATCGAAATTAAATTTAAAAAAAATTAATTTAAAATTTACCTTCTTCAGAAATTGGTTTAGCAATTAATACATGTAATGCTTGTTTTCTATTTTCAATACTTGAAGCAAATGAAGGCAAAGCATTTGGTGGAGTTGGTGAAACAGTAAATCTTGAAGAAGATGGTGGGCGAATATTTTGTTGTTGATGATTAGAGGTTTGTTGTTGTTGCTCCTCTTCAATTATTGGACCCTTCAAAAATAAAAAAAAGTGTTGGTCTTGAAACTTTGTGAGTCTAAAAAACTTTTTAAAATTCCATTGAACTTATAAACATTTGTTTGGACTCATAAGTTCATATTGGGCTCGTAAACCTTTTATTAGACTCATATACTTATATCGGAATTATAAAGCTTAATTAGACTCATAAAGGTTCACTGGACACATAGATAAATTAGCCCACAGTCAAAAATTTCCCAAAAAGATAAATTTAAAATAAACCGAAAATTGAATATGTACAGCCTCATCAGACCGAAATACAGTTCTTAATTGACGAAGTTGTTGTGGCTGTCGCCGTTCAGAATCAATAGGAGAATCATCAGAAATTAAAGAATTTTCTAATTCAGTGCGTAAAGCATGAATATGTTGAATACTTTCAAGTTGACATTCAGCATACATTTGATGGGAATTTTTGTTGTTTAAGAATTAAAAAATACTAGCTATAGTCAATATATTTTTTGGTCTGGAAAAAAATAAAAATTTAAAAATGTTTAAATTAAAGTAGCAATCCGACCCCTGGAATCCGACAACAACAACAATCCCCGACACTCACGACCCCGAAGGGTTGGGTTGCTACCCTAGTTTAAATTGAAAAAAATATGTGAAAAAATGTGAGAACGCGAAGTCTTTTTTTAATTCAAAGAAAATAATCAGTTTAAAAGATAAAAATTGTTAAAAAAAATTTTTGGTCATAAAAATAAAACGATTCTAAACAAATAAAAATAGTAAAGCAATATGGCGATAAAAATATTTAAATATTTTTCTATTTAAAGAAAGGCTAAAAATATCTCCATAATATCGTTTTTTTCTTGAAAAAAAAAACAATTAAAAATTCGTCTGATTAAAAAGAAATTTTTTAAAATTCTTTAAAAAACTATAAAAAATTATCTGTTTACAAGCTTTAAATATAAAATCTTCTTTTCATTAAAAATGACTAAAAAATTTTTTTCTAAGCGTTTGTGTAAACGCCTCTCTCAACTAAAACAGTTTCCGGCTTAAAATACACACTATTTGTATTAAAGCTTTAACGGGGAATAAAACTACTATGCCCTTTCCTCCCTCCATTTTATTATTTTTATTTATTAAAAAAATAGTAATATGTATGTTGAAAAACAACAACTGTGACACATATTGTGTGTGTGTTTTATACAAGTTGTTTTTCAAAAAAAAACTAGGGAAAGATTTGTGTGTGTGTTGAGCTCTCCCTTCTAAAATAATATAACGATTTTAACCAGAGTATGATTGTGCTCAACCTTGAAGAGAATATTTGCAAGCGAAAAATAAATTATTTATTATAGAGGTGATCGACAAAAAATATTCAAAAAAAATTACGAGAAAATTCTAGAAAATATAGAAGGATGTAGAAATCTTAGAGTAATTAGCAAGCAGGACAATCTGATGGGTAAATTAAAATAGAATAATTTAAAAATAATTTAAAATAATTTAAAATAATTTAAAAAAAATAATATAACGATTTTAATCAGTGTGTGACTGTAGAGGTGACTGTAGAAAAAATAATTCTAGAAAACGCTAGATAGTTTCATTACAGATAATTAAAAGGAACCCTGATGGTTTTGAGACTTTGTGTTTACACGATTATAACTTCTTGAATGCCGACCCAAAAATTCTTGAATTTTTGGGAGCTATTAGAAAAAAACTCAAAAATATATAAACAAAATTTCAAAGCTTTTGGACAGCTACAAAAAAATTCTAAAACTATTTTTGTCAAAAAGACAACAATTTTTTAAAAAAGACCTAGAAGGAAAAATAGGATTTTTTCAGAGGTGAAATTAAAATAAAATTAATAGTCAAATGATAAATTCACCTTTAAAAATCCCCATCTTTAAATTATAAGAAAGATGCCGCTCAATGCACTCGGAAATATTTACTCACATAAAAATAAACAAGGAAGAAAAAAATATTTTTTCTCCACCCTTATATTTGGGAAACAATGTACTTTTTTTTCCTTTTTAAAATCGCTTTTTATTTCCCCTTTTTTGAAAAGCTTCCTCTATTTTAGAGACACGTAAGCTTAACACATCACATTTACAAATATATGTCACATTTGTTCATTAGTTTTTTTTCTTCAACAAAACCTTTCCCCTCCAAATAAGAGATCTATTACTTAAAACAAAAAACATATGATCACAAAAAAAAAGTCTGCGAAAGAAATTTTTTTAAATGCTTCCTTTTTGTCTACCAGATTTTTTAAAATGCCCCGCTAAGACTAAATACTAAATTTGTTTAAGAAATAACCTTTAATGTACTCTAAAAAATATGTAAGGGAGAAGAGTAATGTGATCCTCCTCCAACATCCTTTGTTGTTGTTCCCCTCCCTAGAAAAATTTTTTTTTGAGAGTATAGGACCTCCGGCGCCATATTGTCGGAGTGTTTTTACACATACAGACAAACATTCCCCTCACAATTTATTCTACTCTCATCAAAAATTCAAATAAACAACATAAACTGAAAATAAAGAAGATAAGTAAGCGCCAGTCCAGTTAGATAAAAGTACTTGGAAACTAAAAACATTATACCTCTACATATAAATAAATTTTAAAAAAGATATCTGAAAAAGGGAAAAAGAAATTCTTATAGACAGACTGATAAAAAATAGAAAAAAAGAGTCCGCCCTGAAGAAGGTGAAAAAAACCGGAAGACACTATAGATATATAGAAATACCCAGTCTTTATTTTAGAAGTCCTCAAGGGTGGGCTCAAAAAAAATCCAACATACATATTCTCTAAAAAGGACACAAATGATCCCAAATAGTAAGTAGAAAAATACATATTAGATTTTAAATAAAAAAAAAAGAATTAAAAATTAAAATCCGATTAAGTGGCGGCAAAATGCTCAAAATTTTTACGAAAAATATTGAAAGGAAGTAAAAAATTATTTTTAAAAGCCTCTTAAATTAAGATCCTCAAAAAAACTTTTTTTTATTCAAGTTCAAATAAAAGAAAGAAAAATATTTTTAAAAAGAATCAAGCTTTTCCAAAATTTTTAAAAAATAAAATTTTTTCATTGAAATTTAGAAAAGCCAGTTTGTCTAGAATAAATTTTCTTGCTTTATAAATTAATGAGGTGTGTTTAAGTAAAAATAAGGGCGGAGTTAAAAAAATAATAAAATAAAATTTTTTGGTTTTGATAAGATTGGAGGAGAGGAAAAATATATTGAGAGAATAGGTGAGGGCTAATAAACAAGCATTCAATAAAGCTTTTCAATAAAGCTATTCATTAAAGCTTTTTATTGAAGCTTTTGTCAGCAAATTGATGTAAAAAATAAAAGATTGATAAAGAGAGGAGGATTTTAAAGTAAGGAAGAATGGGTGATTGAAAAACAAGCATCTTCTAAAAAAAGAAAAACAAAAAAAAATTAAATTCAATTAGGAATAGGAAAATATTAAAAATGTTTTCAAGAAAGAATTGCCAGGAAAAAAATTTCAAAAATGCTGCACAAAATAAAATTTTTTAACTACAAAAATTGTGTTAAAATTTTAAATATTTTATTTACATTTAATAAAGTTTTAAAAGCCGAAAAAAACCTTTTTTATTCTCAATTTTAGTCATTTATATATTGTCAATTTGCCCAAAATTTTTCCACGTAAATAAAACACTTTTTTCCCTCGAACAAAATTTTTAATTTTTTAATTTTTTTTAAATTTTTTAAAAATTTTTATTTTTTTCCAGTTTTTGCATTTTTAATGTGAAAAATAAAAAAAATATTTATTTATGCAAAGGCTTTTGGTTGGTTAAATGTAAAATTTTTAACAACAAAAAATAAAATAAAAATTTTGTGTGAGTATGCGTGTACTCAATTTTCATGAGTAGCAAAAGCCTTTACATAAACAAAAATAAAAGGTGTGATTCTATTCGCAGCAGTTAAACTGAGTCACGACTTAACGGCAGTCTCGGCCCTGTAACTCAAGAAGAGACGGATAGTTTTTAATGTTCTTGGTACCAATATATAGAGCATTAAACTTATTCAAAAAATTTGATTTTCGGCACGTTATCGACTATAACTTCTTTACCAGTAAGTCAATAATTTTGATTTTTTGGTATATTGTTTAATGCCCTAGCCTGTTTAATGCCCTATCTAATGATACCAAGAACAGAAAAAAGTGATCATCTTTTCAAAAGTTATAGGGTCCGGTACTTGCTTAAGTCGGGACTCAGTTGAGGTGCACCCAATTTTTATTTTATTTTTCTCCCCCTGTTATCTCTCTTCCCCTACTATTTTTGATAAAAATTTTTAGTAAAAAGAAGGTAGTGGAAGTAGAAAATAAAGAGTTTTTTAGTTAGTTTAGTAGGAGTGTGGCAGCAACGATTACCTCTCCCTACTCCTGTTGTTGTGTGTGCTGTCACAAGATGATGCAATCTTCTTCTTTTGCAGCACACAAATAAATAAACATAAATATATTTATTTACAGGCGGTCGAAAAAATTGAGGAGGAGAAAAGATGAATGTGAAGATTTTTTTGCAGAAACTTGAAAAAAATGGAAGAAAATAGAGAAATATAATTGATGAGTAGAGAAAAAGAGGACGAAAAAATATTTATAACCAAACCATCTTATTCAAAAATTGTTATCTGTGTTTTTTAAAGACAAATGTTGGGAACATAAGACCAAAGATTAAGAAAGAAAATTCAAAAAATTAAATTAGAAAAATTTTTTTTTAAATAACCTTAAATCAAAAAAATTCTTTAATGGCTATCAACAAACACACACTCTCAAGACAAAACCCCCCACAATCACACCACATCATTTTTACACACAAAATTAAATAAGAAAATTTATGAGCATACCGGTAGCAATAAGGGAAGAAATAAATAACCCTCTTTTTGCAAAAAACTCTATTTTTAAGCATTTTTAATCTTCAAAAAAATAAATTCATTAACTCTCCCTTTCAAGCTTGCTTAAAAAACTTTTTATAATTTTTGGATTTTCTTATTATTTTTAAACAGAAAAAATTATAGCAGCTGATATATATGAAATGTGCAAAAATGAGAGAGAAAATGTCAACTAAACATTAAAAAAAGAGGAGAGAGAATGAATGAGGAAAAATGAAAGAAATGCTGCCGAAAATAATAGAAAAAAGTGGTTGAGGGAAAAACTTGCTAGTTAGTGAAGGGCATTTTATACACATATAGAATAGTAAGGGATGGATGCGGCCCCAACAAACTGTGAAAAAGAAAAAAAAATTTTTACAGGAGCGAGCAACAAAATAGACCAAGGATCGAATATGTGACAACCCTCAACATCCGATATCCTCTTCTATAAATATATTCCCTAGTGTGTTGGCCAAAAAGCACGGGATTTATTTGAAGAAGAAAAGATATATCAAATGTTTATGGAATGGTTTTATAAATAGTAGAAGATAAAATGAGTCCAACTCTGAAGACCTACACCCTTGAAGAGCCGTTTAACCCTGAATACCTACGATTTAAAAAGAGAATATCAAAAGTGAATCTACCGCCCCATAGGTTCTAAATTCATAGAGCTGGACAGCGTTAACCCCTCTAAATCCCTCGATATTTCCTTTTAAAAGTCAGGGTTGACCCCAATAAAAGAATTTTCTTGACAAAAACAACTTAAAAAATTTTTTCATTCCCATTCATTACACCATTGTGTGAATTCCTCCCAAAAAAAAACTATTTTTTTTGCCAACACCTACCTACAACTCATTATAAAAATCTATATAATTCTATAATAAAGCTTTCATCCCCTTTAAATAAATTATTTTAAGAGAGAAGCTAAAAAAAAATACAAGTGTGAAGAAAAAATTTTTTCGCGCGCAAGGAAAATAAAATATTCAACAAAAAAATGAGTACTTTGTTGATATAGCTTTTGTTTATTGAAAAATTATTTTTTTGTTTATTAAAAAAATTAGTATAAAAAATTCCCACATTGTATAAAAATGTGAACTTATAAAGAATAAAGCTAAAATGCAAACAAAATTAGATAATACGTCCTTCTAAAAAATAAATATTTCCCCCCAAATAATTCTAGCTATATTGCCAACACTCTCCCTTCCTTTTGTTTCAAACTTTGTCACCCAAACAAAAAAAATTTTTAGAAGACTTAAATTAAATATTCTAGCATAAACAAACATAAAAAATTCTTTAGACTAAAGATTTTTGCCAAAACTTTGTTTTAAATTATTTATAAAAATGCACTTTCTTTCTTTCAACTATTTAATAATTCTAGATTTAATACAATCAGTCAACGCAAGCGGAATTGTACAAAAAAGTATATAGAGAATAATTGATGGTTTTGAGTAACCATTAAAAATAAAAATATACGAAAGTGTTTGTGAAGAAAAAAAATAAAAATAAAAAAAAATTGCGGGAAAATTCGGAGGGAAGAAAAAAAGAAGGATTTATGGTTCAAAAAATATAGCGGCCAAAAGCCAACCCTCTAAACAGCAACCAAAAATGAGAGCGCTATGAATAGTAATTTTAATTTTAGAGAGAAAATTTGAGAATATTTTAAATAAATTTTAGTGTTTTTAAAAAAATTAAAAAAATTTTTGCCGGACTTTTAAATTTTTTGTGAACATTTTTTTACGTTTCCGGCTGACAAAAAAATGTCTTTTAAGACAAAAAAGATAAAAGAAAAAAAATACGAGCAGCTGGCAGCAATTTAACTAAAATAAGAGAGAATGGGGACGCAGAAATGCATAAACACAAACACATGCACGCCTTGTTCGTAGCAAATAAAAAGACGTAAACAACATTATTTTGCTATGAATATAAGATGGGCAAAAGAAAAATTTTTTTCTTATAATAACCCCCTTTTTATTTTATAAAAACGAAAAAAATTACCCCCTTCATTTTTATTTTCCCACTTCCCCCTACTAACTGCTACACTTCAAAAAATTTTTTCTACACGTTCTTGTGAGAATTAAAAAAATAATACTCCCCCATAAATTTCTAAAAGTGACAAAAAAATATATTCTACGCCGTCGCGAGTGAAAAGATAAAAATTGAAAAAAAAATAAAAATTAAATTGCTTTTTAGTGATAAATTTGTTTATTATGCAAAGAGAAAAAAGTGAAAACAAAATTTAATGAACCGAAGAAGAAATAGGAAAAGCAATAGAAAGGAAAAAAAATTAGAAAAATTTTTAGAAAAAGAATAGGAGGGGAAATTCAAACATCTTAGAGAAATCTCAAAAATCTTAGAGAAAATTCAACACAATTTTCGAACATTTTTCACTCGTTTTAGCTCTTCTAACTTTACAACTTTACTTAAAAATTATTTGGGTAAAAAGAAAAAAAAGTAAGAACAAAAAACGAAAAAATATAAATATATTCGCTTGGCCAATCCAATAAAGTCACGAGACATATAAATATAATTTTCGTCCGCGAATTTTAAATTGGCCTTAAAAGGAGTGTGTGGAGGGCAAAGAAAGAAACGGGGGGAAACAGGAAAGAAGTATTTAGAAGAAATGTGAGTGTGTTTGTTTGTGGGTTCATTCTCTCATTTCAAATATACACACTTTTGTTAATGTGTAAAATTAATGTATACGGGGGAGATGAGATAAACAATGAATAAAATGAATAAAATAAAATGACTAGTAAATCTTCAGAATCTGTGGAATTTTCTGATAAAAGTGAGTCAGAAGATGTTATTTTAGAAGAATTATATCAAGGAATTGAAAATAAATTACTTGGTCAATCGATTGTTGCGAAGGTTTGGAAAAATAATTTTTTGAAAATGAAAAATGAAGTCAAAATATTGAAGAGGTATTAGACTTGGAATAAATTATTTTTCAAAAAATTGCAAAGATGATATTTGTAAGTAAAGATCCATGAGGGTGTTTTTAGCTTAAAAAATTTTTTTTCCACACGTAAACATAAAATGAAGCAAATTCCTTTTTCTTTCTTTCCTCCCAACTACCCTCAAAATATTGTTTTGCTTCATCTTAGGAGAAGTAAACACACTCACACATATAAACAAATAAAACCAAATCCAATGGGAAATTCAAAAAATAAAATGTGTACAAAAATAAATTGAGAGAGAAGAAATTTTATATGGAAAGAATAATAACAGCATTTATTTTTGTTTGTGGCAGTAATTTAATAATAAATATAAAGTCAAAAAAATTTTTTGGAAGGAAGAGAGGAATGAAGATTATAAAAAAGTGAAAATAGAATTATATAAAAGAATTATAAAAATATTAAACAAAAATTTTTCGTTTTCCCCATACTAAAAATAGAATTTTAAACAAAAAACATTAAAATCGTGGCAAACAAAGAGAAAATTTTTAAAGGCCATTAATGGGACGAATTATTGAAAAAAATTTGATTGAAAAAAAGGTCCAAAAATTATTTTATAAATCATGATAAAAAACTAAAAAAATTTAATAAAAATGATGGATTATGCGTTCGATTTATTTAAAAATTTTTAAATGTTCGAAAAAACCGAAGAATGAAGAACAAGACAAAAGAGCTGACAGATTTGGTATTTTATGTGAAGATTAAAAAATATTCTTTTTACTAAAAAAATACAAATTTTAAAGAATATCTACAAGTAACGATGTTTGATCATCTAAATATGTATAGCTACAGATAAGAAACAAACAACCAGTTGTTAATTAAAAAGGAAAATTAATTATATTCACTATAATTATCTATAGTCAGTTTTGTTTATATACGCGCTCATTAAAAATAAGAAAGGATATATAAATTCTATGATCAAAAAATAGCAATGATCTTTTGTAAATTAATAGCTTAATGACGACAAAAATAAAAGATGTTTTTTTTTCATTTTATGACCCATTTTCACGTTTGCGGTGAGGAAAGAAAAATTAGTGCAGATGAGATGATGAATGACGAAGGTAAAAAGACCCTGAGGCAGAAAGTTTTGACGTAATATTGTATACAAAATGTCTAGTTTCTTCTAGAATAATCGCGCTTCGATTGGAAAGAATTAACGCAAATTTTTAAAAGATCAACCACATGGAAAATGGTAGGTAAAATATTCGAGAAGAATTCTGATTCAAGCAATAAGGTGAATGAGAGGAATGAAGACTTAAAGGCTAATAGAATTGGGCCCGCTTACTCTTCCACACCCACTTTATATTATAAAACTGTAATTATAAACCTGTACTCCTTTAGACAGGTGTCTTCACAAAACCTCCGGTTTCCGCGCTTCGCGCGTGATTTTACTTCACTGGTGGTTTTTCTGCTGATTCTTGTTCTTCTAAAGCATACTCATCAAATAGACGGTTTTCCCGCAACAATTCACCGGCCTAAAAAACTCTTGAAACCATAGTGAATAATTAAAAAATAACCTCGTAAAAATTTTTAAGACTTCTGGATACTCCCTCAAAGCTGAAAATTAAGTAAAAAAATTTTTAAACATAAAAATAACCTATCAAAAGATCAACCATTCAAAACAAACAAATCATTGCATCTAACCAATGGACAGGAAAAAGATAAAATTTTAAAGAAAATACAAATGCAATGTTAAAGCATTTAGAGTAAAAAAACTAAGAACAAAAGAAAATAAAGCAATAAATTTATAACAGCAGGAAATCAACAAAGACTAAAAGTTCAAATCAACAAGGACTAAGTTTAAATTCAACAAAATAAAATCAAAAAATAAAAGCAACATTAAAAGCAACATATATTCTTAGAATTAAATCAAAAATTGAAATTAAACCCAAAAGTTTCCTCATTCTGCGTATCCTTATTATGAGTTGTCTCTCCACGAGTTGGCGAATTAAAGTTGAACCCAAAAGAAAAGTTTGATGTAACACCACCAGCCGGAATAATATCATCACCTTCTTCATTACCATCAGTTCGAAAAACATCAATTCCATTAAAATGCATAAGAAGATCATCATCTTGTTCAATCACAATATTAGCTTGCTCATCATTTGTCCCAGTTTGTATAATATCCGTAACAGACTGAAAAAAGGAAGAAAATTATTTAGAAATTAAAAATAAAATCAAACTCTATTTGGAGTATTCCTGTGTTTTTCAATTGGATCCGGAGTAAATTTCGATCGCTGAGTAGTCTTTGACAAATCAACCGTTGCAGGAGATTGATTGATAACCACAGGAGATCGATTCACAATAATTGCAGGCGAATGGCTTGTAACAGCAGGAGAATGATTGACAGCACGTTCAACATTAGATTCTGGAGCCTTCTCAACAACAACTTCCTGAACATTAACAACATCAATTTCCTCGTCTTGATTAATCCCCGGAGATAATGACTTTTGAATTGCCTCATGCTCCAATCTTTTTGTCTTCTCCAAAAGCTAGAAATAAGATGAAAAAAATTTCTTCATTTTTGTTTATAAAATCATACCGTTTCCTGAATTTTCAGCTCATTTTTCATTGCATTATCCATTTGTCTCGTCTTATGTAAGTAATTTCCCAACGTAACGCAAAAATTTTTGAATGGAAGCTGCTTGTGTTTTGCCAATAAATCCTCACGTTCAGAAATAAGTCCATCAGTACGAGAAATTTCATTTTGAAGACTAGCTAATTGATTTTCATGTTGTTTTAATTCTCCCAAAATTTTCTGTTTTTCAGGAAGCCATGGAGCGCGAGCCCTTTGACTACAAAAATCTTCCTTGATCAAATCCAATTCAGTAAGTTCCGAGGCCAGATTCGCCTGCAATTATAAATAAAAAAAGATAAACCTAAAACACTAACCAAACTATTATTCTCAACAAGCTTTTTAAATTCTCCCATAACAGTCCGCTTTCGTTTCAGTTCTGTTTCAACACTAAAAAAGCTTTGAAGGTAAAATCTAATAACAGAATCATACTTATGTCCATGGCACACAGCATAATAACGAGCTTTTTCCAAAACTTCAATTTGTTTCTTTTGAGCTTCCATTTTGTCGTTCTCCTCTTTTCTTAAAACACGAAGTTGTTCCAATCTCTCGTTCATTTCTTTAAAAAAGTGGGATTAGTTAAATGTAGAAAACAATCATCTTACTCTGTTCAATAATAGTCGCAGATGAAATTTTGATACCCAAAACCTCTTCATTTTCAACTATAAATATATTCAGATAAAAAAATCATATTCAAACAAAAATTACCCAAGCTTTGAATCGTTTTAACCATCTCATCACTCTGATTTTGATCTTGAATCATTTTCTATTAAAATTGTAATCTAGATTTAAATAATAAACACCTTAAAATTGACAAAAAATTGTTTGTATTTAAACAAAAAAGTTAACGCCTAACGAAAAACAACACATTAAAAAAGGCCACCCATTACTTAAGGCCAAGCTGACTGTTCGCCAGCGGACACTCTGCCAGGGAACATTTCGTCAACGGACATATCGCCAGGAATTTTCGTCACAATTATAAAAGTAAAAGAAAATAACCCTTTAATTCTCGAATGTTTTTAACGATCGAAAAATTTTTATTCAAAAGATTAAACACTTATAAATAATATAGAAAGTTGAATTATTGAGGCATCAGTGTAATTTATATATTCCTTTTAGAAATTTTTACAAATAAAAAAAATTATTGCACTGACCCCATTGGCTAGGATATCGCTTATGAACATTTACTAGAATCATCTGTCATTTCAAATTTTTAGATCAAATGTTGTTCCCAGCAGACCTGCTTATGGACAAGGATTTTGGTATCCGTTATTCGGGTATATACGACGGATACCCGCAGGCATTTTCAGTGTGTTTATAAGCGATGTCCTTACTCCACATCAATATACATATTTGCTTTTTGTTAATTTAATAAAAATACACAATACAATAAAAAAATTATATATAAGCAACAATTTTTGTGCCGACTAGAATTAAATAAATTCGTTTGTCTTGTGCAATAAGAAAAAAATAAAAATAATAATCATTTTTTAGGAAAAAAAAGAAATAAAAATTAAATATGTAATTGCGTCCTTATATTAGTAAAAGGGAAAAGAGATTCCCAAGACCTTGTGCTTCATATGTATTTTTTTTATTTTTATACCAAAGCACCATTTTTTCTATTATTCTTTTCTAGTCAGTATGAAGAAACTCTAATTTGTCAGTAGGAATCACACCATTTCGCAAAACTAATTTTCCATCATCAGAACCAAGACGAACACATCGTGAATATGGGCCACGTACTGAAATAACTCCAATTTGTTCTCCTTTATAAGCATTCAAAAGCGTTCCTTTTTTTGTTATATTCTTTGTCGCTTCTTCAGAAACGTTTTCTTTAACATTACAAATATGCATTGGTGTTGATCGCCTTGAACTACTCCGAGAATGATAAACATGAAGATAATAAGACGTGGCATTTGATTTGCTTCGAGAACTTTAAATAAAAAAAGGAAAGTTTTAACTTGAGAAAAATTAAAAAAAACCTGCGCACTGGAATCATCGATCTTCGCTTTTTTGGTACTGACGCATTTCTTGTTCCACCTTCCCCTGCAAATGAAATTTAATATTTTATCGTTCAACAAATTAAAAAAAAACCTTTATTTATCTGATTGTGTGAAGAGTTCTCATCCTTAATCGCAACATTATTTGAATTCAATGTTATCCTTGATGGTAATGACGAGCTTTTTGGAACGCGAGAATCACTTGGTAATTTTGCCGCAACACTATTGACATCAGCATTTCTTTCACAAACTCCCAAAGATGATGTAGTCACTAATGGACGGCGTTTTTTATTAAATTTTTTATTTGACGACAATGATCCTCTTCTATTGCAAAGATTGAGCACTGACAATAATTCTAGATAGTCAATAAAACGAGCAAAAAGGCATCTATATGAAGTATTGGCTCCAAGAAGAAAAGAAGTTTCTACATAAAATTTGCATAATTGATGTTCTTTCAACACAATATAAGAAAACCTGAAGAAGAAAAAAATATTCAAAAAATAGTTTACAAAAAGCATAAAAATACCAGCAATCAACAGAATGTAGCGCAATTAATCCTTGAAAGAAGTGACTGACAAGAGAATTTTTCGGCTTCTCTGAAACCTCAAGCTCCTCGCATAATTGAAAAATTGATGCTGTGACAGGTCCTAAACAAACGAATTTTAATTGATTAATTGAAAAAATTAAGTAAACCTTTTCCTGTCAATTGTCTAATAACATCCCATGGCTGAATAGTTGAATGCATACCATCTACAAATAAAGCTTCTAATGCTGCCAACAATACCTAAAAAATATGTTGGTTAAAATAAAACTAAACCCAAGAAAATAACCACAGATGTAGGGGCTCCTCGTACTTGTTCGCCAACACCAGCAACGACTCGCTCAACAATTCCACGTTTTTGCTCATAAATCGGCAAGCCAATAATCGCCAGCTCGCGTTGATGAAGACGTTTAAGTGTATAATTTTCATGTGAAGTTGAAGAACTTCCAATCGGATAAGAAGAGAAAAACAAATCATCAGTTACAGTTGAAGCCAAACATGTGTTGATTCTCAAACGATGACGTTGTGGATTAAATGTTGCGATTGAACTTTTGACACACGCTTCATTATCGCAACAGCAACAACCATTTTTGTTTTGTTTATGATTCAACAATTTTTGCCATTTATTTTCATAAAATCTTCTTCCAGAACCCATTGTTGAGGCATGGCAACAGTAACAACGTCGTTTATCAATGTTATTATCATTCACACCCAGAAGGAAACTGTTGGTTTTGAAAAAAGAGCAGGCATCAACTACATGTCTAAAAAAATTTTTTAAATTATCTGTCATTTATTAAACAAAAAATGAACCTTGGTAAAAGTACAGAGAGTGAATGCCAATCTTCAATATGTGAAGGTCCTAAAGAATATATAATTAATCATTAAAAAGAATAAGTGTAACAAACCCTCTGAATGTGAAGATCCTAATCCAGAATCAGGTGCTACATCCTCGCAAACATCGTCTCTACCAGCTTCAAAAAGCATATTTTCTGTTGGATAACATTCTAAAACAGCACCAATATTTCCTTCTTTAGCTTGTTTCAATAAATCATCAAAAGAAGCTGTAGCGGCAATTGTTGAGGAATTTGTACATATTGAAGGAACCTTGAACGAGAAAAAAATAAACTCTTATGTTAAGTTCAAATAAAAATACTCGTGGGAATCACGACTAATTTCTACCCCAGTGAGAAACTAGAAACTTAAATCTAACCTTATATGACAACGCAATGAATTGCAAATCTGGCGCAGTTTTGCTTGGAGAAAGATCTGCAAAGGTTCTAAGCATTTCTTTTTTAGCATTGTTTGCTGATGATGTCAATGCCAATGAAGTAGTTTGACGGTTAGATAATTGTTGTTTTTTAGTGTCCTCGTCTTTTAGCAGTTTGTTTGCAGCCTGAGGATTTTGCTTAATGTCATGTTGCTTCATTTGATTTGCGCTATTTGGAGTGAATCCAATCTCTTAAAAGAAAAAAACAACAGTGGAAATAATCTTAAAAAAATAAACCATTATGATTCATGTCAATATAGCGTCCATCCCCAAGGTAGAATTCAGAATACTCGTTGTTTACATCCCCATTTCCATCATCATTATAATCAGTTTTTGCTTGTGTTCTTCTTGAACTTTGAGAGGGAGCAACTGCTGGTGAAGAGTCTCCTTTGATGAAAGCATTATTTTTACTTTGTCCTTGGTTTCGTCCACTAGCATTTGTGTGCAAAACAGGTAAACTAAATTGATTTTGTTATAAATTTGACATAAAAAATTAATTAACCTGTTAACTTTGTCAGAATCAAAAGCTAGCGGTCGAGAAAGTTGTTCATTAGATTCTGATCCTACCGCTTCGAAATTACAACCAATTCTTCCCCAAGTTATTGCTGATGGATTTCTATTATTAGAATTCTTGTAGATTTGTGCGAAGCTTGTGCCGTTTTTATTGTTGAATATTTCATCTAATATCTTATCTCGCAATTTTTCACTACCAATCTTTCTCCTTTCATTGATTTTTGCTGTATCTTCATCATCAACAGAATTCAATCGTTCTAACAATCTCAAACTTGGATGATGTTGATTATACGTCGTCTAAAAAATAATAATATTAAAAAAAACTACTTTCATCGCTAACCTGTTCGCCTTCTTTTCCCCGAAAACATCGAAGAGCTTTCCTTGTTTGCAATGCTGTAGGACTTGCACTAGCATTTGTCATAAAGCTTGCTCCAATGCCACTTGTTGTCCACTGTCCACTATCGTCCTCAAATGTTAATTTGTAGTCATTCTGTTTATTATTTTCACATCTCATTCTAAGCATTTCAATATCCAAGGAATCAGTTGAGACAAGCCGTGGATCACCACCAATTACACTACCAAATAATGCGCTAGTATTGCCAACATCCTCCATCGTCGACGTTCCAAAGTCTAAATGCGCAACGCGCTCATCAATATTCGGGGGCCAAAAATTGGAATTGTTGTTATCTGTTGTTGAAGCTGTTGTTGATAATAATTTTAGGTTGTAAAGATCACCCATTGAATAAATTAGTAAATCTGCGAAAAAAAATCAATAATTTAGAATCTATATTTTTGTAAACAAATTATTATTTGGAATTTAAACGAAAAAGCTCCCTTTGTTTTTGACTAGTGAATGAAGCTACTAAATGTTGAGAAAGGGAGGCTGTCTAACCGAGCATGTGTGCCCCTCTAAAAAGAAGGAATTTGTGAGTTACAAGGATTGTTCACCATTTAACAGGGAGTTGCAAAATGAGGAGAAAGATGGACTGGTGACCTCCTTTCCTATAGCGCTTAATCCTTTATGGGTAAGCGAGAATCGACAGCTGGAATTTAGTACTACTACTGCTCTCACAAACAAATGCATTAACAGAGTATAAAGAGGGGGATATGGATTTTAGAAGAAGCGTCTTAAAGCATTTTCTTCATTTTTTAACCAAAGTAGAGAACAAAAAAAGTGAAATGTTTACGACAGAGAATGTAGAACTCGGGCGATATAGTGTGGTAAAAATTAGGGGAAACTCATGCGTGCGTCGCTCAATAAATTATAAAAAATGAGCGGAAAACATTTATGTGGAAGGATAAACAAAGGGACCATATCAATTTTCATTACAAACCTTGTCCAAAATTAGTGTAGATTTTTTCTTCAATAATTTCAACCTAAATAGAATTTGAAACAAAACTATTTGTCAAATTAATTTTAAAAAATTTAAATTAAAATATCAATAGTAGCGAACATGTCAAAATTAAATTTACCGAAAAAATTTCGAATTTTATCTGAAAATAAGGAAAGATATTTCAGGAGATCTTAATAACGCTAATGATAAAATTATTAATGAAATATAAATTTTGATTGAAGGAATTCTACTAATACCACTGATTCCTCTATTAAGTTGCATTTCTTCTTTAACATCTTCCATTGAAATCTCTTGTCCATAATTAACTGTAGTTGAACGACCGTCGGGGCAAATACGGGACCTCTGTTCTAAGAAGAACGTATAGAAAAAAATATAAGAAAACTTAATAAACCTCCAGCCATTCCAGCCACCGTTTGAGCTTCCTCCAGCAATCTGCAAAGCTTTCCGTGTACATCAACATAAATACGATGACTAGTGCCGGTAGCAATTTCCTCGCTTAGAACCAAAGATCTAAAGAAAAATTAATACAGTTAAAAAGGAAATAAAAATTATACTTTCTCGTTATCCGGTTATATTTTGGCCAAAATTCCACCGGTTCTCTAAAAACAAATTATCAAATCTAATACTATAAAAGATTAAGCAAACCCAGTTCGCGCAAAATGCCCCCAAAACTCCATAATTTTTGTAGAAAATGATATTTCCAAATCCAATTCTGACGGATCGTAAAGATGTGGACTTCTTAAAGGCAATCCAAAAACATATTCTAATATTTGTATTTTAACTAGTAAATCTCACACAAAATTAAAGCATACCAATTTCGTAGCCATGCATTGCTCCCATCCATTGTGGCCAAGGATTTGCCTGTAAGTTAAACAAATCAAGGCAATTTAAAAATAAAACAAACTGATGATCGCCGCGTGAAATAAAAACTGTAGACAGAACCATACAATTCATCAGAACTAAATATTTTAAATAAATAAAATAAGCATTTTTTAAACAAACACAATATCAGCAAACTCGATACTATCACACGTGAAGAAACTAAATTTTAAATTTTTTAAATTAAAAAAATCCAAATTAAAAAGTTTACTTACTAATCACCCAAAAAACGTGCAACACCATCCCGCCATCTTTGTTCTTGCTTTTCTGTAGGAAGATGTGAATATGCGTGCATAAGTGCATGACGTACCAACTTGAAAAAAGCTGAATAAAATTTTTTTCCATTATTTTCTTACATTGGAATTGCCAAAATAAGGAAGAAATGCATCAAAAGCTTTGCTGTAATCTGTTCTAATTATTTAAAAAAAATCTTTACAAATTATTTTAAAATCTTACTCAGAAATCAATGCTTGGTTTATATGATCCTCAGGAGATATTGTGTGATTAAAGCCAAACCCGTTCTTTTGTAAACAATAGGGCAACCTACACAAAAAGGGTTAAAATTAAAAGCTAATTTCTAAAAATAGACAAAACCAACCAGTATGTTCCCTCGTCCCTAACAGTTCCCTAAATATTCAAAAAATATTAGGAAACAATAAAAATAGAAAAATACCACAAGAATGCTAACATCACGTTTGAAATTTTTTCGGCGCAATTTGTCAAAAACATTACCACGAAAGAAATGCGTATCTTCATCTTTTAATGATAAAAAACAATCAAAGAATAGATAATAAAAATTGAACCTATTGGAACGAATGCAAAA
Organism: Meloidogyne arenaria; assembly: GCA_036172955.1. NCBI lineage: Eukaryota > Metazoa > Nematoda > Chromadorea > Rhabditida > Meloidogynidae > Meloidogyne > Meloidogyne arenaria. The sequence goes on from JARQAB010000026.1 coordinate 4,547,948, forward strand.
TCCATTGGAAGGCTTAGCGATTGAGAAACAGCATCACCAGCCCGTTGAACAATTGCTGTTGGTATACGTTTTATGCATTCCACTATATTCTGCATTCTATCGAATCAAAAAAATTTTTTTTTAATTTAAAGATAATTTTTACGCTTTTGTAGAGTTATTTCCATTGCTGCAATTCAAATGATGTGCCAACTGTAGAGAAATTTGAAGGATGGAAGCTTTTGGTTTTGTAGCCCAATTATTAATTATTGATCCACTTTGTGCAATAATGCGCGAAAAAAGAGAATAACTACAAAAGATTAAAAAAATTTATTCTATCAAAAAAACCTTCCATCAGCAAACATATGTGCCATTGCTGAAGCACTACCCGCACTTTCACCTTGTATTAAAAGAACTATTGCACATATAAAAAAATTATAAAATTACCAAAAAGAGTAACACGCCGAGGATCACCACCAAAATGGGCAATATGCTCATGTATCCATTTCAAAGCCATTTGTTGGTCTTGTAGTCCCATATTACCAGGAACTGATGTATCATCGCCAAAATACAAAAATCCAAAAGGACCTAGCCGATAATTGATATTGATAACGACTGAAAATGTTTGAGTTAAAATTCCTGAATAAAAAGTACCTGCACGCTCTTGAACAGCCAAAACTCGCCCATCGTACAAATCAAGAGAAGGAGAGCCCGAGTAAAATCCACCTCCGTAAATCCACACAAGAACTAAAGAAAAAAATTTGATTAAAAGCTAAAAAGGAAAACAACATTTAAATTAAATATATACACACCAGTGCCATCGTGATGCTCGGGAACCCAAATATTCATTGCAAGGCAATCCTCGTCAATATCGTTAGATGGATTCCACATCTCTGCACCAGGGAAATCAGGAAACATTGTATCTGAAATTTAAAAAAATATTTACAAAGAGGAAAAAAATAGAATACCTCTGGAAAAGAAACAAGTTCTAGCTGGTTTATCTGCTCGGAATTCTCCATCCCAAGACTCAATCTGAAATTAAACCAGTTATTTTTAAATATATTTTGCCAAAAATATTCATGCTCAAAAACTTATATTTAAAACTAACCATTTCAGGAAGCCCAAATCGACCTGAACCAGTTGGTCTGAAAATTTGAATAAACAATTTTTTAAAAAGCTGGTAACAAACCTTTTTGCATAGGGCACGCCCAGAAATGTGTGAACAGATTTACCATCAAATCTCTGTAAAATTAATTTAGATAAATTAAAAAAATATACAAAACCTGTTTAAATCCAAGAATCTTTCCTAACGTAGTTTGAATAAGAACATCCGTGAGAGCAACAGATGAAGATCGTCCATGAACAGAAGAGCAATTAACAATTAGGCAGAAAAAACAACAAAACAAAAAAGTAAGGCAAGAATGTGAAGAAAATGTAAAATAAAGACGAAGAAGTTCACTTTTGTTGATAGAAAAAGCTGTTGCTTTTCTTCTTCGTTTACGCATAATTCACCTAAAAAAGTTAAAATAAAAGTAGATTAATTCATTAAAAAAATTTCTTAACGTGCGAAAGGGCGGCAATACTAGCGGTGTCCTTTTAATAAAAAAAATAATGGCGCTGAGGACAAATAAATAAAGCAAAAAGAGAATAGAGTTCTACCCCCATTGTATATATGAGGTAGAGCAGAATTGATGTTGCTCTCGGAAAGGGCTTTGCGGGGTGAATTACTTCTCTAATTGGCGTAAAAATTCAATGTGCTCATGTCAGTGCACAACTCGTAAAAAAATCCACTTTAAAAATATTGCCCATGCATGACAATAATATAATTAAAAAGTGCGCAATTTTATTATTTTAATAAAAAAAATAAAATCCGTTATCGGAAGTATTAAGTATGTAATTTTAGAAAGGCAGATTTAACCATTTAGAAAATGGTTGGAGAAAGAATTATGTAAATGGATATAGAGTAAATGTAATTGGTCTGAGGCCAACAAATTTAGTTAATTGCTTTTTAAGCAAGAAAAGAGAAAATATAAAAAAATAGAAATAAAGACCAAGGATTTAATTTTCCACAAATAATAGAGTAAAATGGATACTAATTTGAAAAATTAAAAAAATGATGGTTTAAAAAATGTCTAAGATTAATGAAAACCTTTGTAGAGAATTTAAATTGTGAAAAGTTTAAACAAAAACATTCGCTGTCTAATAAAGCAAATGGAATATTTTTGACGTAAGCAATGCCAAAAACATGAAATATGAAAAATTCATTTAGAACTTTTTTAAAAGAAAAAAGAAATAAAAGAAAGGAATATAAGAATGCATTGTTTTAGACAAGTTTCCAAAATATTGGAATTTATTGTAAAAGTTAAAACGTGGCTTTTTTAAATTTCGGATTATTTACTAGTAGAATGACATTTTTGTTGTCAATAAATAAAAGTGAAAAATGAAAAATGGAAGAAAGAAATGAAGAATGATGACAAGTGTCCAATATTTTCTGCTTATAAAAAAATGAGCAAAGATAAAAATGAGCGTTCAGGTTAGAATAAGAGTTCGAAACAGAAATAAAGAGTAAAGTAAATAAAAACTTATTTTTACTAAATAAAACCATTCTCAACAGTTTCCGTTGCCCACTGAGAAAATTTCAAAGGCATAAACAGAGGGCGCAGGTTTAAAAATAATTAAAAAAATACCAAATTTCAGAAAAAATGACTCCTCCTTCACAGTACCAAAAATGGAGGAGAACAACAATTGGAGGAATTACATTGGTTTGCCAAAGACAGTCAAGTAGCGAACACAACGATGTTGGGAATGAACTAATCTTTGATGCAAGTGGACAAGCTTTGAGGTCGTGCTTGTTTTTCCAAATCATAAACGTTGCGCGAATCTGTAATACATATTAAAATTATGATTGAAATGAATAAAAAAGGTAAGTAAACAAATCACATTGAGTAAACGGTTTTGAATCTTATACTATGAGTAGCCAGATAAGAAAAATTAAAGATCCTATGGACATTTAACCTTAAATCCCATGCAATAAAGACTAAGAGAAAAGACGAAGGGCTAATCCCGCAAAATTTTAAGGAGATTGACTTGATTTAAATCACTAACCTCATTAACTTCAACAACTCGTTTAACAATCTTTTGCGAATTACAAGTGCCAAGCAAAATACTGATGTGAACTGACCTCCATGAAGACCAGGTTTCAGCGATTTTGAAATTTTTGTTCCATCATTAGGTTAAACCAAAGCAAGAAGTTGTCTGTTCTCACTAGTTTGATCGATGAGCTTGAAGCAAATAAAACGCAAAACTGGACGCAAATTGATTAGTTAAATTTAAAGTTGGAGTAATTAAAAGAGTAGTCATTAGAATAATTAAAAGTGGTTAACGTTAAAATCTGAAAAAGTATTTAATTAAACAAGCAAAAGTTAAAAATCAATCGAATCTTGCAAAAAAGAGAAATACGCGAAAAATTAAAGAGAAATGATCTCGATCGGAGTTAAAAATAGGTCAAGGTAAACGACGAAAAAGTTGTTGAAGATGAATATGTGTAAGACTCAAATGTACTAAATTTAAACGGGATAAATTGACATTAAACAGAATGCCAAAAATAAAATCGATAAAAACACGGCAGGAAGATCAATAACGAAAACCAGTGAACGCTCTCTACCCCCTACGGCCTTTTCCCGTAAAACTAACCCCCCTTCACCAATGAACTAAAAAACCTTTAAAAACTGATTCCATCCATTGGAGGACATTCTGCTTTATCCATACCATCCATACCACTGGCTGAGCTAAAACATTCTAAAATTTCTTGGAAGCGAGAAAATTGAAAAAAAAAACAAAGACAAATAAGACAAGGACAAAAAAACAAGAAAATGAGAAAATGCAGGGGTTTTTCGCTCGCGCATTTTTAGCAAGCGATTTTTTCTAAAAATTTTGGAGATTTACCGGGTGGCCGCACGACGAGGATCATGTAGACGAGGAAGAACATGTAGACGAGCAACCACCACAGTGCATGGAGTAGAACCTATCTAAAAATCACCCCCTCCCATTATTAAATTTTAAGTTTTTTAAATTTTTTAAATAAAAAACCACACCCCCAACCATATTCCACCACCACGGAGAGCATGAAGAGCCACCAACCACCAAAAGCACGCCAACCACCAAGCCACCACCACAAGCATAATTTTTTAAAAAATTAAAAAAAATTTTTATTATTTTTTAAAAAATTAAAAAAATTTTATTAAAAAACTGGCAACCAGACCACCATCACGAAGGCCACCAGCATATTCTCCAAGGCCACCAAAAGAAGAACAATATATAAAAATAAAAAATTTTATTTTTAAATTAAAAAATTCAAAATAAACTAGGAAAAAACCCACCGTTTAGTTGATGCCACCAAATTCCAGCCACAGCCATTCTATACCACCATGTAGGGCACTGAGCATGCAGCAGGGCCTAACAAATTTAAAAAATTAAAGCTTGTAAATAAAAAAATAAAAAAACAAATTTAACCAGCAGCCATCCAGAAGGAGCAACTGCAGAAGTCGGAAGGGGCCTTCAATTTGAAAAAAATTAGAATTTTTTAAAATAAATTTTTAAAAATTTAATTTTGTTAATTTTTGCACGCACGCAGCAATGGGGTCAACAAATAAACGAATAAAAAAATAGATGAGATAAGAAAGAATGAAAAAAAAATAAAAAAAAAACGTAATCTCCGGAGATTAACAAAAATCGATACAAATCCAGATTTCGGAAAAAAGTGACGCCAAAAATATTTGAACTAAAAATTTCCGCAACAATACAAAATTAATTTTGTTAAATTTTCATCTTGAAAAATGTTAAAGTGTCAACTATTTGTTATTTTGTCGATTACTCAAAACAATTGAAAAATCAGATTTTTCAATGAAAAAAAAAAATCAGATTTTTCAATGCCTGAGAAATTTTAAAATTTTGTTTATAGGTGTGAATATGTTTTTTGGAAGAAGATATTCCAGCAAATGCTAGTGCTTTACAGGAAAAACCTGAATTTTTAATTTAGACACAATCTCAGTTTGAATTTATCAACTTATCACAATTAATGTTCTACTTTCATTTTATATTTTTCAATCTTTTTGCTTTCAACTCAGGTATCTTTCAGATTTATTTAAAGACGAGGTTATTTTCTTACTTTATTATACATATTCAAGCTTTAATTTTAGTATTTTGCCTTAATATATATCTCGATACCTATGAGCAACTCAGTTATAAACCTGTTCAATTTCGACGAAGCCGTGAATTAAACAGTCATTCTACTACGGATGTTAAATTCAGATCTCATACATACAACAAGTTTCTTTTATATATTTGTTAATCTTGGACCCATCCTTTTATTTTTTAGAACATTTCATTTAAAACTCCAACCACTGGATTTTAACAAAAATATTTTTGATGATAGCCATATCATTGATGTTGACGGCATCTACCATTCTAGCGTGATCAGGCCTTCTGACTTCATTTATGAAGGCTATCTTGATGGTATATTTAACTTTTGTGACTTAATTTAATCTAATTTTTATTGCAATTTTGAAGGTGACCCAAATTCAATAGTTTATGGAACTTTGCTAGATGGTATATTCGATGGTTATATAACAACCGGTGATGGAAAAACATTCACTGTAGAAAAAGCTAATAGATATTTCGACGTTGGTCAACGGCCGATTCATTTCCATTCAATTGTATACGCAGATGAACATATTACTCATAATCGTTTTATAAAGGACCCCAATAACGGTTTATGTTTGATTACTTTTAAGCTTTAGGGTTTTAGTTTGCGTTATTTTGTGTTGATATGTGATTCTTTAACATTTCTAAATGTTTATTTTTGTTAGGCGCTTATCATAGCTGTGCACTAACAAAGAAACTACACCAAGATATGAGAAGATTGCAACAATCAGCAATTGTTGACGATGATTATATTCTCACCGAGAATAATTTCAATAATATGACTATCTTTGATCTTGAGTTTGAACGAATGCATAATAGTTTTAATCAAAGGTTTTGTAGGGGATTCTCTATTCATTTAGTTTTTTAAAGGTATTACACAGCTAATAGAACAAAGCGTTCAATCAAAACCGATTGGAAAGATGTTGGCGGTCGAAGGTTTTTAGCTTATTATTATATTTGTTTTTATATTAATTTTCAGAGTTTATGAGGCGCGTACATGTACTATATACCTTCAAGCTGATCACAAATTATATGAGCACATCTATAACAAGGAAGGAAATGGTGATCATATTAGGTTATATTTTAGCTTTGTTTGTATTTGTCCGTATTTTAGAACACGTGAGGAGATTGTTGCTCTCCTTTACACTCATATAAAGGCTGTCAACCAAATTTACGAAAGTACCAATTTCAATGGAATTCATGGAATCAATTTTGCAATCAAACGAACTACAATTTATACGCCGTCCACGTGCAAAGGCGAAAGAGCAGCAACTGCAGGGAATCCTTTTTGTGAGGAGAATGTTGACGTGTCAAACTACTTGAATATGAATTCACAAAAAGATCATAGTGCTTTTTGTTTGGCTTATTCCTTAACTTATCGGGATTTTATTGGTGGAACTTTGGGTTTAGCGTGGGTCGCATCACCTTCTCAAAGTATTATTTTTTTTACTAAAAGGTTATACTCGAATTTCCTTTTAGGTACGGCTGGTGGAATCTGCCAAAAATACCAACGCTACAACGAACATCAGCGTGGCGGTGTTAGCCGTTCATTGAATACAGGGATCATTACACTTGTCAATTATGGTAATAGAGTTCCGCCTCGTGTTTCACAGTTAACACTAGCTCACGAGATTGGTCACAATTTTGGTTCACCTGTATGTTTTGTATCGATTCTTTCAATTTTTTAAATTTTATTTCTTTTAGCATGATTTTCCATTAGAGTGTCAGCCTGGTCTTCCAGATGGAAATTTTATTATGTTTGCTTCAGCAACCTCTGGTTTCTCTTCTTTATTTACTCTATTTAGGACTGTATTCTTTTTTAGGTGACAAGCCTAATAACTCTAAATTTTCACAATGTTCAATTGCAAATATTAGCGAAGTATTATTCGAGGTTCTTGGACAGGTTTAATTACATTTTAACTTATTTATTTTCATTTAATTTTCAGAGTCCGAAGGCTTTCACACTTGGGAGGAAAAAGAATTGTTTTACGGATCGTAAGCTCAATATTTTTCGTATTTATGTCTTATTTATTTTTCCAAACAGAGTTGAAATCATTCTGTGGCAATCAAATCAAAGAAGATGACGAGCAATGTGATTGTGGTTTTACAGCTTTAGATTGTCAGGAGATGGGAGATCGATGTTGTACTCCGCGAGAGGGAGCTACTGAGTTAGTTTAAAATTTACTAATTAATAATAATAATTTAAACATTTTCATATCTACAATGTGTCGCAGAAAGCCTGGCAAACTTTGCAGTCCTTCTGAAGGATTGTGTTGTAATCCTGACAATTGCTCATTTTTTGCCGGTGGTGATCGTCGTCCTTGTCGTGTAATTTACATATTTTTTATTTTCATACATTAATCTCATTTTTAGGAAGATTCAGAGTGTCAACATCGTCAATTTTGTGATGGTTCTAGAGCTAGTTGTCCACCTAGCAATCACAAGCCTAACGGAAAGCCATGTCAAGATAGCACAAAGGTATTTAGTTATGACTAGTTATATTTTCAAAATCTTAATTCAGGTTTGTCATCAAGGAAGCTGTAATGGTTCGTTATGTGCGCATTATAATTTGCGAGATTGTTTCTTGACCGAAGGCAGACCAGAAGACCTTTGTCAGCTTGCTTGTGAGAAGAATGGCGGTTTTTCTATTCATAAATAAATTCTTTCATACTAATATTTATTTTAGTGTGTCTTCCTTCTGTGAGTCTTCCAGAGTTGGCGCTTGCGAATTTATCACAGGAGGGTCGAAGCGCCGGCTTCTTACTTCTTCCTCCAGGCTCGCCATGCAATAATTATTTGGTATATTTTTAAATTTTCAATAAGTTATTTTATTAATCTTAATTTAGGGTTATTGCGATATATTCCGAAAATGTCGTTCCGTCGATTCAAATGGGCCTTTAGCACGCTTGAAGAATTTGCTGTTTAATCGAGAAGCAATTAAGGAGTTTACTCAACTTGTCAAGGTCTTTTATTAAAATATTTTTAACCATTTATCAACTAAAGGAAAATTGGTGGGGCTGTATATTTGTAGGAATCGTTGTTCTTATGTTCATGGCATTATTTGTCAAATGTTGCGCAGGTTTCTTTAAAAGTAATTTTGATGATACATTTCTTATTTTAGTGCACACACCAAGCACAAATCCAAATAAGTTGCCTCCTGCGAATTTCTCTGATACTTTACGCCATCCCGGCACTCTACTCGTAATAATTATTTTGAATTTTTCATATTTTACATTTTCTTTAGCGCCGTGGTCACGGTGGAGTACATAATAATCGACCTGCGGTGTCTCACAGTCGACCGGTGCCTCAACGCAATGAACGAGAAAGACCATCACGCTCAACAAACAATCACTCACGTTCAGCTCCAACGAATTCCAGAGGCGATTTTGTTGCTCGTTCTGTGGTGGCTGTTCCTGAAGTCGTTAATGTTACTTCTAGAAATTCAGCTTTAGTCGCAGAAACTCCTTTGATTCAGTCAAATTCTGTAAGAAAAATTTTTTTTGCTCGTAAAGCGAACTATTTTAGATTGTCGTACCTCCTGCAGATCCTCCACCTCCATATGAATTGACTGATCCCGCGCCTTCAATTAGTGCTCAAGTGCCAATTTCGACTAATCAAACTGTTTCACCATCAAACGCACAACCTGTCAATTTGTCTGAAAGCTGTTCCATAATTAATCAGTGCGAACCTTTGCCAATACGTTTGCCTAATGCACCTCCTCCAGTATTAACTACAGGTTGTTCAGTGCTCCCACTCATTTCAGGTCCTCCAATAAATAGTGATAGCCAATGTGGCCCTAGGCCCGGGCGTCGAAAACCTAAACCGTTACCGCAGCAGATTAAACAACAACAACGAAAGAAAGAATCAGTGCCACTATCCAACGATAAACGTTATAAAAGGCAAGCCAAATAAATGTTAAAAAACATTGATTGCTTTTATATCTTTTCTTTTGATAGATTTGAAGCTTATAATATCTTAATTTTGTCAAGTTATTTAGGATAAATTTTTAAAGTCATGGAATTTAATTTTTAGGTAAGAAAGTTGTAAGCTTTAAATTTACAATTCCCTTCATGCCACTTCCTTTCCTGCCACTTTATTTCACTAAGCAATAATATTACGCGAATTTCGAACAAAAAGACATTATTTAAGGTATGTTTTATTGTTGCCATCCTTGTTTTTATTTTTGTAAATTACAATTTACAATGCTCACTTAAACGATGAGTCTTTATAATTTATTGTTATAATCTTATTTAAAAACCAAAAACCATTCTTATGCCTAAAACGGATTATTATTCCAGTTCTTTCTTACCTATACAAGTTGTATTTTTTTTAATTACGCACTTTCTTAATTTGAATCTGCAAAATGACCATCTTATAAAATATATTGCATTTATATCATGTACCTAAGTATTTTTTGTATAAATCTGTATATTAATATTTGTTTTATTACTATTGAAGTTTTTTGTCTAATTAAATACTTTTTAAATAATTAATTAATATTTTATCATTTTTTTAGATTTTAGACATCAAAACTTTTACAAACAACAAATAAATAATGGTTAATCCAAAAGGTTATCGTCGTGGAACTCGTTATATGTTTGCTCGACCTTTCCGTCGACATGGAACTGAGCCACTTTCTACATTTTACAGAGTTTATAAGCGTGGAGACATTGTTACTGTTAAGGGAAATGGAGCTTTCCAGAAAGGAATGCCTCATAAAGCATATCATGGAAAAACAGGTTGGGGGTTTTGTTAAAAAGTTTATAAAATTATTTTTATTTGCATTTCAGGCAAAGTCTTCAACGTGACCAAGCACGCGCTCGGTGTTATCGTCAACAAACGTGTTAGGTATTTTTTTAGTTTTTAAGATATAATTATTTATATAATTAAGGAATCGCATCATTCCCAAGCGTATTAATGTTCGTGTGGAGCATGTTAAGCCGTCTGGTTCGCGTTCCGAGTTTCTGAAACGATGCAAGGAGAATGACCAACAAAAACGTGATTTTAAGGAAGGAAAGGCTAAATTCGTTCCGCTTAAACGTTAGTTTAAAAATTAGTTTTAAATTATCATAGGGGGGCAGGGTTTAGGAAATAGTAAGGAATTCAAATTAATCAAAAATCTCTTAGGTAAACCGCAAGAGCCACGTAGTGCACATCTGGTCAAAGTTCGAAAAGCATTACAAATTGAAATGTTGGCTCCTGTCAGATTTGAAATTGTTGCTTAGAAAAATGATGGCATGAATAATCACAAGATTTACGTTTATTTTGTGTTTTGTTGCCTATATCCATTGTTATAAAATGACCGATAAAATTGTTACTTTAAATATTCTATATTTTTTGCTTAGGATTCTAACCATTATCAATTTTTTATCCAATTAAAATTTAGAGCTTTATCAGTATCAGACAGAAAATATTCACAACTCCAAGTATGGGTTACGGATTAAAACCCCTTCTTATCTCCGCCTCTATGGACAGCACGATTAGACTATGGGATGTGGCAACACAAATGCAATTGGAAGCATTACATTATAAGGTTAATGTGGATTAATTGTTGAGCCTGTATTTTATGAGGTTTTCCTTTTAATAAAAATACGATTTTAAGGAATCCCAAGTAAATACAATGTGTATTACTCCAGATGGTGCGCAATTTTTAATTGGTGGTTGGCAAAATTTGCGTATTTATGATCTCAACTGTCTTACAAATTCAGGATTGCATAATTCTGCGTAAGCGTTTTAACTTTTTTTTGAAATTATTTTTTCTTTTGAGGGTTCACGAGAAGAACATTACATCTGTTGGATTTCAAAGTGATGGTGTTTGGCTGTATACCGGTGGTGAAGATTGCATGGCGAAGGTTTTGCATTCTTCTCTTTTAAAATTATAACCTCAGATTTGGGACATGCGTATCAATCAACTTAATTGTCAACGTATATTTCAAGTTTGTATTCCTATATTTTTATTCATTGATGTTAGGTAAATACACCAGTTCACTCAATTGCTCTTCATCCAAATCAAATTGAATTGTTAATTTCTGACGCAACTGGAGCTGTCTATATATGGGATTTGCGGTCTGATCGAGATGATACATTGTCTACTGAAGTTGACGTTTCTGAATATGTATTTTTAAGAAGGTTATGTTTTTCTATTTGCTTTTTTTAGATTGTGCACATTGATATAGATAGACTGGGTCGACAATGTGCAGCCGTCACGAATAGAGGAAATCTTTTCTTTTGGGAGATTAACCATAAAGGCGGCGGGTTGGCTAAAACAATTCCACATCTTGATACAACTGCTGAAAATGGATCAACGCAAAAGCTTCAAAGGCAAACGACTCCACAAGGATTGAAGGAAGATGAGTCGACAACGGTACTCTTAATTCTCTAAAATTTTTCAACTTTTTTTATTTTTAGGAGTTTTACTCAAGTTCGATGATAGATACAGGCCTTCCTCCTATTGCACCACCACCTCTATCAGAAATGGGTGGAGATGGAAGCGCTTTTTATGTGCCTGCTCCTCGACGAAAACAACGTTATGGTGCAAAAGAAGTACCACAATCTGAACTAGGCGAAGAAAATGAAGAATTGAAGCAAATTGAACAAGGTTTTCTTATCAGTTGATTTATCATAAATATTTTTTAATTTTAGAAATGTTGAAAAATCCATCCATGACTGTTACACCGCCACATCGTTCATCTCTTCCAGTAGATTTAATAATCAATGCAAAGTATCGAATGAAACTGCGTGCGCACAAATCATTTGCATTAAAGTGTAGATACCGGCCAGACAGGTTTTTTTTAAATTTGTTGATGTTGTATTTACATTTTCAATTATTTTTATTAGCTTGGCAATAGCAACATGTTCAGCTGACCAGACAACTAAATTATGGAGCGTTAGCGATCATAATTTGGTATGATAAAAATTTTTTGTTGTTAGTAGTTACGTGTCAGGGGTGTGCCGAAACGGATTTTAGAGGGCGAAGAATGTAAAAAATTCGAAAATTTAGTAAAAAACGAAAAGGCGAAAAACACACCACTGTTACGTATCTTTTTTAAAGATTTTTTTAAATAAATAACTCAAAATTTTAGTTAAGCACATATGCAGCTCCAAATAGTAAATGGGTCTGGGATTGCGCTTTTACTAATGATTCAGCTGTAAGAAATTTTATTATTTTAAATTAATGGTTGTTAAAATTTCTATTAGTATATGCTGACTGCTTCATCTGATGGAATCATTCGTATGTGGGAATTAGCGTCAAGTTCAGTTGTTCAAATGTATCAAGGTCATTCATTGGGTATCACTTGTATGGCTTTTAAAGATTTTAGTTGAAATTTTCTTTTTAATTTTTCATATTTTTATGTATAATACATATGTATGTCAAAATAAAATAATTATTCAAATCTGATTTTATTTAGTTTTTCCGTACTTAGGTTTTCTGCGAGTCATAAAGTATCTTCTTGAATTTAACAATAAGTGGTAAAGTACTATTTTCTTGAATTTTTCCGTTTCATGCTTTTACGAATTGGGCTTCGATTGTTTGTAAAGTCACTAAATTTTAGTTTTGCATTCTCTCTCTTTTTACCCATTACTTACTATTTCTCTAGGTATAGAAAAAAAGGAAAGTGAGATAGTACACTTGTTTTAAGGAATTTCTTATTCATGCTCGGATTTAGCATATTTTCGTACGTTTTTACAATTTTCCATGTTAGTTTTTTTACGTGAAGGAATTTTATTTAATCTTTTTTTTTAGAAATTTTGATCAATGTTTACTTGGAAGAAACCGCAAGATTTTCACTCTTCGCTTCAGCGGTTTGCAGATGTTGGTCGTGATGCTGGTTCAAGAGCAAAACATTTCAAGTTGATTTTTGAAAATCTAACGATTGAAGTAAGGTTTAATTTTATAGTGTAATGAACATTAGTTTTTGTTCAGCTTATTTTTATTTCGACATTTTCAGGAAAAAAGGCAGTTGATCGAAAGTTTTGGATTCGAGATTTATCATCTTATTGATTCACTAATGCTTTGCCATTATGGTCAGCTTATTGAACAACAAACAATTGCTGATGTTACTGGTATTAGATTTTATTTTTTGCTTATTTTATGCTGAATTTTGGTTCACAAATAAGATTAATGTTTAGATAAAAGTAGAAAGGAGGGGATAATTTTTACTGTTTAGGTTATATCCATCATAACTTTTCTAACTTTTTTTCTCGTTCTAAATTTCATTTTATCCAATTAATTTAAATTTTTTAGCCGCAACTTATACGACCGCGTTGGACATACTCGAACAAGTTTTACTAAATGCTCCGGAGTTTGTTGGAATTGGTTTGTAAATTAGTTGGTGATTTTCGATTTTTTAACCTTTTCAAAAAAAATAATTCTGAAATTAGAAAATTAGGATTTGGAAAATAATCGAATAAATCATATTAAATTAATTAGGTTGGCAAAGAAATGGAATTGAGTTTATTTTAAAAATGGTACTCCATCCTCGAAACGAAATTGCGGTTAGAAAATTGGCTATTCGGCTTTTCATTATCTGGTTTTTTTGAAATATTATTTTTAAATCTAAAATTTTTAGGTATCAAATTCTGGCTATTTATGGTCGAACAAATCATAATCTTGATGTTGTTTTTCAATGTGTTTTGCCACACTTTCCACTTAACAATGAAATAAATACTGAGCGAATTTTGACTGTACGTATTATTTTAAAATCATTTTCTAATTTTAAATTTATTTTAAAGATGTTTTGTGAGGGTTTTGAACTAAATTCTTCAAATTATGAATATTCAAATTCTCTATTTGAGCCCTACATTGCGAAATGTATTCCTATTTTGGTTTGTACATCAACGGAAGTAGATCAACAACAGCAAATTTCAACTGACATCACAACATCTACTCGTGAAAAGGCAAAAACACTTCAGGTTATATTTATTAAGTATTACTTTATCAATGGAACATATTTTCTCAGATTTATCTTGATAAATTTCTTGAACATATAATTCGTGAGACTATTCGAATAAATTGGTCTAATCCCTTACAACGTTTGGAAACTGCAAGATTTTTATTGGATCGTATAATTGTTTTGTATATTTGTGAGTTATTCCCCGATGCGTCAAATGGAATTGATGTGAATAACGGTTTAGAGACTACTTTTGCTGAAGATGTTAGAGATGACAAGCCGCTTCTGGAAACTGCAGAACCCGAAACTATTGCTAAGTTTGTTTAAATCTTGTATTTTTAAAAGCTATCAGTATTTTAAAGATATTGGCTCATCCGATTTTTTATTCGTATTGCGGAACCATTTGATTCAACTTTGCCTTCTTGTACTTCTTCCTCCAACAACTTGCAATTAACTTCTGAACGTAGCAATAATAATAATGTATCTTCCTCTGGACTTCCACTCTTTAAACAAGTATCAATCTATTCTCAAATATTATAATGTTGCTTTTTAGGCACTTTTTTCTTCACAAAAAGCTATAAATGTTTTACTTACAATGATGCGTGAATCTATGAGGTTGGCGAATTTATTGTAAAATACAATAAATCAATTTCTTAGGCTTCCTCTATCATGTGTTAACGTTATACAAAAAGTTCTTGCTTTAATACGTATTTGGCTATCACAATCAGAATTACCCAATTTTCTTGATTCAAAGCATGTATCCACAGACCACTGGACTCAATTATTACTTAGAATGCTTTTTTCTTTTTTCCGTTCGCCATATCTTCTTGTCATCAATGATCGTTTGCCATCTGCAATTTCTATTGCTCATAATATACTTAAAATTGTAAGAGATATGGCAAATCCTTCAGGCATGCAAATCGTGCATGTTTCCAAGTCTGTCTGGCAGGTTTATTTATTTAATTTTTAAATATACGTAACCTTTATTCATTAGGAACTACTTAAAAGATTAATCTCTGTCGTGGATTTGTGTGTTACAAGGTCAGATGCATTTGGACAAGCAACAGCCGCAGGTTTCACGCGTACTTTGTTAGGCACTTTGGTCTTTGTTCAAGTGCTACGTGAAATCAGTATTGATAATCATTTATGGGATTGTGTGCTTGTTGTATTTCAAAGTGCTTCTTGGAAAATTCAGATTATTGAACAATGGTCTAGAATTACTATCAATATCACCAAAGCATTGATTTTAAATTTGTAATGATATAGGGTTATAATTTTAACTAATTTTTTTCCTGCCGCGTCAGATTTGCGATAGATGTATGTTCTATTGATGCTGGAGTCCCACAAAAGGTCAACGATTCTATTGATGATATTCCCAACTTTTCTGAAAATACGGTTTATTTTAGGTCAAATTGTTTTATAATTTATTTTAATGATTTACAGAGCTGTAATAACTTAAAAACGAGCGATAGTAGTAGCACTGACACTTGTCCTTGTGAGGTGACTTGCCTTTTTTTAATTTTGAATATGTAAATATTTTCAAAACAATTCACGTTAGTCTAGTCTACTGATCTGAATTAAATATTATAATCCCCTACCTGTGAGCGAATTAAATGACTTGCTTTTAACTGACTGGATATTGATTTAAAAATTTTGCTCTAAATGGGGAAAATTTATTTTAAAATTAGGCTGCGATTACTCAAAACAACAGCGGATTGTCAATTGTTTGGATTAAAACATGGATGAGGATTATTTGTTTGGTGGATACTTCAATTTCTGAATGGAATCGCTCCCAACAAGTGATTTAATTTTCTTTCTAATGTCAATGAGAAATTTTCTTTTTTTAGTTGGCTGTACAAACTATTGCCACATATGGCCGAGCTGTGGATATGCTTATTCAAGTAGGAGAGGGAGCCCAATCAAATAATGAAGTCAATCCTCTCATCCATTGGTTGGCAATACAAGTCTTGCGTTGCGCTTTAGACGTGGCGCCGCACGCACTTCCTATCATGTTTACCATTTTGGTAAGTGCACAGCCATTGCCTCCACTTGTTAGAGTTTTTATTCTTCATCGCATAACTGAATGTTTACATACAGAAGTTGCGCCATTAGCGCTTGAACATATTCCTTCAATAAACAGTTTAGAAGGTTTTTATAGAAAAATTTGGAATTTTATAAAATTTTTATTCTTAAAGATATGGCCATTATCTCTGCTGAAACAATTTCAACTTTACAAAGGCTCATCAAAAATCAAGAATTTTCGGCAAGAGCGGTAATTTTCTTATTATAATCATTTTTAATTTATAAATCCAATAATTTAGATTCGTGTTGCCGCATTGCTATCTTTAAATCATCCAGATGCTGAGAAGGTTTTATAAACATTATTTTTCAAAATTTCATCATTTTTATTCTAGATTATAATTTCCCTTCTTGAAACGCGTCGTCAATCACAACAACAACAACAACTTGACCAATTCTCTTTGACGATTTGTGTGAATGCACTTTCCCTCTTAATTTTAGAAAGAGCTGACGTAGTATTGTTTGATAGACTTTTACATCTTCTGATCGACCATCAATATGCTGCACGGGTTTTGCCTTTATTTTGTGGTATTTTTACAAGATTTTAATAAATTAATAACAAATTATCATTTAGCTAATATTGCCTCAGTTATGCGAGTTGGATTTCATTCTCAACTTATTGATGCCGTTCAATTGTCTTTGTCAAAGGCCAAAAATGTGAACATGTTAAACGATTTGAAATGGCAGCTGTGTTCAATTTGTGCTAAAGAATGTATTGCTTTACAATGGAAAGAAACTTTGGCAGAACGATTTGAAAATGACAAAGATAATTTTTTCGAGGGCTTTGCAATTCGACTCTCGGTTAGTGACATTTAAAACATTAATAATTTTCTATTTTAGGGTCAATTTCCTCTACCAGGCTTTCAAATTACTCAATGGAATTCCATCCAAGAAGCAGCAACTGAAAAAGATGAAAGTGATGAGTGCAATATTTACATGGAAACAAATTCATCCATTCTTAGGTTTTTTTATCCTTGCAAAATTTTTTAAAGAAAATATTCAGTTTGGGAAGAGAAGATCCTCAGATGCTATGGTGCAGAACAGCCCTTGGTCGTTATGCCTATCAAATGGAAATGATTGGAGATGAGGAAGAATCAAATCTTTCAGCGGATAATTGGCTAAACTCAATTTCTAATGAAACGAATCCTTTGTTCCAATCCACACAAAATGCTCGACAGAAATCTACTCTAGTTGATGAAATTTTTGATCCATTCCAGGTTTAATTCTTTGTTTTCCAACACGGATCTTGAGAGTCATTTTATCAAGGAGTTGCCATTTCCTATCCCTCGCCACTCTTCACAAATTCCCATAAATTTACCTTCTTCAACTTTTGCTCATAAAGCAGATTTGATTCCACTAGATATTTCTGTGCCTGAAATACTACAATTTATACAATCAAGTACTCGATTTCCTGAGGAAGTCACAGCATTTAATGGATGTGATCATGTAAAATCTGAAACAGCAAAGGAAGAATTAATTGATCAACTTGATAAAGACGATAGCATCCCTGATCCCAGTACTGGTGATTTGAGGTTTTATATTTTTAATTTTATATTTCACTAAATTTTTCATAAAGTAAATACAACTGCTGGCGGAAATTTAATGCTACTTTTGGATTTTTTGATTCTGCTAAAGATTCTCCATCAAATTTCTACCGAGAGATTCGACATCTAGACTCTACCGTTTGTCGAGAAGTGCACAAAGTAGCCGTAATTTTTGTAGGTGGAGGAAATGACTTACAAGTAAATAATTTTATAAAAAACGCTTATGGAAATTTTTCAGGATAAACAATCAATTTTATCAAACAATACAGGATCGGAAACTTTTAATAAATTTTATGATGGATTAGGTTATTCTTTACATTTTTCATTTAATTTAAACTTTAAGGTTGGCCGGTTCATATTGGTTCTTCTGAATTTTTCGGATATAATGGAGGCCTTCCTAATGGGTATTAATTTTATTTTCCCTACAGAAAAACGTAATTATATTTAAAGACAAACAGCAATTTATTATGCGACTGCAAACACAGAGCTTATTTTTCACGTTTCAACACTTTTGACTGGAGACGCTACTCAACGCGTAAAACACTTGGGAAATGATGAGGTTATTTTTGAATTTGATACATAAATTCCAACATAAAATAATCAGGTACATGTTGTTTGGTCAGAAAATACAAAACCTTATAGACGAGATATGATTGCTACTCGATTTTGTGATGTACTAATTGTATTATATTTATCGAGTCCAGTTCTTTTGCGTGTTCACATTGAAGTTCAAGATCCACGTTTACAATTTGGTCCACTTTTTGATGGTATTTATTTTTTTAGTCGAATTATCGAATTAATTATAGGTGCATGTATTCATATATCTCAAGCAAGGTTAATTTTTTCTGTCAAATTCCTTCAGCCATCTTTCAATTTTTTAGTACTCTAGTTCGTGAAACTGTACTAAATGCATCCCGTGCTTACCGAAATCTTCGTGTGGAATGTGATCGTCCAAATAAATATCGTGAGAGAGTTTTTCGTGATACAAAAAAGATGCTTAAACCTTTATCATTGTCAAACTCAATCACAAGACTATTTCATGCGTCAATTGAATGAGTTGTATTTTTTGCTTATTTTCCCAACAATCCCAGAATTCTATTTATTCTAGCTAAAATTTTAACAATTTTTATTTTTATATTAATTTAAGCCTTTCTCGTGCCTTATTAAAAAATCTAGACTATGATAATATATCCTCCATTTATTCAGCATAAATATTAAAAGAAAATATTGTGATTTTTTTCTAATAGCTTTGATAATTTGCTTACATTTTTTTTAAATCTAATTCATTTAATTTAGTGCACAATAATATTGCGACTTTTTTCTAATAGCTTAATAAGTAGCTAAAGAAATAATGAACATTCTACGTCATAGTAGGGGATCATTGAATTCCGCCGGTTGAGCTTCCGATTTATATACTAATTGCCTAAATCGATTAAGAATTGAAAGAGTTATAGCCCAAAATATAGCTCCGGGACTCAACCGGCGGGACTCAATGATCCTTCCCTTAAAAACCCAAAATTTTTACTTTAGACAGAATTTCAGCTTGATTAGTAATCACGAATCTCTTCCCTTCATCCTAGTCATATATTATTTGTTGATTACAACATCTTATAGAAACGATGGATTTGAGCAAAGGATACTTATGGGATAAGTTGTGGCTGCCTTTCCTCATTGTATGCGCTTTTAGAATTTAATATATTTTCTACTCTTTTAGGCTCTGTCATCATTTTTCTTCTTTCGGCTTCTTCAGTTTATTGTGAGATGGTACCTCTTCGGCAAATGGACTTTTCGGACATTTAGCTACTTCAAAATTCGTACATTTCGTCGAAATCGTAACAAGAATATGGATAGCAAATCTCTTCAGGTTTCGATAAAATTATTAATTTTAATTAAAAACATTAAAGGTTTTGGTAATCTTGTAGTTCGCTTTTTCCTAGAAAAATAGGGCAAAAGTGCTTTTCGATTTTTTTATAGGTCGCGGTAGGTTATCTTTGGACTATTAAACTAAAAGATTACTAATGTTGTTAAGTCAAGAAATGTTCCGAAAATAATATCATGCTTTTTTAGCTTGTTCCTCCTAACAAGAAATGGCGAATTTCGAACGAGATTGTTTCGCTGTTTCATTCAGTCCTTTCTGGTTTGTGGGCTTTATATATTTTGGTTAATATTGAAGAGTACATTCACAATGAGAAGAGTACTTTGATAACAGTACGAACTAAGAGTGCTGAATATTTGGTAAATTTTTTTCACTTCAAAAAGTTAATCCGAAAATATTTTAGGTTCTAATGTCGTTTGGTTACCTCGTTCACGATTTTATTGATCTTGTTGTGAATGAACGATCGGCTCGTATAATCGAACTTCTATTCCATCATGTGGTTGTACTTACAGGATTTACGGTTACTCATATTACGGGACAATTTCTGTATATTGTCGTTATTGGTTTGCTTATGGAAGTTAACAGGTTATTTTTAAAAAGGTTTGAAAAAGTTGTAAAATTTCATCATTTCTAGTATTTTTTTACACACCCGCTCATTGATGAATCTCTACCGACAGAAAAAGAATTCGACTGCATTTAAAATTGGTATCTTTTTATATTCTTCCTAAAGTCATTCCTATATTCAGTTGCTATGCTCAACATTTCTACTTTTGTCCTCTTTCGTCTTGCCGTGAGCGCAGCATTAATAGGTATACAATTTGTATTATTTCTAGGAAAAATCCAGTTCCTTTAACATTAATTTATTGAAGGTTGGCTTTTCTACCATTATGTAAGTGGTCTGGTTCAATGGCATCTGCAAGTGATTAACAGTCTGTTGGTCTTCTCACTCACCACAACGAATTGTGTTCTATTTTATCGTGTTCTTGCCGCAGATGGGCTTCTTGGTGCGAATCGGGCGCGTGCTGCAGACCTTAAAGATAAACGACACGAAACACCAGCTCAAAACGCTGATCCCGGACATGGCACAACGACTCAACAGAAGGTATTTTAACACATTAATGTTCACAATTTAAGAAAATCTATTTTAGGATGATAAGGCTGATGAAACCGATCCTAGCTCGAACGATGAAGACGAGGAAGGTACATCCGACGAGAGTGATAATAAAAAATTTGGAGGAAACAATCAGCCTCGTCCGAATTATATTGAGGTGCCAACACATCCTACAAGTTCACAGGAGGTTTTTATTGTAAATGTGGAAAATTAAATTGATAATTGCAATGTATTCACACACACAAACATTATTGTAAAAATGTAACTTATATAAGAAGACACGGGGGTAGAGCCAGGTTTCTTTCTTTTTTCCGGATTTGTGAAAATTTATTCCTTATAAAAATTCAGTACCATATTTCACTAACTAAAAAACGATTCTAATAAGATGACACGGTTGATGGTTAACATCTTTGATCCATTGTTTCTTTTTCCGATCAAACCTTCAACCTGACTTCGCTTGTCTAACCTTTCCTATTGTAAACATTTATCGTGCCTTACAAATTATGGAGTTTTTTTTACATAATTTCTTTTCTTTTTACATTATTTTTCTTCAAGTAAGACATAAAACTTGAAGCAGACTTGGACCAATTAAATTATTTTTCAGATCCACACACAAAATTGACTAAATTCAGAATTTCAACACTTGTTTCTAGAAAGATAATTTTTAAACGATTTTAAATTACATAGCTGAAAAATGATGAAAGAAAATTTTTTTTCAGTATGTTCAGACACTTTCTGGCTCAGCATCCACCACTTTGAACCTAAATAAAAAAATTTTAGATCAAGCTTTTCCTACTCCCACATCATCTATTTTTAAAAAAGAAATTTCCACTACATTTAAAATTCTTTAATGTTACCATTGTTCGCATTCGCAACGTCTAGCTTTTCCATCGTTTTTTAAAATCCAATAATTCACATGTTTGCTGTCTTTCTCACCTAAAAATGAGACGATATAAAATTTATAGAATATTCATTGAGCTTCAAAGAAAGTCACAAAATATCCCCTCTTCTGACTTAAATGATTTCTAAAATCTCTAATCAATAAAAGAATAAAAAACATACAGATGCATCCAACGACTTTATTTTCACCAGCTTGTGCATAAACCTTAATTATCAAAATATATTTACTTGTTAATTTTCAAACCATATTTGGCTCTTCACGTGTTGAAACCAGCAGACGAAAGTAAATTCTTGAATGGTACCTCTAAAAAGGGGTAATTAAAATTGATTAGAAATTAGCAATGTTCGGGTCTCACTATTGATGAATAATTCACCTCTAACCCCCTAAACAGAAAGAATTTAACTAGAGGCGTGATAGGCTAGAAAAAAAAGCTTTTATTTATTACATTCGAAAATTTATACCTTTTATGAAAAATTATTATTCTAACTCCCCGGTCTTTTTACTTCCGAACATCACTAAAAATAATCTTTTAATCACCAACGTCGATGCCTTGAGACTTCTCCAGTACCCCACGTATCGCACTCGTGTCAGCTCCCACTCCCATAAATGCATAGTCATGGGCATCTAAGAGACGCAAAGAAAATATTCTTTAAAGAAAAATTTTATAAACCGAGTTCTGTTGAGTATAATCGTCTGATGCATTGTTGTGTGGCTAAACGACTAGGTCCAAAAACTTGAAGACTTCGATAGACAAACATCATAGTAGACAAATAAATGAAATATTCTATTATAAATTAAACATAATATTAAACAACTGATAAGGATATGTGTAAAGACATGAATTACATGTATATTGATGAATCTCAATTCGACTGAAAAATGGCCTGTTAGTCATACATACTTTCTAAAATCCTTTGAATGAAGGTACATCCAGTCAAATTTAAGACTCGCCAACATTACATCATAAAAACAAGTCATTTAGGTATCACTTTATTTTTTACAACTGCATATACTTAAAACAATAATGAACATAAACTTTAACCAAAGAAATTCTTAATCCTATTAAAACCTGCTTTATCAAATAATTCTTAAACGGTTTCGGGCTCAGCGTCAACCGCCTTAAACCTAAAAGAAAAATTTTAAAAAATCAATATTTATTAAAAACTAAAAATACCAATGTCCACACTCACACCGATGAGGCTTTCCATCTTTTCGAATAATCCATTCCATAAGATATGAAGCATCAGGTTCACCTAAACATATAAAACTGTTAAAATACTTAAAAGAGACATAAAAGTTAATGCAAGCTAAAAATAACCGGTAATCTTCTAGCCTACTTGTCCTTAGAAAAAATGAGTGGAAGTCGAGTGTGTTGAATCCGAATATTATCAGTTCGTAAACAAATTCTAAGCTAATACGCGAAATCAAAATGTAACGGTTAAACTATATGTAGATGATATTAAGGCATATTACATTTTCAAAGACAATCCAGTCAATTCAAACCTTTTGCAAAAATTTATTGAAAAATTTTCCGAATACACAGAAATAAACGGATTGGATATAGCTATAAAGAAATGTAATATATTACATCTAGGCACTAAAAATCCTCGCACCATTTATACAATAAAAGACACTCACATAACAAAAATCGGCAAAAATCAAACTGTAAGGGATTTGGGTATTTTCTTTAACCATGAGTTAAAATTCCATAATCATATCGACATTATTTGTAATAAAGCTAGGAGAATTAGTTATACAATTCTTAGGTCCTTAAAATCAAATGATGAAAAATTCTTAATTAATATGTTCACTACATATGTAAGAAGCATATTGGAATTTAGTTCTCCTGTCTGGAATCCTTACTATAAAAAGTACATTAACAAAATAGAAAAGATTCAAAAAGATTTCATAAGGATGGTATATAGCCGCAAGAATAATATAACACTTAATGAACAAATCCCTAACTACCATGAACTCCTCAGATTATATAATATAGATTCTTTAGAGAATAGAAGAATTATAACAGATCTTAAAATCTTTCACAAGCATTGCATAGGATTAAGTCCGATTAACATAAATAACCCCTATTTCATCATTCCATCTAAAACAAGGGGGGACCAAAACAAAATATCATATAAAGCATGCACCTCAATTACTAGACATAATTCATTTTTTGTAAGGACTATAAGGTACTATAATAAACTACCAGCATTCTTTAGAAAATTAGATTACAAAAATTTTGCAAAAAACATAACACATATTAATTTTTCCCGCAATTCGGAGGCTGAATTAAGTTCGACTTAAATTCATACACTTAAAATTTTTCATACTATTTATTAACATTCTTTTTGTTTTTTTTTATTTATTGACATGATTTCGTTTTATATATATATTTTTTTGACTTGATTTCATCTTTTTATTGTTTTTTGACTTGACTCGCGCCATCAAGGCGTAAATAAATAAATAAATAAATAAACAATATCGAAAGGACACTTCCTAATTGTTTTTTTCCCTGGACCAGTGAACTAGAAAAATTTTTTCTTTTCTAAAATCGAAATGGAATTCCATATATCCTTAGAAATTCATAAAAGAATAAAAAAACAAACAAACATTTGCAAACCATGTGCTTCTCGTTCAAGTGACAAGGAACCAAATTAGGATAGTCGCGAGTGCTGTTCTCCGCTCGATAGAATAGTTTTGGCTCGTAGCGCTTAAAGTATTATACAATACAAAAATTGCAAAATTTAACTAACGTCATCACCCATGAGGCGAGCAATTATCATCTTCTTTTCTTGACCATATGCCTGCTCAATAGAATCCGGCACATCGCCTAAAAATTAATTTTAAGTTGAAAAAATCAGGAATGATAGAACAACTAATCCTGGTTCTTATGTAGTTTTCCTCCCCACCAAATTTTTTCCTTGATGTACAAAATGGGCATCATTTCTTCCTTGCAAAATTTCCCTGCAGCATCGTGTGAAATTTTGCTAGGAAGAAATGACTGATCATTTTATACATAAAGGGAAAAATTGGGTGGGGAGGGAAACGACATAAATCCCCTAATCTTTTAATCGAAAGAAGACCAACAGATAAAATCATACCATATTCATTCGGATCAGCGCTGGGCAAAAGATTTCCTCCTCCAGCTGGCTCAAACTTAATTGAAGAAAAGCATCTATACGCGAGAATTAAGCGACCATCCAATTTTGGCATATGGAACGCGACTATTTGCAAACGTTTCAGCATTTGAGACATTTTAAATTGAAATGATAATTAATCTCTAAAAAGTAAAACTAAAAAAAAGTAAAACTAAAAAGTAAACAAAAAATGCTTCGAATTAAAAAATAATTGTTAAATGAAAAAATTTGGCAAAAAATGATGTAAAACAAAAGGGCTTGAAGATAATTGGGCAACGGACAAAAGGTTGCCAAGACCAAACACGGACAAAAGGTCGCCAAGACCAAACACGGGCAAAAGGTCGCCAACGCCAAGTGTGGACAAAAGGTCACCACTTGAATAATGAATAGGTAATTTAATTGAGCAGTAAAACGGGAAATAATAAAAATCAAACAATTTTTTAATTCTCAAAACACGGCAAACTCAAATCCAGTACTATCAAAAATTCCAAATCTAAATACATATATGTATTTTTAAAATTTAAAGCAGGAGGAAAATCCCCCACTTAAACCAACAAAGTATATATCGACCTTAAACATAGCTTTATGTATGAGACAAGCACGACCGGCACATGCATGCATTGGCAATTAAAGCCTCTTTTTTATCCGTCCCTTTTCGTGCTTTCTATATTTTGTATTCATTCAGCTTCTTTCCATTTGTCATTTTCTCGTCGAAAATGCCATTCTCCTCCTCACAGCTGCCTGCATTTTTTGGCCATTTTATTCTAGTTGTCATTATCTCTTGCCCTTCACAACAAAATATCACTCATTCATTCATTTTCCTTTGGCACATTAATATCTTTTTGATATCCAGGAGTATGTAACTCGAAGATTTCAGAATTTTACATGATATTAGATATGAAAACGATAGGCACAGATACATAAAATTCTCTTAATCCAGAAGTCATGATAGCACGTTGCGAAAATGGAAGTATTGATGTAGTTGATAGTTTTGGGAACAATGTAAAAAGGTGTGCATCAACTGACAGTAATGGATTTCCAGTAAAGGATGTTGATGCAATAAAATTATTTGTTGGACAGGTATTAACGTTAAAATTAAATCATATTAGAGGGGAATTGAAGGATTTATCCTGAAAAAACAATAGTAGATTACAAAAACTTTTCCAGATCCCTCGCAATTTGGAGGAAAAGGATTTGAGACACATATTTGAGTCGTTTGGCAAAATCTTTGAATTTACTATTCTTAAAGACAAATATACTGGAATGCACAAGGTAGTGTCCTTATAAAAATACAAAAATATCCTGTTTAGGGATGCGCTTTCCTAACGTTTTGCCATCGTGAAAGTGCTCTAAAATGTCAAGCGGCACTTCATGACCAGAAAGCATTACCAGGGGTATGTATAGAAATATTAAATCTCATTTATGTATATAGATGAATCGACCAATGCAGATTAAGCCTGCAGATACTGAGAGTCGTAGTGGTTCGCCTAAACAGAGCACTGAAGACAGAAAGTTGTTTGTGGGGATGCTTTCTAAGCAGTACAATGAAGACCAAGTAAAAAATGGTTTATTCTTTCTTAGGCTAAGCATATAATTTTGACAGGTACGGGCTATGTTTGCTCCATATGGGCGTATTGAAGAAGTAACAGTATTAAGAGGGGCAGACAATGTCTCAAAGGTGGGAATTTTTAGTTTGAAAGGTCAACAATCAGTGCAATATAGGGATGCGCCTTTGTAAAGTTCTCACAAGCTTCTGAAGCAGAGCGTGCTATACTTGCTCTTCATGGATGCCAAACAATGGGCGCGTCTAGTAGCCTAGTTGTTAAATTGGCAGATACGGAAAGAGAACGGCAAGTACGCCGAATGCAGCAAATGGCTGCGCAATTGGGACTTCTTAATCCGTTGGCAGGCAATAGTGCGCAGTTAACAACCGCTCAACAGACCCAACAGTTAATGGCAGCAAGTAGTCAAGCAACAGCCGTGGCAGGTATTCCCGGCTATCCCGGCACTTTCACGCCAAATGGAGTTGCAAACACGTTAGGTACTTCCAATGTACTTGGGCAACTCGGAGTAAGCTCAATATGTTTTCGACTTTACCCTGTTCAATTTTCAGCTCATCCAAGCCCAAGCTGCACAGGCTCAACTAATTGCTGCTGCTTCAATGGCACATCAACAGTTAATCAATCCAGCAGCAGCTATGGTAGCCGCAGCTTTAGGGCCTGGAGTTTTTATGCCTTCCCTTCAACAAGTTAGTCAACTAGTTAGTCTTTAAAGTCTCCCTTAACTCAAGGATCTCTTTGGCATCATTCCTAATCAGCAACAAGGTTCATCAACTGGCATAGGATTATTGGGTGCTGTAGGAGGTGGTTCAGCAATACAGGCAGCAAGAAGTGGTGCAACCACTGGATCTTTGAATTTATTGAGGCAATCTAAACAGCTTTCGGCTACAGCAACATCATCTTCTGCTGGTACAGGACAGTGCGGATCCTTATCAGAAGGAGCAAA
The DNA here is from genome assembly GCA_036172955.1 of Meloidogyne arenaria. Taxonomy (NCBI): domain Eukaryota; kingdom Metazoa; phylum Nematoda; class Chromadorea; order Rhabditida; family Meloidogynidae; genus Meloidogyne; species Meloidogyne arenaria. The sequence continues at coordinate 4,575,170 of JARQAB010000026.1, forward strand.
CGTTTCGGCTTTAATGCCAGGCAGCTACCCATCTCAGCAGCCAGCATCATTTCTACAACAACCGAGTACCTGTGGGCAACAAATGCTGTTTGGAATTGATCAACCATTAAACTGTAAAAAATTTTCGAACGCATTTTTAAATTAAACCTATTAAAAATCAGCGGGTCTCTATGGGCAAATGCTGCAGCAAGCCTTAATTGCTCAACAGCAAGCACTAGCTGCTGCAGGCCTGACCACTCATCAACAGCACCCAAAGGAAGGTAAATAAAATTACCTATGTAATCCCCCTAAGATTTATTCTCGTAACAGAATATTCAATGGGCCCAGATGGATGCAATCTGTTTATATATCATCTACCTCAAGAGTTTACAGATAATGAACTGGTAGATTGGATTAACTTATAGTAATCGACTGATATTTTTAATGATTTAGATACAGATGTTTGCCCCATTCGGGCAGTTACTTTCAGCCAAGGTCTTTGTCGATCGAGCCACTAATCAAAGCAAATGTTTTGGTTAGTTTTGCTTAATGTTGAGACAAGTTAAATCCAAATAACTGTCAAAATATTGACAACGTGTTAATAACACGATTAGGTATATAGGGAACAAAATTGTGAACCTTAATGCTTTAAATTTGTATGTTTATATGTATTTGGCACCTCGTGCGCCGTGTAGTCAAAATTTTTTCATACAAATTTTTTTGAGTGTGAGTGTATTTGTGAGTGTTATTTTCCTTATTCAGGGTTTGTTTCATATGATAATCCAAATTCTGCAACGACCGCTATTCAATCTATGAATGGTTTTCAAGTTGGAATGAAACGTTTGAAGGTGGGTTTGCGTGTAGTCATACAATAATGTTTAAAAAATCTCCGTTAGTTTGAATATTAGGTCATCACTAATTTCAGGTGCAGCTGAAGAAACCTAGAGAGAAACCCTATTAATCTTGAGAAAATGTGTTAATGATACATCAGCAATTATTCCAAATTAAAATAATTATATGTACTAAAAATTATCCAAGGTTTTTAAGTTAAAATCCTTTGATGTTTCGCAAACTTAAGTATGTGAATTTTGTTTATTTACATAGTCATCGTATTTATGTTGCTCTAGTCATTTATCTCAATTATACACTACCTATTTTATTTTATATTGGTTTAAAAGATCAGTTTTTTCTTATCTAGTGATTATACTAGTCTTTGTATTTTGTTGTCAACTCATTATATTCAATTTACGTTTTTCTGTTCAAATTGTAATTTTTGTTTCCTCAACTTAAAATTCTTATATTTAACTAAAAACATTGCAATTATAATTATCTAGTTTATATACAATATCTAAAATATTTTCTTTTTTTTCAGAAAATTATCTACATCAGCAACAAATTGCCATCGCGTAGATTTTCTAGATTATTTACCTAATTTTACGAATACTATTAGATCTCAAACTATTATAATTTTAAATCTCGTATATTAAATCATTTAATCTAAATCTAAAATACCTCCTATATGAAAGGACAACTCGTTTCTGATAAGGCTTAAATCCGAAAAAAGGCGAGATAATCAAATGTCCTTTTCATATAGGGAACTTTTCTATCCTTTTTATTCAATATTCTAATCATAATTATCAAGAAATAACCTTAATGGAGAATCTGATGATCTCATGTGTATAAAGAAATTTAAAAATATTTGGTAGTTTGGGAACAAATATTTGTAAAAATATTGTGAAAATTTTTCGAATTTTATTTGGACCCAAACTATAAATTTTGATTTTGTAATCAGCAATTGTAATAACCGCCTCCATTTTGAAAGCAATTATTTCATTATAACAATACTAATTAAATCCTTATCTATTTTTCCTATGATTTAATTGTAAACTTTTCAAAGTCATGAATTTTTCCTTTATGACAATTTTTATAGTCCTTAACAAATGATAAATTTCGAAATCAAACTGACATACTAAATTTTTTCAGTCTCTCTGATATGTAAAGGAATGTCTAATCGGACAGAACATATCCACAAGAGCGAATTGAGCGAACATAAGGGTAAAGTGACGTGATAAGGAATGGCAAGCCTCCAAAGGGATGAGATTCAGAAATTTACCGAGTAAACAAAAATTTTACTTTAAATTTTACAAAATGCGAACTTAACGTTCATTCATTTTCCCTTCAACCGCCTCCATTTTGAATCCTTAAATGTTCAAGAATTGCTTCAGGTGAGATACCGAGGCGTTCGCCAGCACGAAGCTATAAAATTTGTTGTATTTTTAACTTTAAAAAAATATACCACGACAGCAAGTTGTTGCTCGATGGTTAACATTGCTGAATTATGAAAAACAGAAATAGTAAAAGTAAAAATATGTTTTAAGTTTTGAATAAATCTCAGTTAAATTTTAAACTCAAAAGTTAAAAAACGTGCCTTTTTCTCTAGCTATTGCATCGTAAATTTTTTGTTCGCTAATTCCTTCTGTCCATAAAAGTGAATCTTCTCTTTTTACCGGCTGCCAAGATACCATTCGCTTTTCAAAAGAATTCTGTGGTTCCAAATGGCCTTGAGGCGATAATAAATGCGCGAGTGTAACAGGACGCGGCAATATTTGAGATTGTAACTGCTGTTGCTGCAAACGGTTGTGTTCCTGAAAGCACCAATTATTATATTCTTAGCTCCGAAACAAATTTAGATTTATTTACTACTTACAGAGGAAACCTCCATGTTTCTGAATCCACTTCTTGGAAAAAGCAAATTTTTCGTTTGTTGATTGTTCCACGCAAGATGATCTTTTCTCGTAATTGCCTCTAAGGAACGCTCAAGTTCAGCCACCTTTGAGTGAAGTGCATCCATCCGCTCAGAAATTGAAGGGATTCGAGACTGCCTCTGTTCAGCTACTTCTTGAACTTGTGCCGAAGAAGAAAAGTATCTGACTGGTAAAGGTTAAATCAGTATATACCCAACTTCTTTGTTTTGTAAACAAACCAGTTAATGTGCTTATTAGCGCAGCAAATAAAAAACAAACAACAATTGAGGCAACTCGTGTTAGATTACTAGGTTTGTAACGAGAAGCTGTTGATTCCACTATGGGAATATTAAGTACTTCCGGCATTTTTTGCTTTTTATTTAATTGAACTTTTTAATTGACAAAGAATAAAAGCAATGTGTATTAACTAGAAGGATGAGGCGAAAATTAAGAAAATTAAAAAAAATGAGGCTTCCAAAAAGAGGCCAATCCTTTTTATTTAGAAGTGGATAACTATGAAAACAATTATACGAAATTGGCCTAAGCCAGTCAATTGAATAAATGAAAAACAACTTTATAAAACTAACTAGGAAGCTTTAAAATTTTAATTGTCTTATAGATATAAAAATTTTATAAATACTGAGGCAAACAGCGAGGAAATTAATTTTAATTACTTAAATGTATGACGTGTCCTCCATCTGTTTTTATTACCTTTTTAATTACTCCCCCTTATACAATTTAAAAAAATGAAATAAATTGTGCATGTGAAGCAAATCTTATCATTAGATAATAAACGATAATTTATCTTAATAGATGTTGACTTTTATAATACACAAAGCAAAAATGATAAAAAATTTCTCTTACATTTAAAATTCCTAAAATTCTCTAAAATTCATAAAGAAAAAAATTCCTAAACCCACAGCAAAATGAACTATAGGTAATCTAAAAATGAGTTGATAGCTGCTTTATGGTCACGCATAGCAACACAGGTGGCACGTCCCGAATAGGAGGACCATTACTAACACATATACAGTAAATCCTTAACCCTAGCATGGTTGATTCAATTCACAACAGAAAAATAAAATTTTTATCTACTAACATGTTTTAATACATTAAACCTATTTGAGAAAAACATTTTATACTTGTATATGAGCCGTTTTCATATTCTCAGGTCCAGTACTATGCAAATTATAAAATCGCTGTCCACAATAACCACAAGCATGAGTTCCTAAAATTCCAAAAATTCCACAAAATTCATAAGGAAAAGAACCTGGCTTATCCAAGTTGATAAAAACCTAAGTAAAATAGAAGTTAGTAAATAAAATAAATGATAAATTAAACCTTTGGATGACCTCCATGGAAATGACCACCATCACAAAAAACAACGCTGTCCTCGCTTGGTACAGGTGCTTGTTCTGCAACAAGGTAAGCAGCAATATTAGGATTCACTTGCTTCGTAGAATATTCAAAACGAGCAAGACGATAGTCTGCCTAGAAAATTATTGAAATATTTAAAATTAATTTCCAATAAAAATAAATTAAATTAACCTGATCCCACGCTTGACCTGTATGAGTTATTTGATCAAATTGTGCAGCTGACCCATCCTTTTTAGCAACAATTTCACTGGGCATGGGCTTTCTCAAAACACTGACTGATTGATCCTGTGTAGATGATGGTTTCTTTATACGCGCCTCCTTGAATGATGCAAAAAGTTGTCGCAACCAACTTGACGGATTCTTCATTTTTCTGATACATAAAATTAAATAAAATGAAGATTAAATGAAAAAATATTGGTATTTGATAGCAAGTATCGGCAACATAAATATTTAATTTTGTTTTTTTTCAAAAAAATATACTTTAATTTTGATCAAATATGATCATACATATATTTGGCATGTCACGAAAATAATTGAAAAAGGGAAATATCAAAATCAACGAGTCAGACCCTAAACCGTGAAAAAAATACGAAAGAGAATTATCTAAAACGGGAAGAGAAATTAAAAAAATTTTTTTAGAGCTACGAACATGCACTCCGTTTTAATAATAGCCTTATCTTTACCTAGGAATATAAAAAATAGCAAACCTCCCCATTCTGCAATGTAAAAGGAAAATCTTCATAAGTCTTTAAATCCGCTTCAAGAGTTAAATACTTCGAAATATTGTCTTGAAAAATTTAATAGCAATACTTTAATTCTTTAGTTGCTTTCTGTGCCATCCCAATAGTTGAATTCTTGCTTGAAATAACAAATTAAACGTTTCATGCATTTCGGGTAAGTGGGAAAATTTTTAAAAATATATGGGGAAGGTTCGAACCCGTTCAGAGTAAAATATTTTTTTCTTGTAAAAATCGATGCTATATATATAAGTATTTGAGAATAGAGTTAAAATCCTTAATTTTCCCAATTTTAACATAAATTTTTAAAAATGAAATTAGCTCGCCTCAATACTAAGAAACAAAGCGAAGTCTCAATGTTAAGAAACAAAGAGAAGACTCAATGTTAAGAAACAAAGCGAAGTCTCAATGTTAAGAAACAAAGAGAAGTCTCAATGTTAAGAAACAAAGAGAAATCTCAATGTTTCTTAACAATGAGGCGGGGTAATTTCATTTTCAAAAATCTATGTTAAAATTGGAAAAAATTAAGGATTTTAACTCAATTTTCTTTTGTTATTAAATATTTACAGAGATAACATTGATTTTTACAAGAAAAAAATATTTTACCTTGAATGGGTTCGAACCTTCCTCTATTTTTGAAAATTATCCCACTTAACCAAAGTGCATGTTTTTTAATTTTCTTCCTCACAGCAAAATTGCAATTATTGGAATGGCACAAAAAGCACGCAAAGATCTGAAGATTGCAGCAAATTTTATAGGAGAATATTGCAAAGCATTTAACTCTTCAAGTGAATTTGAAGACTTATAACGATAAATGGCCAAGAAGTACCAGGGCGTCCCGGACTCTAAAATTTTGAACAAAGCTCTGATATTTTAGAAATTCTGAAATTTTTATGGCCATGGGTCTGAATACAACAGTAAAAAGGCTAAATAAACTTGACAAATTTAATGTTGAGTCCACTTGATTGTCTTCAAATCAATTCCTTCCTGAACCATTTCCCAAAGTGGTGACATCTTAAAAACATTCACAATTCATTTAAAATTAAAAAATAGAAAAAAACCTCTCTAAGTCGATGTGCTTCAGTAACACATTTTCTTACAGTAAAATCCACTTCTTCTTCAGTTGTGAATCTTCCAATACCAAAACGAATCGAAGAATGGGCCAAATCCTCATCCAGGTCTTTAAAACACAAATTAAATTTAATGACACAAATAATTTAGCTGTTATCTATTTTTGGAAAAGGGCACACACCCGCAGAATTAACTCTTCCGAGCTTCGATCACAGAATTAAATTTCATCTTATTCTTTTAAAGATCTTTCTTATTTGTGATATTTTTGTTAAACATTGTTTAATTTCATTTGTTTTAACTCACCGATAGCGCGCAGCACATATGAACTAAAAAAGTTTTGTTAAAATATCAACAAGAATTATTAATAAAAATCTTACGGTTCCAAACTTGCAGAGGTACAAGCAGATCCAGACGACAGAGCCACCTTTATTTTAATGATAAAGAATGTTTCAATAAAACTAGGGGTGCACAAAACTGTTAATCGCGCGGTTAATTTTTCTCTCTCCCCACAGGGAAAAATTAACCGAGCGATTAATCGGCTCTGTTCAACTTTAAATAAAACCTCGTGAAGCGCCATAAGCAAACTCTCTCCCTCAATGTAAGCAAATGAAAGGTTGACGCATCCTAAAGATAATGAAGAAATAACCGTTAAGACACGTGTATAATAAAATAATAAGTCTTAGAAACCTGGGTACCACATTTCAGGATCACCATTCCGCATCTAGAAAAATAATCATTATTTTATTTGTAGTTGTGTATAAAAAATAATATTTTAGTATTCAAAATCCTTTCTAAAAATTTTTGTTTTTAAGCTATAGAATGAAACATGTTGGTCGCATGTCTACTTCATTAAAAAAATTAAATTAACTCAAACTAACTATATCTGGAATTCCTGCATTCAGTCCATCAATTAAACGTTTTGCCAATGCTGAGACATGCGCATAATCAAATTCGCGTTCACGCTGAGCAATATCACAAGCAACTCCAAATCCAATTATCAGAGGGGCAGGAAGAGTTCCAGAACGAAGACCACGCTTACATTAGATAAATATGTTTTAAAATATTTAAGGTAGTACCTCTTGACCGCCTCCGGACATCTGAGCCTTAAATCAAAAAATTCATCGTTTCAATAATAAGAAAAACAACCTCGACTCGTACACGGGGTCTTCTACGAACATACAGTGCACCGATTCCTAAAGCAATACATAATTTCGTTAGCTAAAAAAATAAAATTCGAACCTTTAGGACCATATATTTTGTGCCCACTTATCGACATCAAATCTACATTTAAATCATCAACATTCAAAGGAATCTTTCCAACAGCTTGAGCTGCGTCTGTGTGAAAGAAAACGCCTTTTCTGCGACATAGAGCTCCTAATAAATAATTAAAACATACATTAAAAAGTAAAAACTAACCAATCTCTTTTAATGGTTGACGTACACCAATCTCATTATTTACCGCCATAATTGAAACCAATGATGTTTGTGGACGAATAGCTTCTTCAAGAACTTCCAGATCAATCACGCCATTGCTTTTGACAGGAATATATGTCTTCAAATAAAATTAATAATCAATAAATGTGTTAGTTTTCCAATACCACTTCATGACCAACACTCTCCAGAAAACGACATGAGTCTAAAATTTAGAAAAATTAAAATTTAACATTATAAAATTTCAAACCTAGAACGCATTTGTGCTCAGTTTGAGCAGTAATCACATGGTTTTTTCCCGCAACTCGATAAAAATTTGCTACGCCTTTAATTGCAATATTATTTGACTCTGTTGCGCCCTATAAAAATATTCTTAGAAAATCATTAAAAATAAAAATATACTGATGTAAAAATAATTTCACGCTGATCAGCACCAATCAAATCAGCAACTTGTTTACGTGCAATATCAACTGCTTTTTCTGTAAAATAAAGGGAAAGATTAATAAAAAAAAGAATGTGTACTACCTGTTTCCCAACCATAAGCATGTGTCCTACTATGTGGATTTCCAAAATCATTCAGCTGGTAAGGTAACATTGCATCAACAACACGAGGATCCTGTTAATTCAAGAATGGAAATGAGACTACCTATAAATAAATCCCATCATCATATCACGAAAAGTTATTAATTGAACACCGTCAGACTCCCACACAACTTTAAAATTAACAAAAAAACCGTAGGAGTAGTAGCCTGAACATCCAAATAAATAGGCCTCACATTAATGTCCAAGGATACAAAGGCCTCTACAATACCATTTCGAAGCTTTTCCATTCTTTCAGAACGAGAAGATTCTGCTGCATTAGAAGAAACTGTAGCCTGAGAAATTTTTCCAAGTTGCACAGCGACGTTTCGAAAATTCCTTCTGAACATGATGAATAAATAGACTGGAATCTTTAAAACTTGTTAACGTTTAAATATGTATAATATAAAAGAAAATTATGGTTTCTACATAAAATATGAAAAATAATTTAAAAAATATTTTTTTAATTAAAACGAAATTTAATAGAATTTTATGACCTTACATAGAAAAACATTTTGAATAAAAAATACATCAGTTTAAATCGCAAAGCCAAACGAAACAAAAAAGTTTTTTATGTGTCCATCAACTAATCGAGATTGATGGTAAATATAATTGGGACGGGAAAGGGGCCTTGGGAATAACACAAAAAAGTCATAGAAATGAAAAAATGATGATGAAGCGTAACGTGGGATTTTTCTATCCATCTCTCCATCGAGCTAGTGTTCATTGAGCACTTGTGCACTACCAACTATTGAACTACCACTTATACCAAGATCATTAGGTGACGGGGAAGCCGTAGAAGCAAGGCACGAATCTAATAAAAAATAAATTTCTAATAAAAAAATAAAATGAATTTTTCATACTTTCAATATTGTTAGTTGACGTTGTAGCAGAAATCATCTTTTTCCTATGTTCCTCTACAACAGGAAAGAAAAATGGATGCTCCATTGCCTCACGAGCGGTAAGCCGATCTTGGTGATCATATCGCAGAAGTTTGTCAAGAAAATCAATTGCTTCGGGCGTAACCAAATGTTGATTTTCCGAATGAACAAACCGTTCCCAACGTTTTCGAGAATGCCTAAAAGTTATTTCAGCAAATTGTAATTAAAATACTAAAAAGAAACCTTCCCAACAAATCATTAAAGCGTGGATCAAGCTCAATCTGGTATTTGTCAATATATTCAAACAACTCGTCCGTTCCCAAAACTTTTGCAATTCGCACCAACTGTGAAAAATAAGTAGATGAGTAGTTTAAAAATTCTAACCTGATCATAATTGTCATGTCCATGGAAAAACGGCTCCTTCCTAAAGATCATTGACGCAACCATACATCCTAATGACCACATATCCAAAGAATAATCATAACACTAATAAATATATTACAACTGGGTAATAGTTTGGAATTTGCCCCCCCCTTTTTTTTACTTTCTATTTTTTCTTAGGTTTTTCTCATTTTATGGCAAATTATATATCATTCGAAAGAGCTCTTCGAGCTGAGTCAAATGACATTAAAATCAACGAGATCTGACTTAAGTGAACAAAGTTGTGAACGTTCATTTTATCCACTTGCATTGGCACAAAAAGTTTACCCAAATAGGATTTAGCTTCATAATTTTGGTAAGAATGATCAGATCTAGCCAATCATGGTATTATTCACGAGCTCGTAGAGAGCTTTCGAATGATATATGATAAATTAAGTATCAAACAAAAAAGCTAAAAATGGTCAGGGAAACGGTGAAAAAAAGGGGGCGAATTCCAAACAATTATCTCTGTGCATGATAAAAAAGTCCAAAAACCAGACCTGATAATCGACTAGAAGCTCTGGCCCTTTGAAGTACCTTCAAAAATTTAAATAGAATTAAAAAACAATTTTTACCTTGAAGCAACCCGAACATTATATTCCTGTCGGGGATGATAAAACTCAGCAAGACCCCAGTCTATGAGCGAAAGCTGCCGTTTTTCATGGTCAATCATCACATTGTGTGGCTTAACATCTCTGTGCATGATTCCCATAGAATGACAATAGTCTAATGCCTTCAATAACTCATAAAGATAATATCTAATCTCATAATCAGAAAGCGTCTGATACAATTGCTAGAATAAAAATAAAAATTCATAACCAGAAAATCGTTAACAAATGCCCTAGGTAAATCTAAAGTGGATGAATTAAAGCTACGGTCTAATCCAACTTCATACCCCCCCCCCCCCTCCAACTATTTCTATTAAAAATGGTCAGACTTAAAATGTGTTACCAGCCTTAAACTATGGACATAAGTACCAGTTTTGCTTTTAAGAACCAATGTCAACGTCGATCGCTTGTACCATCTTTATATTTGTAATCGGTTCACCGTGCTCCGATAAAATCATTATAGGAGAGGGAGCTCGATACACCCAGAGTTACCGACACCCTCACGGGTTTTATTTTATCGAACCAACTTTTTATTTATCAAAACCTGAGTTATTTTTAAATTTAAACCTTAAAATCAGTGTTATTGATGTATTCAAAAACGAGCGAAGGTGTTCTTGAAACTGGATCTTTGACCACATCCAAAAGTGATATAACATTGACACCGCCTCTAAGATTTTCCAAAATCTTAATTTCACGTTTAATTTTCTTCTTTTTCACAGGCTATAATTTAAAAAATAAATAGAAACATAAAAACTTATTTACTTTAGGTACCCAATCCATTACTTTACACTGCGATTTTAGATTTGGGTATGTCAATCAAAATAGCCCGATGAGCTAAACCGAATGACACCAAAATCGGCCATCGATATCAAGTCTGATTTCAAATCCCAGACCCAGAATTCAACCAGGCGAGTTCAATTTGGAAATAAAAGTTGAAAAACTGACACCCTAATCCAATTAGGGTTCAAATTCGAAATAAAATATGTACCCATATATAATCAGAAAAGTGTCACATAAACCCAACTTTTACCCTAAGATCGCCTGTGTAATGGGTTGGATAGATAAACTAAATAAGTTCCAAAAGAATAAACAAACCTTAAGAATCTTAATGACGACTTTCTCTTCAGTTGGCACCTTAATCCCTTCAAAAACCTCAGAATATTTACCACGTCCAAGCTTTCGAACTAATTGATAATCATCAATATTACCCCATTCTGTAAAATAGAAAAAGTTTTTATCATTAAAATAATTTAAAAAACTAACCAATTTGGTGACATTCATAATCCCAGTACTCACGCGGCTTATTTATATTTATATCAGGATAAACACGAGAACGGCTTGGAACTGGCATAATTATTGATGGATATAGACACGTCAGATAAAAATACTCAGCAAAAAGACGAAAAGCAAATGAAGAATTTAGAAAATAATTTTTCTGAAAAAAACGATTAATAAAAACAACCAATCCAAAAACTCAAATACAAAAAGCCTTAAAATAAAAAAGCGAATAACCTAAAAAAATCACTAAAGCCGCACCAAAACAATTGTTATTGGTCGATTTGTTGCCCCACTTAATTCTTATCAGAACGTTAAAGTCTGCTTCAGTGTTTTTCTAAACAAGACTCGTACATGGAACGAATATCCGGACACCCTCGGACACAGCCGGATATGAAGTGTTTTTTTTTTCAAAATAGAGTCTTTCCTTCTAACCAGGAAATTTTTAGAAATTATTTCCGAAAAATCCAAAAAAATTCCCCAAAAATCTGTTTTTCTGCAGAAAAGTCTAGGCTTTAAGCTGTATGGGACCCAACAATGAGATTTAAAACACAATTATTTTATAAAATAGAAAGTAAATGTAATCAAAAACATGTATTATTAAGAAATTCAAAACGACAAAAAGGTTCTTTTTTTAAAAACAAAGAGAAAATATTTTTTAAAACTTAGGAGTAAGAGCGAAAACCATGCAACCTTTGGAATGCCAAAATAGAAAATTGAGGAATTCAATAACCCGTAAAAATAAGCTTTTATTATTTTTTCCCCTTAAAGGTTGCACTAATTTTAATATCCACTATCTAAACAATCACGCATATATAAAAAATTGATATGAGCAGGCACATTCTGTTGAGCAAACATCATCCATAAAAACTCATTTATATCTTCATGGAGAACACCATCGTAAGGAACTCCTCATAATCTGAAAAATATAATGGATTCCAATTGTAGAATATAATCTTACGAATCCGAATCCAGCCATCACGATCAGAATCTTTTTCGCGAAATGCAGCAGTGAGCGTTTGAAGAACAACACAAAGCTGAATAAAATCGTCGAAATTGACCCTTCCTTACATAAGAAAAGCAATTATAACCAAGAAAAATGTAGAATTAAACCTGAATGAGTACGATCAAACTTTTGCATAAGCATATCATAGAATGGCCCCGAGAGACGATAACCTGTAAAGAAATAAACTAACAACCAGTCAAATAATAAACTCATACCAAATTGTGTCAACGCAGACATTAGCTCACCACGATCAATATTCCCAGAATTATCTCGATCAAACGTACGGAAGGTGCGACTCCAGTCGTTGACATACTGAAAATGCAAAAAAGTATAAACAATAGAAACAATAATTAAATTTACATTCCAAAGAGCTTGAAACTCATTGAAGCTAATTCCACCATCATTGTCGGAATCAAACATAGAAATCATGATACGACAGGTTTCAGGATTGAATGGCCTCCAAGTCCCATTAGACAGCGCCCTCTGTAATTCATCAGAACTAATTCGACCTGAACGATCAGTGTCAACAGTTTGAAAGATTTGTAACAGATTGGGCTGTTGAGGAGAATACATTAATCAACTACTTCCTGTTTTATTAAATCACTTAAAAACCTTAATTAAAAAAAACAAGCAACGCATTATTAATCATCAATGTAGGAGTAAAACAAAAGCCCCCACAACCTTATGCACCGCGAGGAACAAAACAAACAATGTCGTCATAAGTTTATGGCTTAAGACAAAAAATCGAATACTAGAAAGATCGCTTACTTAAAAGATCTATTGGCCAACTGAATCAAAACGTCGACTCATTGGCAATCTTAAAAGATCGTTCCGGGTAAAATGGGACAATACGTCGACCTTAAAAAGAAATAGAAAAGGCTAGCTGACCTCGAAAAATTTCACTTTTAAAAGAAATACTGACAATAAGAAATATTGTTATCATCTTAAAAACGTGAAAATTCGGGATTAAATTGTGAATTGTATCGTCGATCTCTATCCTTGTTCAAGTGCACCATCTTATCAACACTTTCCTCAATATCATCTTTATTTTCCTGTTTAGTGAGCATTATAACGCGTTGTTGCTCTCGACGTTCCCTAGCCAAGCGTTCTTGCCGAAGAAGATTAATATCAACACAGGGCTGAGCTGATGTTGATGGGTCAGAAATCGTAAAACAATTAAAAAATTGATAAACAAAAAAAGCAAACCATGCTCGATTCCTTTTATTTTATCCTTCCGCTTCTTTTTCTTTTCCTTCTTGAGTTTTATAGCCTTTCGTTCTTCACTAGTCAAAAACTTCTTTTTACTCTTTGAAACCTTTGAAGGCTTTTTGTCATGTTCACGTAATAAAGGTATTCGTTCCCACCATTCATTGTCCTTTGAATATTCTTTTGTATCCTCGGCAAAACGCTTCATGATCCCTAAAATGATTGTCTTTTTTAATTTCACATTTTATAAGCATACCAACTTTTGACTCCCAGTCATCTTGTTCCTTCTTTTTTTCAGCAGCATATTCCTTGTTGCCACTTGCAAAATTTTTGCGTTCTTGTTCCTCCAATTCTTTAAACAAATTGACGTGGTGTTCCTTACTTACACTAGTACTACATGATGTTCCACTCATACAATCTTGCGAATCAACGCTCGAACCTAGTTTTACAAAATTAACTAACACAGTTTGGCTCTTGTCCAGATTACACGTCCAATCCAATGTCCAATGCTTCCAGTCAAATTTTATGCGTCAGATCAAAGGCGCTATGTACATTGTTCTTCACTTTAGTACAATGAAATCTATGTGAATAGAAAATCTACTCATCCAGTTATCTTACACCAGTACAATACCAGACCATAGACTCAAGACGTAGAACTGGGTGGTCATCGCCGTAGATTGGACGCATAAATTTTCCCGGACGTGAAAAGGGATGCTATTGGACAAGTCATATAGACAAGAGCAAAAAAACAATTAAAACTAACCAAAAATATCTTTAACATTTGCTACATCTGATGTATTGCCAATGTTCTTCGATCTTAAGCGTTGAATACGATCCTTAAATTTTGTTTGATAAAATTAGTTCAGCTAAAAATAAACCTCATGGTCAGCAAGTTCTGCTCTTTCAGCCCGTGCTTTCTCCTCTTCTGATGCTTTTGCTTCATCTCTTCTTACTCTGGCTACATTTTCTTTTGTACGTACATGCCATTTTTTATGACGCAGAATGTTCATTGCTCTCTATTATAATTTAAAAAGTTTTTTTTAATTTTAAAAGAAATATGTAAAGCAAAAATTCAAGCTGTTAGACAAAAATCGAAATATTTTCTTTAAATATTTATGCTGTATATTATAAATGGAGGGATAAGACACAAAAAAGGCTTAAATTAAATTTCATTAATGGGATTGATTCTTTTTTTTCAGTAGCTAACAAATTTCTGTAGCTAAAGTATTTGTCTTGAAATAATTATAATTAGTTGTCACTTTAACATTCACCAATTTGGAATTCCAAATTGATTTTGTGAGGAATTTTCGGTCAAAATTTTGGCTTTAATTTTTGGTATCTATCTTTGTCCCTGAGGGTCAGCTTTTTTTCAGGGAAAAATTTTTGTTTTTCTTTTCAATTATAAATTTTACTAATCCCATCTATGATTAGCGACTTATTCATTTATCACGTAGTCGAAACGTCACAGCGGAGAAATCATCTCAAAGGAAACGACCAAAAACGACCAAACTCTCTATTGTTCTTTGATTTAATCGATTTCTCAGACGTTCTTTTTATTGATTTTTACTCTTCATTTTCCAGTTTGTTTGTGGGTTAGAGACATTCCGTAAAATTGTTCTCTGCTGAGTCAAAATTATTGCAACACTGCAAAACTTACATACAATTAATTTCCTTTTTTTTATGTTTAATGTTCGCCTGAGGTTCGGTTGAATGATCGAACCCGTTTAATTGCGATTTGTTTTATTTTTATTATTTTTTTATTATTTATTTATCGTTTCTAGGCAAACTTAATATGTCTCATTTTTATTTTAGAAAATTATATGATTAAATCTTGGTGATCCAACACTGACGGATGTTTACCACCTGCAGCAATAAATGCAATTAAGAATGCAGTGGATTCGCACAAATTTGATGGTTATGGGCCTGGTGTTGGAACTCTTTCTGCTTGGGCAGCAATTGTTGAGGTTCTACTCTTAGTTGATTGGAATTAGAATTAATTTTAATTGTTGTAGATATAATTGCCGATGAAATTTATGGTGATTTGGTATATGGTGAAGGTGCCCGTTTTCGTCCAATGGCAACATCTAGTCCTCGTGTCACAATAATAACTTGTGATGGTGTTGGAAAAAGATATCTTGTCCCTGGGTGGAGGCTTGGTTGGCTAATTGTACACGATCGTTGCGGAGGCATTTTGTCTGAAATAAAGAAGGGAATCGTTGCTTTAAGTCAGAATATTGTTGGTGATATTACACAGGTTTTTTTAAATTAAATTGAATTTTTTCAAATTTATTTTTTAAGGGAAAATTGATCAAAACGTTCCGTGGCCATCAAAGTTATGTTTTTTGTTGTAATTTTAATCCGCGATCAACTCTTCTGGTTTCTGGCTCGTTTGATGGAACGGTTTGAAAATTTTAATAAATTCCACTATATAATCCCACTATTTTGAGCTATCCCCTTGACCTTCGATTGATTTTGTTGACAAAATACCACAGTAATTACTTGGAATTCCAAAAAACTTGTTTTGTTTCTGCTGGGTAATCTTTGTATACCCGAACCAATATTCTAACAGAAAATTCCGGACAAGAATTTTCTGTTAGACCACCACCAAAAATCGTTTATTAGTTGTCTGCAGATTTTGTCCGCAAAAACTTTCTTCTGATTATGTTTTTTTTTAATTTATAGGTCCGAATTTGGTATGTTCGTTCAAGCACCTGTGTCCGTTTATTGCCTGGCATTCTGACCCTAGTAAATTTTATTTTTTGTTCAAAAAAGATTTTAATTTTTTCTTTCAAGTCAGCGCTGTAGGTTTCAATAGCGACGGTTCTCTAATTGCTACACGCAGTTATGATGGCCTTGTTCGAATTTGTGAAGCGGGCAGTGTTCAATATATAACTACACTTGTTGGTTTGTTTTTTAGATTTTAGAGAGTTTGAAGGGGGGGGGGGAGTTTGCGTATTTGACTTAATTGCCACGTTGTTGTTCTTTTCATATTTCATCTGGGGATTCCGGTGGTTTAAGATAAATATCAGCGAATGAGTTATACGGGTTTTGAAGGACATCGCGGGGTTAGGGGGATATAGACGGTTTAAATTTGCCGCTCATATTAATTCCTCTAAATTTAGCATTTTTAATTTTAAAGGTATGATGTAGATGTGTGCCTCAACATCACTCTTCGTACAAGTGTGGCAGATGGCTCTGAAACATCAACAGCTACACCAAGACAAGTTATTGCGAGGTGCTCTTAATGAGCATTGGACTGCAACAAATAGGTGATGAATTACAAAGATGAGAGAAGCTAAAAATGTGGCAAAGATGCTTCCGCCACATTTAAAGGTCTAAAAGATATTTGATGAAATGTTATTATTATTTTTTTAGTGCTTTTCCGTTTGCGTCGATATATTTTGTTTTATTTTTTTCAAGTACAAAATGTTATCAAAACGCAGAATTCTTAGATGAAAAACGGAAAAGCACAATTAAGCCACTTGTAAAAAAAGGATTTTTGCGGATTCGTTTAGAAGAAAGCAAAAAGGCCTTTTCTTTACAAGTGGTATTTTTTATCACATAATTTTTTTGTTTGTTAAAAATGGGTTTGGGGTCCCTCCTCTCTAGACCCCGGGTTTACCCAATACTCAACTCCTCCAAGCTCAGAGAGCTTCAGACACTCCTAAACTCCAAAAGCGATCCAACTTGACGACTCTTTTTCAAAAAAAAGTTACTTCCTCTTTTCCAAAGTTACTTTCAATACGACCCCTATCGAATTGTCAAAAACTCAACTAGGTTCAGGCTTTCATACCTCCGAGTTATATCCAAAGGCACGGTTTCTTATTCAATAGGTGTAGACAGTAGGGCACTTAGACCTTAGATTTGATTAGAACCCCCCCCCCCCTTCCCGCACTTCAACGGTCCTTCTACAACTTCAACGGCTCCTACTGGCCGTCTAAAACTTCAACTGCTCCTACTGGCCGTCTACAACTTCAACTGCTCCTGCCAGACGTCTACAACTTCAACTGCTCCTGCCAGCCGTCTACAACTTCTCCTGCAGCAACTCTAATGACCCCCCGGTCCCCGATACGGTACTCTAATGTCTTCCCGAGTCCGAAATGGTACTCTACTGTCCATACCTATTTTATAAGACCCACCTTTTTTCCACTTATACAAGTCTGACCAAAATGTCACTCCCCAATTCGTCCCGGACAAAATGTCACTCCCCAATTCGTCCCGGACAAAATGTCACTCCCCAATTCGTCCCGGACAAATTGTCACTCCCCAATTCGTCCCGGACAAATTGTCACTCCCCAATTCGTCCCACAGACAAAATGTCACTCCCCAATTCGTCCCGGACAAATTGTCACTCCCCAATTCGTCCCGGACAAATTGTCACTCCCCAATTCGTCCCGGACAAAAAGGTCACTCCCCAATTCGTCCCACAGACAAAATGTCACTCCCCAATTCGTCCCACAGACAAAATGTCACTCCCCAATTCGTCCCACTTTGAAAATCCGGCACCAATAATGGGCCGCACTATAAATTACCCACACTGAAAATCCCGCACTGAACTGACCGACCCCCCTTCTCAAAAAAATATCTCTCCATAGGTTCAGGCTTTCATACCTCCGAGTTATATCCAAAGGCACGGGTTCTTATTCAATAGGTGTAGACAGTAGGGCACTTAGACCTTAGATTTGATTAGAACCCCCCCCCCCCCCTTCCCGCACTTCAACGGTCCTTCTACAACTTCAACGGCTCCTACTGGCCGTCTAAAACTTCAACTGCTCCTACTGGCCGTCTACAACTTCAACTGCTCCTGCCAGACGTCTACAACTTCAACTGCTCCTGCCAGCCGTCTACAACTTCTCCTGCAGCAACTCTAATGACCCCCCGGTCCCCGATACGGTACTCTAATGTCTTCCCGAGTCCGAAATGGTACTCTACTGTCCATACCTATTTTATAAGACCCACCTTTTTTCCACTTATACAAGTCTGACCAAAATGTCACTCCCCAATTCGTCCCGGACAAAATGTCACTCCCCAATTCGTCCCGGACAAAATGTCACTCCCCAATTCGTCCCGGACAAATTGTCACTCCCCAATTCGTCCCGGACAAATTGTCACTCCCCAATTCGTCCCACAGACAAAATGTCACTCCCCAATTCGTCCCGGACAAATTGTCACTCCCCAATTCGTCCCGGACAAATTGTCACTCCCCAATTCGTCCCGGACAAAAAGGTCACTCCCCAATTCGTCCCACAGACAAAATGTCACTCCCCAATTCGTCCCACTTTGAAAATCCGGCACCAATAATGGGCCGCACTATAAATTACCCACACTGAAAATCCCGCACTGAACTGACCGACCCCCCTTCTCAAAAAATATCTCTCCATAGGTTCAGGCTTTCATACCTCCGAGTTATATCCAAAGGCACGGGTTCTTATTCAATAGGTGTAGACAGTAGGGCACTTAGACCTTAGATTTGATTAGAACCCCCCCCCCCCCTTCCCGCACTTCAACGGTCCTTCTACAACTTCAACGGCTCCTACTGGCCGTCTAAAACTTCAACTGCTCCTACTGGCCGTCTACAACTTCAACTGCTCCTGCCAGACGTCTACAACTTCAACTGCTCCTGCCAGCCGTCTACAACTTCTCCTGCAGCAACTCTAATGACCCCCCGGTCCCCGATACGGTACTCTAATGTCTTCCCGAGTCCGAAATGGTACTCTACTGTCCATACCTATTTTATAAGACCCACCTTTTTTCCACTTATACAAGTCTGACCAAAATGTCACTCCCCAATTCGTCCCGGACAAAATGTCACTCCCCAATTCGTCCCGGACAAAATGTCACTCCCCAATTCGTCCCACAGACAAAATGTCACTCCCCAATTCGTCCCGGACAAAATGTCACTCCCCAATTCGTCCCACAGACAAAATGTCACTCCCCAATTCGTCCCGGACAAATTGTCACTCCCCAATTCGTCCCGGACAAATTGTCACTCCCCAATTCGTCCCGGACAAATTGTCACTCCCCAATTCGTCCCGGACAAAAAGGTCACTCCCCAATTCGTCCCACAGACAAAATGTCACTCCCCAATTCGTCCCACTTTGAAAATCCGGCACCAATAATGGGCCGCACTATAAATTACCCACACTGAAAATCCCGCACTGAACTGACCGACCCCCCTTCTCAAAAAAATATCTCTCCATAGGTTCAGGCTTTCATACCTCCGAGTTATATCCAAAGGCACGGGTTCTTATTCAATAGGTGTAGACAGTAGGGCACTTAGACCTTAGATTTGATTAGAACCCCCCCCCCCCCCTTCCCGCACTTCAACGGTCCTTCTACAACTTCAACTGCTCCTGCCAGCCGTCTACAACTTCAACTGCTCCTGCCAGCCGTCTACAACTTCAACAGCTCCTACTAGCCGTCTACAACTTCAACAGATCCTGCCAGACGTCTACAACTTCTCCTGCACCGGCTCTAATGGTCCCTCGGCCCCGACTGGGTACTCTAATGAACCACACGGACCAACATGGTACTCTACTGTCCATACCTATTTTATAAGACCCATCTTTCTTCCCCACATCCATGTCTGACCCAAATTTACTCCCCAAAATGCCCCGGACAAAACGTCACTCCCCAAAATGCCCCGGACAAAACGTCACTCCCCAAAATGCCCAGGATAAAACGTCACTTCCCAAAACGCCCCGGACAAAACGTCACTCCCCATTCGCCCCGGACAAAACGTCACTCCCCAATTCGTCCCGGACAAAACGTCACTCCCCAACTCGCCCCGGACAAAACGTCACTCCCCAATTTCGTCCCACAATGAAAATAACCCGCACTGAAAATCCGGCACTGAACTGACCGACCCCCCTTTTTCGAGAAATCCTCTCCATAGGTTCAGGCTTTCATACCTCCGAGTTATATCCAAAGGCAGGGGTTGTTATTCAATAGGTGTAGACAGTAGGGCACTTAGACCTTAGATTTGATTAGAACCCCCCCCCCCCCCTTCCCGCACTTCAACGGTCCTTCTACAACTTCAACGGCTCCTACTGGCCGTCTAAAACTTCAACTGCTCCTACTGGCCGTCTACAACTTCAACTGCTCCTGCCAGACGTCTACAACTTCAACTGCTCCTGCCAGCCGTCTACAACTTCTCCTGCAGCAACTCTAATGACCCCCCGGTCCCCGATACGGTACTCTAATGTCTTCCCGAGTCCGAAATGGTACTCTACTGTCCATACCTATTTTATAAGACCCACCTTTTTTCCACTTATACAAGTCTGACCAAAATGTCACTCCCCAATTCGTCCCGGACAAAATGTCACTCCCCAATTCGTCCCGGACAAAATGTCACTCCCCAATTCGTCCCGGACAAATTGTCACTCCCCAATTCGTCCCGGACAAATTGTCACTCCCCAATTCGTCCCACAGACAAAATGTCACTCCCCAATTCGTCCCGGACAAATTGTCACTCCCCAATTCGTCCCGGACAAATTGTCACTCCCCAATTCGTCCCGGACAAAAAGGTCACTCCCCAATTCGTCCCACAGACAAAATGTCACTCCCCAATTCGTCCCACTTTGAAAATCCGGCACCAATAATGGGCCGCACTATAAATTACCCACACTGAAAATCCCGCACTGAACTGACCGACCCCCCTTCTCAAAAAAATATCTCTCCATAGGTTCAGGCTTTCATACCTCCGAGTTATATCCAAAGGCACGGGTTCTTATTCAATAGGTGTAGACAGTAGGGCACTTAGACCTTAGATTTGATTAGAACCCCCCCCCCCCCCCTTCCCGCACTTCAACGGTCCTTCTACAACTTCAACTGCTCCTGCCAGCCGTCTACAACTTCAACTGCTCCTGCCAGCCGTCTACAACTTCAACAGCTCCTACTAGCCGTCTACAACTTCAACAGATCCTGCCAGACGTCTACAACTTCTCCTGCACCGGCTCTAATGGTCCCTCGGCCCCGACTGGGTACTCTAATGAACCCCCGGGCCCAACATGGTACTCTACTGTCCATACCTATTTTATAAGACCCATCTTTCTTCCCCACATCCATGTCTGACCCAAATTTACTCCCCAAAATGCCCCGGACAAAACGTCACTCCCCAAAATGCCCCGGACAAAACGTCACTCCCCAAAATGCCCAGGATAAAACGTCACTTCCCAAAACGCCCCGGACAAAACGTCACTCCCCAATTCGCCCCGGACAAAACGTCACTCCCCAATTCGTCCCGGACAAAACGTCACTCCCCAACTCGCCCCGGACAAAACGTCACTCCCCAATTTCGTCCCACAATGAAAATAACCCGCACTGAAAATCCGGCACTGAACTGACCGACCCCCCTTTTTCGAGAAATCCTCTCCATAGGTTCAGGCTTTCATACCTCCGAGTTATATCCAAAGGCAGGGGTTGTTATTCATAGGTGTAGACAGTAGGGCACTTAGACCTTAGATTTGATTAGAACCCCCCCCCCCCCCCTTCCCGCACTTCAACGGTCCTTCTACAACTTCAACGGCTCCTACTGGCCGTCTAAAACTTCAACTGCTCCTACTGGCCGTCTACAACTTCAACTGCTCCTGCCAGACGTCTACAACTTCAACTGCTCCTGCCAGCCGTCTACAACTTCTCCTGCAGCAACTCTAATGACCCCCCGGTCCCCGATACGGTACTCTAATGTCTTCCCGAGTCCGAAATGGTACTCTACTGTCCATACCTATTTTATAAGACCCACCTTTTTTCCACTTATACAAGTCTGACCAAAATGTCACTCCCCAATTCGTCCCGGACAAAATGTCACTCCCCAATTCGTCCCGGACAAAATGTCACTCCCCAATTCGTCCCGGACAAATTGTCACTCCCCAATTCGTCCCGGACAAATTGTCACTCCCCAATTCGTCCCACAGACAAAATGTCACTCCCCAATTCGTCCCGGACAAATTGTCACTCCCCAATTCGTCCCGGACAAATTGTCACTCCCCAATTCGTCCCGGACAAAAAGGTCACTCCCCAATTCGTCCCACAGACAAAATGTCACTCCCCAATTCGTCCCACTTTGAAAATCCGGCACCAATAATGGGCCGCACTATAAATTACCCACACTGAAAATCCCGCACTGAACTGACCGACCCCCCTTCTCAAAAAAATATCTCTCCATAGGTTCAGGCTTTCATACCTCCGAGTTATATCCAAAGGCACGGGTTCTTATTCAATAGGTGTAGACAGTAGGGCACTTAGACCTTAGATTTGATTAGAACCCCCCCCCCCCCCCTTCCCGCACTTCAACGGTCCTTCTACAACTTCAACTGCTCCTGCCAGCCGTCTACAACTTCAACTGCTCCTGCCAGCCGTCTACAACTTCAACAGCTCCTACTAGCCGTCTACAACTTCAACAGATCCTGCCAGACGTCTACAACTTCTCCTGCACCGGCTCTAATGGTCCCTCGGCCCCGACTGGGTACTCTAATGAACCCCCGGGCCCAACATGGTACTCTACTGTCCATACCTATTTTATAAGACCCATCTTTCTTCCCCACATCCATGTCTGACCCAAATTTACTCCCCAAAATGCCCCGGACAAAACGTCACTCCCCAAAATGCCCCGGACAAAACGTCACTCCCCAAAATGCCCAGGATAAAACGTCACTTCCCAAAACGCCCCGGACAAAACGTCACTCCCCAATTCGCCCCGGACAAAACGTCACTCCCCAATTCGTCCCGGACAAAACGTCACTCCCCAACTCGCCCCGGACAAAACGTCACTCCCCAATTTCGTCCCACAATGAAAATAACCCGCACTGAAAATCCGGCACTGAACTGACCGACCCCCCTTTTTCGAGAAATCCTCTCCATAGGTTCAGGCTTTCATACCTCCGAGTTATATCCAAAGGCAGGGGTTGTTATTCAATAGGTGTAGACAGTAGGGCACTTAGACCTTAGATTTGATTAGAACCCCCCCCCCCCCCTTCCCGCACTTCAACGGTCCTTCTACAACTTCAACGGCTCCTACTGGCCGTCTAAAACTTCAACTGCTCCTACTGGCCGTCTACAACTTCAACTGCTCCTGCCAGACGTCTACAACTTCAACTGCTCCTGCCAGCCGTCTACAACTTCTCCTGCAGCAACTCTAATGACCCCCCGGTCCCCGATACGGTACTCTAATGTCTTCCCGAGTCCGAAATGGTACTCTACTGTCCATACCTATTTTATAAGACCCACCTTTTTTCCACTTATACAAGTCTGACCAAAATGTCACTCCCCAATTCGTCCCGGACAAAATGTCACTCCCCAATTCGTCCCGGACAAAATGTCACTCCCCAATTCGTCCCGGACAAATTGTCACTCCCCAATTCGTCCCGGACAAATTGTCACTCCCCAATTCGTCCCACAGACAAAATGTCACTCCCCAATTCGTCCCGGACAAATTGTCACTCCCCAATTCGTCCCGGACAAATTGTCACTCCCCAATTCGTCCCGGACAAAAAGGTCACTCCCCAATTCGTCCCACAGACAAATGTCACTCCCCAATTCGTCCCACTTTGAAAATCCGGCACCAATAATGGGCCGCACTATAAATTACCCACACTGAAAATCCCGCACTGAACTGACCGACCCCCCTTTTTAAAAAATATCTCTCCATAGGTTCAGGCTTTCATACCTCCGAGTTATATCCAAAGGCACGGGTTGTTATTCAATAGGTGTAGACAGTAGGGCACTTAGACCTTAGATTTGATTAGAACCCCCCCCCCCCCCCTTCCCGCACTTCAACGGTCCTTCTACAACTTCAACTGCTCCTGCCAGCCGTCTACAACTTCAACTGCTCCTGCCAGCCGTCTACAACTTCAACAGCTCCTACTAGCCGTCTACAACTTCAACAGATCCTGCCAGACGTCTACAACTTCTCCTGCACCGGCTCTAATGGTCCCTCGGCCCCGACTGGGTACTCTAATGAACCCCCGGGCCCAACATGGTACTCTACTGTCCATACCTATTTTATAAGACCCATCTTTCTTCCACCAATCCCAAGTCTGACCCAAATGTCACTCCCCAAAATGCCCCGGACAAAACGTCACTGCCCCAACCTGCCCGGTCAAAACGTCACTCCCCAAAATGCCCAGGATAAAACGTCACTTCCCAAAACGCCCCGGACAAAACGTCACTCCCCAATTCGCCCCGGACAAAACGTCACTCCCCAATTCGTCCCGGACAAAACGTCACTCCCCAACTCGCCCCGGACAAAACGTCACTCCCCAATTTCGTCCCACAATGAAAATAACCCGCACTGAAATCCGGCACTGAACTGACCGACCCCCCTTTTTCGAGAAATCCTCTCCATAGGTTCAGGCTTTCATACCTCCGAGTTATATCCAAAGGCAGGGGTTGTTATTCAATAGGTGTAGACAGTAGGGCACTTAGACCTTAGATTTGATTAGAACCCCCCCCCCCCCCTTCCCGCACTTCAACGGTCCTTCTACAACTTCAACGGCTCCTACTGGCCGTCTAAAACTTCAACTGCTCCTACTGGCCGTCTACAACTTCAACTGCTCCTGCCAGACGTCTACAACTTCAACTGCTCCTGCCAGCCGTCTACAACTTCTCCTGCAGCAACTCTAATGACCCCCCGGTCCCCGATACGGTACTCTAATGTCTTCCCGAGTCCGAAATGGTACTCTACTGTCCATACCTATTTTATAAGACCCACCTTTTTTCCACTTATACAAGTCTGACCAAATGTCACTCCCCAATTCGTCCCGGACAAAATGTCACTCCCCAATTCGTCCCGGACAAAATGTCACTCCCCAATTCGTCCCGGACAAATTGTCACTCCCCAATTCGTCCCGGACAAATTGTCACTCCCCAATTCGTCCCACAGACAAAATGTCACTCCCCAATTCGTCCCGGACAAATTGTCACTCCCCAATTCGTCCCGGACAAATTGTCACTCCCCAATTCGTCCCGGACAAAAAGGTCACTCCCCAATTCGTCCCACAGACAAAATGTCACTCCCCAATTCGTCCCACTTTGAAAATCCGGCACCAATAATGGGCCGCACTATAAATTACCCACACTGAAAATCCCGCACTGAACTGACCGACCCCCCTTCTCAAAAAAATATCTCTCCATAGGTTCAGGCTTTCATACCTCCGAGTTATATCCAAAGGCACGGGTTCTTATTCAATAGGTGTAGACAGTAGGGCACTTAGACCTTAGATTTGATTAGAACCCCCCCCCCCCCCTTCCCGCACTTCAACGGTCCTTCTACAACTTCAACTGCTCCTGCCAGCCGTCTACAACTTCAACTGCTCCTGCCAGCCGTCTACAACTTCAACAGCTCCTACTAGCCGTCTACAACTTCAACAGATCCTGCCAGACGTCTACAACTTCTCCTGCACCGGCTCTAATGGTCCCTCGGCCCCGACTGGGTACTCTAATGACCCCCGGGCCTAAAATGGTACTCTACTGTCCATACCTATTTTATAAGACCCATCTTTCTTCCCCACATCCATGTCTGACCCAAATTTACTCCCCAAAATGCCCCGGACAAAACGTCACTCCCAAAATGCCCCGGACAAAACGTCACTCCCCAAAATGCCAGGATAAAACGTCACTTCCCAAAACGCCCCGGACAAACGTCACTCCCCAATTCGCCCCGGACAAAACGTCACTCCCCAATTCGTCCCGGACAAAAGTCACTCCCCAACTCGCCCCGGACAAAACGTCACTCCCCAATTTCGTCCCACAATGAAAAACCCGCACACTGAAAATCCGGCACTGAACTGACCGACCCCCCTTTTTCGAGAAATCCTCTCCATAGGTTCAGGCTTTCATACCTCCGAGTTATATCCAAAGGCAGGGGTTGTTATTCAATAGGTGTAGACAGTAGGGCACTTAGACCTTAGATTTGATTAGAACCCCCCCCCCCCCCCTTCCCGCACTTCAACGGTCCTTCTACAACTTCAACGGCTCCTACTGGCCGTCTAAAACTTCAACTGCTCCTACTGGCCGTCTACAACTTCAACTGCTCCTGCCAGACGTCTACAACTTCAACTGCTCCTGCCAGCCGTCTACAACTTCTCCTGCAGCAACTCTAATGACCCCCGGTCCCGATACGGTACTCTAATGTCTTCCCGAGTCGAAATGGTACTCTACTGTCCATACCTATTTTATAAGACCCACCTTTTTTCCACTTATACAAGTCTGACCAAAATGTCACTCCCCAATTCGTCCCGGACAAAATGTCACTCCCCAATTCGTCCCGGACAAAATGTCACTCCCCATTCGTCCCGGACAAAATTGTCACTCCCCAATTCGTCCCGGACAAATTGTCACTCCCCAATTCGTCCCACAGACAAAAATGTCACTCCCCAATTCGTCCCGGACCAAATGTCACTCCCCAATTCGTCCCGGACCAATTTGTCACTCCCCAATTCGTCCGCGGACAAAAAGGTCACTCCCCAATTCGTCCCACAGACAAATGTCACTCCCCAATTCGTCCCACTTTGAAAATCCGGCACCAATAATGGGCCGCACTATAA